>JAOQGH010000051.1:9148276-9238319 GCA_025769975.1 Gallinago jamesoni | reverse complement strand
TGTCAGGAGGACAGGGCTGGTCTTTTCTCAGTGGTGCCCAGTGACAGGACAAGAGGAAATGGGCACAAACTTGAGTAACATGAGGAGGAACTTCTTTACTGCGAGAGTGGTAGAGACCAGAGAGGTGGTGGAGTCTCCTTCTCTGAAGACATTCAAAACCCACCTGGACAAATTCCTGTGCAATGTGCTTTAGATAGACCCGCTCTGGCGGCGGGGGGAGGAGGGGGTTGGACTAGATGATCTCCAGAGGCCCCTTCCAACCCCATATGATTCTATGATTATAAATATAAACACAATCTGATACTAATCATGTTCTCTCGATGCTTTCCACTGACATAACTGCCCCTGACAGGCTGCAACTTTTTCTGGTGCCTACAGTTCTTTATCAGTGCTTGAAACTTTACAACCTTTACAGGAGACCTCCAGGAATGAATTAAATATTTTAAAGAGAGAGCCTTCAGGGGTTTGATCCACATAGGATGTGGCTACATGTTTAGTAGAAGTCCAGAAGGCTGTGACTTCATGTTTATGAGAAACTTGGTGATAAGAGCCCTTTCAAGTGAGCAATCAGATAAAACATAATTTCATTCTGGGAAGCGAAGCTAGAAAAACATCAACCAGAAATATTTGTTTTTAAGCACTGAGAGTAATCAGTATTGGATAAGTTGAAGTTTGCAACATATTCCAAAAAAGGCTTCACTAGATGGATTTTCAAAAAGCTGCACCCTTGTTCATACAGAGTTTAATTAATTTGGGGGAGAGACTGAAAAATTAATGGCCTTATCAACGTCTGAATTGCAAACTGTTAGTCTGTTCTATGCATATATCTAAAAATCCTGGCTCTATACGATGCTTCTCATAATCTATGTACCAGATGCTCATAGAGATTTAAAGACCGAGATGAGTTCAGAAAGCGCTTAGATTTCTTGATACAGTGTCCCTTCATTTTATTATGCAATACACAAGGCTACCGAAGCCATCATTTTTAGTTTTCCAAAATTGTACCATTCCTAATGTTATTCAGCGTCACATTTCAGCATGAGCATGTAACCTCCAGGTTACATTTTCTCTGTCACTGCAATCATTTCTGCAGCACAAATTCTCAATGAGACAAACTGCTTTCTATAATTTTGACACTATGTCCACATTAGACCACGACTATGTCACATTACACCAGTTCTGCGCTTGTATTATTAACACCCACCAGTGAGACCACATCATCCCCCAGATACGGGATGATGAGCAGTTTTCAGATGTGCCAGCCATCTTCATGATGGGAACATCCACTGGTGCGGCTGGATTGGCAGCATGCTTCCGGGCTCATAAAAGCATCCCAATATGAGGCTGCCATTTCCTTCTGGAAATTGGCGGTTACAGAATTAGCCTGATCCCTAGACTGTTGTGCAGAAGTTGGTGAGCCCAGCATCAGCATCAGTTCACACATACATGTTCACACAGCTGCATCCTGATGCACACACAGCAGCAGCAACGATTCCCAGAGGCATGCATGGACCAAGTGTGCCATATTTTCAAGTTTATGCCAAGGATCAGCATTTCCCGGAAAAAGTGGGTGGTATCCAACCAAAACACAATGCTTTAACATGCCAAAAAAAGTGTATCTAATAAAGCAAATTTATGCCTAGTGTAGCTCCCCTGATGAGATCTTATACCAGAGATGTGTTTGGCCTGGTACTTAGAAATGAGACACTGCCTGAAACAGACTGGTATCATGCACTAATTACAGTTCCCATCACCACAGGAATGTACTTTTGTTTACATCCCTTCCATGAAGCTTACTCGGTTAAACTAGAAACTGAAGAAATAATAGCAATCTTGAATAGATATTAAATCAATTGGAAGTGAGAATATAACCTGCTACAGAAGGCAGTACATCTCCTTTAAAATAATGGGTTTACACCAAGTAATTTCACTGAAGAGCGATGTCTGCCTATCTCCAATTCATCTTAACCTCACACTTCGCACACAGAAGTATTAGCTTATAGTTTATCAGACAGATGTCATCTTTAACTTAACAGAAGTTCCATCTTTTGTCCTTGCCCTACATTACTATTTGTAAGTTCCAGATTCAGAAGCAATATGGACAGTTTTAAGTAAAGGATAAAGTGTTGTTTATAAAAATTTAACTTGAGGTTTCAAGCATCTTTGACATCTGCTTATAGAACAGTTCCTAACTCTGTGAAGAAGTTAACCAGACACAACAGTAAGCATAGGAATAGCCTGAGTGGCACTGGGGATTAGACATACTTTCTGACCTGGTACACAAAAGGAAACAGGGCTGCACTTGGACTGGACCCTACACCAGCTGGCAGGCAAACAGAAGGCAGGTCAGTCCTGGGGAAAATTCTTCACCTGCCTGTTCTGCAAGGTTAGTATGGACTCTGCTCCTCTAGACCTCAAGCTCTTCTTTCCAGAGTCTGCATGCTCTCCATTTCTAGTAGATTAAGAGAGAGATAGTCAAATCGTTATCTTGTAAAGACACCCAGTGCACATGCTTTAATACAAAATACTAGATTTAATCCAAATGTATTTTACGTGCAAAACAATACCATTGACTTTTTAGTACTTTATGTTTACTACTAATCTTTTTTTCCTCTTATAATTATGAACATAAAAGCAAGACATAATGTCTCTGACTTTGGCTTAGACCTCTCTCCAATTCACACATTCTATACAGAATGCTTGCTTCCAATAGTCATAACACTTCATCACATCCTCAAGCTTCTCATAGGTGTCTTTATGCTCCCATACTCACTACTTGTGATTTCATGCATTCTTCATGCATGGAAGACATACATTTAAGGACCAAATCAATTTCTGAATACAACCTATCAAAATTAATGTTCTGCAGACCAAAAACTTCCCTCTTAAAATATCACCTTTGCAAACATAAAAGTAGTCTTTCTTACCAGTTTTCCATGTCCAGGCCCACAAACTGCCCTACATATTACTCAAGAACAGAAATTAATGGTAGTTGACATAAGCTCTCCCTGTCTTCTCACCTATGCCAGAACACAAGACCTTTGAACATCTTGAATACTCCAACTCAAGTTCTTCAAGACTCAGAGTATTCCAATACTGAGAATTTAGAAGGTTTTGGCACACCCCAGTGCTACACAACCAAAAAGAAACTTGCACAAACAAAACATAATTTGAATCTTAGTGAGACAGAAAAAACAATACTAAGCCCAGTAAGACAGAAAAACTACTGAGCCAGATCTTCCCTTGGCTTGAGTCTACACTGTAGAAATCCTGCTCTGTTTCACTACTCAAATTTCACACAAGAACCGTCCCCCTCTGAATAATTTCTAAATTAAGAGGAAAGCATAAGAGATTAAGTCATGAGAGACCACTGTAATAATCTATTCTGACCTCCTGCATACACCATTCAATTTTTCTAAATTAATTCCAATTACAGCTAGAAACAACCTTCAAGTCAAGATTAGTTTTTTTTAATCTCCTGCAATGGAGATGATTGTATCATTTGCTTAATCACAAAGCACTTCTAATGGCAGTTATTTCTAAAGAATGTATAGGTTCTACTAATACAAATCAATTTATCTGGATATGGTGCGTGAACATCTGTGGCACGCAGCATTCAGCAAAGCTGATGACAGCCTGCACACATCCACTCTTTCACTTGGAAACAGCCTCTAAACTACCACAGCAGACAAACTACCAGCAAGTCAAAAGTTGAAACCATCTCTCTCGGGAAGTACTGGCCCAAGTTCCAACACTCCAAGGCACAGAGAGAGCTTGTGAACTTCCCCGAAGTTAGAGATGGCTTCAGTTGTGCCTTCTGAATTTTATCAGAAGTACTGACATATAAATTCAGGTCCAAACCTTAAGGGAATAATCCAGCATCTGGTTCTGTTCCTCCATGGAAAAATGCTTTTTATTTAGAAAATACACCATTCTCTCTCAAGGAATCAAAACAACAGCCATTTGCATCTGCTCGACTCTTAATGGAACGAAATGGGAATATGCAGGCAGTTAGGCATACTCAATAAACATGGCTTCCTATCCAGAAAAGAGAAAGAGCTCAGCTGTAGACTTCTAGCTATGAACCATTACCATCTGTGAAATGATGCAATTTTTTCCTTTTCTAATACCTTATTGCAAGTTCATAACAAGACAGATGTCTGCACTCACTAGCTACTGTTAATCTAATCGTAATTGTATTTGCTGAAGTTTCAGTAAAGATGTAACCAAAGTGCTTAAAAATCTATTTTAATGATGTTTTCAAGAATAATAATACTCTGCATTACAAAAGAAAGAGGTAAAAGGTACATCTTTTACATATAAGAAAAAACTTACAGCAAAGGCAAAGAATATCTTAAAACCAAAATAAAGCTATGTTGTTCCCTACAGGGAAGCTTCAGGTGTTTGAGATTACTCACTCAATTCACTTTCAGTATTCATAGAAAAAGATGAAGGACAGTCAAAATAGTTACTCTACCATGTCAGCTTTAAATATTCCACTGACTTTCAACAATTTAGCAATAAAATTACAAATATACAGAAAACCGATCTGCTACTGTACTGAAGCTACACACACAACCAATAACAAAAATACACTACAAAATATGCAGAAATTAAATGTTTTCCATTCACAAAAGCAGAATTACTCCCATATTCCAACTCTGTCCTGAAATGAGCACTCCACACGGTGACAAAAAGGAAGACAATTTATAGAGTAAGCAGAAGACAAATCTACACGTTACTCACAAATTTAGACTAACCCTAATTCTACAAACTCTTTGCAGTAGAATCATAGGTTCATACGTGGAAACATGTAAAACTACTATTAACAATTAAGTACAAGTCAGATTGAAAACAGTGATGTTAATGAAGGGTCTCATTCAGAGACTGCTGCTTGTTGGGCAGAATGAGTCCCAGTCTAATCCCAATAACAGAAAGCATTATGCTTAGCAGAATTTGCACAAAAGACCAAAAGTGATCACTAAAAATGTTTTTCCAAACAGCAGGACAGGACATCAGGAAAACAGAATATTATTGTATTCATTGCAATCTTAGGCTTTTGAGCACAGATGTTCTTGACATAAAAATGACATGCATCACAAATACAAAATGCTACAAATGCTTACTGCATGCAAATAGTCCCCAGACCACTTCATAATTTCTAAATCAAAGTAATACATACATAAGGATGGAACATGGTTTCTATTTACATAAGCTTTGACAGGAAAGGGCACATTAAATCACTAGCATGAAATTGCATTTCTAAATAATTTAAACCCTCACTTCAGCATTTCTTGCTAAAAATCCTTCATTTCAATGAAGTAGTTTGTAAACATTGAAGATGTACATTTATACAATCTACAGTCTCAGCAGAAAATAAATTTCAGGCCTATCATCATTACTGGGTTCCAGCTGCAGAACAGAATCGTGTGTATACAACTGGTCGCTACAGCCATAGTGCAAAGCGGCACATGCGCCCTCCGGAATTCCTCGGTCCTCCACGTCCTCCCCAGGGAAGCCGTTCAGGTACCTGGCTATATAGGAGCCCGTTGAATGCCTGTTGACAACGTGAGGAGATGCCGAAGGCTTGTTCCGAAGAACGACCCCGGCTATGCTACTTGCGTTAGAAGATTTTTGCTTGCTGGCAGCCTCCTGCCTCTCCTTGGCACGGCTGGCGATATTCCGCACCCTGCTCTGGCTTCTGGATGAGAGTTTTCTGACCAGTGCCTTTGGGCAGTCTTCATCAATCTGCCTGGAGTACAGTGTTTGACAGCTTTCCTCCTGGTCCAGGGACACTAGCTTCCTCAGCTGTTCTGTCAGAGCATCTGTAGAATGTGGTCTCATATTCTTCATTGCAGCAAGTTTCTTGTCTCTCATGCCTGATGAGATGAAGCTCTTACTAATATATTGATACTTACTTTCAAAATTGCAGGAAATATCCTCTGATGTCAAGTCTCCAAGACTCTTGGATTTGCAAGGGCTAGTCTGCTTGATGGTTGAATGAGGTGGGAAAGCCAAAGCATTTTTGAGCACTGGTGAGTGTATGTTGAACTGGGAT
Source organism: Gallinago jamesoni (assembly GCA_025769975.1). Classification (NCBI taxonomy): domain Eukaryota; kingdom Metazoa; phylum Chordata; class Aves; order Charadriiformes; family Scolopacidae; genus Gallinago; species Gallinago jamesoni. Next base: position 9,232,261 of record JAOQGH010000051.1, on the reverse strand, counting down.
CTCTCAGAGGCACACACTACATCTTTCTGCTTATCTGAATAATGATGATGATATAAAAAGCCAACGCTTTCACACATTGGAAAAGGGAGTTGATTCCCTGCGGTCCTGAAGTTACCTGAGCAGTCCAAGGCAGCAGCACAGAGCTCAACAGTTGCACTGCTCCCAGAGGTTCTCCAACCACCATGCCCAGCATCCTGCTTTTGCCTCAGTTTCAAAGGGGAAGCCACCTGGCTCATGTCTTCCCTTTTGTACTCACATGCAGTTACCAGGAGATCTTGATAATCCCCTTCTACTTCCACAAGACTGCTACTTTCTGAATTCTCACCAGTGGGAGGGTCAACAAGTGTCTCCTCAAAGATGAGGCTATTGGAAGCAAAAGAACTAGCAGACTGAGGGGCTTCCCAGCTTGTTCCAGATTTTGTTCTGCATTTCCTTTTGGAATCTGCATTTAGCAAAGAGAGAGATGAAGGACAAGGAGAGCAAGGCAAGTTGTTTTCTACACTATTTAACTTTTTCTTGCAAACCAATTCACCGTGGGTCTCACATTCAGAAGCTGGTGTAAGAGTTGCCTCATGGATAATTGTGTACACAGAATACTCTGCAGTCTCAGGGCTGGAGAACATGGTAGTATCTGGAGTTGAGAATAAAGGGGATTTAACAGATTTTGTGGCAGTAAAGTTGTGCTTACAGGGACTTTTAAGATCTGCAGTAAGCACATGAGGGTGTGTAGCCATCACACTGAAGGTCTGGCTGTTAGCCCCATGGAGGCTTGATACTGCAGTAAGATTAGTTTGGTCATCTGTGACATCAAACTGTCCAATCAGAGCTGAGACAGCACTATCCATCTCGCTCTCATTTGCTAAAGAAACTTCATCTATAAGGCGAGAAATGTCACTGTCTTGCATGGTTGAAGTGGAATGCAAATCAGAAGAAACATCATGGCAAATGGTAGAAGAAATATCTGTCAAAGAAGGAGATGCTCCAGTGCTTTTTTCAATGATGTCATATCTGTGATTTTCCATCTCTACTTTTTGAGAACGGCAAGCTCTCCCCATAAGAGTTATTTTCTCTTCCTTAGACCCCTTTGCGTCATCATCTTTTTTATTGTCTGCACAGTTTTTGGCATTTGTTTTTTCTGTGGAAATTTCAAAACCAGAGTCCTGCATTAGAGGGACAGTTGCATCAGAAAGGTGATTTTCCTGATAGCCTATGAGGTGATTTGTTTCAGCTACATCACTTGCAAAATCTAAAATTTCAGGTTGCTCCTGTAGAGGTGGTACCAAAGAGTCAACTGTAGTCTCCTCCTTATCATTCTTCTTAAATTGAGATGCCAAATTTGAAGTATTCGCTGTTTTCTCAGAACATGTGAAAACAGATTCTTTCAAGCTTGTTTCCTCCTCATTTGTATTGTCATCACTGTTGGCTAAATTAAATAAGAAACATATTAGTTGCATACATTATTGTGTTCTGTTTATTAACAACTATTTCGTCCTTAGACAGACAAATGGAGAATGCAAAATTTGGCACAGTTGTGACAGAACTTAATTATGGAGTTGTGCAGGTTTAGTACAAATTATCTGTGTGATATGAATAAATGGAAAAAAATACAACTGCAGGCACTTCATTGAAACTTCCTTTGAATGTCTATTACATCAACCACGTGATGTAATATTTGTTGCAAATAATGTTAATGAGGTACCATATCGTAGCTTGCACATAGCATTACCTTCAGCTGTGTTCCTATTCAGATTTCTACTATAAAGAAGCATGGCAATAAAGACAGAACAAAACAGCTCTGTTAACAAACAATACTTTGAAACAAGATGCATGCTTAAAAGAGCCAAATAAAAAGCATCAAGTAGATGGACTCCAGACTGTGTTTTACATGTAGTTATTGTAAAATGTTGCAATTTAAGGATTTTTAATCTTCTACAAGCATACTGCACTCATGAGCTCGAGAATTTGAATTCCATGAAAAATACAGATTAGATATTTGCTCCACCAAATCTTGTTATTTGTCTTTATATGCCAAATCCGAGCTGCATGACTCACTCTTTCGGAGCTTTTAAAAAAAGCAGGGACTATAGAAGTAAACTTGGCATGATATATACTGTTTCTAACATTTGCTTGAAATCAGGTACCCTAGGAAGAAACAGGAGAATCCCTGATCATTCCATAACAGTGACTGAACCCACCCCCTGGTACAGTAAGAGCTATTTTCAATGAACATGGCAGTAAAGACTGATCTCCAAAATCTGAAAAGTTCCTCAAGCTTTCTAGTGCTCCCGCATAAGGATGGAAGAGATGCACATTTCTTTGATTTGTAGTTTGTTTGGTTTTTTTTTTTCTATAAAGAGCAGGGGAGAAAACAGACAGCACACTGTCCACTTGGCGTAATTCCAATTGAGACAGTAGAGATGTTCAGCTGTAGTATTTTAGCAAGAAAGATCTGTTGAACAGTCAGTCTTTTCCATTCTTCACAGCATCCTGCAGTAATGAACACTTCATCTGACTTCACCCCTGAGGGTGAAGTCACCTCCCAGTCTGAAATATTTGTGCTGAACTTACTTTCTGAGAACACCCAAGCCTATGCCTGTATGTGCACGAGGCTGTGTTGTACCTCTTCTTATCATGTTTCAAGGCTTCCACAAAAAAAGGAGCCCAAGGTACTTTTCTCTATGTCCACTACTAAGCATAGAAGTGATAAGGTCCCTTGGTGACAGAAGAGGGAATCTGGAATTTCATCTTCTCTGTGTCATTTCTTTCTAAGGTGGCCAGTCCTGCTCTGTAGGCGTTACGGAGAAAGGCCTACAGAAACTTCAACGGACAGGATGTACTCCTTTCATAATTAGAAAGGGCAGCATTCATTCCCCACAACTTTTTAAGTCATCTCACCAGGTCTAGAGCTTTCTGTAAATGTTATTTTGCTATATGTGAATAACTGTGACATCCAAAAAGTGTGGCAGGTTCTTCTAAAATACCTTTGTGTCTTTGTAGCATCCTTAGAAAGAAATACCTATGAAATAATTACATCTGCCACAAAGAACGGCTGAGGTGTATCATCTCCACAGGCTTACCTAGAGGATGTTTCAATTTAAAATAGAGCATTTCAGAGTTACTTCCTTTACTAGGAATGTCCTTTTTCCCATCTACAGTTTCTTCTCAGTGTGGTAGAAAAAGAATTTGTTTGATTTTGCTTGCTGTTTCTCCTAAGTAACTTCTTTTACAAGATCGTGTCCGGATTATCTGTTCCTTCAAAGCCTCTAAATAAGGGCAAGTAGAACAAAGGTGGCTTACCAACACGTTCTCATCCGTGCCTGGTGATTCTCCAATTTTAGGGTGACTCCTATAGCTGGTGGAAGCTGCTGCTCTGCAGCTGAGAATATCCAGAGCAGAGCACCACTGCCATCACCCCCCCAGCCAAGAGAGGTTCTCTGTGTGCTCTCTGCATCTTACCAAAGACGAGAGATGGTGGTTCTGGCCAGCTAAGGAAGAGCCCTCCGTGACTAACTGCAGAAATGCCACACTGTCAGAACTCACCAGAAGCTGAGGATCTGGCTGGCCCTGCAGCCTCATGGGGACAGCCTGTATAAGTGCTCACGCTCTTCCCAAACAAAGAAAAACTAGCCCCAAAAAGCAGCATAAATGCCCTAGATTAAGGCCAAACTCAGGGTGGAGACAGCAAATCTAATGAATTACAGCCATTGTATTCCAAGCTTCCTAGACTTATTTAGATATTCAAGTAAATCAAATATTAGGCAGGTCAAACACACTAACTTTGTTGTTGTCATGGGAATAATTGGATTTCAAAACCAGGACTATTATTGCCAAAGTCACTTAGAAAAAAAGCTATTTTAAGAATTAAATTGTATTGTGTATCAACAAAATAAGAACAAGGTTTTATCCTAACACACGCTTTGCATAAGCTACTTAATTTGATCAATTTAGGAGGAGAATATCAAGACTGATAGTCATAAAGTTTGACGTATGTTTACCCCTTTTACATCTATTTGAGTCTGCATTAGTCTTTACACACGCTATTTCCAAAAGCATATGCTGCATGCTGTTCTTCCTCCTTGCAAATGGAAAAAGAAAACCCACCATACCAGCAGCTCTGTTCTATACGTAAAGGGACAGTAGCAAACCAGAAACTGAAGCAGCACAAGTGAAGGCTGGTTCTTAAATTATGAAAAGAAATTTCACAAATGTCCTTTTAACAGCACTTCCAGAAATTATTGTAATTAATTTGCCTAGTTTGCAGAGTAGACTGCTTTCCAGGGTGTCATTTATCAAGGATTAAGGAGCTGTTAAAATGCTACAATCTTAAGCATGTGTAATTTTGCCCAGTAACTCTTATTTCAGACAAAGGAATCTACTTGCAGAGACTGCAGAACTAAGCCTTTTAATAGACTATTTCAAGTTACTTCATCAAAAGTAATTTTGGAAGCATCTTACCGGATGCATTTTCTTTTCCTTTGGCATCTTGGGTAGTTTCATCTTCTGGGCATGGCAGTCCTACAAGAAGATATTTGTCCACGGGCATAGAAGCAGGACGTGCTTGCAAACTCCGGCTTGTACGCCTTACAACTCCTTCTTTGTCTTTCAAGTCTACTGGTTCAGATGCACTGTCTTTAATTTCAGTAGCTTCCAGAAAGCCCATTTTACTTTTCTTTCTACCTTTTGCTGGTGCACTGGCTGTGCGCCGGAGAATTCGATCACCAATAGATCGTTTCCGTACATAGTGCCCGCTGGTTTCAGCAGAATTGTGCTTAGGGTTCTTGTTAAACAACCCTCTGAGTCCTATCAGCTGCTTATTCTGAAAGGATAAGAATAACCACAGTTTCGAGTGAGTTCATATTATTATATAATGAGCACAATGAAAAGGGCTGCTTTCAGAGAATTTATGAATGATGAAGAACAAAGTTAAAAATGCAGCAAAGCAAAAACTCACACCAAGCAATTCACATCTACTCTGACCAAGGAACTATCAGCATAGATCTCCATGAATTCATGCATGTCTGTATTTCTCCTCATTAGGATGGCAGCCTGCCACAATTACAAGAGAGGTTTGCTCAAAATCTCCTAATCAGAGATGACAAGACTGTAAGAAATGTACTGCAGTGACAGGCTACACATTAACTTGGAGTTTTATGCATGGGCTTCACCAAAGCAATATTCAAATGTTTCAGAGTCTGAATGAGGAATGATGTAAGTTTGGTAGCTGCAGTTCATGCGATTAGGAACCATTTGAAAAATCTGTGCCCAGCAAGTGCAAAGTGCATGCTAATGAAGTCTACCTTTGTGGCTCCTAGAAAGTGCAATATTGTGTAACTGGGATTGAGGATTAAAGGGCTCCACTGAAAGGCAAAAAAATGCAAATACATTTGGCTAATGTTTTCAAGACTGTGACACAAGCAAATAAGATAATAGTACATCAGCTGTAAATATAACCCCTCTACAGCAAATAATTTAAAACTATTTATTAGTCTAATGTCAGTCTCTCTCAGAGACTTGGCCAGATATCCTCACTTAAAAGAGAATGCAAACGTGCATTCAGCCTTTGTTTCTACATTAGAAACAATAATACAGCCCATCATTAACGCAAGCATTAGATGAATAGACCAAGTGATACAGAGATAAAATCTCAATGGGTCTTTTCCCCTCCCTTCTTTTGACTTTCCTATGAAACTACTCTACTATTTTTCTTGAGTATATTTCTTCTTTGAAGAGCACATGAGCCAAGAGCATTAGCCAAATAGGCTCGTCGATCACAAACCCCAAATTTCACACAGGTACCCAGATGTGTACAGATCTAGGTATACATTGCAGATGCATTCCAAGCTGGTTACTACTGCTTTTCTTTTTACACTGATTTAGGAGTAACGAAGTCTACCTTGAATGCTAAAAGCTTCTCTTTGTGCACCAAACATGCACAGGTCTGGTACGGTCAGTGCCGTTCCCTCCACCACCTTGCTGCTGTCCTCCCTGGCAGGAGAAATGCTTGCTGAGGCAAGAGAAGATGAGAGCATTAAAACACCAGGCCCACGCTGAAATAAGGATGCCAAGAGCGAGACAGACATCTAAGTGGTTTGCAGAGCCATCATCAGACCTTTTGGTGAACTAATGGGATCAGTGAGGACAAAGATAGTGGAGTTAAGTGAGGATCTGGACTTCCCACATCTCAGCCCCTAGGCCTTGCCTATGTTATTTTCTGTCTCTGTTCCACTGAGCTTTCCTTGGGTGCTCACAGAACTGTGAGCTTACATATTTGACATGACGTTCTCTGCAGCCACTCTCAAAAAGGAGAAAGACTGAGGGCTAACTGTGCTTTTCAACCTATACCCTCCATAAAAGGCGGGGGGGAGGGGGAGGGGGAAGTTGTTTGTGGGTTTTACATGTTTTTCCTTTTTATTTTTCAAAAATCACTACAAAGAACTATTTTATTTTAGCATGCTGTTGAATAAGGCCTTAATTTCTTTGTGCTAGCTATCTGCAATGGCCTCCTGTAAACTGCTCTTGAAGACAGCTGAAGCAGAAATGCATAGAGAAAGCACTATAATTTTTAAAATGTTTTAAAATTAGTTATCTTGAGAAAAGCAAAACATATACACTACAACCTAAAAGATTTAAAGCTTAAATTAGCTGCTAAAAATAGCTTAGCAGATACTGTGTTCTGGTGCAGTTACAGTTCTCAACATTTACTTCTAAAATAAAATTAAACACACTGAAGAAATGTACTTTGTGTATCTAGACATAATAATTATTAGGTGCTAACAGTAAGAACCTAATCGCATGCACGCTAAGACTGGAGTAACTAAGACTGGAGTAACTAAGACTAGTACGTTACTCTTTTCCTGCTGATCACCTGCAAGGAACCCCCCCACACACACCATGAGCTACATCTCTCTGCTTCCTGAGCATTCCAACGGGAGCGTGTCTGGGCTGTTATTGGGGTGTCTCAGCTGGGGAGAGCCAAGTGTTTTACTGACATGGGTGTGCTGTGAGCAGGTGCCCTGGCTCAGTGCTCCTCAGAGAAAACACTCAGAATAAGGAATTGTGGTTTGCTCCTTGAGCACACTAATTCCTAAGGAGTGTATGTAGGTACCTATACCTGTACAAATGTAAATGAAAACATCAAGCTGAGGGCAACAGAGATTCAGACATTGTGCTTTTTCATTGCTGTCTGATCTGAATATTTGTTTAAACTATTCCTGACCAGTGCCAGAGAGAGCTAGGTATTGCCTAGCAATGTACAAAATGCCATGAACTTAAACTGAAAGAATCATTTAAGAAGTCACAAATCCTATGAGGTTTTGTGGTATATTTAAATCCATTTCAATCAGAAAAATTAAAACAACAACAACAAAGTCATAAAAGATGTAAAATTCCAGATATCCTACCTTTCCATAGATCTCATTAATGGTTATATGAACAAATATGGATGCTTCAGTCAGTCCTTCTAAATATACATGACGATAACCTAGTAAAACAAAAATATCGCACCATAAACAATCAACAATTTCCATCTTATGCGCAAATGGCAATGACTGTCTATAAAAGTGAAATATATATGGTAAGCCACCTTATGCCTTTAGTAAAACTTCTTATGTTATCACAGGTTTTCCAAGCCCCCCAGTACAAATTGCCTCCTAGTAACAAATAAGATACCAGCAGTAATTTCTAAAGACACAGACACCCAAACTACTTCAAAAGCAATGGTGAGTATACCACCCTAAGATACCAGCAGAATTGTGCAAGCACATACATGAAGTCTCAGAGACATAAGCGTATACTTTATGCTCATAACCTCAGCTTAAACTATATGTTCAAAGGTGTCTGTGCTCCAGCTAGATTTCTACGTCAAGGGAAAACAAGTGGGACTAACCGGGCACAAGACTGCTGAAAGGCAGGGTTCTTTGTCCAACAAAATCTCTCCCAATAGGATCGTGGTCCCAAACAAGAAATCGCACCAAAGCTATTTCAGGCATGTGGATGGTAAAAGTGAGCGTTTCCTCCCAAACAGGATTAAATCCTGTAATACAAAGAAATTTTTGGAAACAAGCCTATAGCAAGCACTAGACTCAATTTTCATGAGACAAAGTAAGAGGCATAAGAAACAAGCAGACTAAATAAACAAATGAATACTCATTGCTCATCTAGATCTAGGCACTCTCAATCTCCTTTATACAAGTAATTAGAAGTGAAAGATCTGTCTTTTGGATTGCTTTTACAAACACAATGGTTCTTGCTAGGTAGCTGGCAGGGATACCAAGGCAAGTTGTTGTTTTGCAGAACTATAGTAGGCTAAAGATAGACCAAAACCACCAGGAACTAGCTTTTCTCCCCATGGTTTTGCAACTGCCTCTGAGCACTGATGAGTACCTCTCCTGCTCCAACAGCCTATCCCACTCTGTTATTCATCTCCTCCCCGTAAAGAACGTGATTTGCTTTCATTGCATTTGAAGTTATACAAGTATTTTGTATATATTAATATCTATATGTATTTGGAACCTCTACATAAAGGATATTTAAGAACAAGCCAGGAGAATGATATTGTGGTGAACAGTCCTTCACCTCTAGCTTGTCTGTCCCCCACACACCAGAAATTCTGTCTAGAATGCAGAATTAATTTGTTAAAACACAATCATTTGATTTCATCAGGTAAGAAGCTTTGCAATTTCAAAGTAATAACAGATACCAAATAATTTATAATTACTTAAAATTTTATTCTATAATAAGGAAATCAGCTGGATTATCTTACCATTGTCATCAACCACCCTGGTCTGATCTTTACAGCAGTCAACAGGTAACCCAATAATTTCCACCTCAACAAAGGGATCTATTATCTATTTTTTAAAAACAAAGTATTTTAAAAGCAAGCCAGTGACAAAAGTACCAGTCAATTTAAAAAAAAAAAAAACCAAAACATGCAGAGAGTTAATCTAAATTCATTTGATAATTCAAACCCCTTTGATTCATATGAATTTTCAAGCAGCACAATCATGAGAAATGGCTTCATGAAGTATAGGCTGATGTACAGTTTGTAGTCTTAAGAGCTATGGCCAGCTATGAATAATTGTCCAAAAAGTGAAGTCACCCTCAAAACACAAAACAAAGCAGTTCCTGAATATCATGTGTAGGGCATAGACTCTGTAGGAAAATGTAGTATTTAGTGACCAAAAGATTGACAAGAGCTGAAGTTTATCAGTATATTTAAAGAAGAATGAAATTTCTTTGAGTCACACACTGCCGTGTCACTCCATTTGTTGGTATCAGAGTATCTTACCTCTCCTCTGTCTCCTAACATTGAATCAGGAGGCTTAGGTAGCTGCTGTCCACTAATGATTTTCAGAATAAGCTGCTTTTTAGGACTGGCAGGGAGTGGATCAGCAGAGTAGGGGTTGAATGTGCCTGAAAGATGGGAAGGAATATGAGGTGTTTAGGAAAAGATACATAGAATAAATATCACCCCCCCAAAGATGCATACATATAGGCAAGATTCAGTTATAAGCAAGTAACTTAGACAGTATGGAGCAGCTGTTAATTTTAAAATTTTATTCCACTTCCTTAAAACCTTTACTGAGCTGAGCAGTCCTTGTTTACGTGATTACAAGAGAGAAAGGACCCCATTAATAAGTAGGGCTTTGCAAGATTACTAAGACTCCCTTGAAAAAAAACCCCACATCTTTCTTCTGTAAAGTAGTAGCTTCAAAAATCTCCAACAGTTTTAACCCAGATCAGCAATCTGATCATGTTTCTTGCACAGCTGCTCAGATACTAATGAGAAGCAGCAACTTGTAAGCTGCTTTCTGCAACAGCAGTGCCTGCTTTAAATACCCAAACTCCCTCTACCATTTCTCAAGTACATTTCAACTCAACACCACTGCTTTTAATAGGCACATTATGAAAATAACTTAAGAGATATAAAGGCACAATCAGATCCCAAGACCTCAAAATACGGAAGGGCTGTCATTACACAACACTGAAAACCACTGGCTCCTGTTCTAGCAGCATTCTGAGGATTCAAACAATTCTTTTTAAAGAGAACAAAAATTCCACTGACTTGCTTGAGAGCTGGACCAAGTCCTGGTTATTTGGTCCTGGGCACCACTGCATACCCTGTTCTTGCTTCCAGTTGGCTATCCTAGGATACCCATTTCTTTTTTTAAACACATATTAAGATGAAGCCCTCAAAATACATCTAAAATAACAGCAAGAGATCCTATGCTGGTACTTACACAGTCTGAGAGTTAGACACCATTTTTTGAGGATAATATATATATGAATTCTGAAGTAAAATAAGCTTATGAATTTATGAAAATATAGAAGATTCTACATATGTTCTTAGTTTTCTTTCCTGCGTCTTGGCAAATTCACCATGAAGACATTTTCTGAAAAGCTTGACATTTACAGTAATAAATGTATAGTGAGACATTACCTTTGCACATCTGCTGAGGTTTGAGGACATAGCCACAGTTGCCATTTACCCTAAATTTTGCATTATTTAATTGCATCACGCGTCCATCAGATTGGTAGTTTAGTGCCACTGTTGAAAGAGAAGACTCAGGTGTAAGATATTTACTTATTACGTATACAAGAAGTGGAAAGCAAGTTATTCATGCAACACCTACCTAACTGGCAACCAACATTCCAGTAAGGTAAAGGATTGAAATTGCTGGAGTCAATCCGATAGGCTGATGGATAGACTCTTGTAAGCTGTTTCTGGTTGTAAAGCATAAACTGTTCGGCCTTCTGCTGCACTGCTTGGTGGGCTCTTGTTTCACTGAATGACAGCACGTTCCCTGTTGATCCTGTGTGTATTGTTAAACCAACAAACAAGTTACAAAGCAATCCCAGGAGACGGGGCACGGGGCTGAACTCAGACCTCAGTTGCACTGGTATTAATCAAGGGGAACATTAGATTTAGTTCAAAGTTACACTGATAGGTTGTCTTGTCACATGCAAATCCTCTTCCAGGGGAGGGTCTTTTCTTCTAGCCTCAAGTTTCCAGAGTTACAAGGAAAGCCAAGTAAGAACTCACACTAATTGCTAGGGCATTTTTTTCTGCAGAATCCCAGACATGATTGCTATGAAGAATCTACAGAGAAATCTAATGACAGCATGATCAAAACTATCTTAGTAAAGAGCTTATAGCTGGGAGAAAAATGGGCCCAGGAGGGCTGTGATTTTGCTCTTGACTTTGTAACATGCTAATAGCTGCACTCAACCCCTTTCTCTCTCACCGAGGTTTCTGCAAACTCATCCTTTCTCTAAATAATCCAAGCAATCTTTTTGAACTCATGAGTTTTCTTTGAGTATTTGATCCCCTTAGGCAGACCCCCTTGGATCATCTCTGCCTTCTGTAAAAGTCTAAGCAGAAGAGTTTTCTAGGCAAGAGTGCCCAGGCTTCAAGGGAGCAGCAAGACCAACTCAACTGTACCATCTCTCCCTGCCCATCTCCTCAGCTAGGATCAGGAAAACATAAGGTCCAGATGAAAGGCAGCTGCAGTACTGTGCTCTGATAACCAGGCCTTCCTGTCTGGAGGGCCACAAGCCATCAGGTGTGTTCAGCAGTACCACCTGACTGCAGCTGGACCTGCGGAAAGAGCTGAGCTGTCTCTCAACTCAGATCAATAAGACTGAAGCTCTACAAGACTATGTTCTTGTAGGATTTCTTGGACTGTTTCTCCACAGTGCTCTCCCACTAAATTCTATTAAATTAGGAATTAATTTTATAATAATTACAGAATTTCATACACAGCTTGTTCGTGTACATTTGGTGACCTTTGCCACAAATTCCTCTGCAACTTCCTTGATTTCCATTTTGCCTCTAATATGTTTAGTGAAACAACTGCACATTTTCTGAACAGAGATCACATCTATTTATCACAATTCAAACCTATCATGCTACTAAACGCTACTTGGGAAAGGATATTTCCTAGAGAAGGAAAGGGTGGTGCTTTACTCTCTCCATACATCAGTAAATGGGACAGGTAACTAACTACTCTGCTTTTAAATACAAGGGAAACCTTGAGACCACAGACATGTTTCCTATCCAAAGAGAAAAGTGAAAAAGGCATGTGTAAGTCTTGTGCCAGCAGCCTTACCATCATCTACTATATCCTGGGCTGCAACAGAATTCGTGTACACCACAAGGTCAGACAGAGCTCGGCACAGCTTCACCGTTTTTCTTCGACGACCCAGCCTGCTTAGTTATATTTAATATTCAAAACAAAATGGGAATATTTTAATATTTAAAGCCTATGTCAATCCCCCTTTCTATTCTTTTCACCAATAAGGAAATAAACAACTGCAAACAGGGGACTGCATATGGCGATATCCTTAGAGAGTGCTCCAAGACTGTTCCCCTTGTCACACCACACAAACAAAATTTTTCATTTAACACATAATGGAATAGCTGCACCATGGCTCTTCTCAGCACAAACAAGGCAGACAGTTTTGAGCTGTCTGAAAACAGAATGTTTCAGTGACAACAAATGTATTCTCAATGGCACTTTTTTGATTGCTTTTTCTTTACGTTCTCAGATGTAATGAAGTTGGCTGGGCTGTGATGTACCCTTATTTAGCTTAAACAGTTTTCTTTGAGCACTATTTACAGCATGCAAAATGTAGACTGGCATTTTTCCATTAGAAGAGTATTACTGCCGCATTTCTTTTCAGTTTAAGGGTAATTGCTATTTGCAACCTATGAAAACCTATACCACCTAAACATCAGGCTATAGCAGTCACAGCAAAATACACCCCAACAGTAGTGTCATAAATGACCTGCTCTTAAGAACAGACTTTCCTGAGGCAGTGACACATACGTACTGATAGTAGTAACATGTCTCTAGCTTTAACTAAGCTGTAAAACTATGGTGATTCATAGCTTACCTGTGGAGCTGTCCTGTTTCCTTTCCAGAAGAGTTTTGTTGGCATTCTTCATCATCTGATGCACTATGATATTTGGATGCTGCCTTCACAGCTTTCTGATGGGAAAGAATCAGGCAGAGCTGTGTCAGTTTATGGGGTAGTTCTATAAATTCACATTACAGTAATTAATGTTATGTGGGTGGGTGAGCTACAACAGGTTTACAGCACAGGACCAGTGTCCTACAAGGATGCAGAATGACCCTTGGGGGCTTGACAGCAGATAAACCCAGGTCATACGGCAAGTGTTTCCATACATGCAGAGGAGGAATGTCAACACAAAGCATCTCTGCCCTGATCTCACTCCATCTGACTGCAAGGATCCAAGCCTGCCACCAAGGAGCAGGTTTATCTGTTGGTGAGCAGACAAATCCAAGCCTGAAGAAAATTATTTCTGCAAACTGGCCAGCCCACTGCATGCCACTGCAGCTTCCCTCCCCTGCTCCCTCCTGACCCAAGAGGATAACTTTGTTCCACTGTCTCCAGTACACTAGCACTGGTGCTGCTGAAATTCTAGTGGATCGTATCTTATTTAACAAACAGGAGCACACAGCAGGATCTAAATGTACGGTGCATTGCTTGCACCTACCTACGCTTTCCCCCCAGTTTAGAAAATTTAACAAATTCATTCGTGAAGTTGAGAAGAGAATCCGGGAAAAAATTTCAAGCGTCATCTCTCTGCTGCCTTTTGAGCCACACATATAAGCCTTCAAGTTATTCTAAATTCTTACAGTATATCCTAAAGAAAATAACTATGATAAAAAAAATCTCAAAACCACTTTTTTTTTCTTAAGCACCTATTATTTATTACTGTTTCCAATTCCAACATTACATCTTTTGTAACACTAACTATAGCTTCAAGTGAGAGTTTCTCTAATTCCCTTCTCATCAAGAGGTAATTAACAATATAACTGAGAGCTCCTTATCCTTTTGCTCATATGTCTAATTGAGCACAGATTTCTTTTCTCCTGCTGCGTACCAATAATGCACATAATTTAATTTGCTGTGTTTAGTGATGAAATAAAGTTGACTATATTGGAAATCATTTGCGTGGTTCAGTTTTGGAATCCAAAGGCCTGGACCAGGGATGTTCCCTGCAGTTAACTTGCAGGAATTACAAGCCTTACTGTCTTTGTCCCTCCATGGACAGTTGTTTAAGAGTTTATACATGGATATATTTGGCACAAGAGCTGGGTGAAAACATCACAAGTCAATAACCTTGGGTGAATAATTCTGTACTTTCAAAAAATACCAATGGTAACCACCCTTCACATGCATCCCTTTAGCTGGAAAGGCATAATGGGGATGTTACTGGATGTCCCTATTGCCATAGTCTACAAAACCGGCAGAGGTACCACTGACGGCACAGTGACTTGGCTGCAGACTTGCCACATGCCTGTCTCACAACAAGCCTATCCGCTGATTTAATTACTTGATATCTGCAAATTGACTCTGTGAGGAAGGAAGCTTTCAGTTGAATCAGCTCATGCAGAGGCTGCATGTTCAATAAATTGAAGCCTTGAGGCAGCAAGGGAGTGTAGGAATAGGAGAGCTGGATGATAGGAACACATTTGTCAGGATATGGGAATGGGGCACGCTGTCCCTTGTAGTGGCTGTAATCTGTCCAACTATAAAATGAAACCTCACACTCATTTGAATTTTATTAGCTCTTGCTTGGTTCAGTAGAGTTGCCACAGTGAAGACCCAGCAAAGCAGACAATTTGACCAAGCAGCTACACAAACACATGAACACTACATGAAAAACCACTAAGAGATCAGAAATAAACCACATTTTTACAAAGCAGAAGCCCAGAGCCAGTACTCAGCCACAGCAGTCCCTTAAAGCAACTGGAAAGACAGTAACAGCATGTCTGCATGGCATTGCTCAGGGTATGAAAGAGGGTAGAACTGGACCTTGAATCAAACAAACTTTGTCAGCTGTATGGACAGAGGTCTGGAAAACAAGTACGCCAAGACATTTATCTACACTGCTCTTCTGCTGCTGCAAGTTTGATCAGGAAAATCAGCACTTCCGCATCACCAGTAAAGATGATTGTTTCGGTCAGGCAAGATATTTTGAGTTTGTGTGATCATTTTTAAAGGGTTCTCCACCCTGCTAGCTGCTATATTCTTCTGACCAGCAATAAATATACCAAGTGTAATCGCATACAGTCTTTCCTTGCTGCTCCCATATATACCACGCTTGTCTCAAGCAATAAAACATACCTGCTGTCTCTAGAATGCTATCAGACCAAAGACAGCAAACTAAGTCTCTCATTTTACTTACTTTGTGTTTACCGAAGTTGCCCATTAACGATCGACTATGAGACTTTTTCCCACCTTCTTTTGTATCCAGGTTCTGTTTAGAGAGAAAGCAATAAAAGTGTAACTAGATACCTTCAGAAGTATCTTTAAGAAGTCTGATACAGTCTCTAAAAGACACAGTTTTAACCCAATAATATAAGGTTTTGTATGTCACCGTGATTCGCTATTAGAAAAGCAGAGATGAGAAAAAAAAGTCTAAAACCAAGTTAAAGTCAAAACACAACATACTGATCTGTCAACACAAATTGAAATCCAAAATCTCACTATAGGACTTTTCTAATTTCTTGATATGCTTGATAGCTTAGCAATCCTCTAACAGTAAGGAAAAGTACTAAAATTAAAACTCAAGATGACAACCAATCGTAAAAAAAAAAACAAAAACCCAAAACCAAACAGTCTAGCGAAACCAGGCAAGCAACAACAAAACATTTGAAAATGTTCTTGTTTCACAAAGGAAAAGGGGGGGGAAATATTTCCTAACAGATAAAGGCGGACTTTTCATAGACAGCCTGAAGTCCAAGTTTCACGTTTAAAGCCATACCCCTAGACATCTGTTCAATAATTTCTGGCAGTATCTGTTTTTTTTCTGTCAGAAAAGCACATCCCTTCATCTTCTAAAGAGCAAACCAAAAAGGTGCTGAAGAATATTCCTTCAGAAAGTCCTACAAACTCCAGTTATTCCCTGATCAGTGTTGAGTTGGATTTAACTTCTGGCTATCATAACAGTAATGGCACCAGATGATTTCTTCAGGTCCAAGAAGAAAGTCAATAATCTCTGTATCTATGTTCAAAGATTTGTTCCTAGCTCAAGCTGAAAGTCTCTGTAATACACAGAAGGAAACCTTAGCAGATAAAGTACTTGTCTCAAGTAAGAGTGAAAGTTGACAGTTTCAACAGCAAATCCAAACTAGTATCAGGCCTGTCAGTATCATGCAAATACATAAACTTGTACTGTGATTGTTTGGTGTTTTTTGATTGGGTTGGGTTTTTTTTGAAAAAAAGCAAGTCTTTGGGAAAATGAAAGTCACATCAGTGACTAAGTAAAGGAAAATGAGATTTGATCAGCAAAAGTGTAGAAATATTTCCCAACATATCCCCTTCTGGTACATCAGTTATATAGTAACTACTAGAAAAGAGCTTTACAGCACCACCAAACAAAGCTGGTTAATGAGTTACAGAATTACTAAATCATCACAACATTTAACCAATGAGTTTTCTCCTAGCTATGTCAACAGTTGATAAAGATTAATCTTCCATTTGTTTTAACTTATTATTACTAACTGTTCAGCTCTGTATTACTTTAAGACCTTTGAAAACAACATTCATGCAATCAGTCTTCATACAGGACTGTTGCAGCAAGGGAAGAGATCTCTAAGTGTCCCTTAATAATTTAAAATAGGTCAATTAGAAAAAAAATAATCTATCACTGTATTATAACCTGACAGATGTTTGAATAATGCAGTTGCAGTACTGAAGTAGTTTTAGTATTCTGGTCCTGTCAAAGACATGTAATGGGTAATCTCAGGCATCACATCCAACACAAACCCTTAGGAAAATTTGCATGCTTGAAACAAAACTTCCTGCCCCCTCAAATGCTAGCTAGGGGCCAATCATTTTTCCTGAGAACATACCCAGTGTATTAACTCTAACTCAAGATAATATTGAAATGGCTCATATCTGATTGCATTTACTAACACAGGAAGTTTGCTCTCTGAAATCCCACTTTTCCAACCTCCTGAAGGCCAAAGGGAATAGGCAAGCTGACTCCCTTCTCATGCTGCAAAGCCACAGTCTAAAAATCATCCTTATCTGTCGGGTCAGATGGCTTCGTCCTGTGCATTCTTACAGCCTCTTCCCACCACAACACAGCTTCAACCAGGGGTCTCAGGCATCAGCACAAACCTCGTATGTTTTCTGTAGCCAAGCCTGGCTTCAGGGAAAAGTCTCATAGCTCTGGCCTCAGAGATTGACAAGAACTACATAAACCCTACAGAGCGGGAAGACATGCAGAAGGCAGGGCTACACATACTTGACCTTTAAGACAACGCTGGTTACAGAGTAGGCACATCCCACACAGAACAATTAGCTCTGTATTTAATATAACTGGGGTTTGCATCCTGTTGAGGTGAAAGTAGGGTAACTGTGAATTCAAGGTACTAATTGCATATTGATGTACTCAAAATTCCAATACATTTAGCTGTTTTACATAAATAGTTTGATGTAAAAAGGAAAAAAAAAAACCACTGTACCATTCTTAATATAAAACAGTCTGGGCATGAAAAACTAGAAATCTTGCTTAGGGCAGTAAAACCACAATCCTGTGTTTTAGTGCTATATAAAACAGCCATCAACATTGCAGGCAGAAATGCCTGCAATATTGGTACTTACTGAATAAGTCACCTACAGGTCTTACAAGGAATAAACCAGATCAGAACATATTGAAACATTTGACCATTCAAATTCTCTCATTAGATATCTTCCTGAAATAGTTCCAAGTTTTTATTTTGGCTAAAGCAAACTCTCAGAAGTTGTTCATAATTTTTCAGATAAAGCAGATAAACGTGCAATATGCATTGCATTGTCTATATTCAACAGAGCATGCAAAGGGGAAAACCGTACATACCTGTTTCAGGTTAACATTTAAGCCTTCATGCGTTGCCTTTAGCAGGGCTCTCACAGTGAAGCTGTCAGGGTCTTCTTTGTCCCTGATTTGGGATTCTTTTATCAGAGATTCCAGTTTTGTTCTTATAAAAGATTCCACCTGATGCTCAGTTGCACCATTACTCTGAAAGACATTAAGAAATCCAGTTGAAGTATTATGTCCATCACTTCTGGGACAGCCTAAGGGAGCATTACACATGCTTCTTCAGGCCACACAGTGCTCCCAACATTTCCTCTCTCTGTGGAAGAAATGCTTCTTGCATAATCCTAGCAAAAGCAGGCAGGTGGCTTTTACTGCCATTTCCATGTTCGTTTTTCCTCTTTAGTCCTCCTGACACATAATTTACCCTACCTCACCAAAGCACAGTCCACCATGCAGATCACCGCAGAACCTGGCCCTAGTGTTATTTCTTTGATTCAGAACTGTCACAAGTCTGACCACCTCTTTCAGATGATGGAATGAATCCTCAAGCTAACACACACGCTTCCTCCAAAATATCAGACAACCTAAGCATCATTAGATTCCTGCTCCAAATAGTAAGAAAGAGGAAGCAATTACTGTTAGTCATATGGACTACACACACACAAACCAGTCCCATGCATAATGTGCTTAAAATAAAAACAGGTCCTACAGAACAGCGTGCACCTGGCATCCCTCTGTCCAAGGGGTGTGAGGCCTCTCCTGAGACACGACAGGAAAGCAACTGTTCTGTCCTAACAGGACTGAAAATAAAAATGTTTCACATCTCAAATTCTTTTCATTTGTATGTTTCCTTTAACAATTTTCATATAGAAATTGTGTAGCCATTCCATCATGCCATTTCTTTGAGGACTATACATCTGTATCTGAAAAAAGTCTAGCATGCTTAAAGTGCTGGCATCAATGTGTTCAGTCTAGCATACCAAAGTACTTAAATCTGTCATTTATATGATTTGAATGAAAAAGTATGCATTTCTGAACAATGTAACTCCATACTTAACTGTAGAATTATACAACTTCTATATCTTAAGGACCTGAAATCAGAATTGAAAACTCTGATCTGCTAACAACTTTAAAGTAGGATTATGGAATAAGCATGTAAGAAATGTGGAGATGTACATAGGAGTTATGGGAACTGTGCATATGCGCATACATAGCAGGGCTTTAATTTGCAGTCATCTTCGATTTCATCAGCGCTATCCTCATCTGAAACTTCTCCTTCCTCAGCATCTTCTCCAAGACTGCGTGGCAACTTTTTACCCTAAAATGAGGAAAAAATATTCACAATTAATGCACATATGGTCAGTGTTATTTATTGCACAGACCAAAATAGCCCATTCCTCAACTATTCCATAATTGAATTGTCACCATAGTTTAGAATTCATTTTCAGAGGGTCTCATGCAAACTGGTTCAAGGACCCAGATTATCACATGTGATAATTTAAGTATTTCTGGAAGAGTTTGTTACCAAAAGATCTTTTCAAGCTCTTTCAAAAAAAGCATACCATCTCTCATCTCTGGAGCAAGCCAGCAAGTGTCCAAAAGATTTTTTTGAATTGATTCTCAGATACTTCAGGATTACCCCAAACAAGCAGACCATTTTATGCTTAAAATAGAACTCTAAAAATCAGAAGCTGAGGTTTTGTTATAGGCTATGGGAAATGCAGACAAAAGAACTCACTGCAGGCATCCAGCAGTATGAAGGGAGCAAAGCCTATTTTAATATTGCAACACTCATGCAAGTATTGTCAGCAATCCAAAATTAGTTGCTAATCCAGTACTGTGAATATCATATACCTACATTAGAAACGAAATACTTTAATTCCATGTCTAGTTCCAACATCTGATTAGAGTGGTGAGCATCTAACTGAGGTTATTGGCTACTTCTGGAAAAAAAAAGGGGGGGGGCGGGGCTCCAACAGATAAATTATCCTTTTAGAGCATTCATCTTTAATTCTCTTGTATGATCTCTTATAGCAAAGCCCAATCATAGAACCTTATAAATGTTGGCTATGGGACCTATGAAGGTCTCTGGCCCAATCTCGCACTAAAGCGAGATTCTGAATTGTCACCAACTCTAGATGAGCTTTGCTAAGCCAAGCCTTGCAAATTTTCAAGACTTGAGAGTCCCCCAGCTTTCTGGACAGCCTCTTTCCATGCTACACTTCCACAGCTGAAAGTTTTTCCTGTCATCCAATCTGCACTTCCCAAGCTGTAACTTGTGCCTCTTGCTTTACCATCTGCTACTTAATAAATCCCCTATTAAACTTCTGTGTTATTACTTCTGTCTTCCTCACTGATTGCAGAAATGTTCGCAGTCTACCTGTTTCAATGACAGAGATAGATAAGAATTACATTCAGATTACTGCAGAAACAAGGAGGACTGATTTACAGACTGCATTTTGAAATTAATAATGCTGTTCTGCTAATGAGTCGGTCAAGTCCACTTCACAGTTGCACCTTTATACTGCTTTAAATCCATCAGTAATATTAGAATTACTCTTTATATATACTAACAAGATAAAAATTATGCCAATTACTTGAAATTATTTAGCTAATGAATATTGCCTTTCAAATAAAAATGTATAAAACAGAGCAAAAATAATAGCAAAAACATGAGAAAATAGTTTACTTCTGCACAAGACTCTGATTCCTAAATGTGATTTTGGCTTTTGCAACTGGGCTGCTTAAATTAAGCAGGAGATGGGAGATAGGACTTTGTGGAAAGATACTGTGATGCTGAAAATAGTATTCCTCATTCTAAAAACGTCAGCTTGCCTCCACACCATTTTTTAACTACTCACAGGATTTCAGCACTGCTAGCTGAGGAATCAAAGTAAGTTAAAAACCCAAATGTGCCAAGAAGACCAGCTCAAAAGTTCATGTAAGAACAGCACAGCACCAAATCGCTTGCCTTCTCCTGCATTGACACAATATTTCAAGCCAGGTTTGCTGGGTTTTGTCACATGATTTATGTTACATACTATTTTGTTTGACTCCCTAAAATACCACCACTACATGCTTGCGTAGTTCATTAACTAGCAGTTACACAAGAAAACTGATTCAGTGAAATTCAAAAATCACAGTTGAGCACTCAAAGGCTTTCTAATTCAGAGTCAGTTCTGTACTATGCATTGAAATATGTTCAAACTAACATCAAACCAAAATTGTGAATCCTTGTAGCCAGCTTGATACAGAGGACAGAAGGGGGTGGAAATAGTATCTCAAGAGCTCACAGCAAAGTAATTGCCCCCATGTGTCAAAGTAAATTAGACAATCTATAAGCCACAGCTCTATTAATCATTCTCTCAAAGGTCTGCCTTGCATCTCTTTCTTATTACAGCCATCTTGGTCTTTGAAATCCCTTTCAGAGCAAATCTGTTTATACTGAGAGGCTCAAGCAATTAATCTTGCATACAACAGTAACTTCAGTGCTCCAGGGCCTCCTCCCTCACTGCTCCTTATAGCCACCTTCTGAAGTGCTCTTCTTTCATAAACATAGCTGATGAACCGTGAAAATAGTTTCATTTCATGAACTACTGCTCATAGCAGGGTGAGGAGGAAATGCAAGAAAATGCACGAAATTTTCAGACACTTCTATATTGTTCCAAAATACCTTGTCCAAGGATGGACTGTGGGTTAACATTTAGATACTATAGGGATACAGATTATATAGAACAATATCCGCTAGTAACAAAACAGAGAAATTTAAAAAAAAAAAAAAGATAAAATATCAGGTTCAGGTAACTGTATCACAGTTCATTCTATTCATAACGATGCATTTTATATCATTCTTCTGGTCTTCTGACTCAGTGCTAAGGTTTAAAAAGAAACACCTCTGACTAAGATTCGCAGATAAGATGCTTAAGAAGCAGAAAGAATTCTCTTTTCACTGCTGTTGATATCACCTCCCTGTTGAAACACTTACAGAAGTACCCTGGGACACTCGCCAAGTCCAAGGTAAACCCTGTTTCAACATCTTTGAGAAGCTCAGAATGTTAACTTTCTGTGCTATTCCACATGATACTGCTGAACTGGTTCTCCAAAGCCAAAGAAAATCTATGATGAATATCACATGCTGACTTTTGTTGCATTTTGAATACACCACTAGTAGCAAGTTACCTTCACTAGGATTTTCCCTTTCAAATTCTGAGGGCTAGGAAGCTGTTTGGGATCTCCAGCAATTACAGATGACAAGTCCAGTTTGTCACCAAATATCTCTTTCAAGTACTGAGCAATCTTCTTTTGCTGTTGAATACTGCAGTGGTTTTCAATAGACAGTATCACTGGAAACCTAAAAACAAAACCCCCACATATTGTCATAACTGTGTTTTAAGAGACAAGACTTGCACAGCTTACCATAAACTGGTTTAAGCAATTTGCTTTGCATTGTCAGTAGTCTGGAAGCAAACTCACTTTGGGAGAAAGGACTTTGCACATGACCTCCCAATTCCCTGCTCTGTCAGAATCCCTCGGATCGTCCCTGCAGGTGTTTCGGCCTTCTCCCTCCCACCCTACCCACTAGTGCACAGGGTGACAAAGTTTGAAACTAATGACCACCAAACATAAGGCACAGAGAAACTTGCAATAAAGCTCAGAACAACACAATTCCTTTCTATTCTATAGAACTGAGCAGAAGGTATGTTATTCCTTTGTGAGATGTGTACAAAGTCTTCATAAGCTGCAAGTGATCAGCAAGCTGCTCCTGGAGAAAATTGTTTTGAAGTCAACAGATTCAAAGGAATTGGTAGCTCTTCTCCATTCATCTTCCAAAGACTGGTAGCTGTGTTAACTATTTGCTTTTGCCTTAATAAGTGCAGCTACAGGGACTAAGACCAAACCTCTGATGACAGACTCTGGAGAAGGAGAAACATTTGGCAATACTTTCCAGAATACTCTCCCAGGCTCCAGGAATTTGCAGTTTAAGTTTCCTGAGCTAAAAACATTGCTTCTTTATATAACAGTCCAATTTTTCTGTGTTGCCCCATTGTTTTGTAATTTCTTGGCAGACTCAGAATCTTATGACAAGGAATCCCACATGCCAACTACACACCAAATGAAGAACCACCTCCTTCAGTTTTGAAATCATCACCTCCTATTTCTAATTGAAAACACCAAAATTTTGGGCTCAGGGTTTTTTGTTTTGTTTTTCACATGCCCATTGTTGGGTCGGGTTTTTTTCCATTTTTTAAATAAATTAAGCATTTCCCCTTTATTATCTCTAACCCAGCCAAAATTCTATACATTCACTCATGATTTGAGACTCTTGGGTATATATATGGTTAAAATCAGTGTTTTTCATTATAAACTGTTATAATACCACGGCAAATGAAATAGAATCTTAACATTACCATACATCTCTGTATTACCTCATACTACATATGAGCTCTTCAATAGCTTTTCAATTTTCCTACTGAAATAAAGATTTTCCTTTGGTAGAGAATAGTATGGTAATGATTTTCAAGGAGAATTTCCCTGTGGATGTGACTAGAAAGTTCTGTTGAAAGCGCCAAAATAATCTGTAGATATTCAATAGTCTCAGACTGTTCAAAATATTATTAAGTTTACAATGCATGAAAGGTCTTTCTAACTTAGGAAGGAAGAACTTTATAACTTGATTGATGGAAAGAGCTCATGCTCTTCAACAATAAATATGACACAGGTAATAAACAGAGACAGAATCAACTTCATAATTTCTCAATGTGTTTAAAAGCATATATGGACTTCCTGATGTTGAGTGTTGATTTTGACATGAGATTAACTACACAATACAAGCAGGTGTAGCTTCAAAACTGACTGTACACTTACTCATTTTTGATGAAGGCGTATTTGTTGATAGTTTCTGCCACATCACGGAAGAGTATTTTAGAAGTAAGAGTATAGCCATGGTGCACAACCGGCTCTCCATCTGGACCATCCCAGCAATCCACTATTAAGACAATAAAAGCTATACATTAAGAGATGCCCATGATCTTACACATTTATGCTGATCTTGCTCACCAGCAGAACTCAGGTACACTTCTCAACCATGCAGCTGTCAACATGTTTCATTCAATCTATTACGACCTACCAATTGAGTTAAGAACAACAGGACAGTCTTTTCTTATATCAATTGAGAAATCTGCAACCTAAAGCTAGTGTTCTCCTCTTACATTAAGATGAGGGGGTTTTTTCTTCATATATAAAATTGCAAAGGTGTAATAGGTCAAATAATGTTTAGGGCTCTCTCTTGGGAAAGCAGCTTCTGCTTCTGAAGACAAACTATTTAGAAACAATTTAGTCTTTTTCCACTCCCAATTAAACTTGCAGTTTTATAATTGACTATAATAAGAGTAGCATCAAATCCATCACATGTAAAATGGACTAGGATGGTAATACTTTTCCTAATGAATTACTGCACCCTGGATTTACACTAAACTTGTCACCTGTTGCCTCCACAGGAAGTTAAAAACTTCACAAAGAAAAAGCTACAGAGCTATTACCTAGGCTGTACAGTATCTATAGTAGTTTGGAAGTCAAGCAAAATAACAGACTATCGTGCATTCTCGTGAATTTTCCTACAGAAGGGAAAGTACAGTGACAGACCACCCAGTTTTCTTAGATGCACTTTCTCCAATTAATTTTTAAATTCAGATTAACTTTTTTTCCAGAGATTAGTTTTGTAATAGTAATCAAAAAATTAATATTGAGTTTAAATTTGTCAAAAGAATTAATTCCACCCAGAATCTTGAGAAGAAAAATACTAATGTTTTGTTATTATTTAAACAATGCAGAACCTAAACAAGAATCAAGCATCAGACTATCAGACAAACAGCACTTTATTTTCTTCCACCAGTATCCAGCCAACGAAACAGCATCCTACCCTCTATTGTGGCAGACCAAAACCAGGTTTCCCAGCTCTAAGATGGTGACAGAAATAGATACACACCTGTGCTGATACAGGGCAGTATTTGCTCACCTGTCTTCCTCCTACAGGCACTTTCCATCTTCCTTTTGCATCTGCAAAAGGAACTACATATGCAAACACCCACTTTCCCATCAGCTTATTAAATAAAAAGGTCTTTGCTGGTTCAGCTCCAGCCCCCCAGCACTGGGGGAACTACAGAGCAGAATAACAGGGGATGCTCTGCTGGAACTGCAGGACCCCAAACAGCTGCCTGTCCACTTTCTTACTGAGCTTGTGCAACAAAAAAATGCTTCACATAAACATGGGACAATAGATAACTTGCACTGACTGAGAAAAGCATAACAATGTAGCAGCAGGCAGGAGAAAACAGAGGTGTCTATGAAGTTTGTCTGAGGTCATTCCCAACAGGAAAATTGCTGTTTAGATTGCTAGAAAACAGGAGTTTAACACTGAAATTAATCAGTCAGTGAAGCATTAATGCTTTGAGTTTCCCCTCTGACTGCACTTAAAAGAAATATCCATAATACTTCTCACGATCAGCAAATTACACTAAAACTATACCTTCAATACATCGACAACCATCTTGCAGCACTCGTGCATACATCTCCGCTCTGGACTGGGAGAGCAGTTGGTCTCCCGTCAGGTATGTGTTGTGAGATGAAGCAATAAAGTAGTTACAGAGGGGTTGATCCATATCCTGATGCACTTCACAATGCAGTGGATTAAATATATCGCAAGCAGGACTGCGCATGAAGTTGGTGAAACCTTTGCAAAAAGAGAAACAGTTTTGCTACAGACGCAGTACATATCACCAAGCAAATTCTTTGCACTCTAACATTGGTTTTTTCCTGGTTACGCTCATCAGTGCTAACTCATGTCTCCAAAACCACTGAATCACATAATTAACGTTCCTATACCCTGTTTTCAGCATATTGACTGTCTGTGGCTTGCCTGGTTCTCTGCAAACTGAAGAGGCTGCACAGACTCTGTGCACTGCTGGCACACACTCAGGTATTTCTTTTTGAAGCCTACGGATGTTCTGACACCTTTGAGACAAATATACTCTAAGATCCAACCCTCGTCCCCAGACAATTTTCAAACAGCTTTGCACTAGAAAAGCAAATATAATCTAGAAAGACACATTTATGACTGCCAAAAAAAAAAAAAAATCAACAAGCATTTGCAAAGCATAACATTGAGCTAAGCCTCTTCAGAAAAAAAATTAACAACCAATAGTAAAAAAAAAAAAGTGGGATTTTAAGCAAAGCATAAAAGTAACTAATAGTTTCTAAATGAGAAGACTGAAAAACCCCACCAGGTTGATGTGGCCACTGCTCAATTTATTTTCAGATCCAATGTTTCACAGACCCTCAAAAGGGGCAGATGACAATAATGTACATGTAAAAATTCTTTGAAACCCTGGAGAAGCTCCCTACACCAAACCCAGCACATAGACTACCTACCTACGACAAGTGTATCAAGCTGCCTTCCATAGTTCAGACAAAACCCTCCGTTAAACAGAACAAAAGGAGGTTTTGTTAGAATCAGTAGAAGAAAATATCCTCCCTCACAATTATTCAGCGAGATAAAAGTGATCTCCTCATCTAGATGCTACTGCAAACAGACAGCATGCAGCTAAACCATGAGTCATTACTGTTACAAAAAATGTCTTTTCATCCTTCTTAAACTGGTATCCCCCAGCCGTTCTTGATTCTTGTTAAAGCATCAGCATGAAGGCGAAATTGGGTCAAAGGCAGCATCAGTCTGCATTTCCTGGGATGCTGAATTGTGCCTTGGATTGTGAATGACCCGCTTACAGGAATAAATCTGGGTAACTGGGAGGGAATATCAGCCTCACATGCAGCAAGGCACAAAGGATCCGAGATGTGCACCATGTTTCCCTCAGTGAACCCTTGTAATGGTAACAGGTAAAAGCTATCCTGTTCTGCTTCATCACAAGTGTGACATTGTGTAAATAAGAGGCAGCAGAGGAAATCCCTCAAATACGGGGCAGCAGAAGACAGGTAGCTTATGATGCCTGCAAGAGTATAGGTTTGGTGTTCTGCAGATTGTGCTGCTGTTGATGCCTCTTGGGTCCAAAGTTGAGCAGAACAATACAAAAGAACGTACTCCTACCAAAGTTAAAGATAGATCTGACCATTTATACAGATGACAGGACAGAAAGAGGAGCCAAAGGGACATCCTGACTTGGAAGTAAATGCTTTCTTTCCCCAAGTTTATTGCTGACACTCACAAAGAGCCACACAGGGCGCGGGGGCCCATGCTAGTCAAATTCACTAATCTACCCTATTCACTCTAACTTAGTTTTCTCTATGCTGCAAGTTCACATGAGAAGGTGGTACGTGATTTGTACATCTGTAAATCAGATCAGCGTCTAGTGGAGAAAATTTAAAAAATATCTCCTTTGAGAATGAGAAATATAAAATATTTCCAAAGGATAGTGCAAACAATACCAACCCTGAAAAGCAACTCAAACATAAAAGAAGCAGCCGTAAGATTAAAAGGAACAGAAACGCTTTCAGCAGTATTTTTTAAAATGTCATCACTTGTTCATTTTGCTTTCCCTGTTTCAGTTTAAGTGCAGTGCCCAGGGTCATACTAGAAGCTTGTTTAAGATCTGGGAGACTGTAATCAGGATTTAAGTACCACGCAGAGGAAGATTTCTCCTTCTTCCCTAACAAAATCAACATGTAAATTATACTGCTTCATGAAAGCTGTCTTCTGGGCAAATTAACACCACAGCATTTAATCTATTTATTAGAATTCAGATTTTGATTTCATACTAAACTGGATTCTGGATAAATATACCATCTACAAATGCTTTAGCAAGCAAGGTGAATAAGGTATTAAAACCCAAAGAAAATGTAACTATCCATATTTTATTTTACATATGCATAAATCAAAGGATTGTACAGGAGCGATTCCAGATCTACAGAGACAGAACAGAATTAAAACTTTGTTTTTGTTACTTCAGTTAAAACATTCTATGCCATGTATTTTATACTATAGCCTGTTCTATGTTTTACAAATACACACTTAGCAATAAATTCATGCAAGCCCAAAGGCATTCACATTAGCATATGATGGCTATGATATATTGCTGTATAACACCAGCTGCTAATTCATCCCACCTACTCTCATCTCTCCCATGTCTTGCAAAAATGCACCTATGCTACTGATTGCTGATCTTTGTAACTTTCTGTTGCAGTCAAATATTATAGAGCTGCAACAAAACACCGTTATAGCTTTTGTACTCCCCTACAGTATATCAAGACAAAACTAACATAGAAATGACAAACTTTACCTTCAATCCCAAGAACATTTTGCTTCTTGTTTTCTTCTGATACTTCAAACTTCTGTATGATGTCAAGACAATATTCTGGCGTCACATTATTCATCTGTGCAAAAACAACAGTGTTGGTGCACATGTTTTTTTCTACCATGTCACCAGCATGTCAAAATCTACTTTAGGCTTCTGGGACCAGTTGAAAAAACTTATGATCAAACATTGAGTTCAGACAAATATGAATAGGATGGTCAGTAATGCTACTGTAAAAGGACTTTAAGACTTCAATTTGATTTTTCTCAGTGCTGCGCAAGCCTCATGGCTATTACCTTCAAGGAAAAAAATAGGAGAGGTAACAATAACTTAAAAGCTGTGTCATATAGTTTAAAGTTGAAAATTAGCTGTTAAGCACACTTAATAATGGTTGTACTGGGGAATAGTGGTGAAATGATAATATGAAGTTATATTCTTTAATATAATCTACTTAAACATGCAAGAAGATTTTGCAGGGTTTGATTTCATTTTCACGCATTTTCCAGTTCTGCGATTTCATTACTTCCAAGAGAGTTCACGGTAATATACAGGCTATGAGATAAATAATTAGATTCTGAAATGAAAACCAGCAGTTCTTCTGAAACAAATAAGAGTTTTGTCATCAGCTTCAACTAGTCCATAATTGAAATCCTACCTGACTAGTGGGGCCAGAGTATCACCATACACTTATATTTCCTCTAAAATTAAAGGAAAGAAGTGGCTTCCATCACTCACTGCCCCTCTTAAGTTTTAGGGAACCAAAGTGAGAACTAAGATTGGGTGTGTTTCATTTCCTCCACTAATATCACAGGATGGCAATGATGACACTAAAACCTTTGGCAGCTTATCTGTACTATTATCCTGTTTACTGTTTCTACTCTGCATCCTTTGCCAAAGTCAGCTCAAACACCCTGACATGTTGAGCAGTCTGGAAGCAAAGAAACATACAGTCCCCTCTCTTAGATAGCGTGTCATCTCTGTTAACATGATTGCTTCAGGCAAATGCAGGAGGGAGGTTAGTCACTCTGCAGATTACATAATATTTATTGTTTAAATCCAAAAGTGGTCTCTGTGTGAACTGTTCTTTTACTAATGGAATTGTCTTTGAGACAGCAAAACCAATTCCATTTACTCTGCTCTGTCTGTGGCCTTTGATGAATTTGTGCTTTCCATTATTTGCTGTAGCTCAGTACTCACAGCATCAGCTTTCAACTATATGGAAATCTAGAAGTAGGTTGACTCTCTCGAACTGGTCTTATCTAAAGGCCTAATTCTGCCAAGCGCTGAGATCCTCCTAAGAAATCTGGGTTCTATACCTAACCATATCTTCTAACACCTACACTGCTACAGTCTGAGTATGAAAAATTACCACAGTAAGGGAAAAAATAGACATGTCAACATTAGAACTACAGTAACAGAAGGCACAGCAAGTGAGCAGCAAAACTCAACTTATATGGTGACTCAAGCTGAAAAACTCGGAGATACTTTGCAGCCTTTCTGCCCTTCACCCTTCCCTGTTTTTCCTCTTGCAGGGGGAAGGGGAAAGCATGGCACAGCCCATTTCCTTCTCCAAACATTTTATTTACATCTCCTAGCTGAGTCAACAATAAGAGATGCCTGAAGGAATGAGAACAATTCAGCCAAGAAAATAAATGATTATCCGAGCTCAAGTAGATGTTGCTGTTTGATTGCAAACACTATTCATAGCAGGCCCTTCTTCAGCACAAACTGGCTAGGATCAACTTTTTCATTATTCCACATGGCTCCTTGATGGCTGAGTGGAAGAGTACTTCTGTGCTCTAGGAACAAAAAAGTCTAATCTAGTCCAAAGCTGCATCTACAAGGGAAAAGTCCACCAATTTGTGCTTTTAACTGTAGTGTAAGAGAGATGATTACTTTAGCTATTAATTTAAATTTGTTTTCATTAAGCTTTAAAGTATTCCACTAGAAATAATATCAAATCGCAGTGAACATTGTTGATGGCTGAATATTTAGATACACAGATTACTGAAGATGGGCAATAGCGGAGCTTACAGAATCTCTTATATACAAGATTACATTCTGTATTCTGGGTTAAAAGCTTTAATTTTTATGCAGATACGTTCTTTAGAAGAGTATTAGCTTTTGAATGACTGATAAAATCTTGGTTTTTAAGTAAACGAAAGAGCAATTAATTTTGCTAAAATAAAATCCTACAAAACTACAAAAAAGTAACATTAGTCCTAATCTTCAATAAAGAGTTAGGAGAAAGAAGACCCCCTTGGAAGCGGGTCAGACAAATCTATTGCCAGAAATCTAACATCATCTGAAGCTGCAGTGTCCCGCAGTGCCAGGTAATAGGAGCGCTCTCTTCTGTAAAGGCCCATGAGCTAAGAATGGAAACTGTTCCCATTTCCCATTCTCATGGAAAAGGAAATAAGAGAAAGGAATGTAAAGTAGAAGAAAAATTAGGGAGGAAAAAAATAAAGCAAGGAGAGGTTAGAAAAGAAGAGCAATGCTAATGACAGGTGTTCCTAGACAGGTTGCCAACCCACCAGTGTGTCAACAGTGCTCTGATGGTTTAGGCTTTAGATGTTCACAGTTAAGTAAAATCAAAATATAAATAATCAAAGACATTATTCCAATTTTAGTGCAAGATGTCAATGCAAAGTGTCATGACATATTGACCCATCGCATAAATCAGTTATACTGATTATCCTTTTGCATAAGCATGAGCGAGGGAGGAAGGCAACAGCTTGCTTTCCAATTAACAGTTTCTGTTGCCATTTCTGTTGCCAAAAAAAGGGTTTTTTGCAGAAAGCAGCAACGATTAACCAGGCATGATGATCTGTCTTCCTTGTCTCATATTATCAAACTCTACAACCTCTCCTCTTTTCAAAACTCATGTACCAACACTGATATTCTTATAATTTCCTATTCCTTTTGGGATACTAATTCCTGGTATGTTTCAATACACCCTGTTTCAGGTCATAGCCTAACACATACTGACATTCCCTGACATATACTACATCATTATATTCCTTTAAAAAGTCTTCCAAGAGCACAGGTATAGTTGTTTCAAGACATTCATTTTCTAAATGTGTACTTAATCCCCACTTACCCTTTTTTGTCATATTTTCACTATTCATAGCATATGAATATTCATATTCCTGTGACACTGTATAATTAGCATAGACAAGTAATAAGAATAAACTTACCCCCTCAAACAGGCTTAGCTCAAAATGCACTAGCCCATATTGAACAATTGTTAAGGGAACAATTATATGTGTATGTTCCAAGGGTATAATTGTTATAAAAGTACTTCCTCTACAGTTCAATTAAAATCAACAGGGGCTTTAATTTTGCCACCAGTTTCATTTGGGTTGCAAAAGGAAGTTGACCTTTTAGAAGATACTGGTTTGGTACCGATACAATGGTGTAGTATTAACTTTTCCACCTGGCTCCTGTCACTCAAGGGTACGATGGGGAGCATCATATAACATGCAGCACTTTGCTGGAGCACACAGCCAACGCTGCTGGAGGCCTGATCTCAGCAGGCTGTCCCTTTTTCTCAGGACAGATGAAAACTGTATTGCAAAGTAACTGATCCATGGTAAGGCAGCAGGTGGCAAGCAGGCACACGGAAAACCTCACCCTCAGAAAACCAAAACTAAACATTTCAGGTTTGTAACACCAAAGCAGCCTTGTAGCTGTCAGAGAGGTCTCTGCTATGACAGAAATAAAACCACTTGATGTGATATGGATACAGCAGAAAGGAGAAGGGAAGGACCGACAGCAATCAGATAACAGCTACTGGCTGGCTGACCCCAGAACACAGGGCAGCATTGCTATGGCAGGGACTCCCAAGACCAGGACAGGAGGCCATTAACTCTATAAAGCAGGTCCAGAACAGCCAGCAACCACAAAGCTGCTTCTTAACAGGGAAGATGACATTTGTAAAGCTTATTTCACTCAAACCTCACTACTCAAAGATGAGTACGAGACAAGATCTATCAACCAAAAGAGCCTAGAGAATCTGCTGTGGAAGTAATCTGCCATTTAGCAGGAGATCAGTTTCTGGGGAGGACCAACTCTGATTTATTAGGAAAAGGCACTTCCAAAGGGACAACATTCAGGCATGCAGACACAATTGGACATCCAGGGATGTTCTTCCTTCACAGCCACTTGTGCTAAGAGGACTGAAGGACCAGCAGTCACTATGGGAAACCAGCTTATTTTCTGCTGTTCTGATATTTGAAGTCATATAACTGCAATTTTAATAGCAATGAGCTGAATTTAACTGTACCTAAGAGGAAATAATCTGTTTCACAAGCTTTGGGGTGAAAGCAACAGGGAACACTACTAAAAAAAAAAAAAAGCCAGCAAGTTCACAAAAAAAAAAAAACAAAACCCAAACCCCTTTTGTTCTATCCTCAAGCTGTAGAATATTTAAAAGTCTTGCCAAAAGAGTAGCAGATGGAGTTGGACAGACTGGCCACAGATTTCCAAGCAGCCAGACAAGCAAAAGGAAAATGCTGTCTGGTTGAAGGCACTTCAGAGCTGCATTATGATTTGAACCATTATCAGCTTTCGAAGGCAATCTTGCCTCACCCGAGGATATTGTTATCACATCTCTGTTCTGAGAACACTACAGGGTAAATCTGTTCTAACACTATTAGTACTGGGAAGTGAGAAGACCAGAGGGAAGAGGCAAAGAAAGTGCAAGGTGCTTCTAAACTACACTGCCAGGAGGTTCATCTAGAGGAGATCACATTTTTGCTCTTTTTATTGTTTGTTTTTGGAATAAAGTTAAGCAGACCATTTTTAGCTGATAGCCCTGTCCACACTCAGGACGTTAAGTAGTGTGTAGAAAGAGGAGAGGGTGCAGCAACTTGATAGTCAACTTGTTTTTTCTGCTGCATCAGTATTTTCATAATGTCCTTATGCACCCACAAAGAGAGCTCTTCTGCCTCTTTCGTATGTTTTTCTTCCTGCTCCAGGTCCCTGAGTGCCCTCTCATACCACTGCTCTTCAGCTGTTCCTGGGCACTTCAGCATCTCCATGAACATGTCCTCCCTGGAGCATTTCTTTGCTTTCTCATCAGTGTCAACCTTGCTACTGCTGCTGTCAAGGGTGCTCCACTGAAGAGCACCCAAGTAGAAGGCAGTGATTAAAAAGGAAACAAAGGAAAAAGCAGTGAGCTCAGAAGACTTAGGGCATTAGCATAAAGGGAAAAAGATAAAAAGTGGTTTTTGCCCTGTCTGTTGAGATTATCACAGCGAGATCAGTGACATGATAGTGCTGCTCCATGTTTCAAAGGGGAAAGAAGGAAGAACGGGGAGTCGTAAATGCCAGGGAATTGCCACAATGGCAAACAGGGGAAACTCAGCAACAAACCAGCACAGACTGTTGATATCTCATGCTAGGGATAACTCAGAAAAAGCAGTCATCACAGACAGGATCCCAAAAGGGCACAGGAGATTATCCAATGATTGCGGGCAAAACACAGCATCTATACCCAGAAAGCTCAAGTAGGTTTGGATGGGTTTTTTGAATGTTTTTTGGCATTTATTTTTGTGAGGTTGCTTTGGAAAAACTCTCTAAAGACATACAGGCTGAGCAAGGAATCCAGGATCATGCCAGAAGCAAACAGAAATCCTAGAGATCAGAAGGTTCCTTCTGTGCTCCTCACTATCCAGTGTACAAGTTTGCTCCATAGCTTCCACAGGCAATTTTTGTAGTAATTTTGAATCTTTCAAGACAGGCATGAAAATCTCCATTAGAGCAACACTTATAGGAGTAGCTAGAGATTTTTTTGTTCAGCAAGTTTCTTTGTAACCATATTGTGAGAAAATCTCTAATTTTTACCCAACTGCACTTAAGTTACTTATACTTCTTTCCATTTTTATTTTTTCTTAAATTCCTTATTGTTTATCTGTTCCTGGGGTTCCCTGAAACTCACTTCTCTCAATTGCTTCTCTCTGAGAAGCTTCAGACAGAAGTGCAACCTCCAGATGTGAAATTTTCTTTGCACAAGTCCCACACATCTGTGAGGAATGCTGGGAAAACAGACTTTCCTGAAGAAAAATTGGGAAAGAAGGTAGAAGGGGAAAAAAAGGATAGAATTCTGGACATCTTTCCCTCAGCCAGGTTGATGTGATATCCATCTTTGTATTACATCACAGAAGTGTAATCTTCCCTTAAAATTTTAATAAATACTTAGTCCACATTTAAGGGGTTGTTCTTTACTAATATTTAAACTGAGGTCTTAATAATAAGAGCCACAGTCCTTACAATCTTTGCTACTACTGATACTTAGGAACTCCTGGGATATACAACAACATTGTAGGAATTAACTTTGCTTACAGCAAAGAATAAGCAAACATAAAGATTCATATTAACATGCTACTGCCTTAAGCCATGCACAGGCAAACCCTGTAGATTATCAGAAATAGTTTGCTCTTCTTTGTTTATGTTTTCAAGCTGGAAACAGATATCACCTATCATCCTAATTTAGAGTATATTTGCAAAGACCTTTATTCATGAAAGGCATCTTCTGGCAATATAAATGTCTCCCCACAGTACCAATAAAGAATCCAGACAAGCTATGGAAGAGAAAGCAACCATGCTAAAACACAAGATAATCAGCTGTAATGAAGAGGTGTGAATGTTACCTGAATGCCATTATAAACTAACAAGCATTAACCGCATTGCCTTTTCTCTACCAGAGTCGGAAAAAATTCAAACTCTTTTTAGAAGCATTTTTAAAAAAAAACAATAAAGCATGTAGATTTCTTTTTTATTACATCTGTTCTTTCTCCTTTTTGTGGTTTAACCCCAGTCAGCAACTAGAACCATGTAGCTGCTTGCTCATGCCTCACCTCCCACCTTTCCACTCCCCAAGAAGGGTGGGGTGAAGAGAGAAAGAAGGGGGGGAAACAAAAAGGAAAAGAAAGGAAAAAAGAAAAGGAAAAGAAACAACGATAACAACAACACAGGTCACTAACCACCCTGTGAATTGGCACCATCAAGAGCAGTGATCCCAGATTCCTGCCCCTCAGCTAACCCGTATTTATATACTGAGCATGACACTTATGGTATGGAATATGCCTTGCCCGTTCCATTTTGTTTCTATGGAAAGGTGAAAAAAAGTCCATGAACAGTGTAAACATCACTTAACAATAACTGAAAATAATAGGTATTATTGACATTCCTTTCATAGCAATCACTAGAAAGAAAATTAACTCTTTCCCAGCTGAAAGAGGACACCTCCCTGCCCAAAACTAAACTTTTCCATAAAATTATTTCCATATACTTGAATGTATTTATATGTACATATACATGGGTGCATAGTATCCCCATACCTTTTGTTCCACCTTTAGAAACTGAGCAAGTTCTTCAACAGTGAGGTGATCCTTCTTGTCACTATAGCTTAAGAGCAGTAAGTAGAGATCTCGACGCAATGACATCATCTTGTAAAACACTGAAAATTCTTCAAAATTTAGGGTTCCTTGATTCTCATCTGTGTCTGCTTCCTAAGAGATAGAGACTCAGGTAAGCATGCTTAAACGTAGGTGAATTCAGGGAACAAATCAGAACAGGATTTATATACATGAACAGAAATCTAGTAAATTCTAGTCTGCAAGGTTCTGTTCAGACTCAAATCCCAGTAGGCTAAAATAAGTGCAAAATTATGATATCATCTATTGGATTTTTTGATGAAAACACTACACTAAAGCCACAGGTTTCCTACGAAAGTCTCAATTCTATCTTTAGTTTTGAATTTGTTTCCCATGTAAAGAGGTTCACCCTAGGCTTTATTCTGATCTCTGTTACTCTCCTGTATGCCCTGCAGTTATCCTGGATTAAAACATAGCAAGGAACGTAATTATTTCACCCCGTGGCTTCCACTAACAAGAAGTCTGACATTTTAAAGCATTCCGGACAATATCACAGTCTTAAATTTACGTTAATTCAAACTGCAGCACTCTCAGCCCCCTGTCAGCACTCTGTAGGGGTGACAAGTCTACAGCAGCAATAAGACTCCACACCAAAATATATGCCCATAAGCCTCATTCTTGATGACAGCTTTTGTTTATCCTCAGAGGTAGGTAGAAAAGAAAGCAGTACTTAACCCATGTTAATGCAAGCTTTTTACTGTGAACATCTGCCTAAGAGGATTGCTTTGGATTTTCAAAACAAAGAATATATTCTGGAGAACTGCTGTTAAACATTATGTAGGTCTCCACAAAAAAATGAACTTCAGAGAAGCTACAATTCTTGCTAAGTTTGAGGTTGTAAGCAGACAATGAAGACAAAGTGCAATAAATGTGCTGCTCTTCCCATTAATAACATCTTTTGTTCGTTGCTGTATATTATGTTTTTTCTCTATAGCTATAAACCCCCCTTGCCTTTCCCATGTCACATTCTGTTAAAAACGGTGCTTCCTTCTGTTCAGGTCATAATATCTTCTGTACAGAGCCCTTGGCTTTGAACCTGTTGGCTTGTCTCTACACTGCTACATCAAATACAAGTTCTTCTCCAGAGGCGGGGGTATCCTTACCTTGCTATCACTTCTTTCTCAAGAAAGCTCATGCAATTGGTGGCCAACCTCACTTCTATAGAGGAGGAGCTTGTCTAATAGCAGATACAACAAACATCTCTGGCCTGCTTCGCTTTCCAATGATCCAGTTTTACTTTCCCTTCACAAAACCCACTCCATGTAACTTTGAAGCATCTATTAGAACGGGAACTAATCTTTACACCACAGACAACTAAAGCATCAGCCACATATTCTATTTCCAGATGCAGGACCTGGACTGCTTCATAAGCCTGGACACCCCAATGGAGCCACAGCTGCTCCTCAAGGCTGGGGGCTGTTTGCGCCACATCTCATAAACAGAACCACCTGAGGAGATCAAGCTCAAGAACAGTGCAGAGTGGCCAGATTTAAGGGTGAGGATTTGTCCCAGAGTTACTTTGCCATTCCCTTTACTCTGTGTTAAATCCTGGAAGTCCATAGGTCTGCTGGCAGAAAGCATTGCTTGTGGGGTGAGGCCTTTAGGATTGAGCCCTGAATGACTAACCGTAAATAAACCTTTAACAGTCCTTAAATATCCAACCTTAATAACTTCAACCATGCTTGTGAGGTCTAGGATACTAATGCAGGTATAGTCTGGCAGCAACTGCAGCAAAATAAAAATAAGCAAAGCAACGTGTTTTTAACCAAAAGTTGTCTCTCATTGCACAAAGGCTGGGGGTTGCTAGAGTGCCCTGCTTCATTCCTAGACAGTTTAGTGCAAAGTGAAACTTTTTTTTTTTCTCCTCTTAGTACATGGCTTCACAACTCTCTGCCTCTCCTGCAGCAGTCAGCAAAAAACAAGGATCTCGGGGAGCTGCATTTCATTACACCGTGTTAGTGCTACTGTCATCCAAGCCATAAAGTCAGATCATGGCAATTAAGCTAAGAAAATTCCTAGCTATCTGGTGTCAAAAGAGATTTAAAAATCATGTTATATCTACTACATATCTTAAATGACATTTCTAATTCGTGGGGAAAAATGCAACCCAAATTCACCTCTGCAACACAACCTCACCAGTTTCCACACTTCTCAAATCTTTTGGGAGTTACTTATACCTCATACAAGTACCTCTGATGCAGATTTTATGCCAGACAAACAAAACACTTTTGACCACAGAAAATTTTTCAACTCCCCCTGTTTTTTAGCAAACCTGCTTCTGCCTGGTACTGTTTTTAAAAACATTTCATTTTGCTCTCCGTTACACACTTGGCTTATCTTTCCTTTCCTACAGTAAACACTAGGGCTGGCAGAAAACGGTAACTGTTTTCAGACAGCAGAACTAAAAAATTGATTTTGGCTAAGTAAGAGGAAGTTGTTAAAAAATCTAATTACTTTCATAAAGCTAGTTTCTATTAAATAATTTTCCATAAAGGAAATTAAAAAAATATTTCAATAGAAACAGCGTAACTTCATTGCCCATCAATGCCAGCATACAACAATTCAGTTCACAGAGATGAAAATAATAACGCATCTGAAAAAGTAATATTAATAAATTGTCTTCTACACCGTTCATGATGTTAAAACAATGTTCTGATAGACCTTTGTCTACAAAGGGGTAAGACTTGGAAAATGTCTATAAAGCATTGGAAAGGATAGAGTTTTCAGTCCCAGCTTACAGACCCTATTCTGGATCTGTCCAGAAACAGATGGTAACTGGCACTGTCTTACCACAACAGAGCTGTGTGTTAGAGACCACCAACCTGAAACATCTGCCGGACCTTCCTGCGGGGCAGGTTAACATTTAGTTTATGCATCAGCTGGTGGATTTCTTCAATATTCAGCAGGCCATCTCCATTCTTGTCAGCCTCCTCAAAGGTCTGTTTGACCCAGCTACAAACATGTCAAGGAAAGGTATGTTCTCATGGAGGAGTGAGACTGAGCAGCTGGCCACGTAAGGGACAAGACTCAAACTCAGGAGATGACAACCCCATCCCAGCTCTTCTGGGCAGGGGGATAATCCTCCTTGCAGAGGATCTTAACATCTTCCAGGAAGAAGAACTGAGCATCATTCAATCCAACCTTCAAAAACATATCTTTTTCAAGTCAGCACATCTGTGCAAAACATTTGAATTGAGACTTCCCATATCCTGCATTAGAATTATTGGGATTCACTGTGAAATAAAAATCACTGCTGACAACGATCTGGTGCTCTCTACATGGTTCTCCCCATGCTAATGCCAAACCAAAGCATTTTTACTACTGTACACCTTCTGGTACAATTTGCTGTTGTACCTCCTACCTGGTGCAACTAAGACTGTTGACCTCCATGGAGTTATATCTGAGGACTATGGGTTTTAAGACTCCACTGAAAGGAATCAGGATCAATAGCCATGTATATCAGGAATGATATTATTCTAGTACAAGAGAACGGAATAAGGAAGACTGTGAAATCAGGCCAAGTACATTATCAGCTTATGGTTTCCATAAGAACTTCATTAAAAATTAACCACTCTTTTTTCCATGCTTTCTCCTCCAAGACCATCACGCACAATATATTTGTAACTCTTCCATCTCTGGACAACTTCTTTGTCCACCATTTTCTCTCCAATATCTCTGCCCTCACCTTGTGCCACACTTTCCATGGGGCAGCAACAACTCCATAGAATCACAAATTGCACAGAGAAAGTGTATAGTGTTCAAACATTTGCTGTTTCTCCCCTTACAAGGGCAAAATGGCATCAAATAAAGCTAGCAGCTGTCAAATTCAGAAAACAAGCAGCGACTCTTCACACAGCATATAGCTCAGCTCTAACATAACTTCTTTGGGATGTTGTGCAGGTTTACATGGGTTTGAGGTGACACTGAACCAGTCTTTTTCCCCTGCCTTTGCTACAGTTTCATTCAAATGATTAAAACTGTTTCTTGTTTATGACAATTATTTACATCTATGTTCACCATACCAGCCCCTTTGTGCCCTCATTTCTACTACTGACTTCCCCTCTGAGAACATACTCTTAAGTTTTCAAACATTGCTGGGCTTCCTCCGGTATCTTCTTCCACTTTTCCCTTCATTCTGCTTTTTACCCCCATCTCTGCACATATATCCATTTGCAGCTTTTTCTAAGTTCTTACATTAGCTGGAATTGGTACAGGGTCATTTTGTCTGCAGTGTCCCAGCTGCCACATTTGATAACACAAACAAGACTTGAAGCGATGTTTCACCAGTAGAGAACATACAACAGAAATGTGCAGCTCAGAAAAGTCATGGATAAATATAGCAAGCTGAGTACGTGTGCAACAGAGCATGCAATATATCCCCCAAGTAGATCTATGCCTATCTTATATCAGAATTAAACAGTGAAAATATAAATTAAAATTACCTAATCTGTGTTCTTTCTCCAGGAGGAGCATTTACGAGTGACCATTGTAGCTTTGCACATGGTAAAAGAGACAGATTCCAATTTTAATCAAGATGGGTTTGGGTTTTAGTTTGATTTCTTTTTTTCTTTTTGCTTAGGGGGAAAGAATGCTCTTTGTGTTTAACATACTAGTCAGCACTGTTGTGAAAGAAAGCACATTAAAAAAAATGTTCAATGAACATGATCTTTACAAGAAGTTCATTTCTGTTACTAGGCTACAATGAACATTTAAGGAGCTTTAAAGATTCATGCTCCTGACAATCAATGGATGCTGAGCAGTACACACAGATATCTGTGAGAACAGATACGGCCAGAAGTTTTAAATTAGTTTACTGAAAGACTCCCAAAATTGTTAAGGTTTCACCGGTGCCGAGGCTAACAAACTTAAGTTTTCAATTAGTATGTCTTGCAAAACAGTGCCTTTTATCAGACCTTGCAATTTGCAGCAGAATAAAAACACAGTTGAGCAAAGAGAAGATGACAGAAGTCTTGAAATCATCCTGGGGTTAGTATTTATTGAGATAACTAGAAATTATTGGTTTGACCCTTCAATAAGGATTTCACTAACAAAAAGCAAGATTATCCCCCATCTTCAACAGAGTTTAATCCAGTCCCATCCAGTCCCTAAACTATGGCTTATGTTTTATTGCACAGATAAGTGTCCATTTCAAACCCATAACTCAAGTTTCCATTGCAATCAATGGTAAGGTTTTTGGTCATTTAACCAGAAGCGAAAGGACACCCTGTGTTGATGTCACTAAAAGACAAGCCAGAAATACTGAATCAAAAGCTAGAGCTCAGACTTATAAAAGGATACTGATCGTGCGTTCTCTGTCGCTTAGCGAGTGAGTCCTCATCGCTTATTCCAGCCATCAAATATTTCAGTCCTGTGATCCAGGTGCGAGCTTCCTCTGGGTTAGACGTAATCAGATCCAGTGACTCCATGTGGTTGCCATGGTAAATAGTAAAGCAACAGCTTGGGTCAAAGTTCCCCTCTGCATGGCGGTGAAAGATTTCAGACTGCCGGCCTTCAGTGACTTTGTAAATGGAATCGATGATAACTGTGAGGAAAAGGGAAACCAAAAATTGACATGCTTGGATATCCACCCCATTTCTTTCTGCTTTTGAGCAATTCTGAATTGCTCAGGCTAGAAGTCATTAAATGTTTTTTAACGTTACGTCTTCACATCCAAAAGGGCTTTTTGATTTCTGGGTTGATCCTTGCTTTGGCCATGCCATGTGCACCGTACAGCTGTCTGGAAGGCAGGTCAGTGCAGGTACAGGCAGGTTACAGCAAAGCTCGCCGAGTGCTCCCTGCTAAACGAGAAGACTGTAAATTACCCAAAGGGGAGCACAAGGAGACAGATGTCAAACATCTTCCATCAATCAGTAAAACACTGGGGACACTGGAGTCCCCAAAAGCACTGCTTCCACCACAGCCATGCTTTCTACAGCAGGAAGAGAGGGAAACACATCGCTAGGGTAATTATGGCTCCCAATGCCATGGCTCCAAACAGCTATGTTGTTCAATGCAGCAGCTCTTAGCCATCCCAAACTAGGCCAAAAACATCAACTGTTACTATCTGTAGCCTTCCCAACTGCTTGGTTTTGATCTCAAGACTCCACCACAGTTCTGTGAATTTCTAATCCTTGTTTTACCAATAATGTGAATTCCCAATTTTAAACAGTGCAGCAGGGTCATTTTCAATGAGAAATAATGCTACACAGTAACTTCAAGATGTAATAATGCCTAAAGAAAATTATCACAGTTAAGATCAAGAAGCCTCGGTCTAAGCTCTTCTAGGTCCTGTATTTATATTTGTGATGTATTCATTGAAAAGAATTCAGCACAGTTTGTTAT
The DNA here is from genome assembly GCA_025769975.1 of Gallinago jamesoni. Classification (NCBI taxonomy): domain Eukaryota; kingdom Metazoa; phylum Chordata; class Aves; order Charadriiformes; family Scolopacidae; genus Gallinago; species Gallinago jamesoni. Next base: position 9,190,337 of record JAOQGH010000051.1, on the reverse strand, counting down.
CAGATCACTTACTCTTCAGTGTGCTCATAATTCATACAAACCTATGGAAAGTTGATATCTGACAACCACACTCCTCTTCAGGATCACGCAAAGAACTTTTAGTAGGCGCGTAAACTCTATGCCTACTCTTGAAAACTTTCATGTAAGTATCACATTTTAAATAAGCATCAAAAAACATTTATTTAATCAATCCAAAAAATATTGTTTAGTTTTCCTTCTGTAATTCATGTTCTAATACTGAACTGCCCAAGAAATTAAAAGAAAAACAAAAAGTTTACTTTTTGCCTTTTCACTTTTTCTGGATGGTCTCCATCGGATGCAGGTCCTGTGCTCATCCAGGTAGAAGAGACGAACTAGCCCTTTGGTTCCACTCTTCAGCTTAACCATCTGAGTCCCAGACTGCATAACACTCATGCATCTTTCAACTGCAAAGTGGAACAAAATAAATTCAAATAAATGACTTTCTGGCTTTCCAACATCTGCCAAGTATATAAAATATTTGACTTGCACCTTTAGTGATAGAAACTAGTTATTGCTGTGTAGGACATACTATTTCTTCTTCGTCACTACTAGCATCTCCACATAGGAAGATAAATCATCTGTCAAAACACCTTCACAACAAAGGAGGCAAACAAAACTTTATCACATGTTGAAGGAAAATATTTTATATTTTTCAGTGCTTATCTCATTTAAACATTTTTGTATTATTTTACACAATACTGTAATTTTAAACCCCAGCACTCCACAAATTTTGAATGGTGATATTATTCAAACTCCACTTTCCTATGGGCTCAGTAATCCTTTATCTTTTATCTCGTGCTTGACACTATATCTTGACACTGTATGTTTATAATTCTCTGAGCAGTTCTAACAATCCCTCCTCCCTACCACACACATTTACACCCTCTCCATCCTGCTACCAAATTTCAAGCACATGCCGTGATGACTTCCTTTTATCCACCCATCCCATCCGGGAGGATAAGGCTTTGTTTCTCTGTGCTTTGACTAAAATACACCTATCTCTTCCATTTCATCTCACATCTTCCCTCCTACAGTTTTCCAAACACTAGAATCAAGATAACATTTCCTCTTGATCTCAGTGTATATCCACGCTCTTAAATTACCTTCTCCTGTTTTCATCCACTCACAGCCCCTCCTCATTTGATATCACTCCAAATTCACCTCCCAGATGATTTGTTTACACTCTGGCTGGCTCCCAAATACTATCTAGGTCTGTCTTTATTTCTTCTTATCACTCTTCTCTTCACCACTTCTCTCTTCAGTACTCCTCTCACAGTATCACAACAAAGACTAATGCACCCTCCCACTCCTCTCCAGCAGAGCCAGGATTTATTGTCTCAGCTCCTGACACCTCCTTCACTCCCACAGCAAGCTGCACAAGCAGCTGTAGACTCGGCATCAGCTGAAACCGCACAGTGCATGTCATGGTGGTCCTGCTCAGTTCATCTCCACGGCAGAAATGTGGTCAGAACAGATCTTCTAGCAGACTCACGTAACCCTGAGGCCATCAGTGAAGGATAACAAGCCCATTGCTCCTTCCAAAGCACCTCTGGGTCAGATGCAGTCAGAGCAGCACCCTAAGCATCAGTCAAACATGGGATGAACCACTGGCATTGCTGGAACATCTTCTTCCAGCTCTCTTGCACAAAGCCCTTGTTGTTGGCACACCGAACTCCACATCAAATAACTGCATCAGAAGCAGTGTTTCTGCCGAGTTGTCATATTTTTCAAAGGAATGAGAGGACTCCAGTTGAGCTGACCAGAACTAGAACTTCTGAAAGCACCACAGATGTGCATGAATGCAATAAATTTGTCTGTTATTATGTACATAAATACATGGCCTTCCCTGAATCACCACACATCAAATGAATAGGTGGGTTTGAAAATGCTTAAGATGAGCCAGGAGAGTGACGTAAATCAAGCCAGAAATAGATGTTATACAGTATCCACATGTTGACTGCGGCAGTTTTAACATCTATCTATCTATCTGAAGATCCACAAAATATCAGGAAGACAAGCCTTTACACCACCAGGGATGGAAAACTCAGAACCTTAAAGAAGAAAGATTAACTGAAGCAAAAATAACTCTAAAACTTACTATGCATATATATATATATACACACACACGCATGACCCCATTCCCTTGGGAGACTGAGCCCTTCAATTTGGAATTGAGTTTAGAGCAAATTTGCCTTGGATTCATATCTAACAGACAAGAATTGTCCTCCAGCACAGAAATAAAGCTCTCCAAAGGAAAAGGTTGTACCAGTGTGTGAATATGCAAATCTGAACTGCTGCATTCACCTGGCATACAAACTGCATGTACGTTTTTATTTCACTATTAGAGTGATCTATTGCCATAGGGTTTTATCTCAGGAAGAGGTTTAGCAACAAGCTAACTCAACACAGAAAATCTGCTTCTTTGTACCTAAGCCTATCAGTTATTAATAAAAGTCTTACAAAAATAACTAATTCTCACATAAGTCTTTCTGTTATCATCAGCTCAGCTGTTATAGAAAATAAACCCACCCTGTTTTCACTATGATGTTGAGGGCTAGTAGCAAAAGGCAAAAGATGGCTACATTTCTTTAATATAAGAAAAGCAGAAAACAGGCCACACTCAGTAATTACAGCCAACAAAACCATGGGGGGAAAAAAGTATCATAAAAGGTGATCCAGTTTTTTCTTCACTGTTTCCTTAACAATGCCTTAACATTTCTACATCACATTTGTAATTGTTACAGATGCATTTCACATACATGTTTTCAGGTAGACTTCAGAGTCAAAGTTATATGGAATAGATTTTAAAAACACATTTTTTCAGAAGTAGATAAGAGTGGAAGAAATCCATTTCCTGCCAAATATCTCAGCATTCACAATTTCTCAAATGCCATCTGCAATAAGTCTAGTACCCAAGTGAGCACCAACTTTTCTGCTTGCACTTTTCTAGTTCTAAGAGAATACCATCAGAATGCAAACATAAGAATAGTAAACGTGTAAGAAAGTTCATTGCATCCTCCCTACTGTGTAGGTGTTAATAACAAAGAGAATCCACTTTAAAGAACAGACTACGGTAATAGAAATGCCACACCATTCAAACGCCCAGTGGATTTCCACTCTGGAAACAATTTACAAAATGCACCATCCTCTCCTTTAAGCTATTTATAAAATACAAGCACATGCAGAAACAAAGTCTTTTACAAATCTATCCCAAATATGCTAATTTCAGTCTCTAGCCAGACATTCACAAGAGATATACACCACACATTAGCATCTCAATGACTTGAAGTTATTGAACAGAGACAATTCAGGATAAAGCTCCAGAAGAGCAATTCAAGAATGCTTTCACTGAGGAATAGGAAAATTGGTTCCAGAAAAACATTTAATCCTCTAGATAAACTACAAATACCAAGTAAATGAAGCAGCTCCTCGATGCAGACATATATTAAAATTTGAGAAAGCAAAACATGGTTTCCGTTATATGGTATTTTTCTATCAAAAGGACTAGCTGTGCCTTTTTCGCCCAAAGTCTGAAAATGAATTAAGTCAAACTAGAACACAATGTAGTTTGTGTGTTACAAGAATAAAGAATATTAATGAATCGTGGAAAGTCAAATAAAATATTATGTTTACGCATTGCATATTTAAAGCTTTACTTTCAAATCTGAAAACTACAACATCTGTTTCCAAACATATAAACTTATTCTTGACAATCTAAAAATCATCCTAACAGACATCCTGTAGTTTAATGCATTTTAATAATCCTGAAGTACCAGGTTGGTTTTTTTTCTCCCAAAATAACCATTTAAAGCAACCCAGATCTGAATTCAAAGAGCATTTTCTAATTTTTAGTTCTGACAATGATAATCATTCTTACTAGAACACACATCTCCTTTTCTGAAGGAGCTGCTTCTCTATCAAATGGTAAACTGGATACAAACCCATCTGTGCCAGCTGGACTTTTTCTGAAGTGGCCACACTCCCCAGCACATGGTAGACCTCTGAAGCCAAGAGGAAAGCCATCTGAGCCCCTGGTAAATCCAGACGTTACTTGAAATCTTGCACATTAGGCAGATACTATTTATTCTACCTGACAACACTGCTCCTCACTTCTGAATAAATCAAACTGCTGCCTGGGAACAAACACTAAGCTGGAACTCTGACCACTAACCATACGCAGCCTTACGTTTAAAAAGCACTCTAATCCGCCCCAAATCAGCCAACGCTACCTTCCGTCCAACTCTGCTCTAATCTATTCCCATGTGCAATCAGGTCTTTAGTAACCAGGGAATAGCTTAGCACTGCACACTGTGAGAATCCGTCGCAGAAAGTTACAGCTATATTCATAGGTCTAACAGCCTCTCCCCGTACAAGCCCGTTTTTCAATAGCTTGCAATTAATTTGGTTTAATTATCAATAAGGATAGTCGTGACATGTACATTTGCCTGCTGTTGCACTTTACAACAAAGGAATGCTTTTAAGGCATGCAGGACCCTTTAGTTGATACTAGAAAGAAAATATTTAGGGAATTAAAACATTATCCCTGGTAGTACTTTCAGTAAAAGAAATGCACTTTGATGTATAGGGCACGTCACAGCAGTGAAACAAATATCCACTCCTCATAAAAAATGTTCATCCAAGATTAAATAAACATGCTGGTCACTTGGCAACTGGAGCCAAGAGGCAGGCACCCAGCAGAAGCAGAGTTGGCACCCCGAGGACGCTCGCTGGGATGTGGTGAGCACCAGCTTCCCCATTGCCCACAGGCAACAGGCGATGCTGCACCAAAGCTTTGCAGCTCCTGAACTCTTGGTCTTGCTGTGCCCTCCATGGCACTCGGCTCACTCTGAGCACAATCTCACCCGCATTTTCATCAACCTCTTTGAGATAGCACAAGAAAGCCATTAGAAAATGTACATAGGTCTTTAAACAATCAATTATTCATTCAATTTTAGGACAGCCAGTAAAACCTATTTCTGAAAGGGGCAGCGTGCGCAACTCCTACATGCAAAAAGCTCAAGCGTTCACAGCAAACCCTTAGTAAATTAAAGCAGTTGTCCCTTAGCAAGCCACACACAGTACAATGTGAACATATTTAATAGCTTTAGGAACAGTGTCCTGCAAATGAGTATTAAAATTACACCACTGAAGTTCTGAGACAACTTTATTTTTTTTAAACAAAGGTCAAGATGCTGGCCATATAAACTTCTTTCTTATTCTTCCCTGATACAGTACTACATGTTAAGAAGTTAATATTTCAAAGTGCAACAAAAGGAAAAAGGTTTAGTCTCATGTCTTGCTTTTATGGACTTAATGTTACAGCCATCTGACAAAACAAAAAGATTAAATGTATAAAGAGCATTACCAAACAATGAGAAGTGTAATTATGAAAGAGGATATAAACTGTGTTTCTAAATTATATGCAGCAAGCTGCATTAAGCCACCATTAAGCTTGAGGAGACAAAAGAAACCCATAAAACGCAGAAGTTACTTTTTCAACTGCAACATCAGCTCTTCTCCCCTACAATCAGTACTTTTTGTTTTACTATATACTTTGCAGGTATATTGTTTGTTCTCTCCCAGAAGAGGGGGAAGAACCAAAAGACCCCCCAGCATCATCACATGCACTGTTCCCACCCACACGATTACAGACACTTCCTGTGATTCACTGTGCTGCCACATCCCAAGAACCAGAACAGGATCCTACACTTCACCTTAGGGTCACTTCTCTTACTCTGTGGAAAGCATCATTTATCTTACTTTATTTAAACCCCCAAATACCACCGTAGTACTTCTCTCAAATTTTCAGATTTTAAACCCTCAAAACTCCAGAAACTCAACTCTAAGGGAGGTTGTTATACAATAAGAAGGTGGTTGGTGGTTGACAAAGGAGTTAGAGCATGCTCCCATCACTGGAATCGTGTGCCTGGATCCAGCTTGGGAGTCCACTTTTTACTGAGGTAGATGCCCATTCCCTGAAATAAGCATTGAAGAAGTGTGCAAAGAAAAAAGCACACAGCTCCCTGAACTAGAGAACAGTATGCAACTAAACTATCATGATCCAAGTAGTGAAGATGTTCTGGATGCAAGCACACAAAAAAAACCCGAAAACAAAGCACCAACCCAAAAAACCTAAAAAAACCCCACCAAACCCACTCAGTTGTCTGAACTCTTATCACCCCGTTTTGCATCATTTATTCATCATGAGTAAGCTGTAAGTTTGCCTTTACGCTAATGCCATTAAAAGCCATTTACTCCCTATCTCCATCCCCCAGAGAGCACATTTAACTAAATCCCATAGAACAGCACACCACGCAGCTTACCACTAATGCCAGCACATTGTTGATTGCAATTTTGTTACGCAAGAGCCAAAGAGCCCAGGAGAACAGAGACCGCAGCTGCAGGTCTGGAGGAATCCACAGTCCCAGTCAGGGCCATTTTTAACAGTCACATCTCATATTTTATGCCAGATTTTAATTTGCTCTGCAGCAACTCTTTCAGCCCCTCACAGAATTTTATATTAAGCTTCTTATAGTGCAAATTAATCATAATCTCTGTAAAGTCCACAAACATGAGATGGACAATCTCTCACACTTCCTTGAAGATTTCTTGAGATTTTTCAGAAATCACACGTAACCAGCAGAGACACCAAAGGCTGGGGCTAGTCCTTGCAAGCCCAGATGAAAAGCGTGCATGGATTTCACTTTAGCCCTGGAAAAGGCTGAGAATCAAGACAAGCGGCATAAGCAGCCAAACACAAATTGTGACTACTTAAAACAATTGTGAATGGTTTAAGGGCAATGAAAATTTGAAAAACAACTCATGCTTGTAAATTCACTAAATAATATGCAAACAAAAAAAAAAAAGTGAAGCTTAAGATTAAAAACATGCACTACCCAGAAGGGAAAAAAATAAAATCCAAAATCTATCATAAAATTCCCAGACCTACAAAGAGTTAAAACTACCTGGTGTTGTTTTTCTTAAAAAACCAAAAAAAAAACCAAAAAAAAAACCAAAAAACAACACACAAAAAACCCAAAACCAAAACAAAAACCCCACAAAACAAAACACCAAGCCACAAAACAAGAAACCAAAAATCAAGAACTTGGGAGTAGTAGCTCCCAGAAATTGTTAGAGTAATACATATTTCACAGTAAGTGCTGTCACAGTGAGACTGCTAGCTTAATGCTTCTAGGATAATCAATTTAACTCAGTTGCATATGACAAGTGAAAGGGTTTTTTAATATATCTTGTCCACCACCAATCCTTGACAATAATTAGCTATTCTTACCATGGGAGCACCCAGAGTCCTTTTAGGCTGAGCCCCCTCCTTTTTTGCAGTTAGAGATCAGAAAGGAACCAGAAGCACCAAAAACAAAGAACTGGCACTACAATATAATCCCAGAAGAGTTTTAATGACTCTTAATCATAAGTTTTGTTACTACGATGAGACTATCTTTTACACAATAGAGAAAAAGACTTGCTAGGACAGTGCTTTACTTACAGGGCCTACAATCCCCTTTATGAGACCCGGGCTTCAGTATAGCAATGAAGTCTGAGAGCAGTCCCCAGATACAATGAATAATGCATGTTTTCCACCTCTGCTCGAGGATACCTTCCTTCTGCTAGCTCAGCGGACTTCTAATTATTATCTTCAGGAAATTAGCCCATGTTTCATTTAAGCAGCGCTTTGGAAAGCAGCCGATGAAAAAAATCATTCAGCAGGTACAGCTTATCTGCAGTCCTGCTGGACACTTACACTGCTGAAACATCCCGAGGGCCGGAGCGGTCACAAAGCTTCTGGACCCCAGCTCTAAATCTTGTCCAAAAAAAAGCACCTTCGACAGGCCATCACCCACCAACAGAGCCAAGAGATTGACTGTGACAGCTTAAGGAGGGATATTACTGCTACTGGCTCCTGAAATACAAGAAGTATCTCTGACATCTCTTCTTTTTTATTCTTCAGAAAGAGACTGGAAAGCTGTTCTTTGTGAGAGCTCTGGTGCCACTGCAACCCAGCACAACTGATGACTATGAGTTTTCCATTAAGACTATGGAAGTAGTCCTGTATCAACACTGAAAAGCACAATCATTTAACCACAGATATGGCCAACTGCCAAAACACATTGTCACATCAATAGAGTGAACAACGTGGATTTATTAAGCAAACATGGTTAACAAGTTTGCACATCCTAATCCTCATTATTCTGTGAGGATCCGTCATCAGGGAGGACACAGCAATTGATTACAACAGTATAGAGCAAGTGGAAGAAGCACCAGGCAGAAGGAAACAGGAGGATAGTTTCCACTACACCTGCCAACAAGGAGGATGAACGGGCAGGTCTGTGTGTGCTGCTCTGACAACCTCAGCAGCAGGTTTCAGGACAAGCAAAGGGCAGAGTAGCACTTGGCTTCTCGGGCGACATCCTCACATTGCCATAACCGTTTACAAGGAGAATGAGACATCATTCTGTAGGTCTGTGGCCATGTCTCCAAAGGAAACCTTAGAGTCTCCCCGGGTCTCCCCTTAGCTAGGCAAGCTTTTGGTCAGGTACCAGAAAGGATGTCAATAATTCACTCAGAGGCGCTCAGCTGAGTCACCTGCGCTTGCTCCTCAGAGGTGTTAAGACAGAAGATCCTGTGCAGCCTCACAGAACAGTCTGAAAGGCAACCTAGGAGCTATGCCCCTAGATGCAGAGGTTAGTGTCAAAAAATAATACACAAACTTTCTCTTCCAGAATTGCATGTCTGCTCTCTAAAAATCAATAAGTACATAAAGAAGAATCATATGCACAAGAACCAAGGATGTGTTGTTCTAAGTCTGCCTTTGTTGTACAGCATTAAATGTAATCCCTGTTCCATCATGCTTTATGTACTATCCAGGACCTCAATGAAATATAACTCCCACTGCAACATATTGAGCTGGGTCAGATTCCCTCATCCTTCCCCCAGAAATATGCCATTCATTTATATCTTAAGCCACACTTAACTTCTTCAACAAAACAAAAATAGAAAAATCCCACCAGAATACCCTTCATAAAGCTTGCTCCTGTCTCCACATTGGAGATATGCAGAGAATAAAATGTCTCAGCTTCAGCACAGTGAATTCTGATGTCTGCAAATTTATCAGCAAATAGCAATATGTCACAGCAACCTTGGCACCTGTACAGCATCGCAGCCTGGTGAGGGCAATACATCACAAGGCACAAGAGCAGCTGTAGCTGCAGGATGAAGTGGGTGGAGGAGGGATCCAGTCCCCAGGACCTGGAAAGCACTCATCATGCTGGGCTGTGACAGCAGCTGGGCTGGAGGGAGGCATTGCTTCCCCTTCAGGCTGCCAAATAAATCCACATCTGGGGCTTGATTAGAGAGTAGGAGGGGGAAAAGCAAAGTAGAACTGAAGGTGGAGTTAATTAACCTTTAAAAGTAATGAATGAAGACTACAGCACAACTGATGATATGAACTAATTTATTCACACTCCTCAGATACAGTCATTTTGCTAAAGAAACATGTTTATCTATTCTATTCTCAAATTACCTTGGTGCAAGTAACTGACAGTGAGTCATCTGTGGACAAACAATGAATTGACAGTCTCAAACAAAGTAATTTTATTATCTAAAATAATGATGTTTTCTGCATCCAAGTTTCAAGCTGATCAACATTTCTATTGGTAACATGTGAAAATGGCTCCAAACCAGTTATCTATTATACCGCTGCAGATACCAATAACCTGACATAGAACAGGCACAAACTTCCTCACCTACAGCTGGGTTTCCTGTCACTTGTATTGACAAAAAGGCAGCTTATGGTTTCCCATACTTTAATTTCAGCCATTCAAGAAGCCCACACACCAGCATGAAGTGCTGCCTGCATACTAACAGGCTGTCCTCCAAGACATGAGCTTCCTATGGGACTACTTCAAAATGTATGGTAAAGAGGAATAATAAGCACACACATTTCCTCTTGCAGGTAAGCTCAATGCTGCAAAAAGCTGTGAACTTTTCTTGTGGCAAGTTCCCTTCACCAGCCCCTGGTTTCACCAAGCTGCTGCATGCTAGGACACCATTAATGTTGATCCCAATACAGCATTTGGCCATTTTAGTCTTTATCAAAGCAGTGAAAGAGTTAAACAGTTTTAAGTTTACACCACTGTAAAAATTCTGTAGATTTTTTCAAACAAGATTATATATAAATTCATAGGCCAAAAAAAAAAAAACCCAACCCCAAAAACCAAAGTAGCTAACAAGCACATAACCTAGTTACTAGTTGGTCTCCCTTGCCCTTGGCTCTGCTGAAGCAGATTAGACACCCCTCAAGGAGACAAGCAGCATTCAGCATCCAACTACAGCATCCGCTGAAACTTCACCAGTGCCATGGAAGGGACCTGGCACTCCACAGTGCCACACCACAGCAACACTCCTTTCAGGCTGGCAGGGGAGGCATTTCTCTTCCTACAGGGTAACAGCCTCAGAACATACCAAAAACTCCAGAGGCTTTAAAACTTTCAAAGCTCCCATGTGCAGATACTATTTTATTGTGAGGACATATAATGCTGTCATATATTTAAGCTATTATTGGAATGAAATCTGTGGAAGACAAAGTTCTTCCCAGGAGGAAGTTAACATCTTCAATATCCATGCAGAACAGTATGCTGTTCTGAGCTAATTCCTTCATATATCACTTTCTATGCTAGAGTCTATATTTCATAGAATCAGAATGCTTTAGGTTAGAAGGGACCTTGAAGATCATCTAGTTCCCACAGCTCTGCCATGGGCAGGGACACTTCCCACTAGACCACATTGCTCAAAGAACCATCCAGCCTGGTCTTGAACACTTCCAGGGATGGAGCTTCCACAGCTTCTTCAGGCAACCTGTGCCACTGTCTCACCACCCTCACAGTAAAGAATTTATTTCTGGTATCTAATCTAAATCTTCCCTCTTTCTGTTTAAAACTATTACACCTCATCCTATCACTACACTCTCTGATGAAGAGTCCTTCCTCATCTTTCCTGTAGCCCCTACAAGATCTCCCTGGAGACTTTTCTTCTCCAGGCTGAATAACCCCAACTCTTTCAGCCTATCCTCACAGCAGATATGCTCCAGCCCTCTGATTATCTTTGTGGCCTCCTCCTGACCCACTCTAACAGGTAGGTCCATGTTCTTCTTATGTTGGGGACGCAGTACTTGTTTTATAGGTGCTTACACAGATTTAAAGATACAACAGTTCCAAATAAGTGCTAATAATGGCCTTTAAAAAGGCTGCTGATAAAGTTCCTGTGAATGAAACACAATGTAATTCAGTGCTGTTTCTCTGCTTAGCCATACCAAGTGCAACCCTGGTGTTCTGCTAAAGCAGTAACAACAAGGTAACTACAAAGTACCACCACCCATCAGCCAAAGACCCAGACCCATAACCAAACGAAGCCTGTACCACTTCTCCTGTGCCATGCTCGCTAACATCCCACTGCCGATACCTCTTTGAGCACAAGAGTGTTTCCCATTCAGTGGTTAGCAGTTGCATATGAACTTACGGCCAAACACCTGGCAGGCACGGAGCTGCTGCTTCCTGCAGGCACTCATTGAGGAGCCGAGTCAGACAGCAATGGCACCCACTTGTTCAGTTATCCCTTCATCCAGGCACTATCATACGAGTGCTCTTACATGCTTAAATTGTACGAGGGGTGTGATCTTGCTGTTATCAGTATCAGTGCCAGCAGGCTAAAGTAACTACGAGCCTGAATAAGGGGGAGATGAGGGACTCTGCCTTCTTCCACCACCCAAGCATATGAATATACTCATACCTACAAAATACAACATCCAAAGACTGTGCTTGTGCAGTGCAATGTCACCCTAGGGGCCCAGCATGACCCCACATGTACTACTGCAACTCCACTAAAGCAGCCAAACCTGAATTCAAGGGACACCAAGTTGTACTCGTTGCTTCTGCATCCTTTAACCGCCTCCACCAGACAGAGAAGTGATAGCGCTACTAACTGAAAGAGATTAACAGAAATTTGGCAGTTGCTATTATATCTGGCTAAGGAAAAGGGACTGCAAAATTACCTCAAACATCATTTCACCATCAGCTGAGTACTTCAGTCTGAAATGTGTTTACTTACATACGCACACATTTACATGAGCTTTAAAAATTAAACCTGATGCTTTTCTTCTAGGACTGTGCCAAAAACCTCCTTCAAATAAGCCAGCTCTTGTAAATTATTAAATGAGGACCTATCCATTACCTTCTGCATCTCAGAAAGCAGATGGAGTAACACCTGGTCTCCTTTACCTAACCATATGCATCAAAGCTTAATGTAGAGTCTGTGTAACCAAAACCTTCAAAAATAAAAATACAGTGTTTGGAACTGTAGCATACCATCTCCAATATAGGAGGCCCTTCCTGAGATGATATACAAATAACTGACCTTTTCTTAAAATAGTCTCAATTTCTTAAACAATAGTTGTGTCTATTTCCAGTAACTTTCCCTAGTTAGAAATGTAACATAAAATAATCCATGCTAAATGCAAAGAAAGAAAAATAAATCAGTATATATCAACTCCTAACACTGCCCTTAAATTTTTTTAACATGCTTCACAGTGGCCAAAATAACATTTCGAAGTACGAAACATGACTTCTGGTGGCTTTACTTTAGATTAGTTCCTTTGTTTTATAATTATAGATAATCTTGTTAGAAAACATCTTCTGAACTATCCAATTTTGGCAAGCCAGCTCTTTGCTAAATGTATTTTGTAAGGTTTTTTTCTTTAGAAGCACATAACGCAACATCATTAGGAGTGATTAAGTACAAAAATAAACTTTATCTATCATGATTTCTCCTTCTCTATATAATATTTACTCTATATCCACTTAGAGGCTCAAACTAATTACCACTTTGCATTCAGTGCTGACTTAAATTGCACAAAATCATACAAGTTACTGAACAAAGTTATTCAAGATGTCTTCCTTGTTTGTATCGCCCTCCTACAATTCTTGAAAAGACTCATCTTCCTCATTGAATGCTGTTTGATCAGAGTTTTACAAATTTGCATGTGTTACAGTATTTACAATTGCTACTAGGAAAAAAAAAAAACAACAACAAACCAGAAACTCTTCCATAGAACACTACACCACAGCAAAGTGACCAATAGATGAAAAGGTCAAGAACTTTTTTTTTAAAGGCAAATACATTTGTAATAAATCAAGATAAAACATAAATGCAGTTTGTACATATCATAGGAGCAGTGTCTCACATACAATCCACATATTTTCATGAAGAAATGCACTTTCAAGTCAATACAAAAATATGACATTTCCCTCTTAAACATTCAGGAATATTTAATATATAAGACATACATTTTTCATTCTAATAATGTCCACATAAATATTGTATGGGACTTACAAATTATAAGGATCAAGTTACCTGATCTTTCTATAAGCACTTCCAGAAATGCTATGAGCTCTTCCTACAGCAATTCCAAACTCAAACATCCTTACCTTTTTCTGGACTTAAATTTTTATATACTTCAAGGTCTGCCATTAAATTTGTAACTCGTGCATTATTGGCAAGTAGAATGGAAATTCTCACTGCAGGAAAGCCTCAATTTAATCTTCGTGTCTCCAGAGCTAAAACATTTGGAAAGCAATCCTTAGAAGTACAGAACATTGCCAGCACTGCTCTTTACGATGAACAACAAAATCTTCATGATCCATAACACGAAGACAGGAAAGCACAAATCCAGAGACAATACTAGGCAACTTTCTTCAAAACCGAAAAGCACAGCCTGAGAGGGCAGCTGGAAGCATCTGCTCTGTGCTGCTGCTGCGGGAATGCAGGAGCAGCGACTACTTTTGGTATGAGACATGCATGCATAGCACAGCGATTAAGACGCTCCAGGCACTGAGTGCGTGTAACGCCTGGGAAGAGCAGCTCTATAGGTAAGCACAAGGAAATCCTGCTGGCACCCAGGGACGCCAGTCAGGAACGGATTACCATACTTCAGTTAAAGAATGGGAGAGTGATGCAAGCTGAATGCTGAAGAGAAAAACCACCCTCACTCCAAAGTAACTCCCTGTGTCCGCAGCCAGGGGATTCTGTGAAGTGGAAGGAGAGAACCTCTGTGGACCCCACCTCTTTTCCCCAGGTTTTGTTCCCCCTCCTCCTGTCTCTGTCATTAACTTGAAGGGGAACAGCCATTCTGCAGAATCAGGCCAGTTAGAGCACAAAGCATGCAAATGGTTTAGTCTGTGCATCACTGAGCATTTGGTTTCGTAAGAACAAGTAGGCTCCTGCGAGATGCTGAGCACTAACTCTCGCAGTACCTATAAAAAATTACTATGCTACTGGCTAAATATCATGATTGTTTAAGCCAACTCAATGCTGCTGAAGTCAGTAGGATTATAGTGAGTGTGGAACAATAGGCAGAAACATTAAGACTTGCACAAATTGCACTTACTTATGACGGAGCCCAAGGGGACACAGTGCTGGAAAGCATGGCAAGAATAAAGTAGGCTTCAGATATCTTTGATCTATTGCATTTCCTAATTGTTTCACTATTCACCTGGCTTTTACACAGCAACATTTACAACAACGCACCAAAAGAACTCCCAGCTGTATTCTCAAAGACTATGACATCAGTAAAAGAGGACACAATTTGCGTAGTACATGCTAGGAAAAAGTGACACAATAGACAGTGTGACTTAGGAGGAAAGAAAAAAACAAAACTAAAAAACCACCACAGTTCTACATGCTTGTAGAACTTGAGATGAGAGACAAGATACAAGTGGAAATAACAAGTTTTATTTAGTGAGAAATCATTATTTCTTAGTTATTGCTAACATAAATAGTAAGACTTCCCCCAGTCACATGTCACGATAGATCGCAGCACACTGCAAGATATATGTTAACTATATTTAGCAGCCTATAAGAAGACAGAATCCCCCAAACCCACTGTAAGGTCATTCTTGGCTGCACCCAAAGTTTGTGCTGAGGATGGCAGGACACAGCAGAAGTCATGTTCTGCCAAGGGACATGTCACTCAACTCTCAGTTATGACGGAAACGGAACAGCTACATCATTGCCCTACCACTGGTTCACACCTCAGTTCACAAGGTTAATGCACAAAGTCATTACTCTGAAGCCTCTAGAAAGTTATCCATACATTTATGTTCAAATTAATTTGTGTTATAGTTGTAATTCAACAACAAACAAACTGTCACCACTTTACAGTTTAATTATTGATATACCAGATTGCTCTTGATAACATGTTAAATGCAAATTACTCCACACTCCTATCAGACCTGTACACAAGCATCTTTGGCACCAAAATCTTGCCCAATCATTAATATATTTCTTATCACTTTGTCTTCAAAATAAAGTTCAATTTGAAAACAGGAAGTGCTTAAATGCTATATGGCTTTGGAAATTAGAGCATGCTATATGGGTTAGCAACATTACAGCAAACAACTGAAGACTTCTGTGTAACTCAGGAGACATATGCCAAATGGTATGAAAATACTTGAAGGTTTATTCAACTTCCAAAAAAAAAAAAAAAATCACCGTGATAACTCTTCACTGACAAGCCAGGTTTTGCATCCAACCCCTAGCACTGTCAGAGTCAGATGTGAAACTGGTGTGTCCTTGAAGACACACTACATTAGAGTTTGACTGTCTACAAAAGGAAGAGTCAAACGGTAACTAGTTCACTTTATACCACCTGACACTGCACCTTAATTTAAGCGGTGGCTGAAGTAACGCTCACATCTTTCCAGTTTGCTTCACTTTCACATACATCCTCTGTTTTTAAGGGGGATCAAAACGCCCCTGCTGGGAGTGCTTTGCAGAGCCACAGCATGCAAAGTTCCATCAAAGTCTCAGGGTCCATGGTGACCAGGCAAGCTTTCCGAATATAAAATTTATATTCTCTTACCTGTATTTGATTAACATAAATGATCATCACCAGACAACAGTACATATTCTCAACAGCCTGCTTCATAGGTATTGCACAATCCCAAGATAAGGTTTGGCAGGAAAGGTAACAGACTCACTTGGATGCCTGTTTTTCCAACTTGTGTTTTCCGCCCCATAAGCCCTTTGCTAACACCTTGCATGCTTAAAAGTCTGGGGTTTTTTTCAACTTCTGAAGCTGGTTTCAAGAAACACATGAACTGTCAAAATCTATCAATGAGATGAGGCTTGGAGGACAATCTCAGCTACAAAAGCACTAAAATTTATTAAAAATATGTTCATTCACTAAAAATCCATCTCCCCCAGGCTAATATTATTTTTCAGTCTTCTGAATTTGCCATTCAAAAAAAAAAATCTGTCATTAAACTACTGGAATTATTTTGAGCTAAGACAGCAAGTACCTCCAGGTACAAAGCAGACAGTGTCAAAGCACTATCCATGCTATTTCATTAAAAAAGGGGGATTTAAAGCTTTCTTATAATATATGCAAACTGTAATTCTATTCTTCTCTGCACATAGTTACAGATATGATTTAATTTAAAATACACTGTAGTTCAGCTGACAGCTTCTAGCCAAGATGAGGGAAATGTGGCCTGTTTTGTGCTGAAAGCAATGCCAGAGGGATGAAACCGTGCTGGTTTGTCTTGGGGTATAGTTGCCAAACCAATGCGAATATTTTTAGTTCCCTGGAAGAAAAGAGACATTAAACCTATGACCAAGACACTCCCAGCCCATCTGTGCGAGGGAATAACCCACAGAATAACCAGTAAATATTCCCACAGCAAAATGAATGACCAACAGGACACACAGACAGCTGTGGGAATTGCTATGCTCAGGCCTCTCTCCTCTACAGGCAGCTCAAGTCTGTGGGGCTGCAAAACCAGCTAAAGCCTCCCTTGAAAAGCACAGAAGATACAATAATTCCAAGGTAAAAGTCCTGCCTCACGTTCACTGCTATAAGTTGGAGGGGATGCAGAGAGGCCATACAGGGCTGTTTGCACACAAGTTCACAGACGTCCCCTTCAAGAGCTGACAGTCCCGCACTGGCAGGGCTGAGTGGCCACACTCCAAGGTATCTGCTGGTCAACCAGCTCCAGTGCAGCCCTGCCTGTGCCCCAAGACACAGGAAATTGCCTTCTCTCCCCACAGCCTGGCAGCATCCTAACCTG
The DNA here is from genome assembly GCA_025769975.1 of Gallinago jamesoni. NCBI lineage: Eukaryota > Metazoa > Chordata > Aves > Charadriiformes > Scolopacidae > Gallinago > Gallinago jamesoni. The sequence goes on along the minus strand of JAOQGH010000051.1, from coordinate 9,173,181 downwards.
CCCGTGGTACCAGCCAGCCCACTCACACTTAAAGAAAACTTATTATCAAAAGCATCAACCTTCAGCTACCAGAAAAATAGAAGCCTAGTTTTTGAACGCTAAAAACCATACATTGCAAAGGGCCATGAAGATGATCAGAAGGCAGCAGCACCTCTGCTGTGAGGACAGACTGAGAGAGTTGGCATTTTTCAGCCTGGAGAAGAAGAGCCTCCAGGGAGACCTCTAGAGCCCCTTCCAGTCCCCAAAGGGGCTACAGGAAAGATGGGCAGGGACTCTTGATCAGGGAGTGGAGTGATGGGATGAGAAGCAACAGTTTTCAACTGAAAGAGGGGAGATTTAGATCAGATATTAGCAAGAAATTCTTGACTGTGAGGGTGGTGAGAAACTGGCCCAGGTTGCCCAGAGAACCTGTGGATGCCCCATCCCTGGCGGTGTTCAAGGTCAGGCTGAATGGGGCTTTGAGCAACACAGTCTAGTGGGAAGTGTTCCTGCCCATGGCAGGGGTGTGATCTTTAAGGTCCCTTCCAACCCAAACCATTCTATAACACCTCACAAGGCTTAGATTACTGGACAGAGCCACAACAGTGTGAGTCCTACTGCAAAATATTCATTTTCCAGTAAGTGAGAATATGATTTAAATTATAGTTTTAAAATTACAGCATCAGAATATTAATTTTCTGGCTCATTGGTTTTTTCCTTTTCACTGTCAAAATAGCTGGAAATTGGTACAAAGACTAATTCATCTAAAGAGCAAGAAAAGCTGATTAGAGAACTTCTTATTTCATTATCTATTTACTGTAAGAGGTAGAAGATAACATCTTCATACTCATCATCCAAATTTAATCTTAGACCTAAACTGTAACACAACCTCCTCATGAAAAGTTAGCTAGCAATGAATAAAACTTTATATTAGCTGCACAAAAAAATTGTCATTTTTATCAGATTAAAGCTTTTATCAACTCTACTCATTTGTCATTAATGAAGATACGGTTCTTTGGAAAGCTGACAAATATACAAAGATGGAAGGGGAAAAAACACTTGCCATTAGAACTCAAGAGCCTGATACATTGGCTCGAGGCAGATCTCACACATGAAACTCCTTTCAGCAAAGGACAAATCTAGTGGTAGACACAGGACACAGGGTTCATTCAACAAAGCACCGAGAAACAGTTTCTTTAGGCATTTTAGGCACTTTTAAAATCTATATGAACTGTAGCAAATAAATTCTTTAGTGCCCTACTTGCATACTATTTTTAGGTACATCTGGTTGTGTCAAGGAATGAACTGTGGATTTTTTCACTACATAAATCAGAATATGAACCAAAATATAAATTACTGCACTATTAACTTGTCCTGCTTTCCCAAGCATCATTATAAAACTTAAATTGAAGTTGACTATTAAGAGATAAACTTGAATTCTTAAGTCTACATCTGGCATCTTTAGCACTGTAGCCTCAAGCATAGGACTTGCATGAGGCTTCAGCAGAGCTAATTATAAAGCATTGCCCATCAGCAAACATCAAGCCTAACAAATATGTGCAATTCTGCAAAGATTTATTAGCGTTCCCCCAAAACTCTTGTGCTCTAATAACCAAAATAGACCATTTTTGCTCTATACAAAGTAAAACATAATGCACTTTATGTTCCCTTCCATTGGGCACAAAAGTTCAGGATCACTGAAGCAAAAAAATCGTACAAGAACTTGCACAAAAGCTCAGCTTCTCAGACCAAAGTGAATGGAAAAACAGTGCAATAACATCTGCTGTAAGCAACCTCTTCTGAAGCTGTCCAAAACTGGTTGTGTAACAGCAGTAGGTGTTCATCTAATAAAGGTGGCGCACAACTACATCGATTACATTTGGGAAATCTTTGAGATGATATCTCAAAAAAAAAAAAAAAAAGAAAAGAAAAAAAGCAACTGCCTTGGACTAAGTCTCTCCCTCTCAACTCGGGCTGTATACAAGTAGGCCATTTGGAAGAACCTTTTGAAGGATGAGCTGGATATTCCCAAAACAAGAGACAAAGAGCACATGAAGGCAATCCAGATCAGCAGTTTCCCTTGCAAGTTCACTGCTCACTGCACGTTATCAGAAAGCAAAATAATTACTGAAAAATATTGTTTGCTTAGTGCCAGGCATGAGACAAATATTTAAGTGGCCTATCTCAATGTGCCATTTGAAGTAAATGGAAGTATTGATATCAATACCAAAGCTGCACTGCAGTGGCTCAGGATCTCAATATTGAAGTTCCCATTCTTGCCACTTTCCCTTTCCCAAGGGCAGAAAAAAAGTGCTATTACCACAACGTTCTCTATTAATTACCTCAGTAAGATAATAGAATGCAGACATTTAAAGCTACCAAAATGCCTAATGCACTTAAGTACCTATCTACCTTACAGGCTTGGCCCTCAGTTCAGTACATCCACTTAACTGTCTTTTAAAGGTGAAGGAATTGAGCAATAAAACCTGCTCCATCCATTACGGTCTGAATGTGGCACGGTTGTGTGAAATGACTGTTTACCTTCAAGCAGAAGGTTTAGACCAACCAGTAGGAATTTGAGTCAATAACCACAGATGGTCAAAAGCGTGACTGAATTAAAGACTTTAGAAAATCTTATCAGATGTAAAGTTAATAACTGCAATGATCTCGAATCAGCTTCTAGCTGGGGAAGTGCTTACATTGCTGACCAGCAGGTGCTGGGAATGTGTGCCACAGGAAGAGTTGTTACTATTTCTCCCCCTCCCTTTATACTTTTTAGCTCCAAACATCTGCTAGCAAAGTAGATGGATGTTTGGTCTGACAACACAGTCATTTCTACATTGTTATTATCAGCAAACAAAGCATGATCCACTTTTACAGCCTGAAAACCCTAAGAAAAAAAAAAAATCTTCATCCAAGCCTAGAGCCATGATGTACTTTGTATTTTGGCACCGTTTGCAACAGGGAGGAAAAGAAAGTAGGTTCATCGAGTCCTCAAGGCTATTCCAAACATTGTAATTGCTTATCTGCTCTATTCTACAGAAACTGCTAAAATAGCTTAAACCCAGATCTGTCTTTAGTTTGCTATTCTCCGTGTGCACAGAATGCTGTATCTTGCTGTTACTGAAGAAAACTGACATTTTTGCTTCTAGGCAGATAAGACTCCCTAGAGTACAAGACACAGCAGCAACCTCCACTTCTACAACCAAAAATTTCAGACATAAACAGATAAGAATTTTAATATCCTGCAAATGCAGCTATTAGCAGCTTTTCCTAATAAAATTACAAAATTATGAGAAATCCTTAGGCAATTATGATACATCTAGCAGTTCAGCATTGCATGTATGAATGTTCTGTCATTACTCAAAGACAACCTGCCAAAGCCCTGTGGAAAGGCACACAGTTGTGTATCAATATCTTTTCTTGCCCAACAACATGCAAGTGTCTCAAAGCATCATTACAATGTGGTAGAGCACAGCCTGATCTGTGTACAGCAGCATTTTCCAGAATGGAATGGAAAGGAAATACCGCTGTTCGTATTTGCGGTTCGCTGTACACAGGAATTAAACTGTGACCCATTTAAGTAGTTTTCCAGCCTTCTATTGACATTAGTCAATATAGTGTTTGTTACTAACTATATTGACTTCATAGCAAGAGCACATATAGGATGCTTTAAGAATTTTTGCAGAATTTACCAATCTCCACTCAAAGTATGTTAGTTTCTCCTGTGTCTGGCTATACACTCATGGACAATTTTCGATTTGCTTCCCCTTCAGTTCATAAAAGCCTTTTCCTCCCTAAGCTTTCCTTTTGCAATGCATTTACAGTCAGCAGTCACATCCCCTATCAATCTTTGATTTTCCAAGCTAAACAAACCAGAGTCATCTCATCTCCACTTCTGTAGTTCTTTTCTCTGTCTGTTCCCCAACTCCCCTTGCTCAAATACTGCTGACCAGAACTACATTAGGCTGGGCCTCACAGCACTAACACCTTCATCTTACTCCAGGACACTCAAAATCGCTCATGTGATGCATTACTTGGAGGCAGATGTAATGTGCTGTCCTCCTGGTGTCATATCTCATATGCTTTGTCTTCCACCGCCTCCCCACTTGCAGCTGATGGTCTCCCACACGGCAGCAGAAACATTCATTGCTAGTCTTCCAAGTGAAGTTTTTTTAATGTTCACGCAGTGGCACTGTGCACTCCAACAAGTTTTACCTGCAGTGCTGCAGTCTTATTTGGGTGTTGTTCTGCTCTAAGTTAGGGGGAGCTCCCTTCAGTTGGGTTTTTTGGTTGATTTACACCCATACACAAAACAAGGTATTTAAACTACTGCAAAGAGGCATAGAGTTTCAGCATTCTCATTTATGCAGTCCACAGGAGTTTCTTGCACTTAGACACTTCAGCTGAACAAATGGAATACCATCTGTTCAGGTTCTTAAAGCAACACAAGTCACAGAAGGGTATGAAGGAAAGAGCAGAGATAAACAGTTGTGCAGCAAAGTTCATGTGGTATGTCTCTGTAGTTGCTTCCAGTCCTGAAATATCTACAGAGAAAGATTTCCCTATGCTTTTTAAGAACACCAACTGATGCAGTGGGATATTTTTATCTGGCTAGCTTGCACCTGAGGTGCAACAGTTCCTCCAGATTACAGGTTCAATTACAGATAATAACAGTGCCATTGTAATGTGTGTGACCTTCCAGACAAGCCTGATATAGCTGAATTAGTCCATTGCTCTGAAGGGAAGAGGGCTGTTTAGATAATATGAGCAAGACTGAATTAACATGACATCCTACCAATAGCGGTCAAGTCCCTATTGACACAGGTCTGGAAAGAGCTGGAGAGGCCAGAAGATAAAATTAGAAACTAAGAGAGAGAATTAATTACAATTATGGAAATGCAATTTAAACAAAAGATTTATATTTCTGGAGAGAGCTTAAGAAGATAATTGGCATAAGCAACTGACTCTAATAAGATAAGTATGAACATCCACTCTCGGAACTGCTGGGACAAAATCAGCTATTTGCTAAACATGTCACAGCTTCTTTCTGTTTAACAATTACAGAATATTAGTATTCATAAACGTAGAAAAATAAGCTAATCAACGGCTCTGTGTGCTTGCTCCCTGAAGTACCATGCTCTCAATGTCAGAATATGAACTTATAATAGTAATAATTAAAAAAAAATCATTAAAACACTGCACAAATTGGAATTAATAGACACTGGAGCTGGACACAAAGCCCAAATACTGAAACATCAGCAAACCACAAGGGGTTGGATCAAACTACCTTCCCTGCTGACAGGCAGTACCTTTCCCACATTGAGCTCACATTAGATTTTCTTTCCTAATTTCCCAGTGGTGTAAAAAAGTTTTAAACAAGTACAATTTTGTTACATCTGCTGGTGAAAATATGGTCTCAGACACAGGTAAGTCCCAATTTAGTTGTTTGGCATTTGCTTAGTCATGCAAAGCCCAGAGTTCACTGCTCAGTCCCGTTTGGTCTCTTTGAGAGAGACAAGGAGGGTGGGTCAATCTTAATCACAATGCTGCCATCAGGAATGGTGAACACACAGTCCACTCACCTCCACCATCCCACAGCCCTTTGTCAGGACCTACAGGATCAGAAGTCTCACCAACAAAAGCAAATCCTTAAAAAGCTCCATCAACCCTGTTACCTATATCAGCACAGTCCCACAGGAAAACAACTTCCCTCAAGCGTCAGGAGCAACATGCTAATTCCTGGGGACATGCACACATCTCCTTATATCATGATGTCTGGACCTGCCACTCTACAACTGTCCAGCGGGGATTTAAGCTCCCTCATATACTTAGAGTGAAAGTAACTGTCACTGCAGTGTCTTGCTTAGGTTGACGAGACAAATGGGAAGCCCTGAAGGATTGTCAGGGAAAAATAATTAATCCTGTCTGGTTGTGAATGAAAGACAAATAAATTAGCCACAGTATCTTTCTGGGCTAGGATTGCTGCTAATTATGTCTTCTACTTTAGACGATTACATTTTTCAGACTCATCACTCAATAGCTGTTCATGGATTACTGGACTTTGTACTAATGGATCATTATCCAGCCTTCACACCATTAGCAGGATATAGACATTGTGCTGCTCTATCATAAAATATCACCCCAAGTCCCAAAGTATGGACCAGACTTTTCTTTCACCCAATCTGGAACAGCAAAACTGCAAATACACATCCAAATCGTAGCTGCTGCAGTTATACACTCATGCTAAAGAACAGACTCTTGCCTTGAGAGAATTGTTATTAATGAGCATTGACCAAAACACTCCAAGAGTGCTCAGACTCAGCAAAGGCAGACCTGGGTGAAGACATCTGGGAGACAACTCTTTCCTTCCACAACGTGAGAGAGAACTCAGAAGGAATATGATCCCACCAAAAGCAGTGGGACTGCATGATTGGCCTGATGAATCCCAGGAATGAATCTCAGTTTCATCTGAGAAGCAACACAGTTGCACTTGGGAGATGAGGGGGTCACCAATGACAGACCTGTGAACAGTCTTCCCTGTAACGCGTGTCCCAAACATATCCCAGAGATGAATTAATATGACAAGGCCACTGTCAGACTGACTTACACTAAAGTTATTAACATTCCTCTGGTATCCCAAATAGAACTAGCAGTGACTATGGGCAAGAAAAAAAGCAGTACAGGGGGAAAATGGTGTTATCTCTCAATAGACCTTCATTAAGAAGATGGACAAATTGACAAATGATTAACTCTCCCACTAAATCTCCCATAACCACAGTGACAAAAACACAAATAGCTTGGTTTACAGTGGGTTGCATCATAGTTCTGTGAGCCACAAACTTCCCCAGCTTCCTGACAAACACAGTGAAAATGGAGATGGAGGTTCTCTGGGGAAAAAACAAACAACAACTTTGCTTTTGAAAAAGATGAGTATTTCTATCTTTAATTTGTAGGCATTCCATGCTGCTGTTATTAATAGTGCCATAAATCTGCCCTAAAGTGTCAGTTCTTAATCACTGAATTCAAAGGAAATAAGGAATACAAAATTGAGGCCTCTCAAACAGCACTAGGAAGTCACTCCCCCAATAGGACAAGTATGAGTCCAGCTGCCCTGTTAGACTAGACCTGCAGGGATCAAGTCCAGGCAGGGATGGCTCCCGAATCCTGGTGGTCCCTCACCCACTGTAGGAGCACAGGCTGGGCTCAGTGCTGCTCCTTATCCTGTGTCCAAGGGTAAAGTTACTCAAAGGGAGAGAAATCTGTGCGGGCAATGCACACACTCTCTGGTTAAGATTATGTATATATAAAAAACAAGTTTTAAACATACAAAAAGAGATCTTGAAAAGGAAGTATTTTCTAACAAAATGTCTTCAGAGTATTTCCCAACTTTGCTATTGGAAGGGTATGTCAACAACTGAATGATTATAGCATGTAATCTGTAATGGCAACTGACTAATATGTAGGGAGTTGAGAGAGGACTAATTCGGGATCACTGTTAGGCATTTCTTTTTCACCAACTTCTGATCAATACATAGAAGTCAAGCTCTCCCTGACACTTCCAATTCCTCCTTGCTAGGAGCACAAAGGATGCATACCTGCAGATTTCACTGGAGCGGTTTTAGAAATGCCTTAGGAGGAAATGTTTAAGAGTATGGCAGTGCCAGACCATGCGAACACAATTAATCCATTTCACTGCAAAATAATGCAATCAGTGCCTACTACACCCAGAACAACTGTGCCTACTGCCTGTGCTCCACCTGCTGCTCTTCTCTTCTCCAGCCTTTCACGCCTTAGTTGGAGCTGGAGCCCTTTCCCTCCCAGCAGCACCTTTGTGCCGGTGGCGGGACCCGACGGGGAAGGGCTCTTCACACACGCTCCCGCCCGGCGCCGGGACCCCGCGGCCGCCCCGGCGGCCTCCCGAGCACCGGCAGCACTGGGGGGAGAGGAGGGGGCGGCGGTGGTGCCGGAGCGCCCCCTCGCGGGCCCACGCGGCGCCGCCGGCAGCCAGCCGGTCTCTGTCCGTGCCCCCCAACCCTCCCCGTCACCGTCGGCGGCCCCGGAGCGCACCCGCAGAGCGGCCACAGCCAGCCCGGCGTCCGCCGCCCCACAGCGAAGGGCTGTCACAGCATCCATTGCTCATCGGCCCTGGGAGGAGCGTGACCAGCAAGATCCACAGACACTGCTCGGAAACTTCAGTTGTGTCCGACAGCAGGAAACATAAGAAGCCAAAAATATAAGATAACTTGTAACTTACCATGAAATACACCATTGTCCACCAAGAAGTGCCTGCAGTACTGGAGACAGTTTCTTTTATCCAGACTCCAGTAACTCATTGTAAGATGACTTTCTGCTCACCATCAAAGGCAGTGATCCTGCAAAGAGAAACAGAGCATGGATAATTATAAGATAATTTACAAGAAATACATACGAACTGTGGGCACTACAAGAGTTCTCATTGGAGCTCTTTATGCCAAACAGTTCGTCAGCTTCACACAAAGTGTAGTCCTTCGCTTTCCAAAGATGCCCATCTCCAGGACGGGAGGCAAAGGGTAGACCCCTTGGACGGAGATAGAGACGAGCTGCCAGCAATGCTTACAACCAGTGAGGTCAAGGCTGCTGGAGCAAGCCCACTCTACCTGGCAGCCACAGCACCCGCGATGGGTGGCTGTTGTGACAGTCAACCCCCTCTGCCCCTGCAGGCTACTGTGGGGCCATGGAGAGAAGATCAATTTAATCCATTTAATGATGCTGTCCCATATTTAACGAACTACAGATACAACAGACAACACCATGGAACTATAAATTCTCCTCAGTGAAGGTCACCAAAAAAAAAAAGCACACACACAATAAAGTGACTCAAAGGTAATTACCTCCTGATTTTGAGGCCACTGAGTAGCATTATGCAGATGAGAGCCCCCTCAGCACTCCCCCCTGCACCAGCACACCCTTGGCAGACATTCACCCATGGGAGCTTGGGATAAACTGCCTGTCCCCAGGAGAGTTTAAGCAGCACCTTTGAGGAAAAGCAATTACATCAGCCACACAGAATTTGTGTCATCCAGCCCCACAGGGTCCCAGCTTCACACAGGAAAGAAGCCATGCTGTCAACTCAGAGCATCAATGCCACCCTGTGCTGAAGCACAAGGATAAATCATCAATCTACCGTCTTTTCCAGTTCCCCCACCTACTTTCAGCCCCATCACACAGCTAATCACCAACAGGGCCAAACAGTAGGAGCAACACCCTTCCTGGGAAATGCCACCAGCTGGGGACAACCCAGAGCACCTGGGAGCCTTGATGGTTGCCTGATCCAAGCATCTTTATCAGAGAGCAGAACCCCACAACGCTGCACAAGAGGAAGCCCGAGATACCTCTCTGACCCACTGCACTCTTTTCAGAGGCAGACTGCAGAGAACTTCTCAGGAGAACACAGCAACGCTTCCCTGCAGGGGTCCGTGCTGGCCCCTGCCTTCCCTGTTCGCCTGCCAAAGCTGAGGGCCCCACCACTGTCACAGGATGAGTTTTACCTCTGACACCAGCAGTATCAGGCACAAGCCCATCACAGTATTCACGGGTAATTTGCCACAGATGCTGTCGCCAGCAAGGGCTGGGAGTGGGAGCACAGCCTTTTTGGACACAGGCCCCAGAGCTCTGCTAGGCAAAGCCCCCAAACACCAGTTCTTCTTGGGTCCAGCCAACAGTGTTTATAAACCAGTTAAAATGGAAATGCAGAGCAAGCCAGTGCAAAACAAAGACCAGCCAAGTGCAGGGACGGGGAGTGACTGAAGACAATCACTGACAAGGGGGTGAGAAACAACTCCCTTCAGTCCTAGGACCATTTCTATCACAGCCACTTGCCCTTCCACTGCTGCAATCTGGGACAATGGGAACAATCAGAACAGTTATTGTCAGAGACCAAAACAGTAGAAGTTAACTCATTAATAAGCTGGTGGCTATAACTCGAGACAAGGCTGTATTTGTTTGAGTCATTTCATTGAACTTCCACTGAAAGCATTTCAGCTCTTTATTTTGCAAGTTGGACCTTGCAAAAATACATCCCACTCAGCAATACTTAGTATGCACAGTTACAGCCCCATGAATAAGCATCTTGTATTTATTTGATATTTTTTGCTTAAGAAAAAAAAAAAACAACACAAAACCTATATCAAAAAAACCAAAAACCCATGGACCCTGATCTCCTGTTCTGACATCAAATCCTGGATCCTCCTCCCTTTGCTATTGTATCAAGTTCAAGGCTCTTGTTTCAGTAATCCAGATACCCTTTCCTGTTACAAACTCGCTTTGGTCTCACATTTTATCTCCCTCCCACCTTCACTCTGCTGAACCCAGACGCTTTTTCACCCACACTTGGCACAAGCAATGCCAACTGTCTTTATCCAAGCAAGCCACTAGCAGGATGTAGGGACACTGCTGTTCAAACCTCCTCATAAAACCCCTGCCAGAAGAGGGGCCTAGTAATGAATCCCCCCAGACAAAATACCACATTTTAAGTACCCAGACTGCAGCTCTGCTGAGGAACACAGGTCCATTTTTGCCCAAGTGGTTTTAAAACAAAAAGGAAAACAAGTCATCTTAAATCATAGCCAACAGAGCTTATATTATCTTTAATGACCAATTTAGCTACAATCATTTCATGGGAACCAACTGCTGTACTCATCTATAAGGGAACAGAAGAATTTGGAGAATTTTTCCCTGTCTCCATGCATCACTGCAATGAATTCTGTTTCCCACCGTGGTGAAGGTAAAAGAGCTGATCATGAAGAGCCCAGAAACATCTGCTCTTTATAGACCACCTGGAAACAACCCTAATCCCATCTCTACTGTAGTCACCCTTCAGTGGCTGAGCAGACCTCCTCTCCCCTGCCATCATCCCTGCCACTTCTGTCAGTCACCAGGCACCTCTCAATGGATTCAACTCACAAGCTCAGGAAGGGCAGCAGGCTGTTCCTAGAGGGCTCGCAAGCTGAATGAGGTCAGAAAGTTCAACAACATGTGAAGGGGTAGCAGGTATCCTGCCTAAAGGCAAGGTAGAGGGGAGCAGCTTCCCCCTCTTCCACCAGTGAGCTGTTGGATCAGATGGGATTCTCACAGACACCTCAACACCAGCCAGGGCTGCACAAATAAGGAAGGTAGCAAGGCTTTTTTCTGCAGGAGAAGCAGCTAGCATGGAGCTAAAGCCAATAGCTTGCTGAAAAAAAGTGTACAGTAATATTTATGTTTACTTTCATTGTTGATCATTGCAAGTATTAGATACTGACAGACAAATACTAATCTGATATCTGTCATGTGTCTATTGCAGGTTTGTGAGGAGGTGGTTCATTGCAGATACGGGATTTGCCTCTCCACTGTTGCCTCTGTGGGGAAGAGACGTAGTCTGAAATATCAGCTGCAGTTCTGAAACAAAAATGCCCATTTCTATTTTGCTCTATCTTAAAACTATCAGTGTCTCCATTACAGTATGTGTTTTGGGTAAGGCTCATGTATTGTTTACACTAAAGGCCTATTTTATTAATAATCGGAACACTAAGCAATAATACCCATTACCTTTGCCAGACTTCTACCAGATTTCTTGGACTTCTGCCCTTGCCAGCCATGAACTTTCATTATAGCTTGCCATAATTGCGGCCATTCTGCTAGCATCTATTAGTAAGGCACAAGCTACTAGTTCCTTTAAATGTGTAGGAATAGTTCTACTTTCATGGTCCAGCCTACTGCCAGGCTTTTTGCTATAGGCTATAAATAATACAATTGGCACCATATTTTAATTAAGAAAATTCTATCAAATATTCATCACTTTACTATTTATGCACAATGAAAAGAGATCTTATCTCCTACCCGCACAGAATTCATGTCATGGGGTGGAGGGAGATTTATGGGGAAAATATTGCTACTGACATATATATGCAGTGTCTCTGAAAAGAAACCTTTCAGCCCCCTCCCCTCCCTTTCATGGTCCATGCCATACAATACTCCTTTGTTCTTGCACAAAGGGTTCTCCCGCACCATGGTGGCCCCTTAGAACAAAGGTTCTCCCTGGCACATCAGGGATGAAGGCAGAATCCCAAAGTGGCTGCATCAGCTGACATAAGCATCCTGTAAGAAAACCTTCCTAATAAACACCAGCAGTTATTTGGATGGGCCTCAGAGTTATTTGCTTTCTCTGTTGCAGAGCTCTGGGAGACCCCAGCCAGGATTATGCCTTACTGTATTGTACCAAAAACAGCCAAACAAAAACTTAACTGACCACACACTTTGGGCCAAATACCATCATTTCAAGTGAATGTGCACTTAGAAACTTAACCATACACAAATTTGGACCATTTCAACAACGATGACATAGTAGAAAAAGAACATCCCATTTATGTAATAGACCAGAATGTTATACAGGCTATATTTTATACATGTAAAATAACCTATATGAGTAAAAAATGCCAGTAAGCATATAATTGTGTTTAAATAGGAAGGGACTGCACCACCAAAAACTGTTTTGGCAAAGAGTTACTGAAGTCCTGAAGAGATATAAATTTGAGTTCAGAACTGATTTGTGTAGTTACTTGATATTGCATTTCAGTGAGAGAGTTGAAAACACTCCTAACTTTTCCGTTCTGCAGGTTTCTCAACAAAGGGGTACCACTCTTTCACAAGCAGCAAAATCCCTGCATGTTCAGTCCTGAGCCTGGCACATTTCTCCCAAGAGGAAAAGCAATCACAGGCGCTTCACTACCTGAGCAAAGAGATGTTACTCCAGCATCTCAAGAATCCATCTACTTTATATCTGGATAAACTGCATTAACACACAAGTTAAGCAAGGGAGTCCATTGTGTCGTCTGCAGAAATATAGGAACTTGAGGGAATTGTGTCTTCTATTTCTGATTTATTTCCATTAAACACGTGTCAGCTGGGTTATTTTAGTACTTCGAGTACTGTGTTCCATAAGATACGTCCTTCCAGAGAGAAGAGCAAAAGCTATGATCAGTTCTACTGAACTGTACTTTAAAAAAGATTTATTAATGGAAGTAAACTGATTTTACACAAAAAAGTTAAACTTATGTATGCACATGCATATACATGCATCTGTGTATAGCTGGATGAGAGGAATATGCTTGGGTTTTGGTTTGGCTGTGGTTTTTTTTAAAATCAAGATAGTGAGTGAACTCATAATGGAAGTTTTCTTATATGCATGCTTTATGAAATTAAATAATTTTAAAAGTTGTAGAGGTGAATGTATAAGATACATCTGAATTTAGCAGAGGATGCATACGCTCTGCCTATGTCGTGACAGATGCTTCTTATTACAAGAGGCTTAAAACCAAAAGCATAACACTTGACACCTCCTGGTTTCTCAGTATTCTGCAGTTTCACCCCTTGCACAGGAAAAAACCTCATGCTTTAGTGAGTTGTGCAGAGAAGTAGAACTTTCATTCCAGGGAATCACAGCTGGAGGGTGAGTAGCAACTTGAGCAAAACATGTTCTCAGCTCAGGATGATTGTTATGGTTAGCACTAAACTATTTCACAAAGTAGCAGCCTAATCTAAATATTTATCTGCAATATTTAACCTGGACACTGTGCAGTCCCCGAACGTGAAGAGGGTATTAAGCACATGTCTATTTAGCACCAGACAGGAACTGTTTGATTCCTACACACAGCTCAGGAAAACACTCAGATTAATTGGTAGTTAAGTGAGAAACATACAGGGTGGAGAGATTGCTAATCTCACTTTTTCTCAGATGCTCTCTCCCCTTCTTGTTTCTGAAGCACTTCCACAGATAACATTATGAAGACAATCAGATAGTATGAATGGTTCCTACTAACAGAACAGATACTGCAGTTCACCAGCACTTCCCTCTGACAAAACCACAGCTCCAGTTTCAGAGGTCGCCGTTCCAGTATGTACCTAGTGAACACATTTCAGAAGTATGATTTATAAAAGATGTATTCCTTTCCCTAGCACAATATGGCATATGGTAAAAACCAAAGATTTTCTAAAAAGTTCTACCAACGTTTACCAAAAGAAGGCAATTCTGTTTTCAACAGAAAAGAAGGTCCAGAAGACACTGAATATTCAAAGGGCTCTAGATTTCGTTAGATTTTGGAAGCTTGCACCTGTTAATGGTAAATTTTACAGTGAAAAAGTTCAGAGATACTGGATGCTACAAGTGACAAAGGAAAAATATAATAAATAAAGAAAAAAAATAGTTTGAAATGAGAAGAGCAATACAGAGTCAAGCAAAGGAAACACCAAGTGTGTGATTGGAAATAATACTGTATTAGCTCCAATATGGCCAGAAAGCACTCTTAGAAGCATTAGAGACATCTGTACAGGAAGGCGGAAGACCATCTGGCTGGCACTAAGTAGCAGGAATATACTGTCCAGAGAGAAACACTGGTCTTTAATCTGGCAGCTGTGATTGCGGTGGGGGCACCCAGAATCACATGCAACCAGCTCACTTCCAGTTACGGCAAATACTAAAAATAATCACCAAATCATAGTAGGAATACTACTTTGAACTTTCCTTGGAGAATACTACCATAGTATTCAAAAGTGAAGCAATTTTGCTTTACAACAGATCTATATGTATTATTAGAACAAGATAGGTTAACTGATTTACCTTAAGTCTGAGAGTAAGCAAAAGATTGATTTGCACACCTCAGGAACAGAGTCTTTCTGTACAGTCTCTTATTCCTATAAAGATGTGTTGTTCCATATCAAGCTCTCCATAATTTCTAAAGGTGCCATCAGCACTCAGCAGCTTGGCAAACACATTGCAGTGGAAATCAGAGAAGGCAAGACACTTAAACTACAACATGCTCTCAATAGTCCAAGGGTTCAGCCCTTTATTATACTAATATTATGAAATAACAAATACTGAAGGGAAGGAGTGAAGTCATTTGCAATTCTGTTTACATCACAACATGCAACCGGGAAAATTTATGCTCTCACCAACTTACTTTCCCTGGAGCATGTTAAAACATGCTGCTCCTAGGCTAGCCATCAACAGGAACTTCTTTCCAGGCTTTATACATTAGAAAAGGAGCTGCTGTTTCCAGTTCATGTTTTTATTTTCTAAAGTATCAACAAATCCTCTGGTGGAACAACCTTCAAGAGACCAGCTGCTGCACAACATGGGCTATATTTAACTTTTTTTTAAAACATTATCCACAAAAAGTAGCCACAAAATGAAAAGCTTTGCCATAGTTAGACCTGAAAACCAAATCTGAAGAGATTATAAAATCCTAATATGACAACATTTAATGGCAAATCCACCCATCTGCACTCTTGGGCTTCTTATTTCACTAAGCACCTAAGAGCCACCCAAATATTGCTAAGCGTTTAAGCTGGTCTGAATTTATGCAGATTTAGATTTAACTGTCATACAGACCCAAGCTCTAAGGGTTCCACACATCATCTGTACAAATCTCCTCTTTAATCAGCATCAAATAGCAACATTCACTCAAAATAACTTGCATAAATGTTGCTAAAGTTGCACATCCAGGACCCACGCGGAATAGGCAAGGCACGTTAGCTGTATCTGATGAAAGATCCATACTGTTGATACAAAATTACATCCTTGCCTTCAAACTGATGTTGCTCTCATAACTTAAACAGCAAAGTTTCACCTACCTATGGTGTAAATTATTTCATAAATGTACAGATACTTTCCAGAAGTTAAACAAAAAGCTTTAAAAATATCCCCAACGTTACACTCTCTTTTCAACAGCAAGTATTTATCCATAAATATCACCAGCATAAAAAAAAAAAGATTATTGATAATACTTGGTAATAGAAAAATATCCAGTATGTGATCCTTTTCTTATTTCTCTAGGAACTGGTCTGGAAAAATAAGAGATTATTGTTTGATTTATTTTTCTGCCAGATGACTTCCCTAATCTAATGTGCCATAAGGCCATGAGAACAGCTGTGCTGGCATAACACTGGCTGTAAAGGCATCAAGAGTGTGCAAGCCAGCATGGTAGCAAAGAAGAATTTCCTGTGGATTTTGTTGGGAGCAAAGTCAGAGTTCTCTATTCAAAGGGAAAACGTTACACAAGAGAGTTTGGATTTGGGATACAGATGTCGCACTTGCATGCTCTTTAGATAGGCTTCTTGAAAACGCAGATTTTTTTTTTTAACCTGATATTTTGGCTAATCCCCCATTAGAGCTTTAAAAAATAATCTTAGTCATACACCATTCACCAGACGAAGACAGACTCCGATGTCAGTTTAAGTGTTTGAAAAAGCTGCTTCTAAATCTTTGTTCATTGTACAGCAACTAACAATCTACATCAGCAAGCCAGAAATTGCATTACCGTCACTAACATAGCTTGCTACTACCACATAAGACCACAGCTCTCTTCATTGTCTGCTACACTTTTTCAGTCCCTTGTCCCACTACTCTGCTGGGGACACTCAGGAAACCGTACCCAGCTTCACTTGGCCAGTGCCAAGGTGTAAAAAGCAGGCAGCAGCAGCTGCACGTCTCCCTCATAAGGGCACTAGAGATCTGTAAAGTTCAGCCTAACCCAAACAGCAGCTAACTTGGATCATGCTAGAATACTGATGCCCAAAATTTGCTCCATAAACTACCCTTTCACTTTCCAGGAGGGGAGCAGGTAGGATTCACTGCATGGCACTGCGTGGTGTCTGGCCAACAAGTTCCCCGGCACCCATTTCCCCCCTGGCATGTAGCTGACCCTGTGCAGGCAGGACGCCAGTCAAGTTGTGTTAGCCTGTATAATGGACAACTTTCCTATCTGTCCTACTCACGGCTAACAAACAGGGAACCTTAATCTTCCTGTGGCTGGTAATTCTGATGGAGCTTTTGTTTCAAGTCATTTCTCTGCTCTTTCTGGGAACTCATGAAAAGCATGTGTCAGCACAACTTGCTGCTGAGGAGGCATTAGAAAGGATTTGAACTGACTCCCCATGGCAACAGACCCTGAAAGGGAATTAGCATTTGCTCCCCATTCCTCAAGAAGCCTAAATGGAATTTGTTTTTCTCTTATTTACGGAATTATTTCCAAGAGTGCAGCACACTGTTACCTCTATCGCTCAGCAGGTGCTGCTTCAGAAGACACCTATCTCACATGCTCTGCATTGAAGTCATCCCACCAGACATGGAACTAATAAATATAAATAAGTGTACATGACTTTTCCTCACACAGCTTTCCAGTACTCTGCACACCTTTCTGCTGCTTTTGCCAGCTCTCTGTACCCAAGTCACTAAATTAAATAATTTTCTGGTTTTGCTGCACAAAGGTTTTCAAACCATAGATGTTGAACACAGGAGCCTTTCTACAACAGATTATCATCTACAGAGAGAGAACTTACTTTACCACATTCGCAATGGTATTTTTTCTATGCATCAACAACAAATCCTCAGACTGTTATACTCCTTGAGATTGTTTTATACTTCTAACACCACCCCTTACTTCAAACTAGGCAGAGAAACACACAGCAAGCCCAGAACTGTCAGCTCCAAGAGCTATCCACCTCAATATGAACAGTTCGAAAATTAGGGGAATTCATTAATCTTAAAGACAGTTCATGAGCTCCCGGAGATTCCTGGTTTATGCCTCAACTCTCCAGGTAAAAACTGGGGAGAAAAAAAAATAATCAACTCAACTGCACACTGGAGATGATAAATTTTCACAGACTCCAGTGAATCACACTAGAGCACTTGGTCAAGAAAAGAAACTCCCATTCACAGGACTGAGGCTGGTGGTGCTGATGCTGATTAGGGTGACCTATTGAAAGGGTCAGCAAAAGGAGACTGCTGGTCTCCCAAGAACACATCCAGCACTAATTTTAGTGAAGCCGTGCTAACCAGAGCTTCAGCTATGTACATCTCTGCAAGGAGTGTGAGACATAAAAGGCAACTGAAGAGAGTGGGTGTTCTCACAGAGATTCACCACAGCAAGAAACTCACTGAGCAGACGTTAACAACACACCTTTAAGACCTTCTGAAAACACCCAGCATAGATTTTAAGAACTTTTTCAACAGAAAAATGATGGTTAAAAGACATGAAGTCATGATAATAAACGTGAAATACAAGCTTTCTTTGTTCTTACTTATCATTACTTTAAAAAAATATTAATTCAATTGCTAGAAATTAAAATAAACATTTCTCTCCCATAGGTCATTTCACAGGTTTAAGAAAGACCTTTTCTTCCTCACCAGATCAACAGAAACATACCCTGTAAAAAGCAGGTGGTATGCAGCACATCAGATCATGCCTGAGAGTATTCATCTCTCACTAGGAGTAAATATTAATAATTCAGACACACTGTTAATATACGAGACCCTAATCTTTGAGATGGGCAACTGCCATTTCAATAGCTGAAACAGCTATTGCCAAACTTCCAACTCTTGCTATAACCTATGAAACCTTGGATGTTGCTCTGCTGTAGCACCAAATAATGTGATAAAATATTAACATAAAATAAGATGCCTGGGAAGGACTTGTGACAAGACAGCCAGTCATATGCATGGATGACCTGCATCTTGTATGATATTTGGCTACTTATCAATTGATGCATAGTCCGCTAAAGAGCAGATAGTTCATACTACAAGACCCTTTGCATTTGTCAATTAACACACTTGGCAATTGCCAATATTCTTCCATGTTTTTCTTGTGGGGACACTACCAACCAATGTGTCTTTTATGATATTTGGCTACTTATCTAAGACCAAGCAAAGAATACAGGAAACATGTTGATACGAGGGTCAGCAACGCCTGATTTAGACCTGTGCAGTTACAATTGACACACCTCATACTCATCTCAGTGACACGCTTGGTCATGCTTAATGCGCATGGGTACGTGAACTTTGCATCAGTTCCAATTAATCAAGTCTGCAATGAAGCATGGACTGCTCTACACAACAGCTTGTTTACACTTGAAACTTCTTGCAAGCAAACTCAACAAATTAAGCTGAAGAGACTCACATGGACACCTCTTGCCAAGAATGATACACCACTTTAACACAAGCGGCCAAACGCCCTTGAAGCAGTTTTGCACTGTTCACCACTGTACCTGAGCCTCTGCAGGGACTCACGCTGCATCCCCAACATTGTGTCCCTGGCTTTTTCCAGCACCGAAACTGGCAGCTGCTTCCACATCGCTGCCTGTAGCTCTGCCCACCACTCCCTTCCACTCCTGCTGCTCTTGAGGAAATATCTGCTACTGCAGAAAGACACTTATTAAAGTTCCCACACCTTCTGGATCTCCCAGCCTGCCTTTCCATCTCTCAAATACATGTTCCACACCACTTTCAGCTACCCGGGTACAACCAGATAGTGCTTCTGTAATGCCAGATGACCAGCAAAAGGCTTTGTAAATCAGGAAAGCAGAGTACAAGTTTAGACGTCTGGAGTAACAATAATGCCTTCAGTGGCTATCCAGACTGGAAGAAGAAAGCCCCCTTTGTTACAGAAAACAATTCCAGTTTCCTGGAATAAACAAGAAATTAAAAGAAACCAAACCAAACAAAACAACCTCCCTCCTGGCCATTAGGTCAGTCTGCACTAACATTGGCCTCAAGAGCCTCAGCAGTTCTCCAGTGGAAGCACCTTCTACCTACAAACTTGGAAGCAAAGACAGATTTATCTCTAGCACAGTCCAGACCTAGTGGTTCAAAGCAATTAATCTCTGGTGGATTGCTCAGCCCTGCTCCACTGCCTGGGGGAACCATGCTTTGCTGGTTAGTGGCTTTAACACCCTGCCAGCGCAATAACCATGATGATTGCTCAGAACATACTCTGCCTTCTACTATGCCAAGAGGAAAACATCGTAATAACTGTGTGCATAAAGCACCTTCACTTCAACACATTCAAGTAAATCTGAAGCACTAACAATAAAAGTTTCTGTAGGGCCCCACAATGCAATTATGCACAGCAATCTTACCTCCTCTAAAGACACAGGCAGAAAAAACTTCCTATTGAAGACAATACAGAAGGTCTCTAAGAGACCTGGAAACATACCTCAGCTTTCATAAATTGGAGTGTTTGTGGTATTTTTTAACATTCAGACTTCTTGAAACTTATTAAAAAACCAAAACCCAGAAAGCAAACAAACAAAAAAGAAATCCACCACCACACTGCCCCATGCAGCTGTGGCCCCGGCTTTGCCATCTAGGCTATCAATTTAAATTGAATTGGATCTTGGGTGACACCTTAAAAAAACAAAATCCTTATTCAGGTTTCATTAAAGGAAAACCATTCTATTTATAGGAAGATTGCTTTGTAGAGAGAACAGAAATACACAGCTTCGGCATTAAAGCCTTTCCCAGAAATAAGGGGAAGCTAAATATTGAATGGAGGTCTAATTTTCATTTTACATTCTACTGCTCATCATAAAACTGTTTTACTGCCACAGGTATTTCTTGACAGTGTTTTAAATTACAGATCAACTCATGCAAAACTGGGGTCTGTTAATAGCGGGTGGCCTGTCCTTTGCTTTTATGGAGAGAAAATTTTATTCTCTTTTACAAATACTGGTGATTTTGATCAAAGTCATCGTGGGACACCCGCCTCAAAGGGTGAAAGGACAGAAGCATTAAATCAATTCCCTAGGCAACCTCCCAAGCTGAGCCAGTATTGTTAAAATAATGAGTTGTGCACCACTTGATCCAAAACCACCAGCTGATCCCCATTTTTATAGACAATAGGTAGCATAAAACCAGAAAGCGTCTGCGACCAGTCAGATCATTTTCCATAAATCGTCCATCTTCAACTGATAAAACATAACTTTTTTTTTTATGTAATAGCCTACAGGCATTTTTAAACCTAGAAAAAGCATCCTTCAAAGTTTAAAAAAAGGAAAAAAAAAAAAGAAGAAAATGTTCTCAAACTTATTCCAGGGAGCTAACATTTGAAGACACAGGCAGATTTTTAACACTGTGCATGCACTCTGCTACCTCTCAAGAGGTCTGTATTTTCTTTCCATATACCACATTATCTTTAATTCAGTTGTCTTGTTGGAGGGTTAACCCCTGGCTATCTTTTCAGTAATGTTACGTGCAGTTATTCTTTCACATTTCAGAACAACATGCACTCAAAGTTTTCTTTCACTTCCTCTAAGTTTTGTAACTTACGGGCCAGAAGTCCCAAGGACAAGTAAATCACAAGAGTCCACTCAAAACAGGCAAACATTGTGCTTTACAACTCAGGAGTTAAAGCACACTTTAAACAAAGAGCCTATGACTAGTTCATCAGATAAGGATTATATCTTTCTCCCTGTAATTTAATAACACTTCTTCTCAAAACACTTTTCGGTCAGCTAGAGTTGAAGTTCCCAGAATTATACAGTTGCTTAATTACAACAAAGCATGCACCGAGTATAAATCCCAGCTCGTTGCACTTTTTTTTTTTTTTTTTCTTTCTTGAAAAATGGTTTCTGACATAGATTATCAACCCGAAAACAAGGTATTTTTAGGAAGGAGTCAATCCAGCAAGAGGCTTGGTTCTCGACCGCCGCCTATGGCAGCATCTTACAGGGTGGGGACCAAGCATCGCACCCTACAACACTTTTGGGGTGGTGCCCTCCGCTCCTCGCGGAGGGGCCGGGGTTTTATGTTTTAAGCCTCGTTTCGCACGGTTTTCCCTAAGCCTAAACCATACCAAGCGGCAGCAGTTCTCTCTGCTTTTAGCTCAGCACCAAACCAGGTGCTGCAACTTCTGACACAACCCCACGGCAGAACCTCCCGAACCACACTGCAAAAGCGAGTTTTACCCCCCAAAAGAGGGAGCGCAGAGCCCAAAAAACGACTTAAAAGTTCACCCGGCACCATTCATAATTTAACCGACTGAACAAACACGGCCAACGCAGCCGCCGGAGCGGTTCCTTGAGACCCCGGCCGACACCAGACACATCGAGGAAAAGCCCTCGGTACCGGCAGCACCTCGGCCGCTGGCTTTTTCCTCAGAGACCCCGCGATGCTGCCCGAGGGTGCCCCGCGCCGGCCCCACCGCAGGGAGCCCCCCACGGGGGCCGCACCACAGCCGCCCACTCGCCTGCGCCTCATGGGCCGGGGAGCCCAGGGCGTCCTGTCCGGGAGCAGAGCAGATCCGTCCCGTCCCGTCCCGTCCCGTCCCGTCCCGTCCCCCACTCACCGCGAGCCGCTGAGCTCAGCTCGGTCCCGTCCCGCTCCCCCACCACCTCAACCTGCTCTCCCGTTCAAACGTACGGCGCTGCCGCCCGCCCCGCCCCGGCCCAGCCCGCCCTCCGGCGCGGAGCGCAGGGGAAACCCGGAGCCACTCACTGCCCGGAGTGGAGCGCGCTCCCGCCCGCCAGCTGAGCCCCGGCGGCTGAGGCCGGCGATCCAGCCCCGGTGTTGCGGCGGCCCCGCGCCCGCTCCCATTCAACCTGCTCTATTGTGTGTCCGCTGCGAGTCGGCGGGGCGCCGCGCTGCCCCTCAGCGCCGGCCCGCCTCAAGGCTGCCGAGGGGCCCTTTCCCTCACCGTCCCGGGACGGGCTCCCTACAGCGGGACTCACGGAGTTCTCCGAGCCGAGCCGGCGGCAGCTGCCCGGGCTGAGGCGAGCCGCCGTCCGGGGGAGACTGCGGGCGCGAGGCGGCCCCCTGAAGCGCGGCCCCTCAGGCTCACCTTCGCCCCGCCGGCGGCGGGTGCCATGGAGACGCGCGGGACGGCGGTAACCGCCGCACCTGCCGCGCGGCGGGGCGGGGCGGCACTGCCCGCCCTTCTCCTCACAGACCCGGGGAGAGCCTGAGGGACTTGTCCCCGGGGAGGAGAATCACCGGGTTTGACTGACTTTGGGGGGTTTTTACTTTTAAAAAGTCTACGATGAAGCCTGAGGGCAGTTCACCTGCGTTGGGTAAGGGAAACTAGCTGCAGGGAAGCCATAACCGGTACTTGCACGGCTCTGGTTTCCCTGACTTTAGTCACCCAAAGGCTTGGCATGAGGGAACACACCTCTCTGCTGGAGGAGTTAAAACCCTTCCTTTGAAGGTATAACCTTTTATATCTGAAAGTCCAGTGGGTGATTGAGGAGCTTTTTATAGTGAACCAGCAGGTGTGAACCCTGACAGACTGGGAAGAGAGCGGGGACGTTGCAATGACATTATAAACTCTAGTGGAGGTGTCCCTGCCCACGGCAGGGGGGGTTGGAACTAGATGATCTTTAAGGTCCCTTCCAACTAACCATTCTATGAGGTGACCCGAGGAAGGTGACTCTGCCGTCTCTCCTCTCCCAGGGCCCCTGATGGGGAATTCCCGCAGCTCCCATGGCTGCCTGGCAGTGAGGCCTCACTCCCTGCACAGGGTCAGGCTTCCTTGTGAGTCTGTCAGGGAAGGATGCTTCCAGGCAGGCTCCCAGGAAAGCTGGTGATGTTTATGACAACCATTTGCCTTACATGCCCCACCAGCAATAAAAAGCCTGTGCAATGCTGTAGGTATTTTTCTTAGTGGGCCATTTGGAGGCCTCTCCTTTCACTCCCTATTATCCTTTTAAGATGTATGTCTCCCAGCGTATTCAGAGTTACAGGGGTGAAGGCACAAGAGCTAAACAGTTTAATTCTTGTTCCCAATCAGACAAGAACTGCATCCTCTGCTTGGAAATACTCTTGTGTGTACCGCTTCTGTGGCTGGAGGAATGGGATAGTGCTCCTCGAAGTTAGCATGGGGTGGTTTTATTTGATGGGAAAAAGTGCTTTTTCTCCCCCTGACCTCCCAGTCAGTTCCTCAGCTCACTTCTGCGGAGCTATTTGTTTCTACTCCTGTTACTGGTTTTTCAATAGACTGGCCTCCCACAGAGACAAGATCTGCAACCTCTCAAGCCTTGCACAGATGGAAATCACAGCTTTGAACTGGGTTGTGCTTTTTTGAGGGGGGAGGGTGTGGTGCTGCTGTTGTGTTGGTTTTTTTTTTAAACAGATAAGCCCTGGATGATAAGGAAAACAGCATTAACAAACAATTAGAGGAGTTGACCCTCATGAAATCAGTTGCCAGTACAATCTCAAATCCCGCACCACTCTGCTGCTAGTTACTCTCTGTGAGACTAGTGTTCTCCCTTACAACACTGATCCTTTACACCACGCTGCTTCCCCGGGTTTGTATTCTGACAAAAAAACTACAGTAAGAGTACATCTTGTTGTGTGCAACAAACATGAAAAGAGATCAGAGGTCTGAATTCAAAGATTTTAGATATCCCTTTCCATAGTTCCTTCTGAAATTATTTGTTAGACTACCTCATGGCCACAAATACAGGGAAGGAAACTTCAAAAATTTAGTTCAGACTAAGGGGAGGCTTCCTCTACATAAGCGATAAAACAGCTGTATTGACACCTTTAAAAAATTCTTCAAAAACCACAACCTAGCGGAAAGGATACAACAGTTTGCTGTGATTTAGAAAAGTCTCTAGGTTTTTTTCTGAAATTCATCAGGGGAAAAAGGGCTAAGAAGCGATACTATAAGGGAACAAACTTGGTTCATATTCACCCACACCTCACCTCTGCTTGCTAGAAACGCAGCATGCAGTTTCCTGAGATTTTTCTCTCAGCTTTAGTGTGGATTTTTGTGATAAATCCTCCTAGGATTTACTTACAAACAGAAGTGCAAAGTCCGAGTAGAATTGTATTTAATTATTACAGGAAAAAAATAATAATAAAAAAACCCCGTACAATTATGCCCAGTTTGGAAAAGCTCTTTCTACTTACCATATGTAGGAACAGCAATAATCAATCACTCATGGATTGTAGACTATTGCTGAGACTAAACACGTAGTTTGGGGTTAAAAGTCAACTTTGAATTTCACTTTGGAAGATGCTAGAGTGGATCCCGAATCCCTGACCATCTGTTTGACTTTCAGCTCTGTACTGGGTCTGGTGAAGAAAGGGTTAATTTCTTCCCAGGACCTAGCAGGGACTCAGGTATTCCATCCCATGT
>JAOQGH010000051.1:9088882-9148176 GCA_025769975.1 Gallinago jamesoni | reverse complement strand
AAGTCAACTTTGAATTTCACTTTGGAAGATGCTAGAGTGGATCCCGAATCCCTGACCATCTGTTTGACTTTCAGCTCCCATTGAGGTCTGCCTCTGCCCACAGAGCTGCTCCCCGTTCCCCACACTGGTTTCCAACACCGAGACCTGTGCTGCAGGTACTTCATGGCTAACAGCTCACTGGGCTTTGGAAAAACCAGCCTCACATCTGAGAACAAAAGTATTAAGGAAGCACTAACATCTATTCTTACTTAAGGAAAGCTGCTATTTTCTAGGATCTAGAGATTCACAATTTTGCCCTGAAGTCAGCAGAGGAAATGATGAGATAGCAACTAATTGTCAGACAGGCAATGCTCAGCTATTAAGATATTTTTGTACCACACTCTTCTCTCTAGGACTTCACTGGCAAGCAATCACATAGAAAGAAAGAAAATCTGTAAAACACTTCACTTTAAATAAATATTGGGACTGTGGAAGGTTAAACAAAGGTCAAGTGCTCGGTATATAAAACATGTAACAATGAACATAAGAAATTCAATGTTTATTCTGAGAATAGTTACAAAATAAATATTAATATACTCTCATATACTCAACACATTTCAAAAATAAAACAAGAATTCAAGTTCTTAACACAATATGGTCCACCCTTTTAAACTTCATGATAAACTTTCATTTTAATCTAATCTTAGGTATTCATAGAACCATCAGAAAAAAACAGCAAAGATTTTTCCTCTTCAAGTGAATGTTGTCTTCTAAAAATTTGGATTACTGACATATTAATTTATATTCTTTGATACAGCAAGTGATTTTTTTCCCTGAGAAACTTTAGTAGTTATCACCTTATGTGTCATACTGTTATGCCCAGCTTTTTAAGATCAGCCATAATAAATTTCCTTCTTGTATTGATAACAATGCAACCCATTATTCAGGATGAAAGATTTTTAAAACACAAATTATACATAAAAGCAGTATAAGAATAGAACTCAAATAAAATACTCGTGTGTAAACACGTACCACAAGCTTTGTAAAGGTCTGAAACGGAGTTTTCTAACCAATGTGGGCTACGTAGTGATGACATGTAACAGAGAAGCATTTAAGGCCATAGGCTGTGAACTAAATCTGTATCTCAAAAACTGGACTGTGGGCTCCTTTCACTACTCAGTTAACACAGCTGTGTGGGTATGTGGCAGGAAGAAAAGTGGACAACTCACTTAGGACATTATTGTAGAAAAATTCAGCTTCAAAACATTTTAATTTGTGGCCTGCGTACTACTACCAAATTTCAATCCCATCTGGGTTAGAATATGGCATTAAGTAACAATGAGTTTTCTGTTCAACACAAGGAGCCTCAAAATTATGGCTCTGTTTTTTATCATAAACTTCTACTTTACATAAAGCACATGATATCAGTAACTGGCATTCCTCCAAGCCGTCTCCCTTTTTACCTTTTAATAGAGCCTCTCAACCAGTTCACAAATTGTTTCAATGTCTGTAGGAATTTATTGTTGTTTATTCGATCTCGAATTCTTTCAGAGTAGCTTTCTTCTTTCCATATCCCTTTACTTTTCTTCAAGGCCTTTAACTCCGCTCGAAGCAGTCTTTTGTGAAGTTTCCAGTACAGGCGGGAATCATGGTGTAGTCCTTCAATACGTGCTGTTCTGCCAAGCCCTTGTCTCAAAATCTCTTCATTTAAGCACACGCTGAAAAATCGACCCTATAAAAAAGGCACAATAAACGTGATATTCACTTCACCTTTAAAACAGTTTTGAGGGGTTCTTTTGTGTATGTGAACTCCCTCTAAGAGATGAGCTTTACTTCTGGCTAAATCTCCCCTCTGGCAGAAAGAGTTAATAATTAAGAGGAATCCAGCTCACTGTTAAAACATAATAGCATTTGGGAGAGAACATTTGATGGGCTAAACATCAGGGTCATCAGAATTCCATGATATACCTTAGCAATATCTGACAGAGAAATACACTCCTGTCATGAAACTTCCTGTCATGAAACTTCCTATCTTCCTACTGCTCTTGAAATCTGACTTACAAATACAACATTTAAAATACATATTAAGATAGATAACTTACAAATAATAACATTCCTTAAATGTACTGAGATAACTGAATCACCTAAGTACAGTCAAAACTGCAGATAAAATTCAATTCTTGTCACTATATTTACCTTATTTACTAAAACAAGGCATTCAAGGGCCAAGTGCTCCCTTCCGAGAAGTTGGAACCATATCGTTTGTTTGGGTTTTAACTCCTGCTGTAACCAGGCCATTGCACTCGGAGCCAACTCCACGCCAGCAAGCTTCACCAGCAGAAGACCTTTTGACTGCCCTGGTTATAGAGACAACTTTGTTACCCAATGCAGCAAGGAAAATTTCATGCTTTGAACAGACCATCAGCTGTTGGTAATGAATTTATTCCCATGGACTTAAAAAAAAATCCATTTTAGTTCCCCAAAGCACAACTTATTTGCAAATAAGAATTTGGTCTCATCTCTCCTTCAGTAAAAAAAAATAATAATAATTCAAGATTGCATAATTTGTTTAAGCTAGTTTAGTTTATTTTGCATGCAAATAGGACAAACTGCTTTCATTATCAGTCACTATTACTTTATCTGAAGGGGCAGAAACAACAGGCAAGAAGCATCAGCACCTGCAGGTATTTCCAGAGCCCGTGTGTGACTCAGACTTGATGGACAACTTCTGCCAAAGTCACTGTCCCTTAGAATGGGTTTGTATATATGGCTGCCAGACCTTCATCCCTAAATAAAAGCGTAATTCCAAGAGAGTCTTTTTGCCAGGAATGAGATGAACTATGCATGCAAATGAAACTGCCTGCGTGTTAGCTTTTGCTGCCAGAAAAATACCACGATAATTATGCCAATTAATACAAATATTGTATTAGCAAGCTCTTTTTACAGGTCTCTTTGCAGTTGTTTATTCCCCAATTTTCCACCTGAAAAGTATTGTAACTCAGTATTGAAAAAGTATTGAAAGGCTTGTAACTCAGCCCTTCCTCTCAAGCTTTCCCCTACCACTTCTCTGTGCAGCCTCATTAAGAAAGTTTCATCCCCA
This sequence comes from Gallinago jamesoni, assembly GCA_025769975.1. Lineage (NCBI taxonomy): Eukaryota > Metazoa > Chordata > Aves > Charadriiformes > Scolopacidae > Gallinago > Gallinago jamesoni. The sequence goes on along the minus strand of JAOQGH010000051.1, from coordinate 9,145,097 downwards.
CCCTTTTTCTCCACATTCTTTTACTCACATTTTCTCTGTATCGATGTAATGAAAGGAACGCTAATGGGAATGTGTTCAACTTCCAGGCCTTTCTCGGTTATACGATGTAATTTTCCTCGCAATTTCACATTCTTTTCTATAAACCCCACAGGAATATCTGAAGCACTTGTAAACTTTGTTGTCTATTGATGGAAAGAGCAAGACAAAATTTTTGAAAAAAAACTGTAGAGCAGTAACAATCATGTTAAATCCAACTTCTTCTTGAAACAGTTTAGCAAATTACAGATCTGTTACTAGACAGCATGGGCAAGTGAGTATATATATATTTTTTTAATAGTAATGAGCTGCAGAAGTCATTATATGCCAGGCTTTCAGGACACTTAGGGACATTTCCCTGTCATGCAGGACTTGCAGTGTTAGGGGTGGGCATGAAGGCAAGGTTTAGAGAAAGACATTTTTTGAGCAGTGCGTATTGAAGTTCGCTGGAGTCACCATGAAAAGAGTGTTTTAGAAGTGGCCTGAAGGGTGCTAGAATAGAGGTGAATGGAAGCCAAGATGTGCACAGAACAGACACACTGAAAACAAAGGCGGAACAGGGAGGACAGAAACAACACAGACTTTGATAAGGGAATAAAAGAGGAGAGGGACAAAAGCAGGTGTACACCTTTGAAAAGATCACAAGGAGATTAAATTTGACACCATAGCCCTCGATGAACAGGAGGATTCAAAGGGACGTTTATGTGATCACACAGCAAAACCAAGCTTAACAGCAGGAAAGACTTGACCAGCAGCAGAGGGGCAAAGCTGCCACCAGTTTAGGGGTGGAGGTAGAAGGCTCAGCACTGGGGATGGTGGAGCACCCAGGACTTCAGACGCTAATGTCTGGAGGTTGTGGGGCAAGAATCCTTTTGTAGAACACCGACCTACATCTGTGAAAAGTACCAACCTGCTTATGTGCAACTGCTGTGACACACCAGCCCTTGGGGGAAATAAAAAACCCAAACCACCACAACTAAGCTCAAAGATCTTTCTACTGTATGGTATTTATTCAGTAAACCTTCCCATTTGTGCTCCGTAAGGTCTCCCACTAGGAATACAGAAACTCAGGACCTTGTGGGCAGGAAGCCTGAATGCTTTTAAGAACAGAACTTTTTCAAGTCTGATCTCATTTGTACTGGAAGCTCTGGCAGCCTGGTTAACACATTCACAAACCCTGGGTTTAAAAAAACAAAAAGGCAAGACACAAACAAAAAAGAAAATTAAAAAAAAAAACCTACCAAAAAGAAAAATAATAGAATTCTGGCAACTTTTGTAGTTCAGGCTTCCTGGTAAGATTTTAAAGTAAAAGCTTCATACAAATATTCTCTCATAGCAAACTGCATTTGAAGTTGTGCAGAGGGAAGGTCAGAGTCCGTATTATTTTATAAAGAGCTGGAATGACACAGGAGAGCGGTTGGTCCCCACCTGCGTGGGCACAGCTGCGGCTGGAGCCAGCAGGGTAGCATTAGCACATCCCATGAACCTGTCTTTTGAAGAAGCGAAGGAAGATTTAGAGTCATGTTTAAAAATATTTAAAAAGCAGTTCTGTTCATGGAAGTACGGAGAACAGATGCAAGGAAACTATTTCAGCTTTACTTGAACTAGAGGTATGAGACAGTCTGGCCAAGAAGGCCAATGGTGTCCTGGGGTGCATTAAAATGAGCGTGGCCAGGAGGTTGAGGGAGGTCATCCTCCTCCTCTACTTGGCCCTGGTGAAGCCACATCTGGAGCACCACGTCCAGTTCTGGGCTTGCCAGTTCAGGAAAGACAAGGAGCTACTGGAGAGGGCCCAGCAGAGGGCTACAAAGATGATCAGGGGACTGGAGCATCTCTCTTATGAGGAAAGGCTGAGAGACTTGGATCTGTTTAGCCTGGAGAAGAGAAGGGATGTCATCAATGCTTATCAGTATCTAAAGGGCAGGTACTAAGAGGATGGGGCAAGACTTTCAGTGGTGCCCAGAGACAGGACAACGGACAAACAGGCACAAACTGGAGCACAGGAAATTCCACCTCAACATGAGGAAAAACTGCTTTACATTGAGGGTGCCAGAGCACTGGAACAGGCTGCCCAGAGAGGTGGTGGAGTCTCCTTCTCTGGAGATCTCCAAAACCCACGTGGGCACGATCCTGTGCAACCCTGCTTTGGACTGGATGGTCTCTGAAGGTCCCTTCCAACCCTCCCGTCCTGTGGTTCTGTTTGGGCTGCCCCCCACAGTTGGTGGCGCGCTCATTAGATGTACAAAGGGCTGCGGGAAGCTGCTGCGGGAGAGGCAGCACCGAGGAAAACAAACAAGAATGGCGGGGAAGGTGTCCGGGTTCTGGCCGTGGAGATGCCGCTCAAGAGAAAAGACACGCGTGACACCGCCCCCCCGCCCCGCACTCACCATGCGGACGCTGCGGGCCAGCACCAGCACCCCGGCCACCGCCATCCCGGTGCTCAGGCTCTGCGGGCAGAGGAGAGCGGGGCTCAGCCGGGCCGCAACGCGCCCCCCGGCCCCGCACCCGCTCCCCGCCGCCGCCCGCGCCCCCCCCCGCCCCGGCGCCGTTACCCGCAGCAGGCTGAGGTGCGCGTCCGCCCACTCGGACAGGCGGGACAGGGCCTCGGCCGCCCCACTCCGCCGCTCCGCCATGGCCGCCCGCCGCTTCCCCGCCGGGCCCGCAGCGCCGCCCGCCGGCCTGGAGCGCCGGGGCGGGGACACGGGGGAGCCGGGGCGGAGCCGGGAACTCCCGGCGGCTGGCGGGGAAATTCCGGGGCCGGGCCCCGCCATCGGGCTGTGCCGAGAGCCCGCAGCCAGCCGCGGTAACGCTGGGGCAGCTGCAAAGCGAGACTCTGGCGGTCGCTGGTGAGTACGCAGGTGTCAGTGCCCACCTTGGGCTGGTCGAAGGGACCTTAAAGACCATCGAGTTCAAACACCCTGCCACGGGCAGGGACACCTCCCACCAGAGCAGGTCGCTCAAAGCCCCATCCAGCCTGGCCTTGAACACCTCCAGGGATGGGGCAGCCACAGCTTCTCTGGGCAACCTGGGCCAGTGTCTCACCACCCTCGCAGTCAAGAATTTCTTGCTAATATCTAATCTAAATCTCCCCTCTTTCAGTTTAAAACCATTGCCCCTCATCCCATCACTCCACTCCCTGATCAAGAGTCCCTCCTCATCTCTCCTGTAGCCCCTTTAGGGACTGGAAGGAGCTCTAAAGTCTCCCCAGAGCCTTCTCTTCTCCAGGCTGAACAACCCCAACTCTCTCAGTCTGTCCTCACAGCAGATGTGCTCCAGCCCCCACACATCATCTTTGTGGCCTCCTCTGGACTTGCTCCGACAGATCCATGTCCTTCTTGTGTTGGGGGCTCCAGAGCTGGACACAGTACTGAGGGGGGATGTCTCAGGAGAGAACTGGTGATAACCTCAACTCTTCAGACCTGTGCTACGCTTACTTTCTCTGGTCCTGTGAAACGCACTATGATACAGCTCCCTTGTTGCACCTTGGGGCACTATCTTAAGAGAAAAAAAAAATTGGAACATTCCTGTATTCATCATTGTTGTTTATTCTTTTCCCTTAGTTCAAAACTAACAAATATTTGTAATTCATTACCAAATGGCCCAAGCCAACCGTTTCCCTCAGCTGAATCAAATGCCCCCCTGTCCAATGCACCTATATGGTCTTTAAAGAAATACATACATTGTAAGAAAATAATCAGACAATGATATAAAACTGGATTTATGTTTACGCAAGTCTTCCATTTCCATTAAAGCCCAGTTCTAGGTTTTCACATGAACAGGTAGTACATGAGAGATACTGTTAACGGTCACAACTCAGGATTTTAGGAAAAGCACAGATTTAGTTGGATATTTAAAATCAAAAGTAGCAAAACTCATACTTGAATCAAGACTTTTTATCTAAGGTTCAAACTAAAACACTTCTTAAATTACTGGCTATGAGGTAAGTTGGACAAGTAAATATTACCCCTGCAATTTTTTTTTTTAAAAAAAGCAGTACAGTTGTAAATTTTACTTTATTTACAAAGTGAGAACATTTTAAGATTAAGTAATAAATATAGAGATAGTGTTTTCAGGAAAAGCATAACTCGTGTCCAAACAACAATTTGGAGGCGCAGTGCTGGCTGCTACAATTTGGATGTTGGGTAAAATGCTAAATAAATAGCATTGTCTCCTTGGGGGGGGGAGGAGTCAGACAATATTGCTGCCTGTGAAAGCTCAACTGCTCCATTCCCAGCTGCGGGGAGAAGCTTTGCCTTCCCACAGAGGACTCTACAGAACTCCGAGATAGAACTCTCCTTCCCATTTTGTCAGATCAAAAATGATCTGAACACCTTCTCTTATCAGCCAGTTTAGGACAGCTTTTATCAGGCGGGCTTACACTGAGAAGACCCAGAAGACAATGAAATGAAACAACTCTACAGAAAATGAAGAGCTGTTGACAATCAGCACCAGAGTCCGTAACAAAGACAAAACATGGAGTATTTTAAGCCAAGAACTCCGGTCGTTGTGACGGGTAGTGCACTGACCACACCAGAGCTGGCAGGACAGAGGGGTCCGATCCTCAGCTGATTCCCGGTGGGGCTGCAGGAGCAGGGTACAGTGGCAGCAGGTGTGCAATCCTATTTTACGCAGCTTGTCAGACCTTAAACTTTGCCTTATGCACACTCTTTCCAAGCACTGGAATTACAGAACTGAATTTTGGAGCACCATTATTTGCCTCTTAAGGAAGTCTTGGGAAACAACAACAAATTGCCCTGACAAGTGCCGGTGCCGATGACTTTCCTGTCCCCATAACACAGCTGTGTCTAATGGGCACTGAAGATGGGGAGAGCTGTTCTCTACCTTTCCTCCCCATGCCCTGCTGCACCCATCCTTCACTCCATCCTCTACCCTGGGAACTGTCTCATTTCACAATGAGCCCACTCAGGAATTTAAACCAGGACAAACCCTTTACCTACAGAAATCTAATTTCGTCCATTTCCCTTTTGCTAGAGATAGCACACATCTGACCCCTGCGCCCCCTGGTCCTCTCAGGTCATGCAGGACCACACAGCCCCCCCAGTAACTCAGGGCTCTACAGCAGCTCCAGGTACCACTCACTTTCTCCAGCTCCCATTTCCATAACAGACTCTCAAGGAAGAGGTTGGGTTGCTTCTTTCTTCCTGTCTTTTGAAAAAGGTTTTGTTTTTTTTTTTTTTAATATTAAATACGTTTAACTCTAAAATAATTCTAATCTTTCAAAAAATTATTATTTCATTGTAAAATAGGGTTGGGAGAAAAAAGCAGCAAGATCAAAAGTTTACTGATTCTTTGCAGCAACCCACTAATCAGCTGGTACAGCAGTAACATTTCTGTCTTGTGTTACAAAATAGCAATATAGATTAAAAAAACCCTACTCCATCGCTTGTTTCTCCAGTTTGAAAGAGGAAACAGTTATTTAATTTAGGTCACATTTCATATATAGTACTACTGATTTGGAGTGTGTGTTTGATTTTGATTTTGTGGAGTTGATCTAATGTACTGATAAGCAATTCTCAACCCATCTTTATTAATATCAAGTTTCACTGGCACCTTCAGAAATAGTGAATCAAAATGGCAAAGTAAAAGCAAACCCTAAAACATCTATGAATTAAATTTCCCACATTCTGCAGATAAGAAGTTCTTCCTCAAACTCAGAAAAATTAAAGAAAAAAAAAATCTCTAGGTGCGGACCAGATGCCATGAAAGCAAGTGGCCCATTTTTCCAGTAAAGACACAGAACTGAAACACCTCACACACAGTTAATCCAGCAGAGATGATCTGGCCAGGACTAAAAGATACATCCACCTTCGACTATAAATCTCTGAAATAGTCTTGTATTCTTTGTGCTAATGCAGAGGTGAAATTGGAAGACTTTTAGTTTGGGGAGTAAAAACAACGCGCTTTTATTTTAGCTTGATTGATTTTGCTGTACTTGAAACAAATAGTGAGAAGGTGGTGCAGCTGGACCACAACTCACAGCCAGGGAGATCTACAGCTCAGGATCTGGCTTTCTACCAAACGCCAAGGGTGTCCCTCTGAGAAGGCAGAAGGGGAAGAGACAGAGGAACGGGCCCAAGGAAGCACTTGATCACACTGTCCTCTTCTGGACACCTTCTTACTCCTTATGTCATGTAGACACTCTGTACACACTCACATTCCCTCCAGCCAGTCAAAAGTTGGTATTGATTTACTTTTTTCCTAAAACATTCAGCAACAGAAGATGCACAACCCCTTTTGGGAGTTTGGAACACAAAACTCAGGAGGCAATACTTCAAATATTGACAAGGCAAGAAACACAGAATGGAAAAGAAAATTATGTACCTTTCAAAGGTATTTTTAATAGTTTTCTTTTTTAATAACGATGTACCATATACATCCAGCATTATCCAGGTGCCCCCTCTCTCGGTGTACAGTATGCTTACTGTACATCACTAAGGCACTCAGGAGGGAATTCATTTTTGACAAATGCAATGGGAATGTTTCCACTACAGAGAATCAGTAATAAGTTTTTGTAGCAGCTCTACCACGGGATTTAGCTTCTTTGATCTATGTGACAGCAAGTTGTACACCAACTCACTGGGAATTTGGCAAGTTTGTCATCACCAAATCACTTCCAAAGGCACTAATCATCTTTTCTTACCCCTAATGGCGAATAATCCTATTTTTTTCTACTGATCTTGAATCTGAAAGTTCAGACATTTTAGTGACATAGAAAAAGCAACACTATCAATTCATTCCCTCAAAATAACAATCACCTTATGAAGGCCTGGAAACCTGTCTTTGTGCGCTGGCTGCTGTTCTGTCCAATTTACATCTTCAGGACTCAAGGCCTAGAGTATTGTGCGTTACAATTAAGTCCTACCTTACAACAATTTTTTGTTGAGAAAGTACCTTGAACGTAAATCAAAATGCTTTGAAACAGCGGAAATAAATTAAACAAATGTAATTTGTTTATAAAAATATTTTCTTATAAATCTTTAAAGCTTATAAAAGCCAGAAAATACATTTAAAAGAATCTCTGAAACATTCCATCCTTTGAGATGTGGTTACAGTTCAGAAAGTGAGAAGAAACAAAGCCCACAGACATCTATCTTCCCACAAGGAATTCCATAGTAGAACACATTTAACCTACAAGTCAAAATGCTTTTGACATCCTTCCCCGGGTCAACTCCCTGTGTCAGATCATTTCTGTTTGAAAAGAAAGAGCTGGAACTTAGCTGACAATGCTGCTGTTTAGACAGACATGGCACAATGAGCTTTTCCATAGTTGCTATATGGAAATTCAGACAATGGTCATACCAGCAGCCATGCCTCTGAAGCTAGAGCTCAGGGGTACATATGTAGTACATAGGTGCTGTTTTTCAACAATTACTTTCTGAACTTACATTTTCATATCGGGAGGGCAAGTGGTATCACATACAAACATACCACCGTCTCAGCCACCCAGTTTTTCAGTGATGTGGCATTTAAAAATACCTATATTCCTGTTTATTGATTATGGGATATGTCTTTGTAATAAAACTAAAATGACCTTGCTAGTCCATCCAATATTTAAACTGCATCAATTGGTCCTCTTGCACTTCCACGAAGACTGTCCTTCGTCCTGCAGCTTTTTAAATTTTGGCCCAAGTAGGAACCACCAGCCAAATCCCAGAATGACACAGATGACAGATTCCACATAGTAACCGTCCAAGGTAGTAACACAGGAACCACCAGCTTTCGTGCAGAGCTGAAAGACAGAAGCAGAAGTTGATGCATTAAGTATGCTCTGGGAGATACAGAAACACAGACTCTACTTTCTAGAAAAGTAGACATTAAATATCCACCTTATTTTTTTTACTTGTTCTTGGTTACGACTAAATGTATTTGTTTAATCTTCCTTGTTTCTTACAGAGTTAGTAAGCAAGGCTTTCAAGTGTACTAGTGGTACAAAAAGTAACAAAACTGTTATAAAACATTTGATAAGTGGAGCATATTAGCCCAAGGGGCTAACTCTAGAAAACAGAAGCCGTTCAGCTGTCTTGTCCTGGCCTGGAGGTACAAGCACTGTTCTTAGTCACATAAAGATTTTTTCCCCCTCCAGCCATCCAAATGGCTTCTTTAGAAATTATACCCTTGCATTTCACCACACTGAATTCGCAAATAGACAGCAAAAAACGCTGCATATTTCTGGGGAAAACATGCCCAGGATGTTTTTTAACTGCAGAACTGGAAGGCAAAAACTCCAGCATTTAAAGGCTACGTGTATAGAACCTGATCCTTTCTGCTGTTGTTCAGCTTTCAATACTGCTATAATCCCAAGATAAATCAATCCTCCAAGTTGAGGTTCTGCCAGCATTTTCATTATTCTAAAACATGTCAAGATCAGATTAGGAATAAGAAGGGAGTGGTGGTGGAACATTACTAACTGGGAGGATGCAAAAAGAGATCAGGGGAATAAGGTAAAGGAGGAAGGACTTAAATTCAGTAGAGGACTGGGCACAGGGAACCTAATCAGTGGCAAGCCAATGACAGGCAGAAAAAGCACACATTGGGCAGAAGCAGTTTCCTCTCTATAACTAGTAAAAATTACAACTCAAGTTCAAACAAGTTGCATCTAACTCCTAGAACACTTTGTTTATTTAGAGAACCTCCACATCCCAAAGAGTGCTGGCATTCAAGAGTAAAATAAATCTCAGTCATGAGTACAGAATAGAAATCCCCCAAATCCCTAAAGCATTTTCACCCTTCCAAAAAGTCATGTTAAAAATTCTCATTTGCTTATAAAGAGGTGAATTTGAAACCCTGCTTTCTAAGCAGTTTTGTGTCCTGTTGTTTGATCTGTGCACAGCATGTTCTTTGTTCTCTTCCACAGGGCTCCCCAGAACTGGGAAGGCAGCCAGCGACACCGCTCAATTTCACATGGAAAGTGAAGATCAAAGACAAAGAGCAAAGTTACATCATGGCAGAAGGTATCAAGCTATTCATATAGGAAGCCTCCAGAAAGATAGAAGAAACAAAACTTAAAGGACCCGAGGGACAGACAGCCTGCTAAGAACAGAGCTCTTAACTCCACAACTCTGAATTTAGCAAGGTTTACTCTCAAAAACGTAACTAACAGCCTCCTTACACACCAGAGAATGCGGCACCAATCTAGTGCTTCCACCACCAGGTTTTCTAGCCAGCCCAGAAAGAAACGGCCAATTAGTCTGCAACAGCAAATCTTTGTTAAGATGTTAGTTACTAAGAGTGCACAGATAAAACCAGACTTAATTTTATCAGAGAAATAATTGAACAGAGACCTTCAGAGCCTCCAAAACTTACCTCTGCAGCAACTGTAGTTCCACAGGTGTGTTCCTGGGCCCCCGCACACTCTTTCACCGTGAGTGGGTCCACAAGCCAGAGTGCAACGGTGGAAGGCCAGTTCCCTCCCAGATTCGACACAGTATTTAGGAGTGTCATGTAGGTTCCTCCAATCAGCGGATCGCTGACTTTGGCATTAAACGCCATTATTGCAACGTACATGCTATACAGCGTGATCTATAGATGTAAGAAAACCCACAGGACAGTAAGGTCTCCCTAGTTACGGACAACAACAACTAAAAACCGTAACATAAAAACTGTTTCAAGAGATTACTTGAAGTTAGCAACATTGACTGAAAAGTAATCTCAACAGCTTAAAATTGCACAAGAGAGAAATTGCTTTGGCAGTCTGTCTCTCTTCTCACACCAAGAAGTAGCCTTGCCATTTGTCTCAAGACATGGTCAAAGGGACCCAACCTCACATGCACTGGAATGATTCAGGTTATCAAAATGAAGTATGACAAGGACAGCTAAAATAGCATGTAAAAATAACACTTTTGCATTTAAAATCAACACTCAAGGCATTGTGTACGCTTTAGTTCTGATCCAAAGCCCAGTTTTTACCAGGTGTTTGTTTTCCAGGCCATTATTATGTTCCTTCAAAATCACTAATGAAGTTTTTTCTAGGAGGAAGATCACATGACTTTACACATCTGACAATAAGCACAATCATCATGCCTATGAAACTCAAGTCAGAATGCTGGGACTTCTCCAACTCCACCACACTTTTGAGCTTCTGGTTTTGGGAGGAGGGGGGAAATAATCTGCGAAATAATAGCAGATCTGGGCAAGTAAAAATAACTTCATAGAAGATGTCCAATGTACCCCATGGAAGGAGAAATTACATTGGCAAGAGCATAAGAACTAAAGACAGCCATACAGCGCAACAGGTCAGAGTCAGATGAATTCTAGCGCAGAAAGAAGAAAAGAAGATAACAACATTGATAGTCCTCTTGCTAATTGATATGAAATACCCTCCTGTCCCCCTCCTCTTTCCACATACAGCACACGATACCTGATGTAAAGCATAACTCAACAATACTACAACATAGTAGTAGACAGGAAATCCTCCTTCATGTTTTACTTTAGGAGTCCACCATACCAAAAAAGCAAATTCCAGCCCAAGCAGTAACCTGGAGAAATAAGAAAGGTAATATGTAATTTGAGTACTAATCCTCCCCATGTGTTTCCTCAATACAAAGCAACTATCAAATATTTATACATACAGAAAATATTAAGACAGTTTATATGTAAATAAAGCTACTTCTATCTCAGATAGAATTAAACACTTGACAAACACTGAAACTGTAAACATTTTATACCTAAACAATTCTGTTGTCCATATAAACATCTCCTCTACTAGCTGTTTCCTCTGCCCCTCACACAGAAAACTATTTTTTGTAGAAAGCAACACATACGATATCTAACCAAATTAAAAACTTAATTATTTTTTTTTGTGAAAACATACACAGTCGCATAAGAACACATTAAAGCAATAGCTCCCTGTTACAGATATGTTACATGATTTACTAACAGCATTAGGTAATGTGCTAGATTCACTGGTCTTAGAATTCCAGAAGTGTTTTATACAGGAGTTTGCTTAACAGAGAAATGAAATGTCTCCTTGTTTGTATCAGCCTAAATCAGCTTTTTTTACTCTCAGTTACTTCAGTAAAGCACACATCCAGTAGATGCACCAATGCATTCTGCCGCTCTTACACGGTGAAGCACGAATAATTGTGCACAGATACAGCCCCAGATCTAGTCAGAACAGTTCATGAATAAGGAACTACCGACACTGAATAAGACCAGGAGAGTACTGCTCTAATGCTGTTGCATATACATCTTAAAAACATCTCATGAACGCTTTCTTACATGTGCTACTACATGAATCAAGGCTCAAGACACAGAGTTCTACTTACTATGAGAATTCTGATATTCTTTCTTGTATCGGGAAGTTTAAGAGTTACACAAGAAATCCTATCCTCGCTCTGAATACACAAATACGCTTCTGTCAAACAAGATTTGCTTGTTTTTTACCTGAAAGGCATAGCTTTGTAAAATGTGTTCAGTGGCTGGGGGCCTGCTGTGTATTTGCTGATTATCAGAGGCAGTATTATCTGTAAAGGAACCATTGGAACTGCTAGCAGAGCTAAGTGCTCTTTTGGGACTCCCTCTTCCACCAATTTGAGTCCTGTTACAGCATCTGCTGCTGAAAATCCAACCTGCAATATAAGTTAGAGAAAATAAACTGAGAAAAGCAGTGATAGTTTGGCTAGAAATTTAGTTTACTCAGTATTAAGTAAATGGAAAGATGCGAAAGAGTACAATTCATTGTGTGTCTCATTTGATTTACAAATCCATTCTGAACCACATTCTACACTTGCACACTCTTCTTGTCATCACTGCCAAAACTATACCAAGAACATTAAACATAGCAACGATATTTGGGCTTGTGCCTTAATTGCTGGTAGTTTCCATGATGTCCAATAAGAAGTTGTGGAAACCTAGTTTGTACAGAGTTGCAGATTCTGGGAATAATATTTAGGTTAAAAGAAACATTTTCTGTCCTTTTAACTGTAAACTACATGAGCAATCTAGCTGTTTAAAAATGTTTTAAAACAAATTACCGTAATACTGGATTGCGATCAAACTTCTCTTTAATGCTTGTGTAAACACTTAAAAAGCTCAAACAAATGTTTTCTGTTGTACAACCCTGCTTAGTACAATTACATAAACAATTCTGTTTCAAATTTCATGCATAAATTTGTAACTCTGAAGACAACCACTAGCAAAATATCACAGGGACTCAGCAACCCTTCCAACTGGTATCATCAGCATCTAACAATTCATATATATATATTTACTTACTTTTGCTGTGAGAATCAAGAGACAGAAAGAAAGAACCGCTGGCATCTTGATTATTGAGAATAGCAGCCTGTATGTATCAGTGATGCCTTTTGTTTCTTCTTTCGTTGGTGTTAGTTCCTTATTTTCCTTTTTCAAAAGGGCAACCAGTGTAGTGGTAATTAAAAAGACAGCTCCCCAGAAAAACAGGAAATCTGAAGGGGAAAAAAAACAACTAAATCTTTTAAGCAGCCATAATCAACAATTCATTAACAATTTTCTGAGTATCTAAAATGCAGTTATTTTGCAAAAATATAAACCTAATAATAAAAAGTGAATACAAAGATTACTCATTGACCCTCCGAAAAACAAGCAACAAAAGCAAACCACAAACACATAGCTACATACAGTAACTGACCCAGCTCTGCCCTGCCCCTTGCTCTATAAGCACATGTTTGCTTGAGATCTGAGACAGAAGGCCAGCAGCAAACTGTGTCACTTCCCTGGTGATGTGTGTATTGTTACCACTAGGAGCATGTTAGAGGAGAAACAGAAACAAAGTGTTGAAGGATTACACATAACATCACCAAAAAGATCAAGGAGGAAGAAACACATTTAATAGTAAAAAGACAGGGAAAAAACTTCAGAGGAAGAAGTCATTCACAACTGTCCAGCTGATTTACTGTGCAGTCATGTAACTATTCTGTGCCTCAATTCTATAGTCTCTCGATAAAACCTACCTACTATCTGAAGGAAACAAAAATTTATACTTACAAGTGTAAAAATGGCCTGATGAAAGTTCTTACACAGTCATCAAATAAAGAGTCACTTAAATATGTCTGTTTTAAGCAGCTATTTTACTTGCTAACCCTTACATAGATATAATATTTGCTAAACTAGATTTGAAGGCAGCAACAGTAATGGCAAGTACTTTTTGAGTTAGTGAATAGAATCTAAGTTAATCCTACCCTCTACCTTTATCAAAGAGGCAAGAAAGAACTCAGTAACACGCAGAGGGTAACACAGAAGTAGCCTTTTGTCTTCCTGGTCATGAGCAACTCCAGAAGCCTAACGGTGACTTGAAAGTAAGCCACAAGGGCTGGTGAAAGGGCAAAGACAGTGCAAAAGTTTAGTCAATTATCAGCTGCTTCTTATGCACAGGAAGAGAACAAGCACCACAAGGATGGAAGAAAACATGCTACATCCTACCATTCTCAGTGTAAAAGAAAAAAAAAGGCATTTCAAACCATTTTTTGCTGCTTCCACACAAGCTACTTCTCCCTTTTCTAAAGTAAAGCAGTTCTCCTACCCAATGCTGTCAGACTGCTTTCTTCTCTGTTAAAAAAGATACCCTGAATATGCATTTTTAAGTAAGATGAATTTTCAGAGAGTCATGCTAATCACAGCTACTGTTTACAAAAGACATACAGCAGAGGTACTCTAATAATAGCACTAAGCATTATCACCGCAGTGAGAGACTTACAGTGCAAGGACAGGAATAGAAATAGCTTTGAGCATCATTGCATGAATACTCCTGATCAGGCCAGCTGTCAGCCGCAATACAGCAATGGCTGGATTAGCAAAAAGTAAAAAGAAAAAAAAATAGCAGCCATACAGTCCACTAACAGGCTACAAGCAAAGGAAGTTTAAAATCATAGTTTACACAAGAAATTTCTAGCATAAAGTTTCTGATGTCACCAGTGTTGCCTAGCTCCATCCCTATTTTGTCTCTGCCTCATTACTATTATGAGCAAAATAAACCATTGCATTGGGGCAAAGCAAATTTTGAACTAGATTAGGGATGGACCAGGCTGGAAAACAACCATCAATGAGGTGCTTGTGGGGTGACAGATGTTTCATCACAGCAGCTTCAGTTAATTCTACAGTTACACATCTCTTCCCAGGAAAACAGGCGCTCCGCCATCACTGGCCCAGGTAAGTTTGGGTTGCCTTGAAGGGGCAACTTCTCCCTGCACTCACACTTTACTTCTCTCCCTTCACACTGGGGCAGGAATTCACGTGACCGCATGGCAAACAACTACCACTATTGCTGCTCCACAGCTTGAAGCTGACTTGGGATCATGAAAAAGTATTGACTTGTTCTTTCCCTCCCATCAGCACTCAGCCTAGGACAAAAGCCTTCAGAGATCTGAACTGGCAAAACCCACTTATTTTCCAACTGTTTTCTGCTGCTCTAACTGCCCAAATGGGTTCATCACAAGCCCCAATAGAACCAGCCCTAGAATCAGAGAACCCCTCTCCTCATTTCAGTGAGCCGGTTTACAGTACAGTTCTCTGGGACCTTCAGAAGAAACGTGAACACGGCAAATTGTGGTACAGTCACATGAATAAGGGAACAGAAATTTCTCACAGCCAGTTTTACCACCCAAAAAAACATATCCTGCAACTACAGTGTCATAGCTATTTGCTTTTCCTACTCCACCCAGGTTAGTACTCCAGGACAAGTTAAACAGGTTGTGTTGATGTCTTTTTAGTTTTGGGATATTTTTTTTTTGTCTCCAAAAGACAGCACTCTTGTAATAGTACAAATCAATTTACACAAACATTACTGAGGAAAAAACAAGACAACAAAAAACCTGGACAGTAGAGGTAAGAATAGACAAACCAAGCTCTCCTAACTACACTAGTGATTTGCAGGTTGCATCAGCAGTAAAAGATGTCAGTCTGCTGCTGGAGCAAGAGGGAAGAGACACGCCAGCACTCTCTTCACAGTAAGAGAAAACAAAGGAAAGCAATAAACCACCAGAGTTACTTTGAGGGCTACTCTATGCTTGTTGACAGACAGACCAGACATAGGGTTATCAACAGGAAGGAAAGAGGAAAACTAGTTAGCAAAACAGAAAAAATAAGTACAGCAGTCTTAGAAACTGATATCCTGATTTATCAATAAGATAGGTATAGGACAGAAAGCGAAAATCAGCCTGTAAACAACAATTCAACTCAGTTTTGGCATACCTTTTCTCTTACATGATACAGGAAAAGCAATCAATGTAAGAGACAGAAAAGAAACCAAACCCATGAGAATTTACTCTTCATTGCTAGCCACGGTCACTTTGAGACTGCAGCCAGAAGTGGTGCCAGTTTTTCTTGTCCTCCCATAAGCTGAGCTGGCTAAATTCAACCTTGCAAACAAAACATGTATTTTAAGCATCTTCTAGGCAACATGCTGAACATCAATTACCACATAAAACCTTCCTGAAAAAATCAAAACCAAACAAAAACCCCACCCCAAAAACACCAAACAGAAACCATCCCTACAGTAATGGCTAGTTATGTCTGGATTACCAGACTTATTAAATTCATTAAAGAGAAAACAAAACCCCCTTAATTTACTAAAATAAGGCCTTCCTTCTGAAATTGGCTACGTAGTCAACCTCGAACACTTGTTATTTCTACTTCTGTGAACAACAGCGTTTTGGGACAGTCATTTTTTTATAATTTCCCCTTCCCTTCCTCTCAGAAGGAGATGTTCTTAAAAGGCCTCCTTAATAGGAGGCCAGGCTTTTGGTTTGTTTGGATTTTCTTAAACAATAGTCTATTCCATGGTCATGAAACTGGGTGGGAGAATAAACGTCTCCAAAGTGCTCAGGTCAGCCAATATAATGACAAGGCAGGTTTCCCACACTCCTAAGTCCAGATAAGCCTGGAAGTTCAGTGCATGCAGCAGTGAACTCCGCCAGCCTCCCAGTGGGCTGTGCTTTCTCATGGGCAGGGGACAACCCAAACCTGCAGAGTTCACAGGGGCAAACCACCGCTCTCTCCGGAACAGAGCTTTGGTTTAGGCTCAGAGAAGAATCATCCCCATCCCAGCATTGATACGTTCAGGCCGTCAGTACCTAGGCAGTACCTGAGAGGGTAACAATCCCTTGGGGCTGGGGCTGGAACCGCAGGTACTTGTTGCAGAAGGAGGCAGATTCCAGGGCCAGGAAGAGGACATTGCCCAGGAAGTAGCCGGCTGTCTGCCCCACCGAGTTGCAGGTGGAGGCGTAACCCACGTTCTCCCTTGACAACATGGTCAGGGCCCAGCCGTCCACTGCAATGTCCTGAGTCGCTGCCAGGAACTCGAAGAAGAAGAAAGTCCCAGTAAGGGCCATCACGTTGGGGCCCCGGCCTTCCCCGTCGCCCAGGAGCAGGTCCACCTGGGTGGACATGTAGATCATGAAAAGCCCCAGGATGTATTGCGTAGGCACCAGCCAGGACTTGCGGCGGCCAAAGCTTCGCAGGTAGACGGCGTCCACCAAGGGGGCCCAGAGCAGCTTGAGGCTGAAGGGCCAGAAGACAAAGCTGAAGAAGGCCTGTTCAGTGTAGCTGGCGCTCTTGCTCTGCAGGATGAGGGGGACGCTGCCCGCCAGTCCCAGCGGGATGCCCTGCAGCACATACAGCACCAACAGCAGCAGGATGCTGCCCAGCTCCGCCCGGCATCCCCGCGGCCCCCGGGAACTCGCCTCCGGCGGCGGTGACGGCGACGGCAGCAGCGCCTCGGCCTCACCACCCGGCAGCCCATCCGCACACAGCACCAGGCCGGGCGGCGCCTCGCTCCTCACGTCCAGGTAGTGGTGGTGGCTCCCGGCTCGGCGCTGCCGGCCGCCCTCCTTGGCCGCAATAGCGGGCGACATGGCGGCGGCGCGGTGGGAGCGCGCTGCGGGGCCGAGGCGGGAGCGGACGCCACCGCTGAGGAGAGACCGCGCACCGCACCGGCCGCCGCCAACGGCCGTCGCCCTACCCCTTCCGGGCACGCGGGGCCTGGGAGCAGGCGTGGCTGCACCTCATTGGTGCGCCGCGCCCTTACGTCAGGCGGCCGCCCCGGCTCTGACTCCTCCTCCTCCTCCTCCCCGCGGTGGCGGCGGCGCAGGCGGGCGGCGTTAGCTCATCGCGGCGCGGCGGCAGCGGCTCCTCGCCGCCCTTTCTTCCCCTTCCCTGCCTCGGGGCTTGTCCGCCTGTCTGCCCGCCGCTCCCCGCCCCGGCAGCCCTCATGGCCCTCTGCAACGGAGACGCCAAGGTCAGTGCTGCCGCGCTTCCACACACCGCGGCCCGGGACGCTGCCCGCCGCCCGCCCGGGCCTGACGGGTGCTTTGTGCCGCCGGGGCCTGGCCTGGCTGCCGCACACGGCGCGGTGGGGCCCAGCCTTCCTCCGCCGGCGTCTCCTGGAGCAGGCCAGGGTCGGCGGTGGGTAGCGGGGCTGGTCGGCTGCGAGAGGCCGGTGCCTGCCTGCCGCCGGCAGCTGCCCGCCTCCCCTGCCCTCCGCCCCGCTCGGTCACGCCAGGGGTTGCTCTGAGAAAAATCAATTAATTTCACAATCGGGGTTTTGATAGGATTTCTTTAAAGGGTGGCTCGCGGTGTGGCCCAGCCCGGGGCTGCCCAGCGCCTCGCACGGCCTGGGCTGACACCGAAATGGGGGTAGGGCCAGCGCCTCCCCTCGCAGCTAGCCGCGTTCTGGGGCTTGGGGCATCACAGCCTGCTAAGAGCCACAACTCATTCAGCCAACCTGAGAGAAAAGTTGGGTTTGCTCCATTGCTGTGGGCTGGCTTGTGCAGGGCCTGCTGTCCCCGTCCTGGTGACCCCCGGGACCGCGCTGCCCCCTCAGCATCACCCCAGGTCCCGTTTGCAGGTGGGGGTGAAAAAGCTGTGTGTTGGTGTGGCTCACACGTGCCGGGGGTGACAAAATGACTCACGCACCTGTATGAAATAAAAGTTTTTTTTTGATAACGCAGCTTCTGAACCAAAACTCTGTAAGTTGTCTCAAGCCACTCCTGAGTAGAGTAAAAGCCTCGTGCTAGACTTTTTATCTAGTTTGCAAGAAAACACGACACTCAGGGTGGGGTGTTTTTTTTTTCAGTGCTCAGTTGGTCCCTACTTCAAGTTTTCTGACACGCTTTTCCCTGACCATTAATGCCATCTGCTTTCCTGACCTGTGCTACTCTTGAGGGCTTCTCTTCTCTGGGGTGCTTGCAGCCACGGCCAGCTAATGTGCTGTGAAGCTCATCTCCCACGAGTCGTACGCTCACAGGAAGCGGATAAGGAGAGCTAACGAGAGCGGTTTCCGCAGGGGGTCGGGTCCCAACAGCTGCTGGAAATCTGCATGCGACTTAATATAAATTAAAGTCTGTATGAGATAACAGGTTGGGGGCTCTTGTATCAGTCTTGGGGGTTGCCTGAGTTTTGAAGGAGTTACTTTCCTGTTATACCTTGAAAAAAATATGAGTAAGTGTTCCTGTAACTGCTTAATTTTAATACCACAGGGAAACAATTAAACTCTTGTAAAACCTGTGCTGGCTTGAAAGTGCCAGATCAAGGCTTCTGGTTTAGGCTTGTCTGAAGTTATTAGTGTGGGTGAAAGCTCAGGGCTGAGGGCTTGGACAAGAGGGGCCGCTGCTGCAGACCAGGTTCTGCCAGGTGTTTGTTGGTACTCCAGAACATTTCTGTTCTGTATGCTAATATGTTTTATAAATTGCATTAATGAAAATCCCGTGAGTGTGTGGGAGTGTGAAATGCAGAAAAATTCCTTGATTCTGCAGAAACGGGCTGTTACGAACCTTCAAAACTTATTTTAAAACACTAGGTAGGTACACCAAGGAATGAGATTTGCTGTGTCCTTAGCTGTTAATGCAAGCCTGATGGCAGGTTTCCTACCACAACTCATTGTAGAAGTGGTAATTGTTGGTTTTGACACAAAACCCCCAAGAGCAATGAAAGGCTTTTTTCCTTACATGATTACGAAGTGGTAGGTAGTGATGGGTTGAAGCTGGAGCTTGTGGTGTGAGTGGAGGTGGTGATACAGTTCAGGTGACAGTTGGGACCTCGGTTCCAGGTCTTGAGTCTGTGAAACAGGGAAATGGCAGTCTGGAGATACAGCATTTTGGTGGTGTAATTGGTTTATCTGGTTTATCAGTTGTAGAGGAAAGTAGGATTTCTTTACATATGATGTGCTTTTCACTGTGACTTGTGATTTAAATCAGCTGAATATAGACTTTTTCTCCTCATTTTTCTCCTGGTGTACACAAGTTCCGTTCTGTTTTTAGTCCCGCTCTTGGGACGTCAGGTTGGTGCCCATGTCAGCTCTACCCCACACCTGAACTGCCTTGGGCAGCAGTCAATGCTGGCTCTGGTTTGATAGAAATTTTCAAAATTAGTGAGTTCTCCAGGTTTTTGTGAAAAGCCTGACCAGGAGAAGACAAGGAACTCCAGTTATACCCCTACTGAAGAGAAAAAGCTTTTATTAGAAACTGGAGAATCCCCACTAGGAAGAGTTGCAGGCTCCATAAACCCTGTCTCTGCAGGAGCTGGGTTGTCTGGTATCCCCTTCATCTTTCTCCTGGCACACGTACGGTATACAAACATACATTAAACTGCCATGTTGGCTGCACATTAACAGCATCTGTTCCTTTTTTGATTTTATTAAATGAAGTTTCCCTTGTTAAATTTGAGTTCAAAATCTCTAGCCTTGGAACTGTGCCTTCAAATAAATAAAGCCAGATCCTGTACTGACTTACTGCCTTTCTCCTTCCTCTTTTTCCATGTGACTTACAGTAATGTTTCTACTGAGCTCTTTTCAGAGCTGAACCTCCTTACAGTTATACTTTAGCTCAAAAGTGAAGTGCCAAAACTCCTCCGTGTGGTGATAGTCACCTGCCCTGACTCCCAGGATGGGGCTTGCTTGGCTGTATGCTGGGAATGTGCTACAAGGTTGTCTACAGGAAAAAAGGAGAGCAGGCAGTGCTCTGTGTAGTACTAGGAGAAAATTATTTCAGCCTGTAGTTTACTCCAAGCCCACATGTAAGGGAGCAGCAAGTTTTTAGGCCACCAATTGAATGATTTTTTTTTTTTTTTTTCTGGTGAGGTGCATGTTGCTTTGCTCATCTTATGTTCCCCATAAGGAAATCTGTGTTGCTCTGTAGATGTAGTGCTTTTGCTGGATTTTAACCCAAATGCCTTTGAGCTCTTTCTGTTTTCATGTGTGTGTGTCCCCACCACAGCTGTTGCTTGGGCCCAGCTAATTACACCTGACTGCTCAAAGCAGCTCAGTGCTTTCGGGGCAGGGTGCTGAAAATGTGATTTATGTTCTAGCTTGGCCATCAGTCCAGCTGAAGTGATGCCAACAATAACTGGGGTTTAGCGTTTTTTGTTGTAAAATGTGAAAGCTGCCTTCACAGCTACTCTCCTCTTACTCGTTCTGCAGGTTCTTAGAGGTGGTCAGCAGGTTGGGATGTTATGATGTGTGGGTAGCAGCATTGGCAGGTGGGACCCATCCGTGCAAGGGCTAGCTGTGCACCCCAGCTTCCCTGGGGCTCTAGAGGCGACTGCTTGTGTCCCACCATGGTCTCTTGCAGGTGGAAGTGGACAGTCTTGGAAACCAAGCTAAGAGGGCTTCTGAACTCTGTCCCTTCGTCTTACAAGCTACAGCATCTCCTCTGAAAAAAATTAAATATTTTAAATTAGAAATGGGACTGCAAGGAATAGTGTTTGCCACAAGATGGGATCAGGGAAGAATAAGGAAGTTGGTATTTCTTGCAGTAACTGTTGATTTAGAAATTGCTAGGTGAAAGTGCCCAGAATTACTCTAAAAGTAGTTTCTTTCCTTCCACTGGAAGGGAAGACAATTCTGGTGACCTGTCTCCATCTGACCCAGGGGGTTTGAAGGGGTGTTTGCTGCTGAAGTCTGTTCTCCTCCAACACATGCCCTTTTTGTTGTATAACCCACGACTAAAAAGTCATTAAGAGCTCCCTATCAGGCACAATTAGCTACCAGCTGAAGGAAAGAAATTAAGTATCTGACTCTAACCTGGATTTAGGCTTTTGAGGGATTTAGCACAATTTTTCAGCTTATGTCCTTTAATTTAGGTAAAACTTCTTCAAGCTAATGTAAACTTCAGAATTTTTCAGTGTTCTTGCTTTCCTCTGCTAATTTGAAGACAATTATCTGAGGTGTCTCTTGGTAGCTGAGGAAGAAAGCTCAAGGGCAGCCTTTGCTGTGTATTTGTTGGGGAGAATGTGTCTCAGCAGGATGATGCTCTCCTCCAGAATGGCCTGTGGTTGATACGAGGGTGATTATCTGACCTACATAAAATCATGGCACACTGCAGGCTGCCCCAGCTTCCTTCAGAGCCTGGGCAGCAGTGGTGGGAACCTTGTGTGAGCCCTGGGTCAAAGGCAGTGTTACCTGGTACAGACATGCAAAACAACTCTAATATGCCATAATTAAAAGTTGAAATGGTCGTAAGCTTCCAGACGTGTTTTGAGGCAGTGTTTGCCAAGGTAAAACTCTTCCATGTTTTTTCTTCATCAAATTACATTGGGAAGGAAACGGTGTAAGCTTCAAGTTAAGGGAAAAATACCCCCAAAATAAGTAATTTCTTTAGGCAGCAGAACTTTTTTCTGCATGGATTCGTGGGTGTCTTACAGTGCAGTTGAGTTCACATTCTTCCTTAAAGATCCTCTGATAAGAACACTTCCATGGAGTAGCTGCCTCTTTTCACAATTCCTTTTTTAAAAAAAAAAGGGGGGGGGGGAAGAAGAAACTTGCCCTTGTATTTTCTAGCTCTCTCTCAGACTTAGCTGAAGTTGTCCAGTCAATTCAAATGTGATGGGGTCAAAGAGAACCATTGCTTTGTTCTGATGTGTGATCTGCTTGAATGCTGCAGTCAGTTGTTGATTTTTTTTCTGAAAAATCATTTTAGCAGAAACATTTGTTCTCAATTTCTCCTTTTTATTCTCTCCAGGAGGTAATGTCGAGTGAAAGTTCAGCGTATGAGGCAGCATGATGGGGAAAAACATTTTTCTTCTGACTTTGCACTGTCCTGTTTTGCTTGAGAAAAGGGCACATGGTCTTAATTATAATAGGGTGTGCTGGGTTTTATATGGAATTGTAAAATGGAAAAAGCTGTAGTGGCAAACAGGACATATGACTTCTTGTTTAAGGAAAGCTCTGACTTCATTAGCTTATTCATGTTTTTTTTTTTCTTTAGTTTGTACCACGTTTGCTTTTGGGGATGGGAATGTCATGTTTGTGTGGCTGCTTGGGAGGGATGTGCTGTGTTAATGCATGGGCCTTTATCTTGCTAGTTTATGTTCTGGTCTGTATAAACTTGAGGATTTTTTCATTTGAAAGTTTTTCCACTAGTCTTCATCATTTTAATCATAAGTTAATGTATAGGCAACCTTAGCAAGCTTTGCAGATGTTAGTTGTTTGAGAGATCTGGCTTATAGACTGAGGTCTGCAGTGTGTCACCATAAAGTGCTGATGTGAGTGATGTTTGCAGCCGGAGAACACTGGAGGAGACCTCAAGGATGGGCAGCACCACTACGAGGGAGCCGTTGTCATACTCGATGCCGGAGCGCAGTACGGGAAGGTCATCGACCGTCGGGTGCGTGAGCTGTTCGTCCAGTCCGAGATCTTCCCCTTGGAAACGCCAGCCTTTGCAATCAGAGAACAAGGGTTTCGGTAGGTCCTTCCCTGCAGTGCCTCTGCCTGTATGTTCTGCGTGTTTCCTCCTTTCTGTCTGACAGTATCTGAGGATGTTGGCAGCGGTGGTAATTGCCTGGGTTTCGAAGTGCAATAGCTTTCATGGTTAATGATTGCATCTTTAGCTTATTCACAAAAACAGCTGAGTTTTGTTGGGGAAATTTGTGCAGCAGTATAGATTTTTGTATAATTGCTTCTTAATGCCTTAATGTCATTTTAATCATTTCCATTTGTAAGCATAATTTAAGAGATTGTGTTTTAAATCTGTATCTGCAAAAATTTAGATGATCTTGCTGTTTTACCTGTTAAACTGGAGTAGCTATTGATTAAGAAAACAAGTGTTGTGAGTTTCAAGAGATGTTTTTCTTAGTTTAATTAAAAAAATAAAACCAAATTAAATAACTAAGTTGGATACTGGAGATATCAGGGTAAATCATGCCAAACGGTTTCTGGGAAGCAACTAAAAAAAACCAACTGAAACTGCCACGCATTGTTTATGGCAAGGAAAGGTCTCAAAATTATTTAGTACTTTGTACATTTCTTTTTCTTGTTTTATTAGGCTTACCAGGGTATGCCTCTCTTTTGTGTGGGGAAAACAAATACCCTGAAGTCTACAAATCATCAAAGACCTTACTGGTCAGTTGGGTACAAATCCAGAAATACAGTGCATGTGTACTTCTTGGTTGTGGCCAATGACAGATAAGATGGTGCTTTGCTGCAGAATTGCATTTTTCTAATCAATGGTAATTAGTGAACCAGTAAACAGTGTATTTTAGTGAGTTGAATAGGAGGTTATTGATCTCTTCTGAAAACACGCACTGGAAAAACCAGGACCTGTTGGGTGTATAAGGTAGCTGCTGTGGGAAGAATTTCTTTCACAAATGTTCTGGAAAAATACATTTTACGTTCTCTTGTTGGATCTTGTTTGAAGTTCTCCAACAATCAAGTCTTTAAAAGATTGACATACCTAATTACTGATTTAAAAAGAATTCCTTCATCTCTTATGTGTTGGATTTCAGGTGTGGGGCATAGTACTAATGATGTTTGCCTCAAACCTGCACTGTATTGATGCAAGTTTGTAGTGGGAAGGCCTTTTCCCCCTTTCTTTTCACAGCTGAAAGCTCTTCAGAATCTTGTGATTAGATCTGTTGGACTTGTTGTTCCAAATAATTGCTCTCTAAAATGTGGCAAAACCTCTTCATTCAAAAGGTCACTTCTCAAGGTTAAGATAGTGGTTTCATGTTATCGGTTACCCAGGTTGGTCAATAAGCTCTGTGTCCATAGTCTCATCCAGGAAAGCTCAACAAATATTGATATTATTGGTGCCTTTATTCAGTGGCTGCTGTAAAAAAATGAGTTTGTGGTTTAACTGCAAGATTTAGAGCGATATTCCACATGTCATGGGAATAGTCAGGTCTCCACGTTACAGCTCATGCATTGAAAAGGTTAAGGAGCTACACTTTGGTGCTAAGGTTTGAGACAGGCAGCAAGACTGAACATTTTTCTAAATTGTATTTACATGTTGTGTTTAAAAAGCCAGCTCCTCAATTTTCATAGTTTCAGATCAATCTCTAGTGACAAGTTTCATCTAAATGGGACATAAACATTAGTGATTTCCACAAGGTCCTGGTCCAAGGAGGTGCTGCGGCTGGGGGCTCTGCTGGCGTTAGTCTGAGTTCTGGCACCATCTGAGCTCTGGCGTGAGTCCTGAGGTCGGGATATCAATGCATGCATTTTACTCTTACTATTTTTATGTGGTTCCTGATGTGCCTTTAATCCATTGCAAATAGGCTTTCCAAAGCTAAGTCAGGTTGTTTTGGAAGTGATTTAAGGTAAACCAAAAAAAGGTATATTCATACCAATGTGAGAAGCTATGTAAGAAATTACATGGTGTTGCAGTAAAACTTTCAAAATCTACACGCCATGCTAGTTTTAATTTCTCCTGGACAGTTGAGAAGGTTCAGGTTCCTCTCTCACCCCTTTTTTTTTTATTTTTCTTTAATACTTGGGCAGATCGGATAACCTTTTTGTATTCTGTGGGGTTTAAATTGGTATGGAAAAAGATTTTAAGACTAACTTTTTGAGAATGGCAGTGTATAACTATTTTGACTTCTCATAAAAGTAGTCAGTTTGTAGGTGTGGCTGTATTTCCTTTCATTAGTACTAAATAGTGTTCAGTACATATGCCCCTTAACTCCACATACGGAAGCATTTGCTTATTAGAAGCAGTAATACCACCAGGCATTAAGAGTTTTCAGGCTCCTTCTAGCAGTGTCTGAGTTTAGGGAATTCGTCGTGTCTCCAGCTTGAACAGAAGTGCCTGTATGTGTACAGCAGGTACTACTTGTCAAGATTGTTGAGTATAAAACTACACCTATGTCAGCTGTATGCTTATTCCAAAGCTCACTGGTATGTCAGGGTCTGCACTGCTCTGGCTCTGAGGGGTGTCCCCATCCAGCCCTCTGCCTCGTCCCCTGCCTTGAGATGAGGAGCCCAGGGCTGGGGGATGTGAAGGTGAGCTGCTGGGGAGATCCAGCCCTGTGTTGGTGGGAGCAGGTACACCCTGTGTGACTGCAGTGGAGAGTGGCATTTGGTACGTGGGCTTGTAACTACATGATTATTTTTGCCAGTGGTACAGATGTAGTAAGCACACTGCCTGTTTCTGCTGCTGAAAAAATAGAAAAATTCTATTTTGTCATTCCTTGCATGACAAACACTAAATAATGCCAGAAGAAAGCTTTATTAGATGCACTTAATCCTGTGTATGCAACTTCTCTCTCTTCTGATTTTTGCATTTCTTGCTCTGAATAACGATTTGATGTTCCCTGTGAAATAAACAGTACGTGAGTCCAAGGTCTGGTACGCCCGTGTTCGATCCTGGGCTGAGGCCAAAAAGCATTGCTCAACTGGCTGGTTCTTCTGCAGCTCATGATCTTGCAAATCATTGTGGTTTGCAAAAGCTCTCTCTGCCCCTTTGAAAAGATTCAATTTTCTGTGATTGTGTGAAGTGTTAACTTCAGACCATAAAAGCTTGCATGTATTGGACTTTCAATTCAAAACCTGTGGCTAATGCCATCTCACTTTGTAATCAGGGTGGACTGAGGGACATTTTCTTAGCAGCTCTAGAAGTTTGGGAGTCTGTTTTCTGAATGCAGCTTCCCTCCAGAGAGCACAGACATCGTGAAATATATATACCTTAAGTCAGTACTCTGTATTTGATCCTAGCCATCTTGCTTCTCCTAGTTGCCGATTCCTATGAGGAATTTAAAATAGAGTCACTTTCTAAAATTATTTATGTTTGACTTTGTTTAAACTGATTAAATACTACTCTGGTAATCTGCTAGTTCTGACAGCTTATTATAGCAAAGTTAAGCTATGTGTTATGATATCTGTATTAAAATTTGTATTAGAATACATAGAGTTCTAAGAGTATTATGAGTCAATGTTTAAAGCGAATAAAGAGATTTTAAAGTAAACAATATATTTAAGTTAATTTTCTCTTTATCTTTTGTCTGCAGAGCTATAATTATATCTGGAGGACCAAACTCTGTGTATGCAGAAGATGCACCATGGTTTGACCCAGCGATATTTACAATAGGAAAACCAGTTCTTGGAATCTGCTATGGCATGCAGGTGCTACTGAGAGATATGTTTGTCTACAGCCATCTTCCAGGCCTCATTTTTGATACTAACTGAAGATGAGCTGCTGAAGGACCTGCTTTTCAAATATAAGCAGGATGCCACATGTGCAAAAGATAACTTAAGTGCTAATTTGTAAACTGAGCGTATTGTGTATTCTTCTCTTGGCTTTGCCATATCAATAGCTGAAGTAGTTTTTCTTTAGTTAAGTGCTGTGAATTGAGTTCCACACTGCCTTTTTCTTTTGTTGCGATCAATATAACCTGGCAGTCATTAACTAATTCTGTCTAGTTCGTATTGGAAAATGTGCCCCTCATGTAAACAAGTGAAATAGTTTTTCCCTGTGGTTTTCAAGCATGCAGTGTTTCTAGCATAGCTCTTATGAGTGCTTAAACCCCCCCTTACAAAACACTTATTTGTCTTAAGGCCGAGTGGTGATGCTGTAGTGATCTAGTATATCCGAGCTGAGCGAAGAAACGCACTTCCAAGGAGGCAGGGGGTGGATTAGATGCATGACTTCTGCTCGTGCATTTTTTTTCTAGGGTTAGTGATTTACTAGGCCTTCAGAGGTGCTGAATAATGGCTGGAAAAACTCCTTTAGAAAGGCTGGTAATTATGGAAACAGTGGTGGCACTCCCTGTTCTAAAAGGAAATGTGGGTTATATTAAGACGTGCCTTAAAATGCCAGGCAAACTGAAAACTAAGTTAGTTTGCCTCAAGCAGGGGAGTTTCTTAAGGCTGACTTTACGGAAATGAACGAAATGTGTGTATTAACGCACTATAACGCACTTCATTATAAAAGATTGAAATCAGTCAAGTGCAATGGGTATAATATCAAATCTTAAATCTCTGAAAATTAAACTAGTTGGAAGGTGAAACTCTAAAAATTCTAAGTTACCAGTCATATTTATAAGGAAAAAAGTCTTTATTCTGAGAACTCTGAAATCTAAAATGCAAATATCAAACTCCAAACAACACACTGAGGTTTTTAGAAAGAAAAACCTGGTTGAGAATTGTACTACTCTGATATAGCAAGGATTATTAAGAGTCACAAAAATAACAGTAAAGGAATAAACTTAAGTTTTTGACTGCTTCTTCAGAGCTGAGGAGCCACATTTTGAGAAGTTTAAGTCTGAGGCTCTCTGCTAAGGGATAAATAAATCAGATTTTTGTTCTGCAGTTTAACTGGTTTTATGATAACTGGCTCAGATACTCAGCTGATTTATAGAGCAGCCATTTAGAAGTGCAAGTACTGAGTATGTATTATTTTGCAAATCTCTACCTATTTTCTAGAGTTGTGGATTTCTGCTGTTTATTCTGTGTGGCAGCAGTCCCCATCTATGCAGACAGAATGCTGGCAGAAGGGAATGAGCCCAATACAGAACAATGATTAATTTTGAAGATAATTCTTACAATTTTGGAAAATGTTATATTAAATTAGTATAATAATGAAAAACTAGTTATGTGTTGGAGGGCTAGAGCTGTTGTTATTTGTAAGCAGACTGAGGTAAAAGTGATACTAGTTGTGTGTTGCTTTTTCATGTAATGTTTTTGTTTTGTCAGATGATGAATAAGGTGTTTGGAGGTACGGTGCACAAGAAGAGTGTTAGAGAAGACGGAGTGTTCAGCATTACTCTGGATAACACATGTTCATTGTTCAGGTATGTAGACATTTTAAGTTACGAAAACAGTATTAGAAATACCAGTCTGGAAATTGGTGGCTTGATGAGAGGAAGCTCATTTTAAAGAAAACAGTAAAATTGCACCCATACTTGTCTGATAAATTTTAATAAAACTTTTCAGCTGTGTTCACAAGTAAATAATTAACACACTTGAATAAATACTTAGGCATAACTTCTCAGTCTACTTTAGAAATGAAGATATATTTGCTTGGAATGGTGTGTAAATCCCTTATTTCAAACTAGAACATCTTACTTGAGACACCGTAAAGTGTGCCACAACATGAGGATCTTTCATATCCTTTTGCTGTGTAGTGTTATCCTTCCAATTTCTGAAAGATAATAGAAAATATGAAGCAATTTGTTTTCTACCTTCCTTTAAAATTGTTTTGTGATATTTTATAAAACCAGAATTAGATTTCTTGGTAGTCTGTCAATGCCTCTCAAGTTTCTTGTAATAATTCAAACAGTTTACTTATACCTGGCATTCCAGTTTTATTAACAGTCCCCTGTAGGGCTGCTGCAGAGCTTTATATGCTGCCTAAAGTCTGAGGTGCCCAAACTGTCCTGAAAACATTTGGTTTTGAGCAAGAAAGCTTCATTTTATTGAAATAAAAATCAGGACTCCAGGTATCCTGGTTGACTCTAGATGGCTCTACATGTCAACGAGGGGATCCTTCAATATTGGTGGGTTTATCAAAAAGACACAAACCTTCTGAATTAACATAAATTACCTCTCGCATGAAGGTTGTGTTGTACAAGAACTTAAGCAGTTTCCAACAGAGTGGGACTGATTAT
The DNA here is from genome assembly GCA_025769975.1 of Gallinago jamesoni. NCBI lineage: Eukaryota > Metazoa > Chordata > Aves > Charadriiformes > Scolopacidae > Gallinago > Gallinago jamesoni. The sequence goes on along the minus strand of JAOQGH010000051.1, from coordinate 9,116,255 downwards.
TTCTGGGAATGAAATCCTGCATGTATTTCAAATGGGTGTAGTCAATCAAGATGTTCCCTTATTGGGATCTCTAAGGGCGTCTTTTAGAAACGCAGGTAGTTAGGTCTTTGTTCTTTTTTATTTTTTTTTTTGATTGATTCTAGTTTTTAATCTTTGTTTAGGGGCCTCCAGAAGGAAGAGCTTGTGCTCCTCACTCATGGAGATAGCGTGGATAAAGTAGCTGATGGATTCAAAGTGGTTGCACAGTCTGGAAACATTATAGCAGGTATTTATTTTGCACTGAAATTGTCTTTTTATAGGATTCTCTAAAGGAAAGAATACAGCAGACAGTAGTTAGAACCAAATGGGACCAGAATATCTTTGTTTAAAAAAACAATTCACTTATTTGGAAACTAAGTAACAATCTCTGATATGAATTTGCTTGTGCGTTGTACTGTTGTGAAAATAAATAAAGAAATAGACATGAAAATGAATGGTTCTGTTTTTAAATTGGTGGTTAAGGGAAAATTTAACTTTACGCTTACAATTTATGTTATTTTAAAGTATGCATGCATTGTTTCTTTTTGAAATACTGTGTGCCATTAAGGCACGGGAGGAGAAAACATGTGCCGTAGTGTGCAATGTAAATGGTGTTTGGGTTTTGCACTGTAATAGTACAAGTCAAACACTGTTTAATTATTAAAGCTTGATTAACTTGTTATTGTACTTAATATTATTGCATGAATGTTCAACTGAGCAAAAATAATGTTGGTACTGAAAGCAGTGTTTTAAACATTCCACACACATTGTCACAGAAAAATACAGGACCTTAGAATTTGGTTTTTGAAAGCTACTCAAATTATTGAATGCCAGTCAAACAGCCTCTTTGAGTCTCTTTCCTAGGAGATGGGAGACCTGGAAAGGTCTTAAGTTTGCTGAGCCTCTTAGTAAGATCTCTAAGCATTCACCTGGTACAGAGTTGTACTTTCCTATCCACAACACTTTCCTGTGCCATTTCCTGTGGGCTCTTACAAAAGCCTGTGGCTTTTTGTGCTGAAGAAAGCAAAGAAATGCTGGTAAGGTGTTAGCCAGGCTTCCAGAAGTGAAAAAAATTGTCAGTGTTAGGTCAGAGGTTGGGACTCAATCTGAAAGTCCCTTCCAACCTAGATAATTCTATGAAATACAGTGGTACTGTGTACCTGTGAGTCTAATGCAGGTCAGTGGAACTGGGCAATTTTTCTACTGCTTTTTAAAATCCTGGTGTTACCACTTGATGCAAGGTGCAATATTGTGATCTGCTTAAGGTAACCCTCTAGAGACTGTTAAAAAAGAGGGCGGTGGTGCTCACAGGCATGCTTCTGTAGGGATACGTGCACAGTGTGACCAGCACAGCCCTTCTACTGAGGGTGTAGCTGTGTCAGCGTGGCTGGGTTGCACGGTTGTATTGAAGTATCATGTGCTGAGGAAAAAATAATATAATTGATTTCCTGTTTTCACAATGGTTTTCTTAGGATGTCTCAGTGGGATTGTGCGTTCTAGATATGTAAGAGTACCCTTGTTCCTAATCTTAACCAGAATCTTTAGTTTTGATGGGTGATTTGTGCCAAAATGTGGCAGAATAAATCTCTCTAAAAGTGTATGCTTGGCTTTCTTGGCTATGCATTTCACTTCCTTTTTTTTTCCTTTTTTTGGTTATGCTCATTTTTTTGCACCAATGAAGGCATAGCAAATGAATCTAAAAAACTTTATGGAGCACAGTTCCATCCTGAAGTTAGCCTCACAGTGAATGGAAAAATGATCCTGAAGAATTTTCTGTATGATATTGCGGGATGCAGTGGTACCTTTACAGTGGAAAACAGAGAACTTCAGTGCATTCAAGATATCAAAGAGAAAGTGGGGTCATCGAAAGTCCTGGTAAGTCAACTGAATTGAAGCTGAAAGATTGTTTGCAAAAGCCTGACAGAAACACTGACAACAGTTACTAAGGTTAATTTGGAAAGTGCAGAATTGTCATGATTTGTAATACAAAGTTTTAGAAAGTTTGCACAAATTGGGTTGAGACATTGCTTGATGACTTATTTTCTTCCAAGTCATTGACTATAAAACAATAGTCTGGTCTCTTCCTCATAGTTCTATCTGAATTATTTGTTAGTGCTTTCCCTGTAGACAACTGACTGAATTTTGGTTTTGTATTTTCTTTATCCTTAGGTTTTACTCAGTGGTGGTGTGGACTCAACAGTGTGTACTGCTCTCCTGAACCGAGCTTTAAACCGAGATCAGGTCATAGCAGTACACATAGATAATGGATTTATGCGTAAGAGAGAGAGTCAGTCTGTGGAAGAAGCACTCAAAAAACTTGGGATTCAAGTTAAAGGTACCATAATTTTGTTAAGTATGCCTAATACATCTAATGTTATGGCCAGTCTTCTAAATGTATGCTTAGTGTTTTGTTTTCAACCTTTGCAATTCTCAGACTTTACATACCAAAGCATGGTTGCTCATTTGGAACAACCTAAGCCTATTCACAAAATTGCAAAACTAAATTTTAAGCCTCACGTATTTGATTGGAACATCCAATGAACTGACCTATCTCTTCAGTTGTTGAGATATGATATCTGCTATTGGGGCACAACAAAAGCAGTGGGTATCTGCCTCGCTCACTGGTTCTCAGTCCCTTTTTTGCTGATGGGTAAGTAATCCTTTTCAACTACTGCAAAACTCAATTTGATTGCTATTTTCTTCAGTAGCTTGTTTAACAGTCCTTCATTGGGGCTTTATTTCTTGTCCTGGATCTCTTTTTCTTAAACTGTAAGCTCATTTGGGTGATTAAATTCTATTATAGCCGAAATTACTTTTTCAAGGCATGTTTTTCACTCTCCTGGCTTCTAAATTGGTGCATTTTAGTTGTTTTTGGAGTAGCTTGTTGAGAAGCTATAGGTTATGACAGAAGGTACCTTGTCATGGCTGATGAGAAGGTTTAGAGTTTTTTGGTGCTTGAAGTATAATGAGGTCAGAGAAGACAAATTGTGTGTTTGAGTTCTGCAAACAATAAGAGCTTCTTTATACTGCCTGGCTGATTTATTTCATGAGTAATAGCTGCCTATTCCTGGGGCTGTGCATAAGTGCTATTGTCAAGTGAGTCTCTTTTGTTTCGGTCAGGAAGCGTGGCTCTAGGTGAGCAATGCTTTCCACCAGCCTGACAGCGTGAAACAGTGCAGGGAGGTGGCACGTTAGCATCTTGCACATTGGGCTGCAATATCCTGATGCTGCAAAGCCCAAGCTTTGTTCTGCACGCTTTTTTTTTTTTTAAGTGGAAAATCTGTCTTATTTTTGCACTCCAAGAGTAAACCAGGCTGTGAGAGTAACAAATTGAGGGAATCCCTTTGCTGCAAATGCTCCTTTTGTAGGTCATGGAGTTCAGCACTGCTAAAAGATGCCAAAGAGCCTCCTAGCTGATCTCTGTGTTGAGAGCTTCTCTGAATTAAGCAGCATATAATGTACCAGGAGTAAATAGTGCATCATTTAATTTTGGTTGCTGAAAGACCTTGGGGAAATACCATCCTGTAAACTATTTAAATAAAGCAAGTAAATTATAATCTAAGAGGGGAATCAAGAACTGAACCTTCACACTGTTGCCTAGGCTCATAATATGAAAAACATTGCCCTCCAGAGTAGGTTAATAAGAGAGATAAAATGCTTCTGTTACGATTAATTCTTGAGGGATTGAACAGGCCTATCTAATGCAGTTAGTAGTTAAAGGACTGGAGTGATTTTTATTTTTTTTTTTCAAAGCAGTAAAGTGAAACTTATTTTTTGCAACTTTGTGTAAAAAATCTTTACTGGCTTTGCCAACAAATTCCTGTAACTTCATACAGTGGTGAATGCAGCTCATTCATTCTATAATGGTACAACAACTCTGCCCATCTCGGATGAAGACAGAACTCCACGTAAAAGAATTAGCAAGACTTTAAATATGACTACAAGTCCTGAAGAAAAGAGAAAAATTATTGGTGACACCTTTGTTAAGGTAATATTTATAATTACTTGTTGATTGCCATTTTTTAAATGTTATGATTTCTAGATAAATCTGACTTCCATTCTAAAGCACTCAATGGCATCAGTGATCTTAAGCTGCGGGTTACCTAAGAAGCCTTTGTTATGTTATCCTAAGCCTAAAATTTTCAGCAGTCATTCAGTGGCCACAACATGGTTTGCAAGCATTGTACTAGATCCATCTTTGTGTTTAGATATTAGTTGGCCGTTCATTTGGCCAGCCAGTTGGATATATTGGTTGGCCATTCATACCTGTTACGTAAACTTCTAGATAATGGGTTTTGTCCACCAAATTGATGGGTAATGTGAGTTGGAGCATGCTTCTGTTGCTTTGCTGAAGATGAGCCATTTTCCATCTGTCAGCTCTTAGTGTTGATGATGCCGACCTTTGATAACTGAAAAGTAGATTGGAACGTTTTTTTCTTCTTTTTCTCTCCTTCTTGCAGATTGCAAATGAAGTTATTGGAGAAATGAATCTGAAACCTGAAGAGGTTTTTCTTGCTCAGGGTACCCTCAGACCTGATCTCATTGAAAGTGCTTCCCTTGTTGCAAGTGGCAAAGCTGAAGTGATCAAAACTCATCATAATGATACAGAGCTGATTCGAAAGTTAAGAGAAGAGGTAAACAAAAATGAGGGTAGTGGTGTGTTGTCCTGGTTCTCACATATACGAAGCTGAATATCAAAAATGAACAACTGGTAATTGCTGGTATAAGTGTCCCATGTTGATGGGACCCTATTCTGATGAGGCCCTTTAGACTTGCTCGTAATATTTTGCAATTTATTACACTTTTTTCTAGTTACTACATTCCCAAAGTAGTCAAAATTGCTTGATTATTGTCCTGAATTGGATATTGAGGCAGATGTCAAGAGACTGAACCTGGATTTATTCAGCATGAACAATAGTGTTCTCAACTGCAAGCTCAAAGCTGTTTCCAAATTCTTTAACCCTCAACAAACCTGCATCCTAGTAAGGAAGGAGAGCAATAGCAAATGACTGTAGCAGGAGAGTAGCTTAAGACTTCTCAGGTGACTTTATTCTGGTTCAGCTGGATGTAATGGGTCACTTATTTGTTCTGTTGGATCTTGTTCTGAGCACTAGTCAATGGGTAACCTTTAGGTGCTGATAGTCCAGATCTGGCACATTATGGATTCAGGCAAGAGCGGTGACAATGGTTTAATGAAAAGATAATCAGCTCCTGTGAAGAGAGAGAGACAAAATTCTCCTTCTCTTGAACCTCTAGTAATGTTCAGCACTGCAAGCATAGTATTCTCTCTTTTGAGAGAGCATGAGAACAATACATTTGATTGGGTTGAAATCTAGGGATGGTTCCTTTGCGTAATTACAGGGATGAGTTCTTTTTATTCTTATGCAGCTTCTGCATCTTGTTACTAGTAACCTGATCGGCTCTCTGCCAGCAGTATGCTGATGGCACACAATCTGTTTGCCAGATGTCAATTTAAGAACCCACAAATCTTTCTGAAATGGCCCAACGTGGACATGTATGGATGAGGTTGAAGATGATATGAATACAGGAGGTTGAATTGTCTGAAGATAAGCATCCCAAGTCCTGTCCCTTTGATTATCTTCATGATTGGTCTGTTTAGTCCAGAGTCCAGAAAAGCTTGCTGAATACCTTTCTTGTGTAGAGCTCTTATCTATTAGGATATGAAGCAAATGTCAGAGTCTGCCTTGTTTTGCCTTTTCTGACATTAGACATCATGTAATAACCCCCATTACTGACCTGCACTTCTAATACAGTGCAAAGTATTTTCAAGGCTTTTAGATTGGTTTGTACGTCTCGGGAAGAGAAGAAAGGTCTGAATTTCTGAAGACAGTCAGAGCAGGCTTGACCTATAGCTATATCTACACCGATTGAGCCATTGATATTTCTGGCACAAACTTAAACTTCCTTGTCTTAGCCTCTGTCCTGCAACTGTTTTACAAAGCCTACATTCATGTGTACTTTTCTTTCCAGGGCTTATGCAAGTGTTAGCAGCCAATGCTGTGAAAAGCAGGCTGATTTGACTGCCATAACCTAAACATTTGAGGCTTTTTGTTTGAATATGTAAGCTGGACTCTACTTTTTTTTTTTTTTTTTTCAGGGTAAAGTAATAGAACCACTGAAAGACTTTCACAAAGATGAAGTGCGAGTGCTAGGGAGAGAACTTGGTCTTCCTGAAGAACTGGTTTCAAGGCATCCCTTCCCAGGTATGACAGTTAGTGTGGGCTACTTAGTGAAGGGCTATAGATCACATCAATGTTGCTTAGAAAATACTTAACCTGTAGGATAAATTTATGTTGAAGCCTAAAACTTAACCTCTAAACAGGAAAAAAATTGATTGATTTGTTAGTTACTTAAGCAGGATTTTTTTTCAGGAAAGGAACATTTGAGAGGGGCTTTATCATGTATAGTGGTTAAAGGAGAAGCTTTATAATTGAGTTTGCTTTTAACTGTATTTGTTTCTTTTTGGTTGCATAAGCCAAAGCAAGAATTATCAGTGAAGAGCAGCTGAATGCTGCCTGAGCTGTCAGATGTATCTCACTTGAAATAATGGCCTATATCTACCTGTCTTTCTAAGGAGCACTTGCTCTTTTGAAAATGATTGCATGGAAAATAATGACAGTTCTCCAGCAGAAAACATCAAAGTATATAATACAGCAAAGCCCACATCCTTTTAAGGGGGTTATGTTTTTCTATCTGTGTGTTTTAAAATTGTCCTGCAGGGTGTGTCGTAGTCTCTGGCAGAGCGTGTAGGCTGTTGTGCTAATGTACCAGCATCGCATGACGTGCAAGAAGCTGTCTTCAGGCACTTCCAGTAAATTGCGTGTGCTTTTGTATTAAGTAGCTAAAAGGTCAAATAGCCAACAGGGGTCTTTAAAATCAACAGAGACTCAACTGTGTGTTATAAACCAACTCTTTCATCCCAGTTGCCTAGCAAAGGGAAGGAGGAGGTTCCTGTTCATTTTGGCTTGCCATCTACCACACTTCATGACCACTAGCTGCTGCTTTACAGAAGCATACAATTGAAGGTGTAGGTAAATAATGCTTAAATGTACCGAACAGAAATACTGTTCTGGAATAAACTGCTTGTGTATTATTTGTTTTTTTTGTCTTGCAGGGTGTTAAGATAATTGAAGTATAGGTGCAATGGCAGAGCATGCTGTACTCAGTGATTGACTGCTGTTCCAGATGCTGTCACATTTTTAGATGAAAGTAAGCTTTCCTGTTATTTAGTATAATGTTTTTTCAACTTCGCATTTCAGGTCCTGGTCTAGCAATTAGAGTGATATGTGCTGAAGAGCCCTATGTGTGCAAAGACTTTCCTGAAACAAACAACATTTTGAAGATAGTTGCAGATTTTTCTGCAAGTGTTAAGAAGGTAACAACATTGTTAAATTTAAATATGCATAAAAGTAGTATGATCATTCTGTAGTTGGCTTCAGTGAGGTTTAAGCTGCTAAATGTTTAAAACTACTTGTGCTCTTTAAGGAGTAGTGCATTCACTTGAAGCCATTCAGTATGGTACAGCAGAATTTTTTTCTCCATGACTAGTGTAAGTGTTAACTTATGGAAAATTGAAGTTTATATACCTCTCAAATAGTAAATAATATTTTTTCTAGTTAAACTTCGTGCAGATGAGGATTTCTGGAGATCTTTTACTTCCTAAAATAATTGCAGCTTTCTATTTGCATGCCCTGATGTCTAATTTGAAGTGCAGGAGAAAGGAACTAGTGCTCACCAGGTGTCCTGAACAAAAAGCTGAAGTTTTAATCAATGATGTTTAAGTTCTCAATCTCTTAATTGTTATAACTTTCATGATTACTGTAAGCTCACTTGAATTAAACTGCAGGTGGCTGGAAAGTCGTTAGCTGAGGCCTGCTCTAAGTTGAAGTCTTAAGTTCAAAATGACTTTCAAAACACCAAAGGGGAGTAGTTCCTTGAAAATGTGTTGAACGGCAATGTAGCATAACAGGATACTGCTTCGTTCTGTATCTGAAATAAGCAACAACAATGAAAAGCATAGCTTTGTGAAAGAGAATGAACCATACCTGCTGCCCTTGGAGAGGTTCCGCTTAAACTACATGCAGTCCAAATTAAGTAAAACTGCTTTTGCTAGAATTTAGTTGTTAAATGAAAGTTGTCTTTTTTTTTTTTTTAAATAGTTCCAATGGGTAAATGTGGACTACATTTAAGCAATCAGCTACTTACAGTGCAAATAAAATTATTATTTTTAAGTTCGTGTGCTTAAGGACTTTATTTAATTAAAAAGTACTTCTCTGCATCATTACACAGCCGCATACTTTGCTGCAAAGGGTCAAAGCGTGTACAACCGAAGAAGACCAGGAGAAGCTGATGCAGATTACAAGCCTACATTCACTGAATGCCTTCTTGTTACCAATCAAAACTGTGGGAGTGCAGGTAAATGGATTCATTCCAGGGATGTTTGAAAGCTGCTTCCTAGCAGTGTGGCAGGCAGTGAAACATAATAATTGCTGCTTTAAGACTGAATGAAAATAAAGGGCTTGACTCATGAACATAAGCTTCAAGTGACTGTGATACCTCTGTTATTGTCATTTGTCAATGCTGTTGTAGTGCAAAGGTGTCAAGACATCGGAAAAGACACTTGAGTAAATGCCAGTACACCCTAGTGTATTTGAGGATGTCATTGAGTTTGGATAATGCTGGTCACTTACAAGCAGTTTCTTCATGGATTCATAACTTGCAGACTTGTAACCTTTAAGGCTGAGGAGTCCTAGACTAAGTTGGTCAAAAGCCCTCTACTTTCTACATTTGAATATGCTTGTTGCCCTTTCTTATACTTTTTCGAATTGTGCTGTATCCATATCCTTGTCAGGAAAGGAAGCAGAGCAGTGCAGGCTGTTCAGGATATGGGAGCACTTGACTGTGCAGTGGCATAATGTTTTCTTTCCTTTCACTCCTTTGCTAATGCCACTGGAACTTTTGTGGGCTGTCCTTTGTATTTGGTTTGTGTTTTGTCACAAAACGCTGAGCTGGCCTTCTCACGGATTTGCGTGCAGTAGCTTGGAAGATACGAGTAGTCATAGCTGTAAAGTACCTTTCTTTGCTTTATCAGTATTGATTTACATCTTTTATTATCAGCCGTTTAATCCTGTGTGTCTTTTCTGTAACTCTGTTCAGTCAGCTTTTCTTACTATTTTAAATAGCAGTATCATCAGCAGATTTTTACTCTTCATCACAGGCTTTCTTCAGATGGTGCTGTCAAAATAACAATACACAATCAATAGCTACGCTTAGGTCACCTTATATGAATCTTTCAGTTCTGAAAGATTTTCTTTTATATGCTCTTGTTAGCTTACCGAAAGTCTGTTGTATTCTGTATTTTGTCTTTCACTTGGTAGCTCTGTGTTCCACTTGGTATCTTTCTAATACTGACTTCACCAGCTCAGTGTCTGCTAAATGTATAGCAGTGTAGTCCTGGACACAAAATATAATCCTGGAACCTATGAGATGAACAGGAAACTTTTGTCAACTCTTCTGGCAACAAACTTCATGTTCAATTTTTTTTTTTTTAATTTATAGGGTGACTGTCGTTCATATAGCTATGTTTGTGGGATCTCTAGTAAAGATGCTCCTCACTGGGAGTCTCTTATGTTTCTTGCCAGGCTCATACCACGCATGTGCCACAACATAAACAGGTAAATTTTTTTTTAATTGTCTTTATTTCTAATGATCCACTTAATTCATTGAAGTTTAGCATGCACAAGCATTCTCCTCTTTAATCTATAGTAGAATTTTTTTATATGTTGGACAGATATATCATACAGAGGTTATAAATACACAGTAAGTCAAAAAGTAAGTCTATTTCTGGAATTCTAGGTTGAAAAAGAAATTAATAGCCTGTATGCTTTTTTTTTTAAACACTTGATTAGACAACGTCCGATGTGATTTATGCAAAATCTTTTTTGACAGATTCCAAGCCTGTTGTTGAGTTGTGATGTCATGCAGTGCTTTTTTTACTTTGTGTCAAAAAGGGAATTTACGTAGGACTGTCAGTTCTAATGGCCCATAGGAAAGCTCCAAAGCTGGGCAGTTTAATCTTAATTGAGCTTTTTTTTGTGAATAAGCATTTTTCTAGCTACTTGAGTCCATAACTTTTCTAGCTGCTGCAGTTGCATAGATGTTAAATCAGTTCTGTGGAATGCATATCCTCCTTGCCTGGCATGAGACTTTCTGATGAAACTGCTTATAATTGCTTATAGCAAAACTTAATTTTGTCACGTCAGTGATGCCTACTGAAAGAGGTGTTATTCTTAAAGGCAAGATCTTGAGTTGCAAGATGATACTTTAAATGCAGAGGGAACAAAAGAAGGTATAAAATCAGGATTGTGTGTGCAGTTTCAAAGTATGTGCTGGATTTACAGCATTGCTGTCGTCTTTAAGCTCTTTTGGATTTAATCCTACCCTCCTGAATTTACCACATCTCTGGGAGTTCTGCTGTACCAGGGTATGTTTCCAGAATCTTTCATTGCTGTTTACAGGGACACTGAAGCTGGCGGTTTGAGGATTGCACTGAAATAGTTGGTCTTCTGCCCAACTATGCCTGCAGACTTTACATTACAAACAAAAATACAGAATGTAAAACTTGTATATTTTTCTTCTTTGGATTTTAGACAAGTATTCTTGGTTTGTGTCTACAGACTCAAATAACTCGTGTGATTACGCCATAGTAAATCATTGTATGAGACCCATTAGACAATATTATATTTTGCTTTTTGTTTTGCAACTTAGAAAACACAAGGAATGAGATCTTGTAAAAAAAGACTAGTTTTAATTAGGAAGATATTTTGTTATAGATGTAGTTATGTGGATTTATAAATTGCAATGTTAGTGCCATGTGCTGAAAAACCATCTATTTCTTAACAGTAAGATTTACTATTTGATGGTAGTTTTTGGTGGTTTCGTATTAGGAGAGAAAATAGAAATTGTTAGCACTTATTAAGTAGCTTTTTCAGAATAATCTTACCGTTTACTGACATAAAATTGAAAAAACACCCTTTGTGATGCCCCTGAGTTAGTATTTCTTTTTTTTTTCCAAAGGAGTATTCTCTTCAGTAAATAATATTGTGGCTGTTGCTAGTCTCTAGTAAACTGAAATAAATTAGTATGTTTGACTTCCAAAGCTAGTATGCATGTCACATTTATAGAATATATGCATGAAGTTATATTAAGCTCTAGTTAGTAACTAAGGAGCACAATCAAATATTATGCTCTTCTTCCTAGTTTTATTTTCTCACTGCAGCACTAAAGATGCAGGTTTTAGGTAATCTGGTTTATTCCATGCATGCAAAATGTTGGGTTTTTTTCCTACCATCCTGATTGTTTTCCAGAGTTGTGTATGTGTTCGGTCCACCGGTTAAAGAACCTCCTACAGATGTCACCCCTACTTTCCTGACAACAGGAGTCCTCAGCACTTTACGTCAAGCTGATTTTGAGGCTCACAATATTCTCAGGGAGTCTGGTAGGTACTTCACCTTATCCCGCAATATGTGTGGGAAGCAGTTCATCAAACTTGCCTATATTTTGTATAAATCAAGTTATGGAAGATACCTCTTTTTAAAAATACATATTCTGTTTGCAAGGGTGTCTTACCATAATTTGTACAAAAATAGTCCCAAAGGGTGAGGATAACACTGTCAATTGTGTTTGTAAAACTGTAGAAGTGTTTCGCTAACTTTTGGTGACACTTGGCTTTGTGTGAATGAATCGCTCCCAAAAATAAGACTTGAGTTATCATTTAGTGAAAAAGACTCCCTGTACCAGTAGCTCATGCTGGTGCTAGCAGAGGGTGAGAGCCTGCATCACTATTGGACCAACTCTGCAGGCTGCCACACACCTGAATCTCCAACTTCTTAGATCACTTAAACAGCGAAATTAGGAGGTCTGTGTATTGGCTTATTTAAGGCGATATTTAAAAAAAAAAACAGCTGTGAGAGGTGGTCGTCTGGAGTTACCCATCAACCACCAGCAACAAGGATACTTAAGAGCTTTCTCTTAAATATGTCAGAGAATGACATATTCTTGTGAATGACTATTGGGCTTGATTCGGGGTTAGATAAAACCCCATGGTTATGTTGTGTGGGAAGGAAAGTAAATCTTAAATTGCATTCACATCAAATTACAGGGGTAATAGAGGTTAACTGGTTTTGTTCTGCATGCCTGTAAAAGGATTATTTCAAGTGGCAATTTGAGTAGTTTTAGTGTACGCGCCACTAATTACATAATTGTATAATGAGTGTGATCTTCTGAGGTGTGGTAGCAGTAGCAAAAAGATCCCAGAAGATGTAAATGTAGCTCCTAGTATATAGTTTGAAGTACATGTGGAAAGTTCTGTAGAACTTTTATCACGTTGGTGTCTTTAAGCCAAATTAATGCACTCTCTACTATTATTTTCTGAAGGTTATGCTGGAAAAATTAGCCAGATGCCAATAATACTGACACCGTTGCATTTTGATCGGGACCCCCTACAGAAACAACCTTCCTGTCAAAGATCTGTGGTTATTCGAACTTTTATTACAAGTGATTTTATGACTGGCATTGCAGCAACTCCTGGTAATGAGGTTCCAGAAGAGGTAATACCGGTTTTCAAGTTTCTTTTCAACATGAGCTAGTATTGTAAATGGCTTGTTCTGACTTTCTTTCCTCTCTTTTGCTTGCTTTCTTTGCCTTTATAGCAGTTTTTTGGGTCTGTCTTAGTGTCCATTAGGAAGAATATGATGGTGGTTTGGGAAAAAAACTAACAAAATGGGGAGCTGGCAGATGGGTATGATAAACTTAAAGGCTTTCCAACAGACTTGAGCCAAAATACAGTCAGTGGAAAAAGAAAGAATACTCCAACTATTCCTGGGATTTTGAAATTAATTTTTTGCAGTAATAGAATCATAGAATGGTCCAGGCTGGAAGGGGCCTCCAAAGGCCATCTAGTCGACCCCCCTGCAGTCAGCAGGGACACCCCCAACTAGACCAGCTTGCCCAGGGCCTCACTCCAGGGAAGGGGCCTCAGCCACCTCCCTGGGAAACCTGTTCCAGTGTTTCACCATGCTCACAGTAAAGAACTTTTTCCTAATATTCAATCTAAATCTGCTCTTCTCCAACTTAAAGCCATTGCCCCTCATCCCGTCACTGCAGGCCTTTGTGAACAGGCTCTCTCCAGCCTTCCTGTAGGCCCCCCTCAGGTACTGGAAGGCCGCTATTAGGTCTTCCTGGAGCCTCCTCTTCTCCAGGCTGAACAACCCCAGCTCCCTCAGCCTGTCCTCGGAGCAGAGGTGCTTCAAGCCCCAGATCATTTTTGTGGCCCTTCTCTGGACCTGCTCCATCAGGTCCATGTCCTTCCTATATTGAGGGCTCCAGACCTGCACACAGTGCTCCAGGTGAGGTCTCGCCAGAGCAGAGCAAAGTGGCAGAATCACCTCTCTGGACCTGCTGGCAACACTTCTTTTGATGCAGCCCAGGATGCGATTGGACTTCTGGGCTGCAAGTGCCCACTGCCTGCTCATGTCCAGCTTCTCATTCATCAGCACCCCCAAGTCCCTTTCCTCAGGGCTGCTTTCTAATACCTCATCCCCTAGTCTGTACTGATGGTGTGGATTGTTCCGGCCCTCGTGCAGAACCCTGCACTTGCTTTTTTGAACCTCATGAGATTCACCTGGGCCCACCTCTCCAGCCTGTCCAGGTCCCTCTGAATGACATCCCGTCCCTCTGGTGCATCAACACCACCACACAGCTTGGTGTCATCTGTGAACTTGCTGATGTTGCTCTCAATCCCTCTATGTTGTTGATAAAAATGTTTTAACAGTACTGGTCCCAGCATGGACCCCAGAGGGATACCACTTGTCACTGCTCTCCATCTGGACTTCAAGCCATTGAGTACCACCCTCTGGGTGCGAACATCCAGCCAGTTCCTTATCCACTGAACAGTCTACCCATCAGTGATTGGAAATGATTTTACAGAATTGTCCTTGATCCCCACTACTGATTTTACCAAAACCTGCGGTTTAACATCTCAAAGTGTGTTGTTTTCTCTTTATGTCACTAAAAGGATTTAGGAGTCAAGTTCAGGCATATTTTTCTGGGAAACTTTATTCATGTCTAGTTTCAAGTACTTCATCTCTCTGGGAATGCAGTGTAGAGGAAGAACAGAATTTACTTTCATTTTAAACATACTTTAAAAGTGTATAGATGTTGTGCAGTAATTGTATGTAACTGAAGTCTTCTACTTTAAGGAAGCCTGTCCATTTAAAAATAAATGATTCAAGGTTAAGTTACCATGTAAACTATTTCATTGTATAAAATGAGGATTCATTTGACCTTGCAGTTTGTGTTTAAAAAAATCCAACAACCCACAAACAAAACAACCAAACACCACAAAACCTGTAGCCAAACAAAAAACCCCTGCGTTCTTCAGAATGTAAAATGGTCACTTTAAGGCTAGGTAATAATGTGGTAACAAAATAAAGCTTGTGGAATTTATGGGGGAAAAAAAGTCATATTTGATTAATTTTTTCCTGTGTTTTTCCATGGAGAGCTATACATTGGTTAATTTATGCTTGCACTATAAAACAGCATGTCATGTAAGTGCCAAGTGTGAACTATGGGATTTTTAAGGAAGCTGAACTTCTTAGGGTCAGCAAATTCTTATTTAGAATACTTTTGCGAACGTGGGTTAATAGTGAGCTCCAGATATTAACTCTCAATGGAAACTCTTTCCTTTGGATGCTTCTTCCTGTTTGTTTGGGGTTGGGTTTTTTTTTTTTGCCTTGAGAGCTCCCTTTTTTGTTTTAAAAACAGTTTCACTCAGACTGTTGCTTTGTGTTTGGTAGTTCAGCTGGAGATGATGGCCTGAAAATGATTGATAGTAACATCTAAAAGTATAATTTCCTGCTGAACTTTCAAGAAATAGTTTTGAAGGTGAAGAGCTGCTGCCTTGAGGGAATAATGGTATAATGAAGCCTGGAGATTTTGTAGAAGTTGATTTTATTTCTTAATTGGTACATATTAAGATCACCGCTAATAGGCTCTTTCTCTTATGTATAACAGAACTAGGGTGAACAAAGTTTTCCTTTTTTAAGCTTTTCTTGGATAGTTTTCACTAGATTTGTGTTACATGCTTTCTTCTGATATTTTTCTTTTCTCCGCAATAGGTTGTGTTAAAAATGGTGGCAGAGATTAAGAAGATTCCAGGCATTTCTCGGGTAATGTATGACTTGACATCAAAGCCACCAGGAACGACAGAGTGGGAGTAATTAACTTTTTTTCTATTAAAGTACTGTGTGCAGTCTAAATCATATCAGAAACCATTCCCAGTGTTGACATGCAGTACTGTGAAAGAGTGACTGGAGCTGCTACATCGCATCAGATTCCTCTCCTGGAGCATAAACCTGCATTTAAGAGCTGTGCTGGGAATAATAACTGAGTGGGGCTGAGGATTTGTACGGGTAAATAATCATGGCAGCATTGCTGGTGCGCAGACAGATTCCTTTCGCTTTTGCCTTTGTCTTACCAATTCTTCCTGTTTTCATGTGTTTTATTGTTAATTGTCATTTCAATGTCTCTTTTGGTTTTGTACACTGTGTAAAAAGAGACAGTTTATTTACTTCAACCAAAAGCATTGTTACAGCCTAAAAATGTAAAATGAATTCTTTGTGACCAACTGCTTTTGAACGGATTTATTATAAATAAATATTTTGCCAAATGGAGTAGTGGGTACTGTTGAGTTGTGGAACTTCCATGTATCTGTTATGTATGTTTAGCCAGTTCTATATTGTCTGACGTATTAGCCCATGGCAATAACGTTGAGCTCCAAAAGAGCAAAGCTAAAATGTCATGGAAGTTACCTCTGTCTGTCTTTCTGTACTCGCTCCCTCTCGCATCGCTTGGTAGGTGTGCGTGTTGGGAACAGACGTGTATACACCAGCTGATCGTTAGCATACACCTGCTGCACACGTGTGTATGTCAGATTCTAGACAGCAAAGTATCTTTGTGTGCTTCTGGGGGCTCTGACAGAAGCATAAAAATGGGAGTGTGGTTTGGAAAGCTGTTGCACCCGAGCTACTGGATCCGTGAATCCTGTTTGTGTCCTCCAACGCTCACGCAACAGTCCCTTCACAGCCTGCTGCCAATGTGCTTTCCTTATACTTGATGACAGTTTATTTTCTACGCATTTGCTTTTACAGGAATTTTTTTTTTGGTATGTATTGTACTTAGCTTGATCGTTAAGATCATTATAGTCGTTAGTGTGGAGTCATGGTATTGGAGGTGACTTACCCAGTCCATATAGATCCCTTCCGTCATTCGTATTCTGCTGTTTATGTAGTTAAGTAAGCAATAATTTGCAAGATGGTTACTTTGGACACCTGTGCTTTTCTGATGTATTGAGGCAAAGCCATTTCCATCCACCAGAGAATTTTGAGCATGTCCTGCCGTTGCTGTCTGTGAAAGGAACAGTTAAACTGATGTGAGCAGCTTGCTGTGTGCCTGCTGGGTACCTCCACTGGTGGAACCGTAACCATGTGTCCAGGCTCATCCCCCTTATCTTTTATTTTTTTTTTTAATTTAAGCAGTTGCATTTCATTCAGCTGCAAGGTTACCATGGTGTTATGGAGTAAAATACTTGTTTTAAACTGTTCAATAGCATGGAGTGTTTCATGGCTTGTATTTTCACTTGCATAGATTTGTGAACTGGAATTAATGGTTGAAAGTGTTCTGTATTCTTTTGATTGCCCACATTTTTCTGTTGTTCTTACATTTACTGCCTACGCGTTATGGAAATTTGGTTTAATTTCTGCTTATAGGAAATGGCAAACTTGTGTAAATTATTTTTTTGCCTGCTCCATGGAGTGGTGGTTTTTCACTTGGGGGAGGAGATAGCGTGTTACGAAAGGCTCTCTGAAACCCTCTAGGGACACAGGCGTGCACGAGAGCAGCAGAACAGTGCCCGGTGTAATTTGGAGTCAGGAACATTTCCTCCTCCTCCTTCCCCCGGCTCCGCCCCAGCCCTTTTCCTGGCAGGCTTTGTAGCTTGGGCAAATTGATATTAATTGATATCTCAGTTGCCTCCTTTATAAAATGGGGGTAATAATTCTCACCTGCATCCATAACCTTTTTGAGCCTTTCGGATGAGCTTTTTGTGATGTAAGTGAAGTATTATCAATACAAATGTTCCTTTATTACTGGATTGTGATCTGTAAGAGCTGTTGGTCAAAAACATTGTAAATTGATGTTTGTTGTGGCAGAATCTGTTACAGCCTGGGTTTTGTTGAAAACAAATTATCCTTGAGCTTATCTCAAAAGAAAGCTCCCAAATGAAATTATGACCTCTGAATACATTTTGACTTTTTGTCAGAGAAAGCTGAGGATAGTTGTTTTCATTCAGTGTGCTGGCATCTCAGATGTAAAGGGTGCAATGACAAGAAATGAATCTTTCTGGTGTGAAGCAGAAATCCTTCAGCCTTTTAATGCTATATTGATTGTTGCTTATTGTAAGTGGGCTTGCTCTTGCTGGTGCTGCCACCCGTTTGTGTTGCCTTGACAGCAAAATAGGCAAAACAGAAGGAATTACTAAAAAGTAATGCAAAGAATACAGAGCACCTCTTAAACCCAAACTTTTCTCAGTTTTGGCTGAGGCACTAAGTTGGTCTCCGTGTAAATAAATCTGCAGTATATAGTCCCATAGTTATGATGTAACTCGCAAGAGAACTTGTGTGGCGATGGTGATGCCCGGTGGGTTGGGGCTTAAGGTAACTATTGTACCTCTGGACCACAAAACTTGCAGCGTACCTGGAGAGAAATCTGTTACTCACTGCATGTTGCACACTTGGAAGTCCTTCTTGGAGTTGCATCTTAACTATAGGCATGATGTATACCTGTATGCTATGTGTATACTGAAGTTTGATATACACTTTTTACCATCTTTTAATCACCTGGATTGCTTTCATGTCTGTAAGGAAAATGGAGCTTGACAGCAATTCCTGTGCTCTTTAAGAACATACTTTGTTGTTTTGTTTGTTTTTTTTTTCCTAAGCTGGAAAGTTGAATATTGAAAATTTTAGGCATAAACTTTTGCACTATAATCAAAATGTCTTATTGAAATGAAATTTGTGACCTTTAGTGCTCTTCCCCCTGTTTGACACCTGTGCCATGCATTGTAGACGTGGTGGGTTGTTCTTAGGAAGGTTGATGTTATCATCCCAGCGGTTCTTGCGTGTTTTTATGGAATCCATGTGTATCAGACAGCCAGAAGCGGAGAGAAACATAAATACTCTGTTCACATTTCTTAAAAAATTATATTTAGCACCTAGTTTACAAACTAATAACTGTAGCTGCCCTGTACAATTGTTCACCTCAAGTCTTCAGTAAAACATGTCAGCAGTTAGAGGAATTTGTATTGGGGGTATTCCCCGTCATTCTCAATTTTTAACATTTTTCTGCTTGTGAAATGATAAAGTACTGTGAGCCTTAATTTTTATCCACAAATAAAAATATTATGTTTGAACAGTGGTGTGACTTGGTTTTTAGGAGTTGCATGTAGAAACTACATTATAAATGGACTGTCCTTTTGGGGTTGAAAAAGCTGTTTTGTGGCAGTTGTGCTTTCTGGGTGCAGACCACGCTGGGGTAAAGGGACATCCCTGCTGGGGCACAGATGTCCCTTGCTGTGTGACAGCACAGGACACCCCGCTGCAGAGATACTGTGTTACTTGCCCCATGCGCGTTTTTGTACTCTGATATACTATCTCAAATGTAACTTATTCCTTAAAATGTGTATAGAGCCTTTTCTGGGGCTCTGTTTTAGCAGCCCCATTAATTAACCTGACCTGTGATGCCCACACAGCTCTGTCCCTCAGGCTGCTGGTGGTGGGTCTGTAGTGTCCTGCTGCGAAACTCCTCCTGCACCTCATTGCACTGGGGTTGTGGTTGGTTTTGTAGTGGACCTCTAGTTCTGGTATTTAATTATTTTTAGCAGCAGGTCACAGTTTCAAGCCCACATGCACACTTTCTCTTTAAAAAGAAAAAGGCAGCTGAGGTTATTTAAGAACAGAGCTTTCATGTGCAAGTCAGAAGGAGTTGCCCTCACCCACAGGAGCAAGTGTGAATTGGCAGCGGTCGTTTATCTTGCTTAAAGATCCTTTCTTGCAGTGCACAAGCTGCACTCCATAAGCAGAGTAAATAAACACGACAGCTGTGATTTTGGTGTAAATGATTTGGCCTCCAGAGCCGTTGCGGTGCTGGCTCCATGGGCAGTGCCTGTGCCTGTTCTCGGGCTGTGCCAGGGGCTTGAGGCCATGGTGGGAGTGGGGTTTGACTGAGCCACTGCTTTCAATCTGCCCCCTGATTTATGATGTAAATGAACCCTTATCCCCCAAAGAGTGCAACAGCAAGTTGTTCTTGTCCAGGCCTCTCAGCAGTATTTCCGAGTGGCTCTGCTGGCAGCCCTCTGCTCTGTCCCCTGTTGTGCTTTGGCAGCTGGAGCTTGGGACCCACGTACCTCTCAGGGCTTCGCTTTTTTGGAAGGATTGACTTCCTACAGGAGGCTTCCAAACAAATGCCTCATTTCGTGTGTTTTTCTTCCGTAGCTCAGTGGAAATTGAGACCTCTGAGTGAAACCCTCTGTGCAGCTTCCAGCCTTTCAGGAGAGCATTAAGGGATTTCAGAGGGAAGCAGTGGGAAGGATCCAAGGTAAGGAGAACATGCAAGTCTTGACTGATTGCTCTAGGAGCTGGGGATGCAGCAGGGGTGATTCTGAGCAAGGCAATGGCTGTGCAGTTGGGCTCGTTGTGGGACTCTGGGTGGCAAGAGCAGGGATGCTCCTGGGTCTCGCCTCCCGGTTCCTGGTAGCAGGGCCAGTGGTGCCACCAGCACATCCCACCACCTCTGGGTGCAGCTCTGCATCCACCCAGGGAGCAGGGATGTGCTTGGAGACCCTGTTACAGGAATGAACAAGTTAGTGCAACCAAGCCCTCACAGTGTGAAAGCAGCCAGGGAAAGAATGGTTGTAGAAATAAAACTATAATGGTTTTCACAAAATTGTAATTTTCCACAAAAGCTTTTTCTGGAAATTCACAAAATGAAAAGGAATTTGGAATACTGTGTTTTTTGGTTGTAGATTTGGAAGATGTTTGTTTACCTTTCAACACATCCCATGCTCCTGCACACTGCAGCACGGTACCCTCTATGTTGGAGTTTCCCCTGGTTTCATTCCCTCAGTTAAAAAATACTTGAATTAGTTTTCTGGTGCTGTTGGATCCAGCTAAGTTCCTTTAAATAGCAGGGCACCTACTTCTGGGGCTGCTGTTCGTGCCCTGCGCTGGCTTTATTTAAAGGAAACCTTTTTCTTCTCTCTCACTTGGCTTGCTTTAGTCCAGTCTTTCTAACAGAACAAAAAGCTTCTTTCTTAAAATATTTCTGCCACACTTTATAGCGAGCGCAGCCCCCTGAAGTGAGGTTTCTTACTGGGAAGGGGAGGTTGGTGCTGGCTGCAGCTTGGCCGTGGGGCATCCCTCGGATGGCCCCTGCGGTCCCCAGCACTGGCTGCGGGGCTGAGCTCGTGTCTGGCTGATTTCTTTGCCAAATTAAAAGCAGATTGCAAAGAGACTATTGCGCGATGATGTAATGGCTGTTCGCAGCTGACTTTAATGAGATTTAGGCCATTAACCCACTTGGCTAACGTGTACGTGCGAAGAAAGCCATAAATAAAGTAGTGAAGAGGGATTGTGAAGCGCAGTGTCACAGCTAGGCCGTTTCCATGCCTCAGCCTAAAGATCAGATCAAGAGTCCCTTGTGACTCCTCCTTCTAAAACTTAATTTCCCGTTGAATTTCTTGTGTCTTGTCACAGACAAGAACTTGAGACAAAGTGCTCTTGCTGCCCCAGGGATAACCACTTCCCTGGAAGCGCAGCACCAGGAGGTGAATTGCATCTCAAGGGGAGTGGGTTATTTCTGTTTCTTTAATTGCCTGAATGTGAACTGCAGAAAACTGAACCAGTGCTGTAGTTTAATTACTTCATTACAAAATTGAATAGCTTTAACATCTGAATGAGTTCACTGGCTTTTGCACTGTCAATTCCTTCATGGTTTTGCTCGGGCCAGTTTTGAAGCCAGCAAGGACAGTCCTTAACGATGACATCCCAGACTTGTGAAGGTCAGGCAGATGAAAAAAGCCCCAAAACAACCCCCACCCCAAAGCAGGGTGCATAACTCCACACACAAATGTTGAGATTGTTCCTGTCAGTATCACAGAGGGATGAGAATGACACAGATAATTCGTTTCCAGCGGGTGGTGTAGCTGTGGGGAGGCAGAGCACACTGTAAGTGCTTCCCACACCATCACAACCTGCCCGTTAGTTCCACAGGTTCCTTTGGTTTAAATGTGTGTTCAAGACCCCCCTTGGAGCTGGGATATTTTTCTTGTTGATTGTTCCCAAGAGTGGTTTGGGGTATACCAAAGCACCTTTGGTATAAAGCTGCTTGCAGGATTTCTTCCTTTTTTAGTGGGTTTGTTTTTTTTTTTTTAGGGTGGAAAAAAAACATGGAAAAATGTTCTGGAATAAGTCTAAGTTTTTTGGACAGCCTGTGTTTGAATCATAATTAAAGAGAAATGTTAATTAAAGAGGAACACTTTCTGCTTCTTACAGGGTCTGGTAGCAGGTGACATAGCTGAGGGGCTGTGCCTGGTGTGGGGTTGGGGACTGTCCCCCCTTTCCCCCCATGCATGTCCCACTGGGTGTCCTGGGCTGAGCTCCCAACCCCATTGCTCCTGGGGGGGACCAGGCTCACTCTTTGCAGAAAAGGGTGTTTGCCAAGGTGTTTGTGTGCACACTTTCCTTAATGAAGAAGAAATAATTCAAAGCTGCCATGTATAATTTAGTATGCTCTGACGTGGGCTGCCATCCGACCATGGGCTTGTGGGGAGCATGACCTGGCCATGGACACCAGAGTCCCTATGCTGTTATTTCCCCGGTGAAAACCTGTGATGCCAGAGGGGAAAGGGAAGCTCAGCAAATTTCTGTGCCGTGGTCTCCTGGTCCTGTGGCTCTGCCCGAGATGGTGCTTGGGTCTTTTTTATGCAGTGCTCACACTTTGGGTTTTACGTGCAGGATCTACATTCTTGTGCAGCTTTTATGCTTTGTGTCCACTTTAGGTGTACTTTGGTGATTCAGTGCTGCCACTGCAGTTCACTTCATGGGTTATTCTTGTTATTGTTTGGGCAAGGTGACATGCAACAAATAAGTGCCCAGTTTATCTTTTTGTGTCTGATCTGCCTGGGACTTGCCCAGCTCTCTGTGTTTCTTGGCGTGGAGGTGGGATGCTGCACAGGACATGGGGAATGCAGTGGGAATCAGTGGGTTTAGAGCGGGTTTGGAGAAAAAGCCTGAGGCTTCCTTGCTGACCACAGCCCCATGAGGGCTCTGGAGAGTCGTCCACCTGCTCCCGTGGAGTTTCAGTCAGTCTTGGTGGCAGAACTCGGTGGTGGACCAGGACTGAAGCAGATGCTGTACCTGCACAGCAGGGAGCTCACTGCTCTGTGCTGCATGGTGCAGGGGACAGGGGGGACTGTCCCCGCTGTGCGAAGGGGAGTGTGGCAGCCCAGCGGGGACCTGGCACCATGCACGCCCGGGTTTGAAGGTGGCTGAGTCAAGGTTTGGATTCAGGACGATCTTTTATGTTTTGCAGAGCTGGCGTTTATTTTTAGTCACTTCTGTAGTGCTGATTGCCATGGTAACACAACGGCATCGTGTGGATTCTCCGATGGATGTGCGGCTCTGGAAGCACCAGACCACGAGGAGCAGGCGTGGAGACAGGGCTCCTGGCCATGTTTTATGAGGGGCAGATGGCAGCAGAAGGTTCCATGTCTGGTCCATCCCATGGGATTCGGCTTACAGTCAGAGCTGGGACTCACTGCCACCCTTGGTTGGGGCTCTCGACCTCTGGAAACCAAACGCAATCCTCCAAAGCTCACAAACCTGTCCAGGAAGAATTTTTAATGCATCCCTGGAGCATTAAACTGCTCAGTGGGGAATTAAGCGCTCAAAACCTTGTCGACTAAAGCGGATCAGCCTTTTTGTCTGAAATTTATGCAGAAGAGGGAAGAACAACGTGGGTGGTTCTGCACCTTTTTGCACTGTTTGAAAGCAGGTGCTGAACATCCAGGGGGATCGTCAGGCTTCAAAGGCTGGTGCACGTGTCTGAGAGCAGAGCCAGGGACGACCTCCCTCGCCTGCCCACCCTGGGTAGCCACTCACCTCCCGAAAGGTGTGAACATCTGAATTCCCCTTGACCTTGGAAAATCTTCCCCTTTCTAATCATGGATTGCTTGGTCACTAGTTGCTCTTTGTACAGCCCAGACCAAACCCAGAAAAGCCACTTGTCAGTGACTTTGCTGAGGACTCAGCAAGGAGGGGAAAAAAAAAAAGTTAATTAACATACCCTGGAATTTTTCTTTTTGCTTGGGTGTGATAGCACTGGTATTTGGCTCCAAGATTGTAGCTAAAAATTATTTGAGAAGATAAAAGGCTGAAGGGAGCCTACTTCCACTTCAGTCTTTTAATTTCAGCAAATTGACTGACTTGAAGCTGAACATCATCAGCTAAACTCTCCGAGCTGCCCAGCTCCCTTTCGCCCTTCAAGGGGGCAGCTGGGAGCTTTCCAAGGGGCTACCTTTGGGATTTGTGGAGTACACTTCCACACGCAAGTCCTCCACCTCTGTTTCAGGAAGAAACACGGTGCTTTTTACCGTCTGTCACTTTTAATTGCAGTGGTGTTTCAGTCCGATGTAACAAGCCTGGCTGGCACAGGAACAGAGCACTATCACAGCAAATTGTGAGTGGCTGTAATTGCCCACGGGCTGGTTGTGATGCTCTCCCCAGATGAGCTGGCACGGTGACATCCTGGGCAGTCTGTCCTGCTCCCCTTCCTGTGCTGGTTAGCAAATGGATCAGAAATAGGTGACACAGCTGTTTTTGTGTGTGATGGACGATTGGAGATCTGTCTGAGGGGCTGGAGCTGCTGTCCCAGCAGGGATTCCACTGGCAGCCCGTGCCCAACAGGCACATAGCTCATCGCATGAGCTGGCCTTGCTCTGCCCGCACGAGAGTGCCCATCCCTGGCTCTTCAAATGGCACTGGGTTTCTATCCCGTGCTATAAATCCAAGGGGAGGCAGTTCCCCTCCAGTGCTGCTGTGTGCCAGGGAAGATTCACCAGCAGGTCTGGGAAACATGGAGAAACCATCCAGTCCTTCCCCTGGAGAAACACCTGTAATGGTCTGCTCCTGGATGGGAGCAGGGCGTCAAAACTCAGGACCCTCCTGTGAGCCAGGAGGTGAAATGCCTTTGTGGTTCCCGTCAGGAGAGGGCTGGATATGTGGGAATACATTAACGCCAATTTCTGGTGTATTGGATGTTGAGATTTCTCTTTAAAACCTGAAGTATGCAGATATATCTAACTTTTGGTTATCCAGTAATGCCTGTGATGCAGCTATTTTCCCCCATTCCCCCCCCCACCTGAAATGGTGTTTCTACCACCATGCTGGGCTCCTCACCCTATGGGGCCGTGTTGGTGCGGTGCCCATCCAACTATCCTTGTGGGCAGATGACCGGAGGGGGAGCTTGTGCTGCAGGGGAAGCAACGCTGTTGGATTATAAATGCATTTCATATTACTGCTGGGTTCCGCTCCCTGGCAGCCACAAGGGTCCTGGCCCCTGCATACTGCTCATTTAGTGTTTTGAGGTTTTGAGGGGTTTTTTTTGGGGTGTGGGGGGGTGCTGACCTGCAAAGAATGACAACCTGCAGAGCTGGCATGGCTGGGGAACCACAGCACCGAGGGAGGAGCCAAGGAATAGAGACAGGACCAGAGGAAATGGTCTGAAGTTGCATCAGGGGAGGTTTAGATTAGATATGAGGAAGAATTACTTTACTGAGAGAGTGGTCAGGCACTGGAACAGCCTGCCCAGGGTGGTGGTGGAGTCTCCATCCCTGGAGGTATTTAAGAAACGTGTAGACATGGCACTTCAGGGTGTGCTCTAGTGCCCAGGATTGTTGGTTTGTGTCTGTTTGTGGGTGGGTGTGGTGTTTTTGGTTGGGTTTTCTTCTGTGTGTGTGTGGTTGGAGTTGATGATCTCAAAGGTCCCTTCCGGCCATGAATATTCTGTGATTCTGTAATAGTTTTAAACACTAAATGAAACCTAATGCAGACACGGAGCGGTTTTTAAACATCATTTTGAACCTGTTCTTTGTTTCCCAGGTCATGCCTGCTTGCTGTGAATAGAGGAATGAACAGAGGGAGGGCTGCTCCCCCACTCCAGGAGGGCTGACAGGACGCTGGATCTCTTTCCAGCTTGTTCCAAGCGAGGATGAAAACAGCAGGGAATGCTTGACCTGCTATGCTGAATTTTTCGCAGAGCTTGCCTATATTTGGAAGCACGCTGAAAAGGCTGATTTGGGATCTTTCCCCTCACATTCAGGGATGCCTGTATTGACTAGGGCACAGGGGCCACTCCAATGCCCTTCCAGAAGTTAAGAAATGTGAGGATGGATCAGGAGAGGAGCTGGAGGTGTCCCTGGGGCTGTCTCTGTGGGTGCCACAGGGAAGCATGTTTGCTGAGGATGCCTGTGCATCCCAAGCCTGGAGCAGGCAGTATTCCGTGCCCGGAGCAGGGCAGGAAGCAGCGGTCCCAGGCGTGAAGCCGGTTGCTGCTGGCCGAGCAGGGCAGGACGGAGCTGAGGTTCTCCCTTCAGCCTGCTGTGCATAAGTCACTACGTTTAAATGCTGTCAGAGCAGGGTGAACCACTTAAAACCAATTAAGTACACTAATGAATCTTTCCCTGATGGAGTTTCAATTACCTTAAGTAGAAGGCAGTATGGAGCAGGAGTACCGTTAGCCTAAAGGCTATCGTTTAGACTCTTGCTAATTGGATCATGCATTTGAAAATTACTCTGCTCCTATGGGATGAAATCTATATGTTTACTTAGATATCACTTACAGATATTTTCCAACTCAATATGTACCTGTGAAAGGCTTGCATTTTTCTGCTTAAAAACCTCGAAATAACCTTCCAGGTTGTTAACTACTGCTAACTTATCCTGTTTGAGGTGAGATATACTTGTGTATGTAAATAGATTTGTTGTCTGTATACATAGCTGAAAAAATGTAGGGAACACTTATTAAGTGTGGAGTTTGAAAAGCTAGGGTGGATTTTAAGATCATTTTAAAAGAGGATGAAATTTAAGTGAGTTCTAGTAGAACGGCTGGTTCCAAATTTGCATCCTGCATTCCTTTAGTTTGGGAAGGGGGGCTGGACTTAGACGATCTCCAAAGGTCCCTTCCAACCCTGTATCATTCTCTGTTTCTGTGAAAGAGGCAAAATAAACTTGTTGTGAAGAAAATCAGGACAGGTGCCTAATGCTGTGAGGCACTTGCGGACCAGCACACAGATTTAACTGAAATGGCACATCTTGATAGAAAACTGCCATGGGGAGATTTTAAAAAAAAAAAAAAAGTTAAAAACATGAACTGTGGGACGTATACTAATCCATCAGAGACACCTAATGCTTTTCTGAGCAGAAAACATCTACTGGAGGCTTTAGAAATGTTTCTCTTTAGAAAACTACCTCTGAAAAAAGGGGAGGTGTGACTGGAAGGGTGTCTGAGCCACAGGAAAACATATTAAACCCATGTCCTGATCCCGGAGCTGGTGAGGCCGGGTGTTACAGGAATGTTCTGCTTTAAAACTGGTGACATGGGGGTTTTTTTATGGCTGCTCTGTACCTCTGCGCTTCCTGTTATTGCTGTAACCTCCCTTTGCTCCAGACAGCTCAGGATTGTGTTAATACAGATAAGTGCAGGGCATTATGCTGGGCAGCGGGGAGATTATCCCACCCTGCTGGGGCACTCAGGGACTTGGCGGGGGCCAGCTCAGCCCCGGGGCTGCCAGCTGGGACCTGCTGTGCCAGGGGATGTGGGGGGATCCCACCAGTGGGTGGGGGTGCTCCTGTGGCAGTGGCAAGGAGATGGTTTCCATATCACGTGTCCAACTGTAGGGACAACAGCTGGAATAAAAATCAAATTTTATAAAGCATTTTAAGAAGAACTATAGCCATTTTCAAAGCCTGAAGAAAGATTGTTAATTATCATAGAATGGTAAGAATTGGAAGGGACTTCGAAGACCATCTAGTCCAACCCTGCTGCCATGGGCAGGAACATCTCCCACTAGACCAGGTTGCTCAAAACCCCATCCAGCCTGGCCTTGAACACCTCCAGGGATGGGGCAGCCACAGCTTTTCTGGGCAACCTGGGCCAGGGTCTC
>JAOQGH010000051.1:9008485-9079943 GCA_025769975.1 Gallinago jamesoni | reverse complement strand
CATGGCTTGCTGCTTACTCTAGATTTTTGCTCTTCTAGCTTTAGAAGCACAGAGGCTCTTCTAATCTTACTGTGCACTTAAACTTATTTTCCAGCATGGCTTGCTTTGCCTTCCAGGTATTTCTTCAGATATCCATAGGTCTAGTCTAAAGTCAGCCCAATAAAAAACTCCTGTTTTATTAAGAGGTATTTAGTTATGTGTGGGAAGTACTGAATTGTTAACAAGAAACACTTACTAAATACTCATAGGCTGGTTTATTTATAGGATTATTGGTTTTTCTTTTCCTTTCATTGCTTTAGCAAACACAGCTTAGTTCAGCCTATTACTGAATAACCTAAAGTACAGCAGCGCATGAGCTTAGTTTGTTTCTGATGACAATAGTATTTCTCTCAGACGAAACGCCATTTGTAAAGCCAACTTGGCATCTTATTATCCAACAGGGTGTTTGTTGCATGGCTTCCTTCCATATACACTTTGCTGGGGTTTGAAGTCTTAAAGACTGAACTGCACAGGCCAGGTCTGTCCTCACGCCTGGGAAGCTCTGACTGTAAAACCTCTCAATATTCTGCTCATGCATGGTTAAAATAGCATCTCTGTGCTTGGGCAGCTGCAGTTTGAGAGCCCAGAGGTGAAATGTTAGATGTATATGTCTGCAAAAGCACCCGGGCAACTTTTGCAAAACACGCTGTTGGCAAATGTTATATGTGGAAAGTATTTATGGAGGTCATGGGCTCCTGAGGCGCTGCTGGATTAACCCGTGCAGCAGCCTTTGGGGCCAGGGCTACAGTTTTCTATTTGTATTTTATCTATTTTTATATTTGGGGTTTTGTTCAGGGGGGATGGGTTCTTCCCACAACACACAAGCCCCCAGCAAATTTACTTCATTTGGGGCAAGCCCCCCAGGCTGTCCTGCAGGAGTTCCTGTGTCCTGAGAAAGTGCTGCAATGCTCTACCCAGTTTATGTTGCTTTTGTTGGTTGAGCTAATTAAAAACTTGAAATTTAGGATTTTCAAGCT
Organism: Gallinago jamesoni; assembly: GCA_025769975.1. Lineage (NCBI taxonomy): Eukaryota > Metazoa > Chordata > Aves > Charadriiformes > Scolopacidae > Gallinago > Gallinago jamesoni. The sequence continues at coordinate 9,078,927 of JAOQGH010000051.1, read as the reverse complement.
GAAGCTCTTGTATGAAGACTGGCCAGCGGGTCGCCCTTTGCAGGATGGGCTGCTTTTTCTTTTCTGCTTGCAATGGGTAACGTTACCGTCACAGAGCGAGTGCTCAGCTGGTGCAGCAACGAGCTGGGCACGGTGACCGTGGGGAGGAGAGGGCATCTGCAAATCGTCAAACTGATGGTAAACCCCCCCACACTCAGCTTTTTCTTTTTCCCCAAATTGCTTGCAGTCTCATTTGATGTGTGAGGAGCAGGAGGTGGCTTGTGCTGGTAATAAAAATAATGCCGTGACCAGCTAGCCAATATCTCTTAATTCTGAAAAATGAGAATGCTTACTGTGGCTAAATACAGCAAGGGAAAATATCAGAGAGCTCTAGGGACAAACTGCTGGCAAAAAGGCTGTGATTTGCATATCTGATTTGGTGTGTGTCTTACAGCGGTACAAGTTTGTGTCAGGAAAAGCAATAAGGGTGTGAAATACGCAGTCTGCAGCCCCAGGATGAATGTCGTTCTTCAGCTCCACCATTACTAGAGATCAAAGATCTTAAACTTACTAGAAAGGTTCTCCATTTTGGTAACCTTACTGAGACAATTATGTCATTTGGGTAGCAGGATCAAATCCTGAAATAACAAAAGGTTTTTGGTGAGCACCAGGATTTTGTGGTGACCACTGAAGGCACTGACCAGCAGGGGCAAAAAGATCAAACATCCTGAAGAAGAACTACTGCTGAAACATCTCCCTCCATCTTTGAGTTATGTCAGCTTTTGGTAAACACAAAGGCAAACACCACTTTAGAAAATGTGTAACAGCAAAATACCAATTTTTATAATAAATTTCTGGGAGCTGACGTTTCAAATCCTGTGGTCAGTGCTGGCCATCCCATTCCAAACTGAGACAGTAAGCTGGGCTACAGAAAACAGAGGGCTCTGAGTGATGGGATTGTCCCTGCACCAGGCGATTAAGCAGGCTTTTAGCTTAGGAAAAAGATGATTGACAGGGATTACAGCAGTTGTGTTTAAAATCAGGAACAGCCTGTAGCAAGTAACTCGCTGTCTCCCATGATGCAGGAACCAGGGGGAATGCAAATGAAATGTCTGGACAACAGGCTTAAAACACAGGAAACACTTTCCCTGCACCTTCTAATGAAATTGGGGATCCCACTGTCATGGAATGTTTTGGATGCTGGAAGTATGAGCATGTTCAAAATGTTTTGGGATATAAGGCCAGGCTATTAAATACAAAAGGGGAGGGGGGTTAACCTCTAGCGCAGCAAATTTTTAAATGGCAGATGGCAGAAAGCAGAGATGATATATTGGGAACGGCATTACTGTATTTTTGTTCAGTTCCTTTGTAATCCTTTCCCAGCACCCGCTCCTGGCCATTGTCTGGGCTGTCTGGCTGGTCCGCGGGGATGCTTTGCTCTGCGCCGGTACGGCTCTGCTTGTGCCGTGAGATGGGTCGATGTGCAGGGGCTGAGCGGGCAGGTTGCACTCTTCAGCCCTTGTCCCTTCTTCTGGGGTTGTGTTTGTACCCCCACAGGGCTACTACAGAGAGGTAGATTTGGGAATGACCGCTTTGCCGTAGCTGCTCTTCCAGGCTCCCTTGGTCAGGTTCATTTCAAGCATTAAAGCTTTAAAATATCTAATCTTTAGATGGTGAAATATATGAGAGCATTTGATGCGGTCCTATAATCGTGCACTGTAATCCCGTCCTAATCTGCTCAATTTGGAGCACAGTTGCATTATGTTTATTGGGATATAGCTTACAGCATTAATGTTTTCCTGTGCAGATTGATCTATAGAGCCACATGCAGCTGTGTCCCTTTTCTAATAGCCAGTGTAATTTTTCTGTAAGTGGTGGGTTTTTTTTCCTTTTGTAATCTGTTCAAACTGTAGTGCCTTCTGTCTATTTGCAGTGTGATAGCAGATATTCCCATGTCCATCCTTTTTCCAAATTATTTCAGTTTCCACTTGCTTCTTGTTGTTTGCATAACTTCTGTAGGCTTCTTGCCGTGGTTCTTTGTAGGGTTCCACCCTGCACAAACGGGGAAGGACTGGATGCAAACAACGGGATGCGTGCGAGGATGTGGACGAGGTTATCCTCATGTGCCTACAGCGTCTGTAGTGTGGAATTTCCTCCTTGAAGTAAGAAATCCCATTTTACTCCTTGGGGAAGAACGGTACCTATTGCCTGTGTGCGTCGTGAGCCCCATCTCCCCAGTGGGGTTTCAGCAGGAGGAGCTCTTTAGCTGCTCGAACGGTGCTGGTGCTTCATCCTGCTGCTTTCTGCCATTGCCAGCCAGAAACACACGTGTGCCCGCACACACGTGAACACACACACACGTGCATACACACGCTCCCAACAGCCGTGTAAAAGCTCAGCATCACCCCGTCGGCACTTCCAGGTTTACTCACACCTTCCCGTAGGAAGGTCCCCGTGCCGTAGGTGGAAGACAGAGCAAGTTTTGTCCTCCCAGTTCATCACCCCGGCAGTAAACCCCAGATGACCCTTAGGTGCTTGCAGAATGGCAGCTCCTGACAGTGCCCAGGGGGAATTTGCACACTTGCTGCTGCTTTTCACACACCTTCTGTTCCTGTCAAACTCCGGCTTGAAAGCCGGTGCTGCCAGATGCTGAATAAATCCCCAGCTCCATGGGCAGGGTCCTGCCTGCTGAGCCCGCTCCCTGCTCCCCGCAGCGGCATCGGTGCTGCAGATCAGATCCAGCATGTCTCCAGGGGGCTGACTGGAAAGTTTGGGATATTTATGGGTTTATTTATATACAGGCTCAAAGTCTGTGGTCTGTGTGCGTGCCCTGGGATGAAGCTCAGTCTGTGCGGTCTTGGTTAAAACAAGTTTTATATGGGATACTTTGGGCTGACTTTGGGATCTGCTGAGGTTGGGACCTCACCACATGTTGCACTGACACAAATTGCTGAATGGTGGATTGAAGTGGGGGGATGTTTAGGAAAATTCCAGCTGAACCTCCTCTAGCAGCTGTTTCTGGTTTGTTTCAGGGCTCCATCCTTTAGGAAGTGATCATAAACCCAGGCTTTGAGGAGGTTAACTTCAATGCCAGGCTGAGTGGGACTGTACCACTGGCCATGGTGTGTGCTCTGGCACTGCTGACTCTGCTCCTGGCACTGCAGATGGCCACAGTTCAGGTGGAATAAAAATGGATTTTGGTTTTCAATACAAATCCAAAACTGATGCACTCGCAACTCTTTTGCTTTGCTTAATTGAAATAAATAACCAAACACCATGGCGGCTGCTCTTCCAACACCTTTCTCCCTTCCTGTAGTTACTCCTCCTGCTGCATCCCCATCCCTCCCCCTGGAGCGCTCCCAGTATGAGGAGAAATCCCCCTTTCCCACCCCAGCAATGCAGGTTGATGACCCGGTCTTTGCTTAGATTATTCACTTTATTTTCTCTCTTGGTTATTAATCCTAGTTTGTACACTGATAGTTATTATTAGTGAATTTTCAGGTGCAGGGACCCCTCATCAACAGGTTGCAGTTCTCTCCTCTTCCTCAGAATTACTCCAGCATCAGGACACAGTTGCCAGCTCAGGGAAGGAAATGCAGATTTAGGTTACGGTTGATGCCAGCTCTGGAGGAGAGGGTTCTGGCTCCTGGGGTGCCGCTGTGGGGCTGCCCCACGGCACAGCCCCAGCCTGTGCTGCTTTCTGGGTCCAACTCCAGTAAATAACACGGGAGTGACAAATCTCCCATGGGGCAGAGCCGGAGCGTGGGCCCTGCAGCAGCGCTGGGGTGGGGGGAACTCCTGGGCATCCTGTCCTTTGGACTTCTAGATATAATATCTAGTGCTGTCTGCTATGAAATACTAAGTGTGACTACAGTATTTTAGGATGCTCCTTCAGTCATCAGCTCTCCTCTCCTCTCCTCTGGACAGTTTGTTGTGTCAGTGCAAGTGCGAATGGTTTGGGTGTGCTCTGGGGGTACCAGCATCAGCCCTGCACACTCGGCGAGCAATGGAGATCAGCTGGGTGACTCTTTGCACCTGTCATTGAATCAGAAGTTGGGTTTTTTGTTTTTTTTTTACAGTTTAAGCAAGCCAAAATGATCAACTGAAATTTCTATTATTCTTTTTCCCCACCCTGAAGTGATCACCTTTCTATTTTTGACCACCTTTCTGTTTCATCTTCCCACCAGGCAGAGGCCCACCGGGTGGGAGTGTGGGCAGCCAGGCTCCTCCTGGCTCTGCCGTGTGCTGCTGCCTGGGGATGCTGACTTGAAAGGCAGCTTTTCCCATGGCTAAACTGCCTCCTGCAGACCTGCTACTGCCTGATAAGCTTTTTTTTTCTTCTTCTTGTTTTCAGTGTGCATTTTCATAGTTACTTGGCTTCATCTTGTGCCAGAAAGACTCCAGAAGACAACACAGCATTTCTGTAATTCCGGGAGCACGGTTGCTATTTTTTCCTGGGGTGTCTGTGAAGTACACGGGGGTCCTTGGTGTGCCAAAATACAGCACGGTCCGGCTGTTGGGGGGAACTGCTTATCTTGGCTATCCAGCTGCAGGTGGGGTAAACAGATTTCCCCGACAGCCTTTGGTTGCCCATCCCAGCTAGGGTGAAGAAATGCACACTTTTCACTGCCAAAAAAGACACCCCATAGATTGCAAAAAGTATTTGTTCTTTTCCCCTGAGGGCTTCATGAGTGTTTATGCATTTGGCAATAAGTAATGATCCCCTTGCGAATCGTTTTGTTAATTAAATGGGCGCCACTCCAGTATGAAAGTGGTTGTTCGATACCGTTTGGGATGTGTTTGGAGAGCAGGGACTACTTGCCCGGCCAGCACTGGCCCTGGGAAGTACAACGGATCCTTGGCTTGGAAACGTTGGCATTGCTTGAAGATCACCTGAAGACCTAACAGTGCCTTGTATTTAATTTACTAAAATGACATTATGCTGCTCTGAGGTACATTGTGCTCCTGCCTTGGGTGCGAAAATAAAAGTTAAAAAGTCTTTGCAGAGGGTTCTGAAGGTGAAAATAGCAATATTTTCCCCCTTAGTCCAAAGAGAGTGGAGGGAAAATTAGGGAGCTATAAAGTTCCTGCAGCCCCTGGCTCTTTCCCAGCAGCAGAACTCTCTGCCCTCATCCCTGGGCAACACAAAATGAGCCCAAAGCCTACTCTGACAAGACCTCCCTGTGGGAGAAGTCACTCTGTTCAGGTGAAAAGCAGGTTCTAGAAGACCTGAAATGATGGTATTTTTTTATTATATTTTTAACTAATGATGTAGGCTAGTAACGAAGTCGTGGAGGAAGCGCTGACGCAACGCTTTTTGCTGTATCACGTTCCCCAAAGAGGAGCCTGACAGTGTGAAAAGGCAACAATAAAATTAATTGGACTGAAGATCACTTGTTAGTAATCTGTTGCATTTCAGCAAATGACATTGTTTTGGGTGATGTGACAATTCTCCTCAATGACTAATTCCAACAGATGCCTCTCATTATTTTGGGAGTGATGGTCAATGTGGAGAGACTTCTCTCAGATGCAGGGTGAGGGGTCTTGTGCCAGTTTTGCCAGATGTAGCTGATGGGATTCTCAGTATGTGCTAATTACTTTAATAATTAAAAATGTTGTTGCAGCTGAAAGAGAGAACCTTTGGAGAAGAATGGAAATCCTTTTTTAAAAAAAGTACTATTTGGGAAGGTGATATTTCAATAGTGCTTATCGTTCAGTATTGGTTTATATAAGATAATCACTGATGGAGACTGTTTTCATTTAGTTTACTTGCAAAAGAGTGCAGGTCCCCACACTGGCTGGAGAAGGATGCAGCTCAAGTGAAAGCTGAGGGTACCTGGGTGAGTGGGATGTTTGCTTAGAGGGGTATTCATTGGAAGAAAGTTTTGCAAAAAACGCAGTCTCCCGTAGCTCGTCTTGATTCTGACCCTCTGCCAGCTCATCTCAAAGATTCAGAAGTTATTGCATGATAATTAGTCATCCATCTGCTATAGTGTGTCCCAGAAAAGGGCAGAATGGAGTTGTGTATTATTCAGCATCCAAGACTGAGATCTTAGCAACATATTTCTTCGTATAAGTTAATTTAGAGTTTTAAGCTGTTACAAGTAATGATTGGGTGATATTTGACGTGTATGGATAACAGAATGGTATACATAATTGCCTAAAATCTACTATTCAATAAGCACAGACAAGCTGGAAGAACACAGCCTGGGTTGAATAAATTTATCAGTCAGGTTAGCCTCAGAAAGATCTGCCATTTTCTGGATGCGTGATCTAGAATATGAGCATGGCAAAATGGAAAGCCACTCTTTGCCACTAACTGCCAACCTCAGTGCATTTCTCGAATTCTTCACCTTCCTTTAACTATTTTATATTTTTATAGTAAAAAAATCTGGCTGTTGTTGTTTAACAGCTGCTGCAGGGAGGCAGGTTTGTGGCCGGCAGCCACGGGCTGTGCTTGGGGCAAGTGATGGGGCCGACAGCATTGCCTTCGGTGCCCCTGGACCAGGCTCTGCCCCACTGGGCTGCCCCGGGAGAGAGACTTCCCTCTAAAGCCCCTGAAATACAACAGAATTGAGAAAAGTGGTGAACAACCTGTCACAGCTTGCTGTCTGCTGTCCCTGAGCCTGGCACACCCACCCTGTGTGTCTGAGGATATTGCCAGGGCACCCAGGACCACGCTGCTGCTGTTGGGGATGCTCCTCTCCTCTGGGCTTGGGTACATTGCTCAGTAAGTGGGATATCCATGTCAGGGCCTTCAGTCTCACCTCAAGAGAGGGAAAAAAAAAAAAAAAAGGCAAGAAATCCTCTTGTATTGTGCAGTGGAGCTCTAAGTGCAGCTCTAAGTGTTTTCATCGTATTCAATGTATTACACTACATTAATATAATGGTAATTTCTGGAGCCCGTCTTGTAAGCCACTGGCTTTCAGTCATCTGAGAAATGAAAGTGATAACATGGAAAAATGAAATTACCTGGTTTGGAGTGGGGAGTAGTGCAGCTAATAAGGCGAAAGGCAATAAGCTGGTGGATGTTTTCCATCTGCGGGGATAAGCGACTGATTAATTGAATTGGGCGCCCTGTAGGTTACATCCCCTTTGTGAGACACAGAAAGCTCTGGGTCTCAGTTTCAGTATTGATCCTTTCACGTTATATTAAGTGACAATTTATTTAATATTGTGTAGAGCTGGGTAATGATTGCAAAGCTCTTTGGTAGCAGGCGGCTTCCTCGGTACCCCGTGGCTGCACCAGAGGTGCTGTCGGCTCTCGGCGGGTGCTCCTGCTGCAGCTGATGAGCATCTGCAGGGCTGGCAAGTGGGTGCCTTGGACACCCAGGGGGGCTTGAAAATTAAGTGGGAGTTTGTGAGTGGATCTCTGTATCACGTACAGGTTGCATGTATCATACAGAAATGCATGCAGAAAAAAGAAAAGAGGAAGGCTCTGAAACCTGGTGGGTCTAGGAAGTTGGAACAGGTGAATTTTCATCTTCAATGCTGCTTATTTTTAAAGCCCTGTTTCTGCAGGGCACCCTGGGCAGCTATGGTGAGGCCATGGCTGAGGGTCTCTGCTCTGGGAGCTCAGCTCCTGCTCTGGCAGAGCAGACACCCTCAGCAGCACTGCCCACAGGGAAACCGTCTCACACATTTATTACCCTGCTGGCATCTGGCTCAATTCTAATCAGAATTAAGCAAAGCTAGTGTATTTTTCATGCCAGTTTTGATTCAGTTATAGCTTCATCACATCCTGAAGAATCTGTAACACGAACATTGGGGACTATCCCTGTGTAAGAGCCGGGCAGCTTTTGCAGTTTTGCTCGGCGTGTCTCCCCAGGACTGGGACGATGCTGCCTTATTTATACCCCGGCATTAACACATCGTGAGTCAGCAGGGCCAGCAGCCTGGCTCTGTTTGCCCATACGGGTACCTTCCCAGTTTTGGTCCCTTCTGGGAGGATGGAGCCCTCAGAGCCTGGTTGGCGGGCATGGGGCTGGAATCATAGAATCATATGGGGTTGGAAGGGACCTCTGGAGATCATCTAGTCCAACCCCCCCACCGGAGCAGGTCTGCCTAGAGCATGTTGCACAGGAACTTGTCCAGGTGGGTTTTGAATGTTTCCAGAGAAGGAGACTCCACCACCTCTCTGGGCAGCCTGTTCCAGTGCTCTGGCACCCTCACAGTAAAGAGATTCCTCCTCATGTTTAGGTGGAACTTCTTATACTCAAGTTTGTGCCCATTTCCTCTTGTCCTGTCACTGGTCACACTGAGAAAATACCAGCCCCATCCTCCTGACTCCCTCCCTTTAAGTATTTGTATGCATTGATCTGATCACCCCTAAGCCTTCTCTTCTCAAGACTAAAAAGACCCAAGTCCCTCAGCCTGTCCTCATAGGAGAGATGCTCCAGGCCCTTAATCATCTTAGTGGCCCTTTGCTGTACCCTCTCCAGCAGTTCCCTGTCCTTCCTGAACTGGGGAGCCCAGAACTGGACACAGTGCTCCAGATGGGGCCTTACCGGGGCAGAGGGGCAGGATGACCTCCCGTGACCTGCTGGCCATGGTATTCTTGATGCACCCCAGGATGCCATTTGCCTTCTTGGCCACAAGGGCACATTGCTGGCTCATGGTCATCCTCTTGTCCACCAGGACTACCAGATCTTTCTCCTCAGAGCTGCTGTCCAGCAGGTCAGCCCCCAACCTGTCCTGGTGCTTGGGGTTATTTCTCCCCATGTGCAGCACCCTACACTTGCCCTTGTTAAATTTCATTAGGTTTCTCTCTGCCCATCTCTCCAGCCTGTCCAGGTCTCACTGGATGGTGGCACAGCCTTCTGGGATGTCAGCCACCCCTCCTAGTTTTGTGTCATTGGCAAACTTGCTGAGGGTACATTCCATCCCTTCGACCAGGTCATTGATGAATATATTGAAGCTGTTAACAAATCTTGTGTGATATCAGAGGCAGCCCGGGCTGGGCTGAAAGCCTGCCAGAATGATGTGTTTTAACTAAAAAACATTTAATGGGAATTTTGATCAGTCTTCCTCAAGTGCAATTACAAATGCAAATTAAGTTTTTCATGTGAAACCAGTGAAAATAGACGACTGTTTGCTAGATAAGTGCAGTGTTTTTGTTATGCAGCTCATTTCCTTGCCAAGCTTCCACTTTTGTTGTCAAAAATAAATGTTCCTTGTGGGTTTAGATACGCCCTGAAAGAGCTACAAATCGCTGCGGGGTTCATCGCTGATGCTTCAGATGGGACCACTCCTCAGCTGAGTGGGTGAGCATCCCACTGCAGCAGGGCCTCAGCTGTTAATTGAAATTAATATCATAAAAGCCCTTCAGGGAGATGCATCCTAACACCAGCTCACTCCTGGGCTTTTCTGCCCGCTTTCCTGGGTGGCAGCACTCGTTATCTTGCCAGTGTCCACATCAGCCCAATTTACGGAGATGTAACGGAACTGCTGCAATCATAAGTAATTAGCCCAGCAGGAAACCTGTTTTCAAACAGCTATTGAGATGGAGTTGAAATGACTGAGATGTGCACGGGCTGTATTTATAATCAGAGCTTTTATGGCCCAATGAAACTTTTATTGGGACATAACACAGAATTTCCCTGAGTGCATCCTGCTGTGCTGCGGAAGAGTCTGAAAATCAAGGATTTGTGACAGTGTGTTAACATAATTCTCATGAAAGCCAGTTTTGGAGACTACCACCTAGAACATCTGCTCTGGGTTTTGGAAAGGCAGCTGTGGGCAGACTCTGGTTGCAGTAGCAAGGTCTGGTCTGTTAGAAAAATTTTTGGGTGGAAAAGCTCCATGGGCAGAACTCTGCATTCCCCAGACCCTGGTTCTGGAGAAGAATCCTGCCAACATGACACTGCCAGATGAATTTTTGGTGCTTCCATGCAGTTTTCCGAAGTTTGGCTGATCCGATTACATCTCATGCAAAGTCCCACTGAGCACCTGTCAAAATGTCCAATGTGATTAAAACTCTACCATGAACACTAAAATCATATTTTTAAAGGGCCTCTAGGCTGGAAGTGCTGACTTTTTCTGTCCTGCTGTATCTTGCTGGTCCCTGGTGATGTTCTGGCCATGGGTGCAGAGGGCAGGTCCCTTCTTGTAGGGACCAAAGGAGGAAAGCTGCCAGGGTAGAGGTTTCTCCAGGGTGATGCGGTGGCTGGTACTGTGCTGCATTTTGCACCCAAGAGCCAGTTTAGGTGCTGGTTTTGCTGGCGTGCAGCATGCTGGTGGGGTCTCCTCTACAGACACCTGGCTGAGGTCCCATAAGGAGGGCTGCTGTCAGCCCAGACCGGGAAGCTGCCGGAGGGGAGAGGCTGCTTCTGCGGCACCGGGGAAAACGGTTCAGACTCTGCATCTAATGTCGTGTGTAATTATGCAGTGGTGGTGCAACACCAGTCATTTGCACGGCCATGGGGAGCAATGATAACTGCAAACTTCTGCTTATGCCTAGCATCGGGGTGGTATCGGGAACAAAAGCAGTTTGAGCTACATCCCCCTCCAAGGGCTCTGTGTCCCTGCCCTCAGCCCTCAGGGGGCACCCATGGGGCTGACCCGAGGGATGCCCTGGAGGAGATGGGGCTCAGGCAACCAGCAGCTCCCAGAGGGAACAGCACACAGCTGCTTTGTGCTGTGGAGTCAATACCCCGTACCTGCTGTGGGAATGCTGCCCTAGGGCCAGCACAAGCTTCAGCTGCAGGGTACGGGCACACAGCCCCTGACGGGCAGGTGTGAGGGTGCTCAGCACCCCAGGGCTCATCCAGATTCACATCCCAGGCACCTTGCTCGGTGGCAGCTGCTGTCCCCAGCTCACACGAGGTCCTCAGCGTCTGGCAGGGACACTGGCCCACCCACGGTACTTGGCAAAGTCCCTCCATGAGCAGACGGTGTATATGCAGACACAAGGACTGCATGGTCCTGCTTGCTGGCTGGGGTTAAAGCATGACACGTTGCTAAAAAGGGAGGCTTCTAGCAAAGAAACTTTGCCGAGGGGCTCAGCTGACATTGGCACTGACGGGTGCTTCGTTCACTGCTGTATTAAGTTGATGGCTTCTGTCGAGGTTGAATAATTTCAGTTAAAGAGCTTAAACTAGCTGAGATGGCATCATTATTGGTGACCTGGATTGCTGGTTAGTGTGCAGGGACGTGGGTTTATGTAACTGGCTGTGAGTACTCAATGTCCAGCTCTCCTCTGTACCACATCCTGCCGCCGAACACCATGGAGCATCTTCCACGGTGCCTAAACCTCCGACGGAAATAAGGTTTAAAAGTGCCCTAATAACGTTGTGATTCATTGAGAACATCCCAGAGTCACTGCCCAGCTCAAGGCCCCCACGTGTCCTCACAGATGTGCCAGTCCCTCTCCCTTATAAACCGAAAATGGGATTAAAGGGGAGCTGGGTATTTGCCCGGGTCTCTGCATCGGTGAGGGGGGTGCAGGGAGCTGGGCAGCTTTCCTGGGCTCTCACCTGCTCAGGAACAGAGCCCTGGTGCCTCGTCCCAGGGAGATGACTGGGACAGATTTGTTTCATCAGCTCTTCAGATTCGTTTTATCAGCACTCAAAATTTCTAAGACATTTTTGTAGGGAATTAAGGTTATGACTGAGAAATACTCAGATTATTTACGTAAACGATGAGATTGTATACAGATCAGTAAAGACTTCCACTTTTTTAGGTAGAAGCATGAACTTTGCAGCTGGTGATGAAAAAAACCCTGTTTTCTTTGATAAAAAGGTTTTACTTGGTAAAGCATGAATGGCTCAGGGATGGAGGCAGAGGTCATCTGCTCTACCTTTTACCCCGTGCTCACTAGTTTGCTTGGCCCCATTGCTTGTGCAGCGCGTATTATTTAATTAACATTTGTGGCTATCACCAGTACAACCTGCTCCTGAGGTTTGAGCATAAGAAGGGCATGAAATTAAGACCTGTCATTTTAAGAGATTGACAGAGCCTGCCAGAATATATATACACAATATTGACACTACCAAAAATACAGGTATAGCTGGCAATCAGCTTAAGTTTAATAAAATGAAAAAGATGTTAATTGGTATTTGTCCAGTGAAATGCTCTGCTTTGGTAGAATGGCACGGCAGAGTAATTAGTGTAAACAGCCCATGACTGCAGCCATCAGGAAGCAAAGTCTCAAGCCAGGCTTGGCATAAAGTTTGAAAGTTGCTTTACCAGAAGGTGGAATTTAAAAAAAAAAAAAAAGAAAAAGAAAAGAAAGAAAAAAAAAGAAAGAGGCAATCAGTGTGTCCAGCTTGAGCCGTGCCAGAGCCTGCGTCTGTATCAGCTTGAAATGTTTCACCCAACCCAGACTGAACTTGGTTTATTTTTATGTTTTGGACTGCAGAAGCATCTTTTCCCCACTCCATACAGCCTCAGCGCTGCTGCTGCCCAGCCCCGTGAACAGAGAGTCCCTGTGTCCCCAGTGCTGCCAGCCCTGCTTGTGGGGAGCACTGGGGAAGGGCTTGTCCATCACCCGCTGGGCTGCACGGCCCCAGCTCCTGCCGTGCCTCTGCAGGGACCAGACCGGCTCTGAATCAAATATTTTTTTTCCTTTTTGGAAGTTTCCATTCTGCTCACTGCAGCGATGCTCATCCTCCCGCCCCTGCAAAGGTCCTGGGCAAAGAAACAGCCTGTCCAGGGCATTGAGACGTGTATGTGTGTAGGAGCAAAACACCTCCTGGCTTCTGCACTCGCCTAGAGCATCCCCCTTGTCTGTGTTTGGCTCTTGTCTTTATTTTGGACCCCAGGATGGATCCTGGGCCGGGGGCTAAGAGGGATCACAGGAAAGGCAAAGCCGGCCTGGTGGTGAGCATCTGTGTTAAACCAGATTTGTTTGATGAAGCATTTTGAGCAAGTTGTTTAATGAGCAATTGTCATCTTCCTCAGGGGGGGAAATGCATGCGTAGGTCTTGGCAAATGGCTGCGTCTGTGGCGGTTTGGTGGCACTGGAGCGGCACGGAGAGCCTGGCCTGGGGCCCAGGGCTCAGGCCGAGCTGCCACCGCACCCCAGCACCCTCCTCTGCTGTGGCTGTCACGTGCCTCTTGTTTTATAAGCTCAGGATTTTCATGATACAAAATCGCGTTATTCTAATGTTTTAGTCTAGAAGTGATTATCTCGTTCAGAGAAATGAAATAAATCCCATATTTAAATACATATTTCTTTGACAGAGACTGCAACCCCTCTGAAGCTAAGCAGCTTAATATGCTCTGCGGGATGTGCCAGCGCAGAACGTGACTGTCCCTTTCTGTACCTTCCTGGGCTGGACACCCAAGGGCCTGGGCAGCAGTGGCCTTTGGGATGGTGACCAGGATCACCACCTGGGTGATGGTACCCAGGCACGTCCTCAGGACAAAGTCAGTCTGCTCGGCAGCACCAGCACAGCCAGCTGCCAGCTGTGACCGGAGCTCTTTAGACGCCTATAGAGCAAGATGTAAAAATACATCTTACTTCTTGAAATATCTGTTCCCAGCAAGAGGATGTCCATCAGAAAGAGAAATTATCCCAGTCTTGTCAATCTTGCTTTGGACTCTGAAGGGCAAAGCTGGGCTCCAGAAGCCCAATGGGTGCTTTGTCTGTGTTGGGCTGGCTGCGCTGTCGAGGCAGAGCCCCGTGGGTGCCACCACCAACGTGCCAGCTGCATCCCTCGGTCCCGTGGAGACACGGAGGATGTGCTGGATAAGACCCCACCATGGGGCACCTTGGTGTCAGTGACCCACCGGCTTGTGCCCCAAGATGATACACTCTTTTCTGGGTATTTATCAGCATTTATTTGTGATCTGTAATTCTAACTCGCTGTTTAGATTTCTGGAAACTCTCTCAAAGCTCAGTCTTGTGACTGAGACACAGCCTCGCAGGGGTTAGTTCAGCTGCTTATTACTTAGCTTTCTGACTTCCACCCCCCCAGATCAGCCTTAAAAAAATGTGCTGCATAAGCATTAATGAGCCATTAGATGAACGAACTGCAACGAGATCGACAGAAGCTATTCACCCTGTCACCCTGGGTGGTGGGTGGCCTTGGCTGGCTGCCGGCGGCCCACCCAGCCGCTCTCACGCCCCCCCCCCCCCCAGCAGGGTGGGGGTGGGGGGAGAAAACCATGCTGTGCCCCTGTTACAGGGGAGGAAATCAAGTTTGTCATCCTGAGTTCAAAACAGGTTGTCATCACCACACCAGAACCTCCAGCTTCTCTCTTCTTGCCCCAGCTCCTGCTCCAGTCCGGTGTGCCTTAGGCAGGGGAGCGCCTGGCAGGTCACTGGAGAGGCTGGGGGGTCTCCAGCCCGGGAGACGCACCCCAAGGGGCCAGGGTCCAGGGCAGCCTGAGCTGCAGTGGGTGGACAAGGTGACCACCCTCACCTGGGCTGGGGTGGAGAGCATGAGGAGACTCCTGGGAGTCCCAGGGCAGTTTTAGGGGTTGGGTGTGGGGAATCCCTGTGGAACATTTCCCACTTGCCTGAGCTGGGCTGGGGAAGGGACAGGGCTGACCCCAGCCCTCGCCCACCTGCCTGCTCTGCGCTGCCATGTACACCCCGTGGGCAGCCCTGTCCTGTGGGTCTGCACCCAGGGTGTGCCCAAACCACCGCTCACCGCCCGTCCTCCCCCAGGGCTGTTCTGCCCCCAGGGTGGCAGCGAGGGACAGGGGGCTCGGGGCTGACTCCAAACCACCCCCATCCCTGCCTCACCCCCCCCCACTACTCTAGGAAGCACCTTCCCAGCCCAGGGCTCCCCAGGCTGCCCCTGTCCTCGGTACCCAAAGCCAGTGCCCCAGGAGAGGTGGCACACGGCGGTGGGCACCGGGGGCTGGGCACCGGGCTCCTTGCTCCAGCTATAACCCCCCGGCAGCCAGGGACAGGGACAGGGACAGGGATGGGTTCGTCTTCACAGACTTTCCGCTGGGGTTGATTCATCTGGCGATGCTGGGGGGGGAGAGGGGATTAACCCTGGCACTGCTGCCAGCGTGGGTCTGCAGGCAGAGGCTCCGGGTGCCAGAAACACGGGATTAACGTGTTAACTCACTGGCAGGCTGTAGCAGAGCCATTTTTCTCTCCCTCCTCCCCTCCGTGGTTTGGGCTGGGGTTTTTTTAATTTTTTGTTTTCAAAATTTTTTTTTTTTATTCACAATTAGCCCATTTTAACATCGAATCGCTCCCCGCTGTAAGAGATCTTCTCCCGGCTTAGCGATGCCGGCAGCTATTTTTAGGGGAGGCGTCTGCCAGAAGCCCCTGCCTTCCCCCTGAGCACAAAGGAGGCCCGTTCCCGGGCTCCCCGCGGCTCCTGGCGGGGCCATCCCGCGAAGCCGCCGCAGAGCCGGCCCCGGCGGGCGGGCGGGCGGGCGGGGGGTGTGCGTGTGTGTGGATGTAGCGGGGCTGCCGCAGCCGGGCAAAAGGAAGAACCCGTGGATGTCTCTGGTCCTTCGAGCCCGGCTGGCGAGCGGATGGTCGGCAGGGGCTGCCTGCTCAGCAGTTCGTGGGCCAGCGGGAGCGGGAGCCAGGGCTCGCAGCACGCCCGCAGCGATTTAAAGCCGGCAGGCAGGAGCAAGGCTGCATCGAGAGGAGAGAGACAGAGAGAGAGAGGAGAGAGAGCGGCAGCAGCCGCCGGAGGGCTCACCATGAAGGAACAGCTTGATGTTTCCGAACGCACCTGACTGGATGGATGCTTCTGCCTGAGCAGCAGCGAATACTGCAAGGGGGAGATCCCAGCTGAAACCTGCGCTTTGCCATTGCTTTGTCAAGTTCGGGGGCTTCTCTCCTCCCGGCATCTCCCTCCCGGAGACCCCCCCACCCTCCCTCCCCACCCCACCTCCGCTGCCTCATCTACTTCTGGGAGTTGAAGGTCGGCGGTTTTCCTCGGCAGCCTTCGGGAGCGATCCCCGCGCTGCTGGGGGGGCGGCCGGGGGCTCTGGCCGGTGGCTGAAGGGGTCCCGAGGGCGCGATGCAAGTGTCCATCGCCTGCACGGACCACAACTTGAAGAGTCGAAATGGTGAAGACAGACTCATCAGCAAGCAGAACAGCACTAACCCCAACGTAGTCAATGCAGCCCGGGCAAAATTTCGGACAGTGGCAATTATTGCTCGCAGTTTGGGGACATTTACCCCTCAGCACCACATTTCATTAAAAGAATCCACCGCAAAGCAAACGGGCATGAAATATAGGTATGGTCACGGTATGGTTCTTTGTTACATTGCAGTGTGATAGCTCTTTACTTTGCCTCTAAAGAATTGCCGCCTGGATGCATCTGATTTTGCAGAGGAGCTCTCTACTGAGGTTATTAATAGATTTTGAAACTTGTGCATAACTGAATAGCATTTGGGTGTTAATCTTTTTTTCAGGCGTATGTATTTGTGATTTTATACAAAAACCCACTTGCCTGGGTAGATTATATACAACGTTGTGAATTTACGATGGTGGCATTAAGATGGTTTCTTTTAATTGCTCAATATAACTTACATTGGTACTAATGAGCAGAAAAATCAATTAACAAAGCATGTCCGAGGCTGGACAGGAAAAGTTCATTTGCAGCATGTTGTCTGAAGCGAAAAAAGGATCTGCCTTGGGTACCATTTTATCATGGGGATCTCTTACTGACTTTTTACCTGGTTCACTTAGTGAAGATGAGATCAAAGCCAATTTTAGGTGAAATGCAGAAAAGAAAATCATGGGCATTCTTGTAAAATGCCTCATGCATCTTAAAGATTTTTATTCCTCCTAACCTAGGCAGGAAATATAATGAACAGCTGTGACTTCAGTCTGAAGCGCTCAGTGTAGGCAGCTGATAAGCTTCTCTGTCATGCCTTCAGCTGAAAACGAGAATTTCTGTGACTTTGGCAGCTGGCTTCTGCCTGTTCAGGATGTCCCTTTTCAGCCACTAATGGGTGACGTTACTGGGACTGTGAGAAGGGCTGCTCTGCCCCCACGAGCAGCCTTGTGCAGAGCAGCCCGGCAGCTGGAGCGAGGGGGTCACCATGGGCGTGGGGATGGCGGTGAGGGGTACAGGGCTCCAGGCAACTTTAGCTGTGCTTGTTCCCAGCCCATGGAATAATGGCTGAGTGTCCTGTGGAGCTGGCCGCATCCGCTGCGGGGGAATGGTGTGGGGCTGGGATGCAGTTTTGCAGTTGCACTGGTTTCCCAGTCATCAGGGTTGATGCAAAGCCAAGCTGGCTTTAGCACCGTTACATGAAATTCAGACGTGTGTGCAGCTCAGCGCAGGGCTTGGTTCAGGCAATCCTGTAGTTCTGAAAATTTCAATATTAACTCTCCAGGAACTGCAGAGGCAGGGTGTATGGAAGTGGAGTGAACGGGATGCTCAGGTGCAGTTTGCCGTGAGTTGCTTGAATGGTTGATAAGTAACTGAGACGCTTTGCCTGAGTGGAAACCTGGCCTTTCCCACTGCTTGTTCCTGCCGTTCAGCCACGACCAACTTTTAGCAGGAGCATTACACGCTCCTGCCGCTTGCTCCCCAGCTCGATGTCAGCAGCAGAAGTGGTCCAGGCGGTGCTTGCAGTGAGAGCAGAAACACTGATTAATATCTCCTGGAGCCAGCTGGGGTGATGGGGCAGGCTCAGTGCTCCTGGGGTCTCCCAGGGTTGTGACAATCCCGACTCCTGGCTGGCCCCAGCTGTGGAGAGGGCAGTATTCGGGGGACAGTGGTGGGTCCTGCCTGAAGAAAGGCAACTCTCAAATATAACTTGTCCTTTAATACAATGCCTCCAGATTCCCGCAGGTGGAGAAGGGGCTGGTGGAGCGATGCCAGCTGGGAGCTCTCTGTGACTCCCCTCCTGCAGCCCTGTCCAAGCCATTGCACATCCCTGCCTCAGTTTCCCTCATCAGCACAACTGAGGGAAACGTGTCATTGATCATGTCATTTAGAGACATGACCTGTTACCAAGTCGTGGCTTCTGCTTGTTAGGCTTACGGATGCTGTGTACTAATTGTCAGAAGTTATCTCTGCTTATTTCCCAGGGGCTCCCGGCGCTATCAGTGTACCGACACGCTGGGTAATTGCAATTCTTTGCTACCCACATGACACAAAGGCTTCTGCAGCCTCCAAAGTTGGGCCTTTGTAAATCCTTTCTGGCTTATTTCTAGGTAAGGTTTAAATGAGGAGGGCTGAATTCTCCCGCTGGTGTTCAGCACAGCCCTGATGGCTCTTCCAGCTTTGGCTGCCCGAGACCTGGGGAATTGCATCAGGAATAGCATCTCGTTTGTGACAAGGCTGATATTTTATCTTTATGACTAATCCCTGTTTCTGCTCCCAAATCTCTCCATATCTAGAGCTGATTTCTTTCCCAAGAGAAGAAATGAAGGGGAATTTGGAGGAAGAGCTGACTAAACCTCCAGGCTCAGCTGCGATGCTGCTGAATTGAGATAACCTTTAGTTAGGGAAGACGCCTACCAACGGCGATGGAGCTGGTATTTCATGTTCATCTCTGGGCCAGGTTCCTCAGTCTGAGGGAAATCCAGTGGCTGGAGAAGCCAAAGGCTTTTCCCAACGGCTGCAATAGTAATCCTGTAAAGTCCTCAGCTCTCTTACATTCAAAGCTGAATTCATTTTCTGCTTGAATTATGTCCCCGATGCTAAGCTATACAGTGTGTGCTGCTTAAAATGACGTGATAGCAAAGCTGCTCCTTGTTTTATGCCAAAAATACGGATAGCTGCTCCCCTGCTTCAGCCCTAAGTGCTGCTACTCCCCCCCTGGCAGGGCTGCCCGTCCAGGGATCCTGCCCATCCCCAGAGCTGCTTACCCCGGCTGCCAGGCACTCCTGGTGCCTCTGGGATTACGTAAAAAGGAGAGACAGCCACTACGCCTGTGACAGGGGTGGGGGCGGGAGAGGAGCCGGCTTCGGGGGGCTTTTCATCAAACGGCATGTTTCTGGACCCGTTCCAGCTCAGAGCCCAAATTGGAATAGAAGAGACCAAGTTTGCAGGAATATATATGTTCACTGGGGAGCATCTGCAAATATTAGGACTCAGGTGCGCTCCGGCAGCGTTTGTGTGAGCAAACCTCTGCTTTGCATTTGCTAAATCCCTTTTTGCTGCCTCCCTCTCGGATTGTGGCATCAGGAGGATGGGACGTCCCCAGCCGTCACCTCTGCTGTCACCGCCGGGGACAGCCTCAGCTGCCTCCCACGTGTGGAAGGCAACAGGGAGAGGGGCTATTCCCTTTAATCCTCTTTGATGCTCCAGTTCAGTCTCGCTGGTGAGCCTGCCCAGATGCTCGGGGAGAATATTTGGGATCACTTCAAGTATTTCCTTGAAAATGATGTAGTTGTGATGCTCGGCTTGGGGAATTGCAGTCTGCCGCACCGCTGCTGAAAACAAAGGATGTATTTTTGCCTCCCTCTGATACGCAGCGTGGGAGGAGGGCTGGCAGGCCCTGGACCATCCGAAGGTCACAGCCTTGGTTCTTCTTCTTCCTAATTTGCCATATATTTTTTTAAAATTTATTGTCAGCCCAGCTCAAGCTGTCAGTAAGGTGGATCCAGCTCTGATCCACGACTACCACAGAGAACAACTTCTCAAGCTGAGACTTGTACCAGACTTCCCGCGCTGGTCCTGGCAGCCTTGCCATCACGGATGCCGTGGGGCAAAGCCTCTCCCCAGAGCATCCTGGCTCCTGGTGAGCCTGGTCCGTGCCCAGGACATGTCATGGAGCTCAGCCGCCCAGGGCTTAGGGCTCAGCTCCGGCTCCAGCTGCTGCGCTGCTGATTTTGGGCCGTCAGCAGTTCAAAAATAGCCCTTTATGAGAGCTCTGCCCGCACACAGGCACGAGGGACCCAGTTTATGAAGCTCAACTATCTGTTTGTGTTTATAAATAATTGATGGTGGCAGCTTTGGCCATTAACTCCAGTGTGAGCCTAAACGAAAAAAACTTCAACTGCAAAGGCAAGCTGGTGGAGTTAATAGTCCATGCTCGTCCTGCAGAGCCTGGGGCAAGGTACAGAGAAAATGGGCATTGTCCTCCAGAGGGGACACTCATCCCCTCCTGCCTGATGCGGGATGCCCAGCTCTGTCTCACGAGCCACTCCTGGCTGCCATGCCCATATCGCCACCACGCTGGGGCTCCTACCTGCAGTGTGGGGGGGTCTCTGAGGATGGGAAGGGCTAAGAGGCCAGCCTGGGAACCTCATCCCTGCTGCTCGGAATCTCGTCCCCTAGGTCAGGTCTGCAAGGGGACCTGCCCTGCTGCTGCAGGAGGGGAGAGAGAGCTTCTTGCAGTCACCGAGCAGTGGATGTGCAAGGATTGCATGTCACATTTTGCAAGGTCTGGAGCAACTTTAGCAACCAAAGACCTTTCCCGGCCACCCAGGAGGTGCCGAGCTCTCCCCAGTGCCGGTGCCGCAGTGCTCAGCCACCCGCTCACCACCGGCTCTGGAGGGCAACACTCCAGCATGAACCGGGGTACGCATGAAGGGTCTGGAGGAGACCAAGCTGGCAGGAGATGCTGCTGCCTTGTCTGCTCCCTTCTCCCGGAGCGACGGGTACATCTCGGACTCGTGGGTGCCCGCGCTTACAGCCAGCCCGCTGCAGGGTGGCCTGGTCAATCCTGCTCGCTCTTGGGATTTTTTTCTGGCCCATTGCCCAGGTGCTGCTGCTTGCCAGGCTGCAGGCTGTGGGACCTTCCAGTGTCCCTGGTGGCACCAGGGCAGTGCCCCGGCCACATTCCAGTGGAGGTCATTACATCCTGAGGGCTAAAAATCCCTCAGCAGTTCGAAGGCAGTTTTCTTCACTGTGTGCCTGAAATTGTGGGTTCTTGTTGAAGCGTGTTACTAAAGATCTGCTAATGCGCTGCATCGCAGCGGTGGGTGTGTTGCTGCGGTGGCTCTGGTGGGATGTCTTCTCTTCTCCCTCCTGGAAAGGCGGCTGCGGGCTTGACTTAGCCAGGGTCAGAGCAGCGCTCCATTGGCTCTGCACGCTAATTACACACATTAAAGGGCACAGTAAAAATACTACAGCACAAAGAATTCCTCATCCCGCTTTTCTGGCTAAATAAATATCCGCTGACAAACATAATTAAGGTATGTAACAAGTATAAAACTCTCAATCCCATGGTTAACTCAAACCTTTCCAGTGTTGTGGTCTGGCAGTTCCCAGCCCGGAGGGGAGTGATGCTCTCGGGCATCTTCCCTCCCAGGGTCATTGGAGCAGGGAGAAGATCAAACCTTCTCCTGGGAAACATCCCACAGCCATTCCCCCTCCCCTGAGAGGTTCCCAGAGCAGCTGCTGAGCGCTTGGAGAGGAGGAGGAACCGGTGGGGGACGGAGCCCTGCAAAGCCCCAGAGCTGTGTCTGAGACCTGTGATTACCATCAGGAAAATGACTTTCGCCTCCGTGACCGCTGGCGGTTTCTTCCACTCCTTTGAACATACCCTGGGTGACTCGTGGGCTAGAAGCAGAAATTGCAAGGCTTTTATTAAAGTGCAAATTCCTTATGTAGAAGCGCGGTGTTATTAACGCTAGAATTGCACTGTGGAGCAGGCTTTGTGTGCAGATGCCGTGCATCGTGCCTGGCTGTGCAGCCGGGGTGAGTGTGGGCTCAGCCGGGGTGAGTGTGGGCTTACAGGAGTCGAAAGCAAACTTCCAACCTGCCAGGTTTGGGATCACACACACGGGTCAGTTTGGGCTACAAAACTAGTCTGGAAACAGAAGATAAAGCTCTTCTAGGCTTTCCGAAGGGTATAGGTGAAAGCAGGTATTTCTTAGCAGTATTTCAGGACTTGTGTCTTTTTCCTTGCATCATACTACAACCATTAACCATAATAACTACCATATATATTTAGGAATCCATGGTTTATTTAAGTCTTGCTGCAATTACGAGTAGTTTTAAGCACTCACATGGAAATGGCACAATTATTTTGATATAAAATTACATATTATTTCAGTAGCTCTCCACATCAGGTTGATTTTTATGGCTCATCATCTGATCTTCATTTTATTGATGTAAATTAAGACCAGTCCAGAGAACAGAATGGATTTAGACTGAATTCACAATGCGCTTTCCCCCGGGACTGTAGTTTATAATGGCTACAAAGAAGGGAGGAATAACTCAAAGAAGGAGAAAAGGGAACCAGTTGGGTAAACAAAATCTGTGTGGATTTGTGTTGCTCTTAAATTCCTAATGGCTCTCCAGGAGTCTGTAGCTGCTAGATAAGGCTGTGGGTTCGGTGTGGTCTGGATTTTTCTTATCTCATTACACGTATGTAAAAGCCATGCTTAACATGGCAGGGTTAAAACCAGCGTAGACAAACCGAGATTTAGATTTGGATACAAGTTTACTTCCTGTGTAAACTCTAAACGTAGGAGCTCGTCAAAGGTGTGCTCACTCCCTGGCTTTCGCATCTTCCGTAAATGAAGACTTTGCAGATGGCCAGGCTGAGTGCAAGCACTGAAAATGTATCTCCTCTTCAAGGTTTCAGATAAAGCAAAGTCATCTTATTTTTTTGAAAGAGGCTGCCCAGGCGGTGCCTGCCCAGCTGAGCACAGCTGCTGCCCCTCTTTCTGCATGTGGCTTTACCACCGTGGGAGTGATGCCCAGCACGGCGGGGTCTGCAGGCTCTGCCCCCTCCCCCTGGATGCAGAGAAGGGATTTCTTCCACTCAGGGTTTCTCCTTCTCTTCCCCGGAGACCCAACCAGGCCAAGAACCTCCCGCATCAACTTTAGTTAATTGACAAATGGATTTTTTATTGTTATCTCATGGTGTTGTAATATTCTTCATAAAAATGTTTCTCATTTATTAGGGACTTTGGAAATATCTGTCCATCAGCTTAGTTATATATCCTCCGGTGAGGTTTAGCTCGGGGAGAAATGTGCAGCCGGTCGGGGTGGTGCTGGCTCGTGTGTCAGCGCGGAGCAGGGACTGTGGTCCAGGGGATGGGTGTCAGCATTTGACACCATCCCTGCCCAGCTACACCGTGATAGTCCCCAATTCCTCAGCCAGCGTGGCATGCAAGCTGTTTCTCATCCCCCAGCGTGGTGTCCTGGACCCCACGGAGCAAGGTTTGGGGATGCTGGATTGCCTGTCCTGGGGTCTGTGTCCCACCAGGGATAGGAATGCTGTCCTGAGGTGCTGGTGGCACTTGGAGGGGGGACAGCAACAAGCCAGGACTTGTTCTGCCATTGATTCCAGTGCCCCCATTTTAATCGCAAGAGAGAGCAATGGGCTAAGTGGAACAAGATCGAATTCAAGGACAAATGGTGTTTTCAAGAGCACGCTTTTCACGTCGGGTTTGTTAAGCAGAAACAAAATGATGGTATTTTAGGGAAGCTTTCAGATAATGCAATCGTATTCTGGTGAGCTCTGCAGCCTCTCAAAACCCTGCAGGGCACAGGGCAAGAGTGCAAGGGCACAGGAGCAGCCTGGGCAGCTGTCCCTGTCACCAGTGGGTGGCTGTCCCAGAACTCCTGCTGCCTGTGCCTCCTGTCATGGGTGTCCCCTCTCCTGGGGCAGGGGTGGCTGGTGGCTGTACCCCTGGCAGGGGGCAGCGTGGGGAAGCTTCCAACCCACAGCGGTGGCTGAAGCAGGTTCCTGATGGACCAGCTGCCAAACCCCATTCTGCTCCGCTCTGCTCATCCCAAACCCTGCCCCGCAGTGTGATATTTTCCATTTAAAATCTGCATGACAACATTAATCTAATGCTTAAATGGATGGAAGAAAAGATGTAATGCAGAAACACTGCTAATTTAATTACTTGTGAAGCGCACAGTTTAAGATATTTAAAATGTATTATTTTAGCATGGCTGCTTTGGCAAAATCCAATTTGAATTTTGAGCACGCTTATTTTTATTTCAGACTAACATTATAAACCACCATCTGTAGAACACGTTTGTTAAGAAATTAATTCTCAGGAAGGAAAACTGTCTGCATGAGACTTGGTGTGAGCCCAGAGGTTAAAGTTGGGGTGACATATTGCCTGCTACGAGTCAGTGGACATCTCCCCTTTGCCCGGGGTTTGGCCTGTGCTGAGCACTGTGGCAGGAGAGGGACGGCTCCGTGGAGCTGTTTCTACAGCAAAACTTTCATGCTTTTCAATATTTGGGACATATCCAACAACCCAAAATCTGGTGACGCTTAGTGGTGGGTAGATACCTGATGTGAAGTCAGTGGGTGGTTCAGATGGATCTTGTTAATGCAAGGTGGAATTTGGCTACTGTGTCCTTATCCCAGCCCTGTTCTTCAGGGTGGTCCAGGTGATGTTTCCCATCACTCCACAGGGAGAGAGCAGTGTTTGGTGGGAGCCTCTGGAGGGTTTTGAAGATGTTTGCTCCTGAACAAACCCATTTTAGAAGTTGTTCAGATGCTGCTCTCTGTCCATGTCCTCCGCTGTTGTGCTCACTGTACACCCCACTGGAGGAGGCAGAGAGGATGAAGGAGCCCTTGTCACAGCGTAGTGGGCATGTAGGAGAGATGGCAGAGCCTTTTGGGTCAGGCTGTACCCTGTCTGCCGTGTGCTGGACTCACTCTGGATGGCTGCTCGGACAGGCAGCCCTGCTGTCCCACCACGATGTCCCTGCTGTTCCCCACAGCAGCATCCCCTGTGGGAGTTGCAGCACTGTCCCTTCAGCAAACTGGGACTCGCTACTCATGGTATCCAAATATATTAGAAATGTTTCTCAAACTATTTTTGTAACAGTAGAAAACCTCCTGGCAGTGAGGTGGGAGTGGAGAGCAGTGCCTGGTGTCCAAGATGCCTTGCTCAGGGTGGTTGGGTGCTCTGTCAGGGCTCTGCTAAAAAGTTTCAGGAGCTATTTTCTGGCAAAGCTGTGCTTGGAGAACAAACAGAAACAATTGACGGCACACAGGGCTTGAGAAGCAGAAGCAGCACATACATAGAAAAATGAAGTCCTGAAGCTCCTGAAAGGCCTTTGTACGTGGCACCCCAACGAGGTCCTGGTGCAGCTTCCCAAAAGAGGAAAGCTGGTGCGTGTTTGATGCCTAGTTTTTGCTTACAGCACACAACAGCAGCGTGAGAGTCTGTCGCAGGGCCTGCCGGCAGCGTAAATTCAGCTGGAGGCAGTGCATCTGGAGAAGCTCAGGTTTGATAAATGAGATGGCCTCCTTGCACAGAAAGGGCATGAGAAAGGGGATGGCTGGGCTGAGGCTCTCAGGATTGCCTGCACGTACGCCCAGCTTGCCCGCTGCTCACCAAGGGGTTGTGTAAGTCATCGGAAAGCACGTGCTCTGTAGGCAAAGAAGCTGCTGTAGAAATATTTGGGGTAGGAAGTTATAAAACTTTCATGGCACACCTGTATTTTCCTGTTGGCATTATGTTTGCCAGAGAAACCAAGCGCTGCCTGGTCACAGCTCCAGCTGCACCGACTGTGAAACTGCTCTGCAACTGATTGCAGAAGTAGTTAAAATATGTCAAAACTGCCCTTTCTCTCTGAAAGAGTCAAGGTCCTGCACGGTAATTAAAGCAAAAATTCAGTTATTTATCACAGTGGTCTCCTTGCCTCAGCCTGCTTATTTTTAGAATAGTTTATGCAAATAGTCTTTACCTAAATATTTTCATGAGAATAAATTTCCCCTCCAAAGCGAAAGGCTCCCCTTCTCAGGCTGGCCCTGCTGCGGATGCTCCCGGCTGCAGCTGGGACAGATCTGCTTATGGCTGTGCTGAGTCTCCAGCCTCTGGCTGGGACAGCTCACATTCCTTCCTGTTCCTTAGTCTTGTGATTTTTGTCAGATTTAGCCTCTCCTGCCTGTGGAGAAAATATGTGTTTTCCAGTTTCAGCTTATTCAATCACTTCAGCTTAGTGACTAATACTTTCCAAGGTGGGTCGATGGACAGGGAAAGAAAAAGCAGGGACGGGGTTTTAAATTTTTTATTTTGCCTCTTTCACTCTGAAGTAGTACTGAAATGAGAGAAAATGGCATCTGTTATTTACAGCCCTATGGGATGTGTTGAATAGTGACAGCATAGTCAGCACCCTACGCACAGGTATGATTTGCTTACTAATTTCCTACATGAAAAAAGTGGAATCGACCTGGGCATTTTAACAGGGTTGGGCACATGTTCCAGGTCTGCTGGGTCTTTGCCATGCCTGAGATCTGTAGCACCATGGGGTCGGGTACCATTGCAGGGTGATGGGGAAGCTGTAGATTAATCCGTGCAGACGTGGGATGGAGGATCCTCCCTTATTTCTGGAAATAACTTGATTCATTCAAATCCTTTAGGAACTGTGAAATTTTTTTTTATTTATTTTTTTTTTTACAAGGATAATGTACTTCCCTCAGACGTTTGAAATCTTGCCCTTTAAAAGTATCACTGCAGAATGACAAATATTTTTTCCCTTTTCCTCTCTTTCATCCTTGGGTCCCACGGCTGACGAAATGCGGTGGGGGCAGGAGAGCTGTGGGCTGTGAACCGTTCCAGGATGCGGTTGCTGGAATCGGGCCCAACCTCCCCCCCATCTCCCCCCCACCCCCGGCAGAGCTATTCCCCTGGGAACACCAGTGCTGCCCCCACTTCGGCATCCCCCAACCCCGCGCTCCCCTCCGGGACGACGCTGGAAATAGAGATGGCAGCTGCTGCCATCACAGCAATCTTGCACATCCATTTCTGCTCGGGTGCCGGCACCCAGCCGCCCGGCAAACTGCCTCCTGTCCGGGCTCGCTGGGAGCTGGGGCGGGCGGGAAGGAGTGGGAAAGAGCCTCGCAATGCGGGAGCCTCCTCGATGGCAGGGATCCCGCGCGGGGAGGCTGAGCACGCCGGCACGTCTGCCAGAGCCACGGGCGGCAGCCCCTGCGCTTGGCTGCGGCCCATCTATTTTACCTTATCTACATTTTAATGCGTCATCCGCAACTTTTTCTGAGGTTGCAGCCAAAAAAAAAAAAAAAAAATCCCGGGGAATTTCAGCTGAAGCGACCACCTACGCACCCGGTGGCCCTACGAGAACGGAAGATGAGTTGGAAAGTGTGAGGAGAGCCAAGGAACAGGGGCCAGATGCCATTTAGGCACCTGCTTGTCCCCTCGCCATCCGTGCCTGGGCTGGCTGCCCCTCCTGCAGCTGAGATGGGGCTTCCATCACCCAGGACCCACCTCCTGGCATTGCTGCTGTTGTTTCTCAGCTGATCAATACTGTTCTGTTTTGCCTCTGCAGCTATTCCACTAGTAATATTTTTTTTTTTCCTATTTTGTGTCATTGACTTAACATCACTGCTACAGCAGTGGGGAGAGTCACCAAATCCCCCAAAGCTCGTTTTGGTGCGACAGGGACCAGAGGGCAGTCACTGCCTGCCACTCCGCTGCAGAAACCTGGATGGGAAGGAAGATGCTCAGAGGAGTGCCTGGGACCATGTGGCCCATCCAGGTCCACTCTGAAATAGCTTAGAAAAGCAGCCTTGCTCCAGGTGCACCTTCACCGTGCTACTGCAGACACGCATGATTAAAATCAAATTCTATTTTATTTTATTCCTATAACATCTTAGGTAGAAGAGATTACAAAGCAGTTTGCAAAGCAGCCAACATAAGCACGGTCAAGCACTGCAAGTGTAAGACTGAATCTTGAAGCAAATTTAAGAATGCTCGTGCTTAACCAAGGAAATATATCTGTGTTTTCAGCTCACTCAAGTATCTGCTGGGCCGTCTATGGTGGTCCAGCTTCTGCTACAGCTTTGCATGTTCATCTGTGCTTCTTGTCATTTGAAAACAGAGTTAAAGATTTCCTGAGATTAGATGCCCTGTCCTGTAATAAACCATTTTCTGGGTAGAATGTGATGCTGACTTGACAGGTGGTCGAAAGCATCATCAGAAAGCAACAAACACAACTGGTGAGGCGAGGTGAGGTATTGCGCTGATTTTTGTAGCATCACCCAAACCGAAGCGAGGTACAGTGGTCTGCACCTGCCCGTAACCAAAGCTTGCCAAGGGTGTGCAGGTGTTCCAGCGGCACACACACCTCCCTCGCTTCCCTAGCTCTGCGCAAGTAAACGGGTTTAAGATACATAAAACAGTGGAAAGCTGCGATTCTGCATCTCTGCAATTACTGCTAATACGGGCGGTAATTTAGTGGAAACTGCTGTGCGTGTTGTGAAGTGTTTTGTTCACAAAATGGGAGACAGAAACCATTATTTTTCTCTCTTCCCACCCACACTGCTTAAGAGACAACCTCCTGCCATCGGAGCTTGCTGAGGGGCAGCTACTGCTTGTCTAAAATCTGCAGGTCTTTTTGAGCTGATGAGGCAAAATGAAATCCAGCCTTCAAAGCAGAAAACCACCCAAGTTAATTAAAGAAGAGAATTAACACCTCCGTGTTGCCTCACCCTCGGTTCACAGCAAGGCTAAGCCATGCTGGGGGCTGTTGCAGCCTGATGAATCGTGACAAATAACATTTACGGGGCTCCAAAATGTTAGGAAGAGCTGAGCACACTTCAGTGAAGGAGGTTGCATCTTCCCCTGGGGAGGTGGGAAGCTCCAGAGCCTGAGCAGATGCTGACAGGTCACCTTAGAAACTTGTGAGGAGACGTGGAGATGGTGTGTTTTCCCAGAGCACTCAGAAATACAGAGTGTTTTTGCTCCGTATCTTCACTTGCTCTCTGGTTTGGCATTGCCAGGCTAAGGAGATGTCTGTGCGTCTTGGGAGGCATTTGGAGGAGCAAAAGCTCCTGGTGCTGGAGCGATAGGTCTTTCCAACATCACAGTGCCTGACAGACATGTCACCCAAAACTTCCAATGGTTTTGCAGCTGGAAGTCTCAGGAAAGGCAGGGTGATGGTGGAGAGGAGAGCTTGGCTGGGCAGGAGAGTATGGACCCTCTCCTGTCTGGCCCTTCCCCTCCCTGCCACACTGTGCTGGTTTGCACAGGGCACCCCATGCCTTGGTGACCCCACAGATGTTCTACTGGGCTGAGGAATGGGCCATTCCCCATAGAGCAGGCTACCCCGCCTTGCAAGGTACAACCAAGGAAATTTGGGGAGTCATAGCTGCCCCTCATCACCCATTCTAGTGCAGGGGATTGGATGGGGGTCTGCAGCCTCCACCAGCTCCCTTAGCTCAGGGGTTGCAGAGCAGCTCTCTCTGGCATTTGGTGGAGGAGAGAAGTGGGGTGTGATTAGAGGGTTCATCTGTTACAGGAAGCAGCTGAAACAGTGAGGGTTTTGTACGGGTTGAAGCCAGCAGAAGCGCTAAGGCCAATCACAGCTCCAGAGCCTGGGATTACACTTCGTTGTTCCCCACTCCGCAGGTCGCAGGCGAAGGATGTCAGATGTGCTACAGCAGGAGAGGGCAATTGGAAAGGGTCTCCGCTTTCATCAGGTTTTTGTTGTTATTCGAAACAGCCTCTTTTTTTTCAGGGAACAAATTACATATTTTATTCATTTTCTGTGTAGAAAGGAAAGGTTCTGGAGCACTAATGGGGATGTTTCTAAGCAACGTTGTTTTCCCACCACCAGCTTTGGGAACAGTGACTTTTCTTTCACATTTTTGTAGCAATAAGCCACACCGTCTGCAGTTTATATGTAGGAAAAAACGTGCCATGTTTTCCCCAGCTTTGCTTGATTGAATGGGTGGGGGGGGCTGTATCACCGCCTTGGAGCTCACCCCGCGCCCACGAGGGTGCGTGCAGGCGTGTGAGTAGGGCTGCACCGTGCTCCAGGTACCCCAGCCCTTCCTTTCTGGTGGTGGAGGACGTCCATGAAGACATCTGTGGGTGGGTCTTGCACCTGAAGATGCTGATGCCTCTCCCCAGGGCTGGCTTTGTGCCCTTCCCAATTCCTCCTGCTCTGCTCAAAGCCTCTCTCTCCCCTCCCACCTCCTTCCCCCCATCTTTTGCTCTCTGCATGGTTTTTTGCATGCTGGAATACTTAGAAATGCCTGAGGAGCGCTGAGTTTTGCCTCCTCCACACGCCTCCTTCATGCTGAGGCTGTTGGCATGGCCGTGGGCACCGTGGTGTGGGCAGCAGGAGCTGGCGGTGCCCCCATGGACGCGGGACCCTCACCCACTGTCCCTCCTTGGTAGCCCTTGGGAGCTTGTGAAATGGTGTCCTGGGGGTCACCTGCCACTGGGGCTGCTTTGGTATACCCGACCCACGTGGGATCCATCCCCTGGGTTTTGAATTTCTGGTAAAGGTTGGCCTCTGTGGGCAAAAACACCAACACAGAGCAATGAAACTAGGGTTGGAATAAGCAAAAAACAGCATTATCTGATTTCTGTCGAGCTCTTCTAAGCCTGATGATTCCTCTGTGGGTGTGGAGTCGAAAATGTTTTAGTCATTGTATGTGTTATTGCAGAGATTTTATTTAAAACTTATGCTTTTCCTTAGAAAAAACTCTCACTCTTTCTCTCTCATTCCTAATAGATAGATAGATAGATGGATAGACTGACAGATAGATGGATAGACAGGCAGATAGGATGATTATCCTG
Organism: Gallinago jamesoni; assembly: GCA_025769975.1. Taxonomy (NCBI): domain Eukaryota; kingdom Metazoa; phylum Chordata; class Aves; order Charadriiformes; family Scolopacidae; genus Gallinago; species Gallinago jamesoni. Next base: position 9,048,583 of record JAOQGH010000051.1, on the reverse strand, counting down.
ATCCCATTGTACAGATGGGAATACTGGAAGTACGTAAGCTTAAAGCAGGGTTTGTTCAGCATACCTGAGACTAAAACAAAGCTGCTCCGCAGCTTCATCTTGCAGGAGCCCAACCATCACTTACTGCTTTAAAATCTTAAACTCTTTGGTTTAAGCCTGCACCAAACAGGAGGCTTTTTGGAGATGTTTCCAGTCTGGCTTGATGCAGGGTGGGGGGAACTGGCAGCACCCAGAACTGGTCCTGGCTGGGATCAGCTTTAGCTTCACTAAAACACAATGCAGCAGGTAAGCTTAGCCTGGTGTTGGACATCATATGAAATTTACACCATACGTGGAGGCAGATGGGTTTAGACTGAACAGGATCCTCCTCCCTTCTGCAAACCAGTGGGAACCTGGAGGAGTCACAGGGGCAGAGGCCAACACAGGTTCATGCACCCGATGATGTGACAGCCCTGCCCTGGAAGGGAAAATTTGGGCATGTGTTAATGGAGTTGACCAAACTCAAAATCTCCCCACTCTGAACAATGAAAAGCAGCAATGAAGCAAATCTCCCACCTGGATAACCAAGCTGGATTTTCTTCTAATTGCTTTGTCCCTTAGCAATGGGAGGGACCACTTGTAGGTTAACGAGTTGCTTAAGCAGCACAGGTGGCTCAGACCATAAAGCCCTGCTGGGAGGGTGCTGGCTCAGCCCTTATGCATGAGGCTTGTGATGGGACTCGAGCTGCTGCTCTTCCAGCTGTGTGCGATGGGAAGCTTCTGGTACCCAGGTGATGCTGTGCACAGTGTCCTGTGCTAGGGCTGGAAGGTTAATGATGAAGGTTGCTTTAAAGAAGGGGATTATTCTCCCTTGCTGCTTGCTGAAGTGCAAGGGGAAATGACTTTGCTCTGCGCTCAGGCTGGATGCTGAGGTAGTTGCTCTCTCCTGTTGGAGTACTGAGGGAGCTGGTGGTTTTGAGGGGCTCTGCTTGATGGATGTGGGTCTGGGGGGATGGGGAAAGCACCTACCAGCTGTGACTGAAGGGTGGTCAGTGCTGGCAGGGTGCAGGCACCAAGCTTGGTGGCTGCTGGTGATTCCCTGCAGCCTGGTGCTACAGCTGTCTTCAGCGCTGCGGAGTTTGCTGCCATTGATGGGCTCCCTTACCGATTCCCCTACACTAGAATGAATTAAAAGTGAATAACTACAATCGCTTTCTGCCCTGTGCCATGGGAGACAAATACCATTTCTGCCATATGGCATGGGCTGCTCTGTAGGCATGTTTTCTCCCCCGCCTTCTCCCCCTTTTCTTTTAATTAAGGAGAATGTCAGCTCCGAAAATCCCCTAGACCCAACCGGGCACCAGTGTGCCATGCTGCTGCCCACACAGAGCCTGGGGCAGACCTGGCTGTGGTCCCCAGTGATGCTTTCCTGCTGGGGATGGGAGCCCTGTCAGGAGTGTGGGAGGATGGGGGTGTCTCTGTGTGTGGTTTTGGGGGGCCCCTCTTGCCCAATGCCTGTGGGAGCTACCTGGCACCCACACAAAAGTGGGGCTTCACATGCAGGGGCTGCGTTAGGTGCTAATTAAAGCCCTGTCCTGCACAGAGCCTGGCTCAAAGTGGGTTCAGCTACTGCCCATCCTGGGAGAGACCAAGGTGCTGGGTCATGAAACTGGGACCTTCCCCTCTGCTGACACCCAGGTGCCTCGATGGAAGGGTGGGAGGTCTGGGGGTGTCATGAGGGGTGAAGGGCTGTGTTGTTGCATGTTGCCTCATCAGTGGCTAATCATAGAATAGCTTGGATTGGAAGGGACCTTAAAGACTGCCATGCCAGTTCCTCCCCACCTCCCACTAGACCAGGTTTCTCAAAGCCCCATCCAGCCTGGCCTTGAACACCTCCGGGGATGGGGCAGCCACAGCTTCTCTGGGCAACCTGGGCCAGGGTCTCACTGTCTTCACAGTCAATTTCTTCCTAATATCCAATCTAAATCTCCCCTCTTTCAGTTTAAAAGCATTCCCCTTTGTCCTGTCGCTCCCCTCCCTGATCAAGAGTCCCTCCCCACCTCTCCTGTAGCCCTTTTAGGTACTGGAAGAGGCTATAGAGGTCTCATCAGAGCCTCTTCTCCAGGCTGAACAACCTCAACTCTCTCAGCTTAAGAGAATGTCACCATGGTGGGTTTTTTTTCCCAAATCCTCTACAAGAATCCCTTCTGCCAGAGACAAGCCTTGTCTTCCCCAGGTCCCTCATGGCACTGCTTCTCTTTGGATTCCCTCCTATTTCTCATAGCTCCCCAGGATCCATCCCCAGGAACTCTCTGCTCCAGCCTCATCTCACCCACCCCCAGTTCAAGTCCCTTGTAAAACTCTCCTCTTCCCCTGGACCGGCCAGGGAGACTCTGCTGTAGGGACAGCCCTCCAGCCTTGCCATGCTGTGGGAACTCTGCTCAGAAGAGCAGCAGGAGGGCACAGAGCAGGGCTCCTCAGGCTCCTGCAGGTTCCCTCAGGTCTCACTGCCTGCAAGAGACACATAAAAATTATATATATATTTATATATTCGTTTTGGTCTCGTTCAGCTCTGACTGCGCTGTCAGCACTTACCCTTTTGAGGAAATAATTAAACTAGAAGTTACCGTAAAAGCCATTAAGGGGGCATCGGGTGAGCGCAAAAGGCAAAATGAGGACCTGGGAATTTTTCTGGTCTTTTGCAATCCTTGCTGCTATACCTCTGTTAAATGAGGTTTGGGTGGGTCTGGACTGGGCACCACTGGTTTAAGGCAAGGGCTACGTGCTTCTTGCCTATATCCAATTCCACTTGAAACAGTTTTTCTCAGCTTGGGTGAGGTGAGCCCTTAATGACCATGGGTTTACAATTGGCCACCCCCCACATGCCTTGTGAGCTAATTGGGACAGCAGCATCACAGGGAAAGACTGTTTTTTCAGCAAGAAATGGTTCAGTGATACTTAAAAAGCTGGCTTAAGCAGAGGAGATATGGAAGAGGCTTGCAAATAGCTGGGTGATTTGGGGATTTTTTGGGGTTTGTTTTTTTTTTCAGTTCCAGTAAGAAGGCTTTGCTAACAGTGTAACGGAGTAGAATTGAGCAAATAAAAAGCTTTGGTTAAATACTGCAGAAAACTCCTAATAGGAGGAAACAGCAGAGTGTGTCTGAAAGGAGGAGCTGGTGGCTCTGGTGAGCAGGGCAATCACTGCAGGCGGCCAGAGAGGGCTGTCCCAGTGGCAGAAGAATGGCACCCTGCACCCTGGGCAGCACCCAAATCTCTGCTGGGTTGGGTTTCACAAGAGGAGCCTAGCTCTTATGGGTTAGAAAACCAGAATAACCCCCACCATGGGGGTCTTGTGTGTTTGTCCGTTCTGCTTTTCCCACTCACCCTGAACCACTCAGTGCCCGTCTCTGGAAGCCCAGGGAGAGCCCAGGAAACCCCATCTGCAGCAAATTCCAAGTTTGCTTTTATAGAGATATTCTGTACAATTAGCACTTACTTCTATTATGCTATTATATACAGATTTATTTTGATGAAGTGATACCCACGCATGCCCTGGGGCTGCAGCAGGGCATGGTTTGGAAGGTTGCAGGATAGCCTAAATAAGGCTTTCAAAAGCAAAGCCAGCAACACGGGGAAAATTTTTCAACAGACTTGTAAATCTTCATTCTTCATTGTTAGAAGAATTGTTTCAGAATTGCAAGTAGCTAACAGTGCTGTAGGATGTTATACCCATCACATACCTTTCCTGAGAAGGAGTTAAATGGGTTTAGAGTTGCTGCACAGTCAAATTATTCTCATCTTTCACTGCCAAATATTAATCTCAATTTTGAACCTTGGATTCTTGCTTTTTTAACCAAAATTAATGTTTTGGACACAATCTAATCTTCCCACACAGCCACATTATGAAGAAAAATCCCCTGGGAATGGATTTCACCCTGCTTGGTTCCTGAAACTTGGCAAACTAATTTCTTCCCTGCATTTTTCTGCCAGGCTTTATCCCAGTTGTGTCTCGCTGCTCTTATCACCCCTCTGTATTTCTGCAGAATGCCTTAGTCCCCTTGGCTTTTCTCATGTGAATCAAACCCTCCCTCCTCAGACAAGCAACAAGCCCTTCTTACCCATTGTTTGAATCTGATACATCTCTCTATCTAGCATTTCCCTTGGTTTTGCCTGTATCTTTGCTCACAGCAAAGTGGCTAACAAGAAAAATACCTTTTTTTGTTTGTTTTGTTGTTTTCCCCCTCCAGCCTTGGGGAACTGAGGGCTTTTGCAGGCTTGAGCGTGTACTTGGGGCTGGATCCAGGCTGGGCTTGTGGTGGCTGATCTCCACATCCCTGCATGGACTGGTGTCACTCTGTGAGCATCCAACTTGTTTAGCCACTTGTTTCTAGCGAAATAATTAACTCAGGCTACTTCAATATTGCAGTTGAGTCCACAACCAAAGGATCTTTTCTGAGTATAGTTTCTCCCATGCTTAAAATCTAAGCTGTGTGGTGGGTTATGGTTGTGTTTTTTTCCTATCCATTTATAAATGATCAGCTGTGGTGGGACATGGGGAGCTCCGCTTGCTCCCCGGCGTCCAGCCAAGGCCAGAGAGCCACGGAGAAGGAGCGGTGCATCTGCTGGAAACAAGGGAAATGGGAATTAGTCAGCGAAGCAAATCTGAGAGCACTTTGTGCCCTCCAGTCAGAGGGAAGGGACCCAGTAATTGCTGCCCAGGCAGAAGCTCTGCTCTTTGCTGCAGGCTGGGAAAAGGTGTGAGCAGTTGAGCACAGAATTTTTCCAGGTCTCCGCGCAGCTGAAATAAGCCTTCACCTGCTGACCTGATGCCTGCTCAGCAAGGGCATTGCCTGCCAGGCCATGGGGCAAAACACCCAAGCTCATCCTCGCCAGAATCCTTACAGCACTGGGGACTGCAGCCCTGAGCCTGAGGATGACGATGAAGGAGCAGGTGTGGTGTGTGTGTAACTCTCTCCATTAGCAAGAGAAAACTAAAACTTGACTTTTACTTGGTGATGACGTGCCAAGGGGCAGAGGGATTGGTAACCAGCCCTGTGACTGTGCTGCCCCTTCGGGTTGCATTGCTTGAGTCACTCCGGTGTGAAGGTGCCATTCCCTGGCTGACGCCTCCTTCCAGCCTTTTCCCTGCCATGGCTGTTGGCACGTGCTGCCCGGTGATTCACATGGTGCTGGCTGGTGTTTAGCAGCAGCAGCTCCTGGAGGCTGCTGGTACATGGGTGCTGCCATGGATGCTGGCATCTCACAGTGCCGTTCCCACACCGCTGCCCCTCAGGCATGGCCAAGAACCCACGCTTCCTTGGGAGATGGATGTGCCCTCTGCTTGGAAAAGCCTAGTCAAGGGAAATGTCGTCCCTCCCCGCGTGCTGTTTTGGTACCTCGGTGTATTTTTAACAACATCTCCGAGTTGCAAGCTGTGTTTTGAATGAATCAGGCATTCATCTCCCGCGCTCGTTAACCCAGCGCAATCTGGCGAAGCTGCTGTGGGGACGGTTGTGTTAGCTCAAACTCCCGGCTGCGCAGGCAGGGAAAATGTCACCTTTGGTTTACGCCAGGAAAGAAGAGCTCTGGTAAAGCAGCGTGCCAGGCTGGGCTCTCGGGTGCTTTGTGTCCCCATGCCTTTTGCTGTCCCTGCCCTGTTCGGCACCTGGCACTGGAACAGGGCAGTGCCTGCTCCCTGGAGAAGGGAAAAGGAAAGATTTAAAATTATATGTAATACATCTACCTTAGACCTGCCAAGAGCAGAAACAGCTTGGCAAGTCCCTTCCCTTCACAAAATAAATTAGTGCCCTATGTTCTTCAACATATCGAGTGTCCTTCATTAAATGTTGTGGTGACCTGTGCGCTTTCAATGAGGTTTGCGTGGTTCCTGCTGTAGGCACGGTGAGTGGGGCTCTCTGCAAAAAAACCCGTATCCAGCAGGGGCTGCACCCACTCCCATGCACCTTTCCCCATCCTGTCCCCTCGGGAGGCTTCTCCAGTGCCTTCAGCTCTGCTCTGCCACATCCCGGGTTTGGGCAGCACGCTGGCATGGTAATTCTTGGCATCGGACTTTGGTTTTAAAATAATTCAGGAGTGAGGTATTAAATACCTTTGAGCCTTGCCTAGGGTGCAAGTGTGGGATGAAGAAAACGAAGACAATTTCAGATAGATTGGCGACTAGAAGCGGTTTGGAAGGCGCTGCTGGAGCTGCAGGGACAGGGTCCTGGATGGGGCTGTGCAGTTGCAGGTCTCCCAGGCAGCTGGGTACAGCAGCAGATAAAACTCCTGGCGCTTCTCTGTGTGTGGTGAGGTCGGGCAGTGATTTGTGGAGAGCAGTGCAGTTTTGCAAAGTGCAAAAGAAGCTGAATGTCAGCAAGAGGAGAAGCAAGATAGCTGTGCTAATGAGGTGAAAAAACAAACCCAAACCAACCCCAAACAAAAACCACCAACAAAAAACCCACCCCAAACCCCCAAACCAAACCATGTGTGAGAGTTTTTTTTAAAATCAGATGCTTCTACGTTAGGTGAAACAATCCTGAGAGACTGGAGGCTCCTACAATGTCCTCAGCAGCATTGATTTCCTATTTGAAAAGAGCTTTTTTTTTCCCTCCTGAAAGAGTGATTTAAATAGCATTGGCATAAGCCCCCAGGAGTGGCAGCACCACCGTATCTGGGTGGTGGACTAGGCTGCCTGGTTGGGGCTCAGAAGGGGGTGAAACACTTGGGACTTTAATGGCAGTGAACAGTGCCACTGTGCAAGCGGGATGGTGGGTACCACCACTTGTAGGTGCTTGTGGGGGAACCCCGTGTTCTCCCCTCCTGGTGTTAGTAAATGCCAAATGGAGATGGGTGACCAGGGCAGCCAGTGCCCACCGGGCACCTTGGCCCTTGTCAGGGCTCATCCTGCTGTCCCCATCACTATCCCACCGCAGCCGTTCTTGGGAGCTTGCCTGGGCTGCTGCTGGTTCAGCTCTGGGGACTGAATTAGTTAATTGTATCAGATTTGGGAATTAGTGCAATGGAAGCACAAAGGGCTTTTACTGTCCGGTTACTTAGAAACCAACCATTGATTTTTACATGGCAATTTTGCAGCTTCCGGGCATGTCTGTCTATATGTGTATGTAGTATATCTATGAATATACATACACCTGGAAGCTGCAAAATAGATGTGAATGTATATATATTTTTTTTTTTTGGCTTGGTGGGCTTTTGGTTGGTGTTTTTTTTTATCGCTGTTTTCCTTAAGGGGCTGGAGGAGAACTAGGTGTCAAGAACTGTTGCTATTTCAGATAGATTACTGCTCTGCCCTAGGACCAGGAATCAAATCAGTGGCTGCATCCTTATAAGCAGCACGAGGTCCATGCTGGGAGGCAAACCATCCCAAACGGACTGAGTTTTTGGCTGTTTCGTGGCTCCACGTGTTGGTGTGGGCTCTTTGCTTTCACATTGCTTGCCCGTTAATTAGAGCGTGTAGTTGAGTGGTGCTCGCGGGCAAAGGAGGGCTGGAAACGATGGGAGTAGCTGGGGGCTGCGATGCTCTCCAGGCTGGACCACAGGCTCAGGGAACCTCTTCCCAAGCTGCCAAGCAGATTCTGAGCTCATTTTGCGAGAAGGATCGTCTACTGCAAAGACTTGGCATTTTCAGTGTCGGTTCTTTACTATGGACATAAAACTTTCCAAATATCCAGGTCACGTGTGCTAAGTAAATGGCAAAGACAGCTTTGGAAATTCAAACACAATATTTCTGCCCAGGTTTGCTAGTGGACCAGACTCTGCAAAGAGCTGGTTATCGCTCTCTGGAGCAAAGCCTGGCTCCTGTGTGTGTGTGTTTTACCGCCCCCTCCTCCCCCTCCAAAATCCCCAGCGTGTGGAGGGACAAGCCCTGATGTGCCTTTTGCTATATGGGCTAAGATCCTGTCCTGAGACAGACCCCACTGCTGAGGGGAGTGATGTGCCCAATGAATGTATGCAAACACCAGAGGGTTTCACTCACACCACGTGTATATATCTATGCTTTAAAACTATTAACCCTTGTCCTATTGCTCCACTCCCTGACAGAGTCCCTCCCCATCTCTCTTGTAGCCCCTTTAGGGACTGGAAGGGGCTCTAAGGTCTCCCCGGAGCCTTCTCTTCTCCAGGCAGAACAATCCCAATTCTCTCAGCCTGTCCCCATAGCAGAGGTGCTCCGACACCTCCTGAGCATCTTCGTGGCCTCCTCTGGACTTGTTCCAACAGGTCCATGACCTTCTTGTGCTGAGGACTCCCAAGCCAGGAGCACTTCACTTCTCCAAAGAGTATTATACACCGCGTGGGCTGTCTCCAGAAGTAAGGAAGAAATCCCAGTCCCATGAGCCTGGGCTCCTCTTCCCTGCCAGAAGGGTTGCCGCTCTGTCTGGAGCATGCAGGCAGCTGCTGGGCATTTGCCTTTTAACTTTATGAGGGTTGTGCTTTGTGCTGGTGAGCAGAGGACTATTAACATGGTTTGTGCTGTTCTGTGCACAGGTGGGTTTTGTTATGCAGGGGTCCAGCTGTGCTTCCACCTACCCACACCCCCAAAAAAAGGTGGGGGGAAAAAGAAATAGAAAAGGGAAAACAAACCATCAGGTCAGTGCCTGCCCCAACCGTGCTGTGAGCCTGTGGGCTCGTGCTGCTGGAAATGTAGCTGCAGCATTTCAAACACCTGCTGGATGGCAGGTTTCCCGTCTCTCCCAAAATTTTGAATCCCCATCAGCAGTGCTAAATTTTGGGTACAGCAGTGGTGTTAGGGCAGGAGGGTGGGCTGCCTGCACCTCTTCCCTGGCTCCCCTGGGGATGCCTTTAGTTCCTCTCGCATGTGGGAAATTGTGCCATATGAGCAAATACCTGAAATGGCCACAAAATCAAGCCTGCAAAAAGGGAAGGAGCTGAAAGAGCAAGGCAGGACCTGTGCTGTTATTGGGTATTTTGGCTGACTCCTTTCACTGTAGGTGAGCAGGGCTTTTTTTCTCTTTTTTTTTATTTTTTAAATTATTTGGCTTTAAATAATTCATTAGGCATAGCAAAAAGGGTAGTGATTGTTCAAGATGCTCTGCAGTGGAAGGTAGATAGAAGGTCCTGAAATTATACCTTGATTTGGCAAAAAAATTGCACAGATCCAGCTGTAACATAAAGGTTAAAGCAGGAGGGTATAATTAAAAGGGTACTTTGTACTGCAGTGATAGGTTTAAGTTAGGGTAAAGGTTTAATGTATGGCACATTTCATGGCCTCAGGGCTAATTATCTTGTCTCCAGCCTGACTCTGGGAGGTGGGGAGAAGGGTGATAACTTTATCTCGCTGATGCAGAAAAGCAGGCAGTGCTAGGGATCAAGCCACTGCCTCCCCTCGGGCCGGGAAAACGTGGGGTGTTTTGTTTGAGGGGAATCCACAAGCTCGGGTGCCCTGGTGGTAACTGGACCAGGGGTCTCTGTGATGGATGGGAATGTTTTGGCAAGTGTGAGGGTGAATGAAAAAACAAAACAAAACAAACAAAACCAGTAAAGCTGAACAAGGGGAGTATCTTAATTGGTGTTACTACAATGAATACTGAATGATGATGAAAGTGAAGGGAATCCAAACGACATCAAGTGTGAGATACATCTGAACGTATTTGGGTTTATTCCCAGCCCCACGAGTGCTTAGAGCTTCTCCCACAGCCTAGTGAGGCAAAGAATGATGGCAGAGCACCCACTGTTCTACAAACCAGGCAACTGGCGTCCCCGGGGGGGACAATGTGCCCCTTTTGGAGGAGAATGGATGATTTGAACAAAAGCAGGGTCTCATTTTCTCCAGCTACTGGTTTTGCCCTGGGTTATTTAAGTTGTATCCCTTGAAGGTGAGCGGTATTTTCTAATTATTTTATTTTCTTTCTAGGAACCTTGGAAAATCTGGACTGAGAGTCTCGTGCCTGGGCCTGGGTGAGTAACCTCCGCAGCCACCGCACTCACTGCAGCCACACGCTGCCCTGAAGTGGTGGTGCCTGCTCTTGTATTTCAGTATAAAAAAAAACCCCACCCTGTGCTCCCTCAGAGCCCCAGCCTGTGCTCAGTCTTGCAGATGGCTCACGGCAGAGGCCCTTACATGTGTTAATAACAAGCTCTGTGCATCAGCCGAGGTGCTTGCCTACAGCGTGAGGAGATGTTTTCCACCCATAGCACGCGAGTGGAACTGTATGAGGGTAGACTCCTTCTAATGCAGCCTGATCCCCATGAGGAACAGCCTGCAGAGACCACAGCTGAGATGACTCTGAATACCCCCAAGAGCTTTAAGTGTCAGAGCTCCAGTCTCAGGGGACTGAGGACAGATTTTTTTTTTATTTTATTTTATTTTATCCAGTGTGTATATCTTGTTATTTCTGCTTCGTATTAGTTTGAAAACTAAAGAATATCTTATCAATATTTGATCTTATCCATGTTTTATCACAAAGAGCGTCCATAAGCACTGTGGCACGTATGTGCTGATCCTGTAGGGATGCTGCGGATCCTGCTGGCTTCGGAACGGTGCTGCTGGCCTTCAGCTGCCAGCGAGGAGTGTGTGTGATGGTCTGGGCAGCTCCTGATGGCTTTACTCATGCGAGTAATTTTTTTTATGGCAGTTGAACTGCTTGCATGAAGAATGCTTAACAGTACATATGTGTATATTAAAATAGCCAAACACTATAGAAAGGAGGAAACTGGTTTTCTCACTGCTAGCCTCTTCCTGTGGTGCAAGGCTGGAGCATCAGGAGGGCAAAGTCCCCAAGGATGTGCAGAGACCCCCCAAGGGATGGGTATTCTGTTTTGCCAGGGCCCCTCCAGCCCCCTGTTAAAGGGGGGTGTGTCTGTGTCCCCCCAGGGTCAGAGGTGGAGGCATCAGTGCTTGGGTGATCTGGGCTCCCTCCTGTGCTGCTGCCTTGGGGACAAGTGGGTGAAGGCAGGAGTGGGCAAGGACCTGGACTCTGCCTGCATTTGGTGCCTGCTGTGGTGATGGGCATCTCCTTCCAGCTCCTCATTGGTGCTGGTTGTGCTCACGGGGCAGGTGCCCCAGCTGTTAACTCATTTTTTCCAACACGCTTTGAGATTTGTTTTTAAAATAGAGCGAAATGTGAAAGTCACCCTGTATCACAAGTCACATAAATAAGGCCTATTCCGCCAAGAAGAGCTCTTCTGGTTTAAATAGATCCAGGCGTTGAAAGAACTTGTATTCTTATCTGGTTCAGAGATTTTTATTTATCATCTTTAGAGATCACCAAGAGCAAATGTTTTTGTGGTGGAGAAAAGCTATGGGAAGGAAGTAGCAGCAGGAAAAAAAAACATTTTGCAGAGCCTTTCTTTAATTTCAAGCATGTGGAACTGCAGCAGCATCTAAATATATTGAGCCTTTGTAAGTGCAGCTGCACGGATGAGTGGGGGCTGAAGGAGGGAGCAAGTGGCTGCTCTGGGCGAGGGGAAAGCTGCCGGGCATCGATTCGGACGCGGGCATCTCAGCCTCTTCCAGAAGCAGTGAGCCCTACAGCCCTTGGGCTGCGTGCAGGAGTTAGGGAGAGGAGAACTGGAAAGCCTGAGATTCAGTTGCCACCTTTTCTTGAATGTACAGGTCTTTTTTTCCGCGGTGCAGCTCATCCTCCCCTCCCACCGCAGATCCATCAGGTGTCTGCTTGGAGCGCTGGCTTGTGTGACTCTTCTAAATAGCTTCTCTTTCGCAGTTCCCTAAAAGATAAATGTGTTTCCCTAAACTCTCTGCAGCATGAAAATCTAATTTAAGCTTTACTAAAGTTTCTGAAGACTCAGCTATCTTCCTTAAAAGCCTTCCAAAATCCCAGCAAGGTGGGAGTGTGCTTTATCCTCTAGTATGAAAAAGTGGAGAAAAATGTGATGCGGGACAAAAAGCAAAGGTAAGCAGTGTAAGGCAACGCTTACTCTTTAATTATGTCCTGCTTCTCCCAGCTCACACTTTTAATTAATTGATTTGCTGGGTGCTGCTTGCAGCGTGAGGAGTGTTGAGTGAGCGGATGAGGTCAGCCGTGTTAGCAGCGTGTTTCACGAGCAGAGGGATTCGGGAAGGGGCTGGGCATCACTCCTGGGTTGCAGAACCTCCCTCTTCTCCCACCGGAGCTGGAACAGCTCCTCAGGGCTGAGCATCCCCCGGACCCAGACCCTGCAGCGTCCCGGTGCTGAGCCCAGCTCCAGGCTTGGTTTTCACCTCTGCTTTTGGGTGAGCTAACGCCAGGAGAGCCTTTGGATGAGGCATCTCAACAGCCTAACCCTGGGCAGACACACCGCCTTTCTGTGACGCTGGCTCCGAAATGTGATTGCGATGAAGGAGAAAAATAAGGTCACGTTTTTCTTGTAGTTAATTCAGAGCAGATTCTGCCTGTAGAGGCTGCCTGTTGATTTTTAGAAAATGTTGAGACAGCCTCCAACAAGGTCATTAGCCCCGATTCCAAGGAAACGAGCAGCAGAGTGAAACCAGCCATCCCAAATCCCCCAAGTACAATTCGACGTACAAAAGCACAGGAGAAACCTTCCAAAATGAGTGATTCCTCCAGCCACCAGTGGGATACCCCACCCTCGCAGTTGGGTACAAAAATAGATGTTTTCTGAGCAGAAAGGGCTCAGCTTTCTGCCATTACTCCCTGGTGCTATGCTCTGGGGAAAAGCTTTTGCAAACCTGGTGTGTAAGATTAACCCAACCCGAAGGTTGGCTGGCCCAGAACGGCCGTGAAAGGGTCCCATTTGCACCCGGGCACTTGCAGCACGTGGAGCTGAGCATTTGCTGGTTGCTTGAGCGCCAGACCAGACCCACGTGCCAAATCTCCATGTGGCACCATCCTCGCCAGCAGCAAGCCTGGGATAAAATTGTACTGGCAGGAGGCAAAGCTTTGGCTTACATCCAGGAACCTTTTTTTTTTTTTTTTTTTTCTTCCCCCCTGCAGAGGTGACACATCTGCTGGCAATGACATTATCAAGTAGTGAATTTTGCATCAGCAAATAACCCAGCAGTAATCACACCTTGCTAGGCTCTGCGATGCAATGGAAATGGAGCCAAAACTAGTTTTAATGCAGAAATGCCTCTGTTGAAGGTGAGGATATCCAGCTGGGAAATCGCTTTCCAGTGTGAGACGTGATGGGCGAAGGGCAGGAGTGGGAGGTCTACCTGCCACTGCCAGGCTGAGCTGGGGGTGGGAGGGCACGTTTATAAACACCAAATTGGGGTAGACGAGAGAAAGATGATGACTTGGGAAGGTGAAAAGTAATGATTAAAAAAATCCCAACCAACTTTCTCTAGTTTATTTTTCTTCCAAAATACTCTCCTTGGCTGAGGTCGTGAATCATCCTCGGTCGTTTTTTGGAAATGCCAAGTATGGCTTGTGCTTTCTGGAGTGACTTTTCCTTATTTTTATTTTTTAATCAGAGCTGGGCAGTGGGTGCTGTGCTGTGCTGCAGCCCCAGCAGCTGCTTTGGGTGCGGGTGCCCCCTCACCACCCACCGAGTGCCTGGGGACTTGCTTGCTGCCTTCTCTGTGCCTGGTTCCACCTGGGACCCTAACACAGCATCTCACCATCCCGACCTCATCTGACATGTTAGAGATCACCTTGCCAAGAAAAAAAAACTCTCCTCCCTGGCTGTTTTTTGTAATTATCAAGGAAAAAAAAAATACCCCAAGGATTCCCCACCTGTGTGGTCCCAATGGTGCTTGCTGTTCAGGTGTCCCAGGCCCCTCAGGGTCCACCACTGCTGGGCTGTGGGAGCACAGCGGGGAGACAGGCAGATATACTCACTATTGCATATATTTACTACTTATCTTTAAAGAGATAAAGTGCTTGTTGCCCTTACATGAACTGTTGTGTAGGGTTGGAGTCATCCAAATTTGAGGAAGGATGTGTAATCCACAGGATGCAGAAATAATTCGTTTTCTTCTCACCTGTGCTGGGGACCTGCATGCATATTTGAGACAAAAAATCACTTTGGGATAAACAGCCTCAACACATTTTTCAGTAGAAATGCATTTTAATGTATTCCTATAGAAGTAACACTTCTGAAGCTTTAGCATGGAAATTGGGTTTCATTCGGATTTTTTTTCATCTGCATAAAGAAGCTTAATGATAAACTGAAACCTATTTTCATTTTTATCTGTATTGTGCAGGACTAGAGCATATTAATGATAGGAGAAAGTCCCATTCCTGAGGTCATTTTTTATTTCAGTAGCATTAGCTGTGTTACACACTTCTGATCTGTGAAAACTTGGCCTTTGCAGGGCTCAGGCTATTTTACAGGAAATCAAGCGTTTCAGTGTAAACGCAGGGCAAATATGCATTTTAAAAAATAACTTTTTTTGTACTCACAGGCACCTGACGTATTAAAAAAAAAAAGTAAAATAATTCAGGTTGACTTTTTTTTTTTTGAGGGAAAGAGAGCAAGATCCTCCTAATGGAGCTGACTCTTCTTGCTTTGGCTTTGTTTTTAACCAGGAACTGATCAAAGCAGCTGGAGCGTTAGCAGCAGGCACGCTCCTCGCTTTCTCACTCCTGCTCAAGGTTCATCTTCCACGCTCGCTCTGAGCAATGAGCTAACCATACATTTTTAATGAAGATGTGGGAGCGTTTATGTATCTATTGCACCAGGCCCTCTGCAAGTGTAAGCTGGCAGGCAGGGAGCACTTAATTTTTTTTACCCCTTAGCAGCATCAGAGCCCGACCCCTCCCTGGCACGGGGATCTCTCCTCTGTTTTGCCCAAAACGCACTCAGTTTTCCAGCTCAGGGGCTGAACCCCTCTGCCCTCCTTATGGAGGGGCAATAGAAGGCAGAATTTTAAGTTCTGGAGGATTTTCTGTGAGCTGTGTGAGCTTTAACCCGTCCATTAAACGTGTAACATGTAATTTTACACGTAGCTGGCGTGTAGGTCCTGAAAAGCGCGGGCAAAAGTTGCGCTGTAAATCCAAGCGCTGTCGTGACAAGGTGGCAAAAGGCACGGGTAACGTCACCTCCTTCTGTCCCCTGTCTCAGCATCGCTTTCCACGGGGTGCTCTGTAAGGCCGGGTAAGTAGGGCAGGAGCGATGGCTGCCAGGGTGAGGACACGCTGTCCGATCGGTGTCCCATATGTGACCTGGCGCTTTCCCAGCTCGCTGCTGTCTCTCTCTTCCAGTGGCTTAGGAAACATAAAAAAATATATATAGGATGTAATATTCCCATATATCACTTAAGAATCACTTATCCCTATATCACTTAGGAATATCCAGTGAAAATCCACACACTGTTTCCACCACAGGATATTCTTACTTATTATATTATTTTTTTTTTGAAGCAGTAGTCATAAAGAAACAGTGCGCCAAGTTTTTACTAATAGTAGACCAGAGTCTGCTGCTAAGTCT
Source organism: Gallinago jamesoni (assembly GCA_025769975.1). Classification (NCBI taxonomy): domain Eukaryota; kingdom Metazoa; phylum Chordata; class Aves; order Charadriiformes; family Scolopacidae; genus Gallinago; species Gallinago jamesoni. The sequence continues at coordinate 9,033,238 of JAOQGH010000051.1, read as the reverse complement.
AAAGTGCAGCTACTCTTTGGGCCAGCTGACAAAAGCGCTGCTCATCGGCTGCGCTGGTGTCGGACATGGGTTTGATGGAGAAGTTCCTGGGGAAAAGGCACTTTGGATGGGTTTTAAATACTTTGTTTCGATAGAAACATGTTGGTTTTGTTTTGTTTTTTCTAATTTTGACTAGTATGATCCTGAATGCTGAAGCATAAACTTAGAAAGAGCTTCGTTCCCCAAATGACATGTTTCAGCATCATCATAAATTTTTTCCAATTTGTCAAATTGAAGCTTTGGAAAATGAACTGCATTTGCAAAGAGCTTCAGATTTCAATAAAACTCTGTATTTTGGCAGCACAGGATCTTGCTGGGGCTTCTCTGAGTGAGCTCATGGGCCAGCATTGGGTCCACATGCCCAGTCTCACCCTCCTCCTGCCCAGGGAGAGGAGGCCCCAGTGCTTGCCCCGGTCCTGGTCCTGCTCACTTGGGGATGCACCAGCCTCTGAGCCAGTTAACCCCATTTTAAACCTGTTTAATCCCAAGGAGCCTGAATTTTGGTAGAGTGAATTTTTGTTGGCAAAAACCTCCCATGTTTACAGGTTATTTTGTTCTTTCTAGGGACATGGGTCACTTTTGGAGGTCAAATCTCAGACGAGGTAAGTAATGCTTGGTGTAAGTATAATGTGTGAAGTAAAACCCAATATGAGATATTTTTAAATGAAACCATGGCTACCAAAATCAGAGAAACCTGTTTCTGTATGAGGAAATGGCAGAGAGTTACTATGCAAAGCAAAGCAAGGCTTACGCTTATGCTACAAAAAAACCTTAATGAATCTGACATTTCCAGAGATCAACTTTAATAAAAAAAACCATCTCTCCCTTAAAGTGATCTTCTTTTCCATGCTGTTTGGAGCAATATTTCCTCCTTACCATTGGCACTGATACTGTTCCTGGAGCAGAAATTGGAAACTGCTTTTGCATCATGTAGCTAATCAGCAACAGGCATAAATACTGGCAGGGGCTTGGCTTATAAGGAGCTGCCGGATGATTTATTTTTTACATAATGAGATGAAACAAATAAAAATGAGCTTGAGTTTCCTACGCGCTCTTGCCCATACCAGATGGCTCTTAATCTCAGTTAATAATCCTCCTGAGTGCTGGGCAGCACGTGGGTTTCCCTCCGTCTCAGGTACGCTGAGGATGCTGGCCATCGAAAGGAGAGTGACCTCCTGGCAGCCCTCCCGCTAGCACATGACAGAAACCCCAGAGTAACTTTTGTGTCAGGAAAACAGCCCAGCAGTCTGAACTCAAAAGGTGGTGGGGTTTTTTTTCAGTTTTTTGTTTCTTTTTCCCTTTTTAAAATTCTTTTGATCTTTGGTGGTGTTGCTTCTGCTGACAGCGGAGCACTGAGCTCATTCCTGTTTCTTGGCATTGCAGCCTGAAGTGAGACCACTTGTTTTGGTCATAAATTTTCTCCCTGGTTCTTCTGCCCTCCATGCTTAGAACAAGTGAGTGCCAAGTGTTCATGCATGGAAAAAGAGGAGTGAAATGCAGCCCCATCCTTGGGAATGCCCACCCTAAGGATGGTGGCCGGGACCCTGCCCCCCTGCTGCTGCCAGCCTCCTCTGGATGCAGAATTTCCAAGAAATGACTTTAAGCTGTTTAAATACTCCATTAATTCTGCTGGAGAGCTGCAGGACAGCCTGTCTGGTTGCCAAAAATATTTAAATTCTTACCATGAAAATATCCCTTCTGTATTAAACACCACAGATTTGTGAAGTATCTTCTATAACTCTATTAAATTCTTGGCTGCTTTCCTATTAGAAAGCCTAGGACATTCCTATGAGAAGAGATTGATTCCTCCCAGGATGAGTCAAAGGGAAGTTGATGTAAATCTGTGTTTTGGTGCTGCCTGGGCCAGCACACAGCCCCCTGGATGCCTTGCTGGAGGGTCTCACCCCCAGGCAGGGGAACGTGGACACCCCTCCCAGCCCCACTGAAGTCCCTTCAGGGGCTTTTTTCTGTGTGGGAGGATCCACTGGCTGCTTGGGCTGGGTCTTCCATCCCTCACCTCTCCTTTTCTGCTTCCTCAAGGTGGCTGAGCAGCTGATGACCATCGCCTACGAGAGCGGCGTCAACCTGTTTGACACGGCGGAGGTGTATGCAGCTGGCAAGTGAGTGCCCAGTGTCCCATTCCACTTCCCTGGGGACCCTCCACTGGGCTCTGCTCCTCCCTGGGTCGGATTGCTTCATGACGGCTAAGGGCTCTGCTGGTGCCCAGGAATCCCTCTTCTCCCTGAGGGGACACAGAAAAACCTTTATTTTTGGAGGACTCTAATTTTTTTTTATTTTTTTTTTTTTAAAAACTCCCTTGCACCCGGCTGAAGCTTGAAATGTATCACTCATGCTACTTGCTGTTGGCATAAGGACGAAAATGTCCTGAACAAATGAAAAGTCAGTGCACATCTTAATGGTGATGAATGGCCTGTGCCAGTGACAGCTCCTGACGCGCGGAACCGCTCTGGCTGCAGCAGAGCTAATGCTCTTAGTGTTGCTGGGGGATTGGGGAAAAAAAGATATCCATCCATAATATATTTGACTTTGGCTGATTTATATGGCTTTGTATGCAGTGTAAAAGGTGGCCTAGGACATCACATCCCTGGGTGTGAGGATGAAGTGGCTCTCCCTTCCCAGAGTGGGTTTAAGCAGATGTAGGGTGCGATGGAGGGGACCTGACTCAGACAGCGCTGGGTCACTGTCACCCTGGGAGAGGAAGGGAGAGCTGCACAGCCCAGAGCAGGGCTGCGGGCTGGTGTCGGGCTGGCCCCGTCCAGGGAAGCTGGGGGAGGTGGCAGATGTGGTGGTGTCCCTGGTGCAGAGCATCCTCCTGCCTCCCCTCACACGGGGCTCACTCTCTCTCTCTCTCTCTCTCTCTCTCGTGCAGGGCTGAGGTCATCCTGGGAAACATCCTGAAGAAGAAGGGCTGGAGGTACTGTACCACTCCCTGCCACCCCAGCTGAGCAAGAACCCTGGCCAAATGAGAAACCTGTTTTTTTAACAGTGATACTTAAGTGATGCTGGCCCAGGGATGTGAGCTTGCAGGTGTGAGGATTGTGCCTGGAGCAGCCAGCCAGGGCTCCTGCAGCAGCCAGACCTTTCAAATGCCAGATGAAAATGCTCTCCTGGCTTTTGGGAGTTCACACCAGCTGCGATCATCAGCCAGTGGTGCTGCCTTCTCCCTTGTACATGAGCATTGTCTCTGTGCACAGCAGAGTTAACTGTCTGAGCGTATCTGTCATCTTTTCCATGCATGGTGTATCGAGACAGATAATTTCTGTGTCGGCATCCTTACCCGTGTACATAGGACTGTATATTAAGAATGCAAAGCTGTGATGGGCCTTCATCTTGGGTAGCCTGGTAGGAGATGATACCTAATTTAAATGATGCACATTAGCATATGTTGTGTAGTTTTAAGAGCATTTACATAATCTTTAAAGACCTCCTGTGTGTATAATATCCAGCCTTCAAGTGAAGAGTGGGTCCTAGCAGCACTCTCACCAAAATCAGTATCCCCTGTGTTAGGGGGATGATAATTCACTGCAGAAGAAAAAAAAATGAGTCTAGCAAAAGCTGGAGAAATTGTGTGCTATACACGTACAGTTATGCAGCAAGGTAGTTTGTGAATGATAAAGCTTTAATTTAATATCACATTGGAATTTATAGATTGATTCAGCGACTGTATCACTCTTGGGGCTTTAATAACTCTGGGAATACTGTGTGGTAATGAGAAGCACTGGACTTGGATACCAGAAGGGAATAGCACCAGAGCCTGGGTTAAGGGCTCTGGAGACTTCTTACTTATTCCATAATGAAAAATGTGTCTCTTTTTTGGTCATTTCACTTGAATTAACTTCTGTTTCCAGACACCAGCCTACGATCACTCCCTTCCCACAGCAGCCCTGAGCGTGGGAGGAGAAGTGCCCTCTAGACCTGTTGTAAAAAGGATTATAGTGAAGTGCAAATGCTTACTCTGAGCCCAGTAAAACCAGGCACGGCCGCTGATGCTGGAAGGCAGAGTACGGCTGCTCTTTGATGGGCAGCATCCTGCTTGGTTACTCATATTATCAAATTTTATTATTTTTTTTTAACATCAGTGATTTTTTCTGTTCTGTTTGCAGGAGGTCCAGCCTGGTCATAACAACAAAACTGTACTGGGGTGGAAAGTAAGTCTCACAGTTGCTCGTCATGGTGTTTGCTGCTGTGTGCTTTTCCCTTTCACAGCTGCACAACCAGGTGGAGATTTATAGCATTTGAGAGGGGAGGTGGTTCTTCCTGTTGTTTCTTTTCTCCTCATTTTGCCAAATCTTTTAAGGAGCTGGAGCCTGTATTGAAGCTGAGGTGCAACGCTATCCTCTGCTTCTCTGGGAGAGCTGGGATGTATTTAAGACACTGTCACTATGTTGGTAAGGCAGGTCTATGGTGGCTGTCCCACTTCACTGTGCCGTTGCTTTGCAGCAGGCACAGGATCTGCTTGGTGCGTTAGAGATATGGGCAAAATTAAACAGTCAGAAAAATTATGAAGCCATGTGTTGCCTCTGAATCTAGTTTATATGTAAACGATGGGCCACAATTGTGTGGATTGTGCTTCTTGTTGCCTTGTCTTGACAAGGTGACCCGTGTGGAGGAGGCCTGGTCCCAGCAGATGAGGTGTTTAATGATTTTGAGGGTAACCTTGGCTGTACCTTTGTGCCTGGGCTGGGAGGAGCACTTTGCTGGCTTTGCAGTCTGCCAGCTTTGCACTGGGAGGACAGGTTGGATGCTGCCTTCCTCTGAAATGGCAGATGATGCCACTGGAACCTCAGTGGTGCGCGGTCGGCTGGGGCACAGCCACATCACTGTGCTGCCTGGCTCCACCTGCTCTGCCAGCATCTTACCCCTCTGCTTAGAAATGTTAGCTGGTAGCTTTAGGGTGAGGCAATATCCATAGCAAGGCTGTTACCTCATTAACAGTGGTTTTACTCGTCCTAGATGCCAGTTGACTTTGAGGCTAGGAACCTGAGAGAGCTGCAGGGTCGCCCTGTTATATGAGTTATAACTTCATTTTTGAGATGTCTAAGCTGGAATACAGAATTAACTTTCCCTGATCGTTAGCACTTCAGACCTCTAACAGCCGTGTACCTGTTTTTCCTTTGCAGAGCTGAAACAGAGAGAGGGCTTTCAAGAAAGCACATCATTGAAGGTACGTGTTGCAGGGCAGGGTGGCCTGGCCGTGACCAAAATGCACTGAAGGATTACACTGTCTTTTTTCAAAAAAAGTGTAAACAAGCACACCGCACACAAAAAGCCTTCTCTACACCCCTGTGCAGCAATAACTTTTTTGGTTTTTTGTTGTGATAAGTAATATTGTTGTCCTTGCCTGACTGGGTGCGCGAGTCGCTTGCAGGTTTCTTACTTTTAGGCAGCAGTCAGGGTTTCCCATGCTGGGTTTTCATCACCCGTTGCTTCGTGTGGGCTCCCAACAGCTTTGCACCGTTGTCCTCAAGAATGGCTCTGATCCCAACTGCCACGGTGGGATCAGCTGCAGTCCCTGTGGCAGGAAGGCTTGGCTGGCCTCGAGATGCTCTGATGATACACAGAGGGGATACATACGCACCCCCCGGCTCTTTCTGGGCAGCAGCACATGGTGGGCAGACGTGGCCGTGGCTGTGTGAAGGGATGAGGAAGTGGGGGATGATGTCAGCTGGCAGAAATAACCCCTGGAGGGATGCCAGGTCCCAGCCACTGGCTGGGAAGAGCTGTGGTTTTCTCTCGGTGCTGCTGTTTCTCAGGTGCTCTGTCTTCATGAATGTTCCCTTGCCCGGCTCCTTGCATCCAGTCCTGCATCCCGCTGAGTGATGCCGTGCACTACCTTACTCATCCATCAGGATTTATTCACCCAGGTCTTTGCTGCGTCTAACGCATGCTCTTATCTTCCTTCCGCTTGCTCTTTTTGTTCTCTCAGATACATTACTGTTGGAGAGGGAGTGAGAGCACATACATTTTTCTATACAGACGTTTCACTTGATCTGTTTCTGTCCAGAAGGCTGTCAAGTGTCGGGTCAGGCAGACGTAGTGACCATGGGCATAATTATAATTCGTACAGGATTTTACATGCAGGACACAAATAGAGCAGCACCCATAAAAAGATAAATTTTTGTCATATTAAGGATCTGCAGTGTCAGACACAACCTTGTCCCATTGAGAGGTGCCAGCCTGGGCTGGAGCAGACTCTGAAACCCCCCAGGAGGACCCTGGGATCCTGAGCAGGTCTCAGACCCAGAAAAGCAGCCAGCAGCATGGTGGCTTGAGTCTGTCTGTGACATAAATCCGGAATAAAAATAGCATAGGTTTGGAGAAAAGCTGCATAAAGCCATGGAAGAGAGTTACTGGGGGTGTCCTGGCTCCTCATGGGGGTAGGAAGCCTTTGGGACAGAGGGGGAGCATCAGGCTTGATACCTGTGCTTCAGGTCTCTGCAGAGGGCTTTGCACCGCCTACATCTTGTTGCTGTTTGACCCACTTGTGTCTGCTGTGCTGAGGGATTTGCAAAATGTGTTCTTTGGGTTTCTGGGGAATGACACGCTCTGTGACAGGATCCTCAGAGGAACCCAGGGCAGCAGGCTGTGCTCATCCCCAGGGAGCAGCTGCTCCTCGTTGGGCAAAGCTGATGCTGGGGAGCAGCACCTTTTATAACCCAGCACACCAAAACAGCTGCAGCGATGAAAAGGGATTCTCCTTATTGCACTGTGTATGCTGGGGTGATTAGCCTCCTCTTTGATTTATGAGATAAACCCTAATTGTTTACAGTGGTGGTTGGTTAAGTTAATGTTGGCTGCCAAGGCAAATTAGAAGAGAAAAAAATCAGGCTCGTCTATACTACTAGTGTGCCCTGGTGTCAGTAGTTTGATGGCACGGGGAGGGGGGAAACAGCCTGTTCACAGCTCTCACTGCAGAACAGGCGGAGGGATGCTTTGATCTTTGCTTATCAGAAGGTAGCATCCCTCTGCAACGAATCGCGTTTGCCTGCCAGAAACGGCAGCTTTAACTTGCATTTTCGCCATTTGCATGTTTTGTCACCAGAATCTGCAAATGGCCCATTCGTCACAACCTTCAACAACCAGGACTTGATCTGTATACGTTAAAACACAGATTATGTGGAAAATATTATTACTGTATTTATACTATCCACCCGTCACTTGGGATGTCGTTGCCACCCACACCATACCCTGGCTAATACTGTCCCAAGCGGGTGAGGTTGAGGTGAGGTGAGACTGGGTGAGCAGCATCTTCCTCCCTGGGGTGCAGACTCCATCATCCTACACCCTGAAGGAGAGATAACGAGCATCACCAGAGCGCAGTCGGTGTTGCCTCATAATAACCACCTTGTATGTCCTAGAAGGTTTTCATTATTTAGTACTTGCAGAGTTCAGCTATGTTGGGATATGACTTTCTTGTGAAGGTAATCCTGGAGAAAGTTTTTTGGCTACGTTTTTGAAGTTTCGTTGAACCCATCAGGTGGTGTCCTGGCCGCTGGTGGCACTAGTCTCAGAGGCACTTGGGGAAGTTGCAGCCATGTCACAGGAGGTCCAAACTCATCCATTTTCCATTTCTTGTGGAGCTGCTTCATGAAATGATAGAAAAATACTGGCAGCAGTTGAAATAACTTCAAAGAAAATGTAGCGAATAACGTTAAGGTCAATGTTAGCTATTTTCTATAAATACATTTGGCAAAAATGGCCGGTTTTTTTCATCCCAAAATCCAGCGAACATTTTCAGACTGCTCTATTTTGGCTCATTCTTCATGAACATTCATAAAAACATTTTGTTCCTGGGAACATTCATAGAAAATAAGTGTTAGGAATACTCTTCTCTCTCTCACGCACTTATATATATAATGTATGTATGTATGTAGGCTTTTGATGCCATTTCCCACCAGACCCTCACAGGAAAGCTGTTGAAGCCTGGGCAGTCCTGGACTGTATCTGCGAAACGGTGCCTTGTCTTGCTCTGCAGAACTCTCTCTGCCCTCTGCATGCGTTGGTGGGCACAGCTCACTTACCCTGCAGAGAGGGCAAAGCCCTTCACAGTGCTTTATCTGCTCATCATAACTTATCCAGCCAAGTACCACCATCCTCCCCTCCGGGCTGGCATTGCTGGAAGGTCTACTCCCAGGTGGGACAGGAGCCCTGGGCTTGCACAGAAAGGTTCTGTGATGTGGCTTTGATCAAATTAACTCTGCTGAAGCCGGTCCCTGGCAGTTATCTCCTGACAGGCTGGCCACGGACGTGCTTGGTAACTGGTGTCTCTTCCAACCCAAATCTCAGCCTAATTCAAAAATAAAAGAAAATTCTTTTGGAAGGAGAGGGGGAACTCTGCATGTGGCCAACTGGTGTTTTCTTAGTATGGTTGCCGTATCCTTCCCATATGCTATATGATTGTGTGCATATATAGTAGGTATCTATATAAATATAATGAGCTCTGTTTTTCCTAGTATGGCTTATACCTGTCAGCTCTGTCCTGCCTTGTGCTGACCATGCGGGTTCTTGTCTCTGCTTTGCTGTTCCCAGGGCTAAAGGCTTCTCTCCAGAGGCTGCAGCTGGAGTACGTGGACGTCGTCTTTGCCAACCGGCCAGACAATAATACCCCCATGGAAGGTTAGTGGAAACTTGAATTAAAGGTTTTAACGGGATTGATCTGATCCTGGCTTACAAGCTTAGACCGATGATGGTAGAAAATGAAAAACATTTTTTTCTTAAATATTCAGGTGGGGCAGCTTAAATGTGAAATACTTCATTTGTGATAACCCGGAGCCCTATACAGTTACACTTCAATTAAATGCATTTGTATCTCTTGAAAAGAAATTGAAGTTTCCTTTATGTCCCAGTGGTGGCTTTAATGTTGTTTGTTTCTTTATTTCCTTTTCCTGATTCCTTCAGAAAAAGGGAATTTGTGTTTGCGTTTAAGGCAGGTCTCTGTCAAATGAAACCTGTACATCCCTACCCCTGCTGTGACAAGCTCTAGAGAGAGGAGAGTGCCAGCACTGCCATCTCTATCCTTGTCCCTGTTCCCTGGGCTGCCTGGATAGAACGAGCTTCTCACGGTGCCAAAACCAGGGGTGCCATCCAGTGTCTGGTCAGACACAAGAAACAATTGGCAAGCTTTAGGGTTCACTGCTCCGAGCAGCACAAGCTGAGTCACTGATAGCCATGGCCAAGGGGATGGGCAAGGATGTGGCCCCCCTGGGTCACAGTGTGTCCCCCCTGGGCATGGAAGGCATCGATGCTCTGCCCAGGGCTGGATCAGCCTTGGTGTCGCAGCTGAGCCCCTTGCTCCTGGGGGAGAACAGTCTTCTTGTTACATGCAGCTGTGGGGAATGAATGTAGAACTTGCAAGATCTGTGGCTATCTGTGCACTTTAATTACGTTTCATTGCTGGTGACTATATATTCGTGCTTGGTACATGGCCAAACAGCCCAGTTATCCTGGAACCTTCATCAATGTGTTTTGGGGTCAGTGCCCCATTTAAAGGGCACCAGTTCCCATTCCTTTCTCTTTACCCATGGGAGTTAACACAACCATTCACACTGTGGCAGAAGATTATCTTCACAGCTAAATAAAAAATAGCAAGAAGAAAGACTTGCAGGCTGCAGAAGCTGTCATGGATGAGCACATGTAAATCAAACAAACCTGGAGCTTGACAGGCCCCCTCTGAGGCTCCTGGTTTGACTTTCAGTGGTTGTGATGCCTATTCTCTTAACGAAAGTGGGGCTGTGTGACCTGGCACGAACCGTGGGAGGGTGGCAGTATTGCTGCCCCAGCCAACAGTGCTGGCAGCTGTAGGTACAGGGAACTGGCCCGGGATTTTAGGACCAGTGCAGATTTTGTAGTAGCTGAAGAGGTCGGGGAACACGACATGTTGTATCTTGGAGGGAGAAATGACCTCTCTGCTCAGTCAGTTGTCATCTAATGAGGCAGTGTGGGACAGATTTCCCATGCCCGCCCCGCGCAGCTGATCTCAGGCGTTTGCAGCTTTTAAGATAATACAGATCCTGCTGGAGCTTGGCTATAAGGTGTAAACTGTGGTGCTTGGTGAGATTTTGAGCAGGGTGAAAAAAGGGACATTTTTATTATGAATGGTGTGGTGTTGATTCTTTCTATGTACTTCATGCTTTTTTTTTATGGTTCACCTACTAAGCCACTTCTATCCCAGAGCATCTGTTGAACCATCTGTCGGTTCTGCACTATCTGGCATGCACAGTAAGTGCTGAGCTACCTCCACAAGACATGCAATCCCTGCTCTGTCTCCTTACGTGCCTATGCTTTTCACATGAGCAAATACCTGCTTCTTAACTCCGTGCGGGCAGTTATCTTGCCCGTGTTGCAGTTGCAGGAGACTTGGGTGGATGGAAGGAAATGGCTGGAGAGCCTCAAGGTGTTTCTGGGAAGGGCAAAATGCCATGAGCTGCACCACAGTTGTTGTCATTGCACAGCAGTGACCTTGTGAGGGTGCAGCTTTTGTCCTGATGAGAGAGATTTGTAGGTAACCTTAAACGTTCCCTGCTTGTGCCACTCGTGCCAACATGAGGGTGGTGTTAAGGTGGTGAGACACTGGCCCAGGTTTGCCAGAGAGGTGGTAGATGCCCCATCCCTGGAAACATTCCAGGCCAGGTTGGACGACCCTCTGAGAAACTTGATCTAGTTGAAGATGCCTTGGACTTTATGGGCTTTAAAGGTTCCTTCCAACCCAAACTATTCTGTGATTCTATGTGAGGGGCCCTGCGTGAGCAAAGAGTGTGGTACCACTGAATGAACCAAAGGACAAATTCTGAATGTTCATTTTGTTTTTGTCACTCGCTGCATGCAGGTGGGTGAGGTTTCTCTGCTGTCACTTGGGGTCTTCCACCTGCTGGTGCCGTGTCTGTCTCTGGGCATCAGTAGGTGGTGGATGAGCCAGAAACACTCATCTGGCCCAGCCCAGCCAGAGCAGAGTTGTTTCCCCCTCCCCAAGGTGGTCACAGCCCATCTCAGGCTGCCTTTGGAAGCGTGGGTAGAGGAGATCTAATAGGAGGAGATGAGCATTTAATACAGATTTCTTTATTGTAGGTGACTCGTCCCCAAAGCAGCAGGAAAAGCTTGCTTGATCTGAAAATCAGAAAAGTTTTTACCTTTCTTAAAAGTCTCAGAGAAAATGTAAAAAGTCTGTGATCATAATGCAATGCAATATTAGCTTCAAGAAAAGTCTGAAGATAGGTACCCCACAGAAGGGTCTTTGCACAAGTCTTCAGTCAGGTGTGGCAGGTCCCTGGCCAGGACAGCCATGTCTGTCCTTGTCCCTGACCCAGTCCTGGGCCTGCCAGGGCAGGCAGGACAAGGGGCTGTCTTGGCTATGGTCTGTCATCCTTGATGGGGTCACCCTTCCATTGCCCCTGGCATCTGGGCAGCTCTGCCATCATGTGCTCCCCCCTCCTCCCCCCCCCCAAGACCTTGGGACCTTGGGAGATGGGTGATGGGGAGGGATCTATCTGTGCTTGTCTTCTCAATTTCTGCAAGTTCTGTGCCTCGTTAGTCAGGATGGAGATGTGATCACCCAACTGTGCTAGCAGATACTCTTTTTTCATCTTGATTAGCTTTTCCAGCAGACGAGCAGAGTAGCTCTGGCTATGGGGAAGAAGAACTACCCCCTGGTGAGACTCCTTGTCACTGTGCCAGGGGACCAGGTACCCGCTGCATGGTCAGCCCTGATCCACAGCCCTTGCAAGCAGGAAAGGAAGGTCACGTGGTTTCTATCAGGCAACCCTCAGCTACTTCCAAATTATTATTATGCTGCTGGAGGCTTTTTTCTGGGTTTTGAACCATTTGTTTATGTTTAAAAAAAAATCTCTTCTTCTTAAGTGATGTCATTTGTGCCACCCAGCTGGCAGACCGAGTGGTCCAGGCATGTGCTCTTCACAAACGATCCCATCACCATACCCATGGGAACAGGCTTGGGTAAACAAGAAGATATAGATATATATATATTTAATTTTTTTCCTGAGTTGACTTCAGTTTTTCTTCAAAGGAGTAGAGGTGGGAGAAATGAAAACAACCATGGACCAAAATGTGTAAGAGGCGTGTGATGAAATGCTTATCAAAATTCCTAAAAGGGAGTGCAGCAAAAATAGAAAACTAGACCCAGTGAGAAGGTGGTGCTGCCAAGGAGGGAGAGAGGGATTGCCATACAGCTCCCCGTCGCACACCACACACCCGTGGGGAGCAGGGTGGCTGCTTGGTAACGGGGCAGTTTGTTGGACTAGAACATGTCCAAGAATAAAGTGCTTAGAAATAGAGAAGAGCACGGCTTTGGCCAAAATGAAGCAGGAAAAAAACCAAACCCAAAAACTCTACCCTTTGTCAGGGGAAAAAACTCCTCAAGCCAACATGTCCCTGGAACATGGAGAGGAAATATTTCTTTTCAGTGGTAGGGCAAGAGCCCAGCACAAGAGGCAGGGTCTCTCTTCTACAGCCCTCTGAGGTTATCAATGGAGACTTCATCATCATCTTTAGCTGCTTGTCACTGCCTGCAGAAGAAATCTCACAATAGTGTCAAGATTGGCAGTGTGATCTCCCCTCTGCCAAGCTCTCCCCCCCACCACCATAATTTGAGAATCCTTATGATATAAAAGGCTTTTGATCTTGAGACAGTGATGCCTGGAGTCAAGCCACAGCAGACACCCCAAGGGATGTAATAAATACCCAGGGTTTCTCCGCACAGCCCTATTTCCAACCGGAGCTTTCTTCCACCATAGTTTGATGGGTCAGAAATTCGTTATATAGATGTAGACTATTGGTTCCTCCGATTTACTACTGCCACCAGGGCAGTTGTTTATCATGTCATTGGGACTGTGACCCCAGGGCTGCAGACTGCCAGTTCCCAGACCCTGCTCAGCTCTGGAGACCTCACTCAGTTCCTGGCTCCTCTGCAACAGGGACGTGATGGGCACTGCCCAAGCTCCCCTGACATGCCATGTACCCATCAGGCTGCTCCCAGGGAGAAATCAGGATTAAAAATGTGGTGCAAACAGTAAGCAGACGTGGTTTTAGTAATTAAATGTATTTTTAAATTTGTTTTCAGTTTATTTTTCGACTGTGCTGCCCTCTTGTGTTAAATTTTAAAAGATATGTTACAAGGCGGAGGCAGGCAATAGCCAGCTAGTAAAAAAAGTTTTTAAACAACTGCAGGTTAGAAGTCTTTACATTCACACTGCTAATGCTTTCTCATCCAGTCTCGAGCACGAGGACACAGCAGAAATAGGGCTTAACGCAAAGGTGCTCAGGCTTGTCGGTACTTGATGTTTATAAGTGTCTTTGGGAGGATTTGGTGCTGAAAAATTGGCCTCTGCACTTTTCATACTTTTGGGTTTCTTTTCCTCCTTTAGAAATTGTCCGAGCGATGACCCATGTCATCAATCAAGGCATGGCGATGTACTGGGGGACGTCCCGCTGGAGTGCTATGGAGATCATGGTAAAGTCAATTTTTAGGAAAGCATTTACACTTGGTAATTCTGCTTCCAGGCTGCAGAGTCTGCTGAAAGCCACGCTGGGAGCTGAACCACAATCGTGGGTCTGAGCTGGGGGTGTTTGCGTTTTACTCCATCCAACATATTTTCACCTATGTCCAATGTCAAGTAGGAGAAGATGGGCTGATATAGTTGTCTTGGGTGCCTTGGCCCATTTATTTGAGGGTTTTTTCAATTTGGCTTTATTTGGCTGACTTAAACACTTCTAGGAAATTGCCTGTTTGATGTCCTTACCTGTGGCCACTAATATCCCATTTAAGATGTGGCTCCTGGCAGCAGCTTCATGAGCCATGGAAACAGTCCCTGCTGCTCTGCGTGTGTCCTGTCTAGAGGTGCAGATGGGAATTATCCCTGCTTGGCCGTAGGGACCTCCTAACTGGCTTTACCTGAAAAACTCCAGACTGGGGGAACCAGCATCCTGATGGCTCATCCTTAATGCTTAGTCAGAAGCATTTGTTGCTGCCCAGAGAAGCTGTGGCTGCCCCATCCCTGGAGGTGTTCAAGGCCAGGTTGGACAGGGCTTTGAGCAACCTGATCTAGTTGAAGGTGTCCCTGCTTAAGGCAGGGGAATTTGGACTAGATGGCCTTTAATGGTCCCTTCCCACCCAAACCATTCTAAGAGACGTCAGGAGCATCCTGCTGCTCCCTGCTTCTTGCGGTGGGGTCAAAACACGACAAACAAGCTCAGCACCAACCATCCCAGCTGCGAAGATGTTTGGCTTGTTGCTGTGCTGGTGCTGAAGCAGCTTTGGGCTGCTGGGAGGAGGCAGAAGGTGGGCACATGCCCCACTGCAGCAGGGGCAGCACAGCCAGGGAGGGGGCTGCGTTTCTGCCTCATCGTGGTAGCATTCCTGGGAATGTGTGTGACCTTCCTAAGGGACAACAAAACTTGAGTTTGTTCGCTCCTTTACACTCAAGGAGTGTTGGGTGGTAGGTTATGTTTTACTTCATGACGTATTTAATCTATTAATTTTTTTTCTCCAGGAAGCCTACTCCGTAGCCAGGCAGTTCAACATGATACCACCTGTGTGTGAACAAGCTGAATACCATCTTTTTCAAAGAGAGAAAGTGGAGGTTCAGCTGCCAGAATTATATCATAAAATAGGTGAGACTGAGACTGCTGTGCCTTTTGGCTATTTCATTTACAGAAAGAAATATGGAGCAGGCTGACCTGGGACTCCAGATGGGAACAGTGCTCTCCTCCCCTGGATCTGAAGGGGACAGAGAAGTATTTACCTAATATCCCAAAAGAAAAACCAGCTTACCCTGTCCTTGATAGAAATAGGTCCTAATTGGCACGGCTGCTTCTTACTCTGTGGGACTCAAGGCAGCACAGGCGTAGGAGATGCCTGGGCTGAAAAGCAGGAGTTCAGGTAGTTTGATGCTGCAGGAGCCAGGATGGGGCTGGAGGCTCTCACAAGAAGCCTTATTGGATGAATAAACTAGTCAGTGTCTTCCAGGAAGATGCTGCTGATGCATCATTAAGTGAACATCACTGCCAGTGGCAAAAGAAACAAGCAGCAACTGTTTTGCTTTTATTTTTTTAACTGAAATCCTATTTCTGATACAACTGTGATTTCTCCCAGTCCACTAAAATCTCCTTCTCTGCTTTCTCTGCAGGGGTTGGGGCAATGACGTGGTCTCCACTAGCCTGTGGGATCATCTCAGGGAAATATGGCAACGGGGTCCCTGAAAGCTCAAGGGCTGCACTAAAGGTATATATTTTTGTTGCATGTTAGAGAAAAGTAGATGTGCTGCTTTTGTGAGGGCAGGCAAATAACAAAGGGAAAACAGTTCCCTCATGAGAAGGCTGGCCTGAGTGCTGCTGTATTGATGGATCAGCTTGGTTTCTCTGGCAACCATGCTCCAAAGAGTGGGAGAATCTGGGTTACAGAGATGCTTTGGGTTCCCCACTGCAGTGAGCTGATGGCTGTGAGCTGGCAGTAGGGCAGCTGCAGCACGGTGGTCACCACAGGGCTTGGTTTCTCCCGCAATTATTCTGATTTTACTCTATTTGGAGGTTACAGGGTCTCTTCCCATATTGGTAGGCATATTATTTAATGGTTTGAAAAGCAGCAGAGCATTAGAACAACATGGATTTGCAGAAAAACCCAACCAAAACAATGTTTGAGCCTCTGTTTCAGCTGATGGGCAAAAGCTAACGCCATGTGACAGTTGCCAGCAGATAGATCCAAGTCTCATTGCTGCTTTTTGCTCATCTTGCTGCTTTTTGAAGGACAGGTGCAGTCTACACTGACTTGCTTACAAAGGGCAGCATTTTCAAATGTGGTATTTCATTGCATTTGAGATTTTTTTTTTTCCAAAATAAAATATATTATTAATATTTAGTAAAAGCTAGCAAAGTGGGTAGCATTGCAGGGAGGGGTCCAAATTAAATTGATGAGACTGAAGCAGAATCAAGTTTCAACTTTGGGAGAACTAAAATCTCAGCATCGTTAAATGAATTTTCTAAACTTGAATGGTAGCAATAAATCTTGAACAAGATCAGATGTTCTCTCAAAATGTTTTTTGGAGTCTGTGTGTCAAAATCTTCTCAAGTCGACTAATATTTCACTTTTTTCCCCATTCTGTGATGGGATCCAGTGGTCCAAAAATAAAACTGGGGAGGTTCCAGGTTCTAGACTGAGCCCATCAGTTACGTAAAACCGGAGAGATACAGACGTAGGCTCTTGCAGGAAACATCCTGGTCCTGTGGTAATTGCTTTGGATAGCAAAGCATTGTGTTATTCAGCCCCCATTACCTCCTGGGTTGGCTGCGATTTTTTTTAAGAGCTGTTTAATTACCTTAAATGTTCCACTTCGGGAGATTACAGCTAACAGGCGATCCCAATGTTAATTCATCTGCAGTGCTACCAGTGGCTGAAAGAGAAAATCATCAGCGAGGAAGGCAGAAAGCAGCAGGTGAAGCTGAAAGACCTGTCACCCATCGCCGAGCGCCTGGGGTGCACGCTGCCTCAGCTGGCCGTCGGTAGGTGACGGGGCAGGGGACGGGACTGCTGTCCCTGTGTCTTTGCCTGTCGCTGGTGCCACACGTACATCATCTGGCTCGTGTCCTCGTAGTGCGAAGGGCAACACTCTGAAATGCAGACCCGAAAGTTTGTGCCTTCTGAAACCTTGTACAAACCCCTAAAGCTACAGGTACTCCGTTAGTGCTCCTACCATTTGTTTAAGTATCAGTGTTGTTAACTGACCCCCTGCATCTTCTTGGTAGTGCTGGAGGAGTAAAGTGAAGGTTGACAAGTAATGGTGTCATTATTTTTCAAATAGGAATAGAAGTTCTGACAAACTTTAGTATCTGGATTAATGCCGTGTCATTAAGCCCATGTTCCTGACCATCTTGTGCCTTTATTCCCAGCATGGTGCCTGAGAAACGAGGGAGTGAGCTCTGTTCTTCTAGGATCTTCCAACCCAGAGCAGCTGATAGAGAACCTCGGAGCCATACAGGCAAGTGCAAGTGGTGGTGGCACCTCAATGGAAGTGGGGGGGGTTTGCCACTGACCAGTTCCCTTTGGGGGTAACACCAGCACACCTTGATGCTAGTGGCCCACTTCTCTTAATATAGTTTTAATACTTTGTATTTTGTTTTCGACATCTTCCAGTTCTAGTTATGCACATTAATTAGGCAATTAAGTCCATCACTGTGACTTACCACCATTTGTGGTAGCTATAGCCATATCCAGCAACAAGAGGGTAGCATCAGCAGGTTTAACGTATTGTTCTACTATTTATCTAAAATCCTACTTGAAAAAGCAAGCAACCTGATTCCAGGACATGTGACAAATTCTGCACCAAGTCTCCCGCAGGGCACATGTCACCTGCACCCACCTTAATTATTCTCTGTTGCTTTTCACAACAAGAGCTTCCTCTGGTGTTCTTGCCACCAGCTTGCTTTCCACTGCAGCTGAGCAATATCGTGCAGAAGATTAGGAGCATTTCCGTGATTCTCTCACTGGGTAAAGACACTACAGTAGTTTTTCCTTTCAAGGAAAAAAAGTATTAGGTGAATGTTTAAATACCTGTCACACAAAAAGCCAGAGGAAATGTTATTTGATAAAATCTATATTTAAAATTGGAAAATCCTTTAATAGAAGCTTGATTAAACATTGGTTTTCTTTTACCTCTAGGTCCTTCCAAAGATGACATCCCATATTGTAAATGAAATAGATAATATTCTGGGAAATAAGCCCTATAGCAAGAAGGACTACAGATCATAATGCAATGCATGAATTACCTGGACTGCATGGTTTAAAAGTGCTCTGTACAGAAGTACAGCCCCGATTTAATATCCGGTCATGAGAATCATTCAGCAGCTTGCTGCTCGGTGTCTACTGTCACTGGATCCTTCGAGATGTGTGCTGTTGCTACTAATCTGCAGTGAAATTTAAAAGCACAGTTGATCTCTCTTCTAACTGAGAATAATGTCGTATTTTCTTACCTTTGACTGAATTCATTAATTTTCACTTTACTCTTAGCAGCTCATGCTTGTGTTGTGAAAAACACATGTAAAGCAAAAAATAATTTATAACCTTCAGGTACTTGGTAATTAAAGAAGGATGTACAGATCTATTTTTTCAATGAAGAAAAGCCAGATACAACTTAAGGTTTTAATAAAACCACATTTGGGAAATCTCAACTATGAAGTTTCTTCAGGTTAACAGACAGAAGGGGCAAGCTCAAATTTTCCTTTTCCTTTTTTGTGCTGAATATATGCTTTAGATTTTGTTTGTAGTTGAATAAAAAAATGTAAGACAGCGAATTAGTTAGAAATTAGATAGCTCAACTCCTAACTATACAATTATTTCAGCTGCAGAGTGCTCCTGGGAAGTATTTCTGAGTACAAGCCAGAAGAGCACAGTTAGAAAACCCAAACAGGCATGTCAGGTAAATAAAAACAACAGCTGTTTGCAAAATTCTAATTCTACATCAACCTTAAACTAAGAAATCCATGATAAAATGTTAGGTTTTCCATCTGTAGAAATCTGCCTCTACTGTTGCCTGCTTGTAGGCATAGCTATGGCAAATTTCAATATTTATGAGCTTTAAGGATATAAATACTTATAAGTATAGATATAATATATAGCTGCTGAAAAATACCAGAAAAATCAGGTATATACTTTGGAGGGTTACATTTGCTTTAACTTGTTCTGGAATCGAGCATAAGTAAATGCATAGTATTTTTAAGACACATTTTAAATAGGTAGGGTTTTTTTGGTGAGCATTTCATCTCTCAACAGGAGTGGAAAGTAAGCACTTCTGTATTATTTTGCCTTTATTATCTTAAGAACCACATCATATTTTACCAGGAATTTGCTTTGTAAAAGGCACTTTATGATTTCAGTAAATAGTTCTCTCTCATACTTTGGGCACATACTTCCTAGAAGTACGGCTATGTACAGTATTTGTAGGACCCTTGTATTCTAGTCCCTTTAACTCCAGGGTATCTCCAGAGCGTGGGCAGCGTTCCCATGGGCCACGTGGACAGATACCAGCACTTGGGTTGTCTTCTCCTGTATTTAATCCAATGAGCTATGGTATGTGTAAATGAACTTAGCTGCTGTATATCCAGAAATGCAGTCTGACGTTGACTTCTGCTTGGACATAATAAAGGCATTTTGTGCATCTAATTTTATACTTAGAGACCTGTTACTAACAGCGAGACTGATTTTTGAAACAGCAGTGATTTATGTTGAAACCGGATGTGTATCGTTCCACAGGGGAACACTAATCTCTTCAGCTGTACCCAGGTTGACCAAGGGACAATGACCTCGGGAAGCAAAGGGCTGGTCTGGCTGCGCATCTCCAAGAAGGTACTTCTTGAAGTCAGTCTGCTAAGGCAGACATCAGTCATATGTGACATTTTGGCCCAAAATAAGCACAACATGAACGTCCTCTGGACAGTTCGCTGTGACCCCACTGCAGTTCAGCCACCAGCCTCCGCAAAATGACCCTGGTCAGTCATGGCTGGTGGAGGTGGAGACCACCACCAAAGTACAGCTCACCTTCTTGGTATTGCTTTCACTGCCCCGGGCCACGTCTCCTAACTCTGTAGTATTTGTTGTGAAAATTAACTATTTATGTATTTTAAAATCTGCTTCAAGGGCAGCACAAAGGCTTTTCCCACTATAGAGTTAACAGCTTTATTGTTTTAACAGTGTAATTCTTTTCCCGGTAGCAGAGTAGTTCCTTTTCTTACCTCTGGGTGTATAATTTAATGTTTTCTCTTCCCTTTATCAGATACCTGGGAATTCAGCAACATATTAAAAATATAATAATTCCCAACTTTTTTTATTTTATTTGAAAATGAGATGGCACTGTCTCTCACTTAGAGGAAAAGCTTAAAAGACAGCTTGGCTTAATGCTCTGAGGGCAATGGGATGCTAAGCAGCAGCTTAGCTTTAGGCTTCAGCATTATATTGAAGAAACTGGGTGCAGCTGTGGGGAGTGCAAGAGAGAAAAATAACCAGCCTCATAGCAAACAAAAATATTTTTTAAAAAAAGCAAAATCAAACACAAAAAGCCCAGTGCTTTTCTGTGAAGAAGTCCATAGAAAAGACTACGCTTTCTGTGGAAAAAACAACCCACCCCACCCACCTGCTTTTCTTTGTCAATGCTGCAACGTTCTCTCCCCAGAAAATTCCGACACACGCTACGCTCCGGGCCTCAGCAACTGTCAACAGCAGAAAACTCAGGTAAGATGAAAAGCTGTTAATAAAAGACTCAGCGAACTGACAGTAATAGCAGAAGAAAGCGCTGCTTCAAATCACTTTTCTCTAGATGGCAGAGTTCCTGGAAAACACGCCTGCCACCTTCTAAAACACCCGATAGGGCACTCTTATCCCTACCAACGCTGACAAGTAAAATGAGTACATTAGCATTGTCTGTTCAGGGCCTGAATTTAAGTACTGTGTATTTTTGGTAGGAGCTGAGCAAATCTTCAGTGACCAACAAAGCAGCAACGTTCAAGCCCTATTGCTTACCAAGCAGTCAACTTAGCCTCATGTTTGATTCTGATCATTTATAGAAGTCTGTTAGAAATTTGTTTTACATGTGCTAAATACTTAGTATAAATGGTATGATTTGTATGCATTTAGTCTAAGTGTCAGGCCAAGGAAAGCTAAATAATGAAAGGCAGGTACCAGCAATATATTGAAAGGAACAAGTCTCCCCTCAGTAGTTAATAAGCAGGAAGAAGCGATAAAGAGTACTCCATGTATTTTGAGGGAAAACAATCAATTTAATTTGAAGAGTGTTAAATGACTGACCAGAAAAGTAATTTCAATGGCAGCTCTGAAGTTTACCAAACCCACTGGAATTTTTACGATGCAAGCATGTGATTACTATTACTTTTACTGGGAAGTAAAAGTAAATTACGCAGTCGCATGTTGAGATTTAGGACCCTCATCCAAACCCCAATCCCAAAGGACGCTGGAGAGAGAAGTACTGTAGTAGTCAGCAGGCACTGGGTAATTAGGTAACAGTTTTGTGAGACTGTCTTGATTGTGTTTGTCAGAAACAGAGGCATTACACATTCAGCATACTGTAAGACAAGCCAGATACAGTTTCCTGCACTTCAGAGTCTTCATTTTACATAAATAGAAATCTTATTGAAGTAAAGATTACCAAAGTAATTGCTACATTAAATCTGACTAAGTTTTCTCCTTCTTCCCTGCTTAGGACTCTGAGTCTGTAATGGCAATAGCTGTAACTTCCACAATGCAATTCCATCAATAGTAGTAGAGTTTAGCATTTAACGTAACAGCTGCTTTATAGATAGCATGAAAAAAAGGAAAAGGATTGTTGGATAAACCCGTTATAAAAAGCCAGCTAGAGCATTTTTGTTAAGCTGTGCCAGGAAAAGTGGCAAGTAGGGTTTTTTTATATTCATTTACAACTTTAGAGATGAATGAAAAAAAACAAAAAACAACCAACAACCTAGTACATTCAACCCACTTCAAAAGCATTTTTCTAAGAGGCTTAGGTTTTGTCCTAACTCCCAAGTTACTGAAAAGTGAAGAGTATTTCCAATGAAAACAATACATATGTTGTGACTTCCAGAAGACTCTTCTCTTCTGGAAGCAGAGAGTCAACAAACCTACACGCACTGCTTGCCCATGAAAATATCCTTTTTTTTTTTAATTAAGAAAGGAAATACTATTAATTAAATGACAAAAAGATTCCTTTTTATTAAAACTTTTCAAGTTACAATGGTAAATGGTGGATTGTCGCATTTTATGATGAGTGAGTTCGGCTCTTATACCAGTCACCAAACTCACAGGGGAATTCTGTTACAGGTTTTAAGTACAACTGTTTGTGGTGCTGTGTAGCAGCCCCCTCAGTGTGCTTGGCTAATGACCCGCAGTACCATCACACCCGGCGGCGCTTCCCAAAGGTGGTCTGGTAACTGCTCGCACACCATTTCCTTTCATTGCTAAGTAAAAAAAACAACTGATCAGTTATTGAATAATACCGTGTAAAGATACCAAAAGTAAATATAATTCAGTCGTCTTGGATCCAAACCCTCCCCCCACATACCCTCAAGCAGTCACACTATAAAAAAAAGAACTCCCATTCCATCTTTAAACTTTTGTATGGCAGTTGAACCATCTCACAGAAATAAGTTGGTGGGAGTTTTTTGTTTACTTGGATCCTGTAGAGAGCAGGGCAATCAGTCCAGATGAAGCACTTATAGAAAGAATATAATTGCTGTAGAGAAAAGGTTAAGGACATATACTTGTAAAGAAACCACTACTTTTGTAGAGAACATTTAGCAGAAATTTCACGAAAAACAGGGAATTGAAATGGTCTTTCTCTGTAAGAGTTTTAAAATTGCAATATCGTAACTTGAAATACAGCTGACAATCAAGACTGTTAGTAGGATGTTGAAATGTACTTAGCTTCAAAATTATGACATCCATAAAGTTTAGCCTGTTCTTAAAAGTAGTTATAAATACTGTTAAATACTGCAGAACTTCCATTAACATATGTGGTCCTGATTGGCAGTCCTTTTTTACTTCTGAAGTTACTGCAATTAAACACTCCTATAAGGTAAGAGCACCTGGCAACTCAAACTGACAGTGTTTCTGTAAGAACGTGAGCTACCTCCTCATTTCATAATTACAATGGAAATGGCAAAACCACAAGAATTTCTGTATATTGTCCAAGTGATATCCTTAAAACATCTTGTGTCAGATGTAAAGCTTTTATGTGATTGGGAGATATTTTTTTTGTAGTCTCTATTTTTATGTTGAAGCGTTTCTAAGCTGAGGTACTACAACAAACTGCATGTATCAACAGAGTAATGTCACAACTGACATGACAAATACAGCTACTAATGACAACAAATAGGAAAAGGACTGTGTTTGTTGCAAGCACGGTAATAAAGGATACACAGTGGGGTTGAAGTTCTTCAGCACGAAAAATGAAGCGATAATGACCAAGACCAGAAAGAGAGTATTGTTGTAGAAGATGGAGAAAGTTGTTGCTTCATAGTCTGCCACTTCATTTTTCTTCCACAGAATTCTAGGAACAAGTAAAGACATCATTTCAAACATATTTAAATTAACGCACATCTTGGCATCCTGGCACGCCCATCATTATGAAGTGACTGACACCCAGAGGTGTAATAAATCACATACTGCTGCTGGTATCATAGCCAGCTTCTAAGAGACAGCGCGCAGCAAGAAAAAACCCTGAATAAACTATGCAGTCATATCCTTGAGTGACTTACACTTGTTTTCCTACCAGGCACATCAAACCTACTGCTTTATAAATCACACTTTTTGTGAGTTTGTATCCGTTAGATGCATGTACAGAAAACAAAACAACGTTCAAGCAACAGTCCCTAATATCCTGCCTAGAGTCTCAAAGATACCAGGCAGTATTACAAAGGAGACAAGAGAATAAAGAGGATTACCTTTCATCCTTTTCCTTACGAGACATCTTCCTGTTGTCTGCCTCAGACAGCTTGCGAGTAACTTCTTTGGAAACAGCATCTTCTCTTTTCTGGGCTACTCTGTAAGAACCATCATTGAAGTTGGAAAATTAAAATATAAAACCCCAGGGTTACAGGAAGCTGTATTTACAGTGAGGAATAAAACTTAGCCAAGACACCGAACAGTTTTGCCAAACTGAAGAGCACAAGAAGTAGTAATCAAATTACTAAAAGCATTAGTCAAGTATACTTTGTGGCAGCACCCACTAAGAACGAAGGTAGTTTTGGTATTTCAGCGTAATCTTAGCCAACAAGACTAGTCTATTCCATAATTACAAGCGAGACGACAGAAAACAATTAGGAGATACTTCTGCATCTATACTTCTAAAATAGTTTTTGGAAAAACATTTCAGACATTCTTACTCATTAAAAAGAAGTTGTAAATGTTGCTTTTGTTAAATTATTTAGTACAAAATTCTACTTCACATAGCCACCAAACTTACTTGTGTTTGAGAACAAATTTGACATTCTTATAAGCAAAAGCTACTAGATAGGTACTGATGAGGGTCATTACACTATACAGGACCGCGGACTGAACAAGATCCATATGCCATATCCTCCAGTAAAGCCCTTAAAAGAAGAAAAAAAAAAAGACAATTTTGAGTGGCTCTTTTTTCCCAAGAGAAATACCACCACAGGAATCCTGTGTAGCTTATGAGCAAGTTCTGTAATTCAGCACTGGATCTGCCTAGACCAATCCCAGTTCCTGCAAAATCACTTGGATGTTTCTGAACTGCATTAAAAAAAATACTTTCGAACAGAGAAACTTGCTTTTGGCTGAAAGGGGCCTTACGAGACCAGGTCAAACCCTGCTGAGCCGCAGCCCGGCGCAGACAGCCTGCCAGCTTCCCCCGGCGCTGCTGCTGACACGTCAGTGCTCCACCTCGACCATCTTTACAAACTACAGACCAACCACCCTCCCCGCTGCTCCAAACGGGACCGGCTTCGAAGCAGGATCTCACCCTGCAAGGACACAGCCGAGATAATCCCGCCCGGGGGCCACTCAAACCTGGCCGGGGGCTGGAGGCGGGGGGCAAGGCGAGCACCCACCCGCAACCGGCAAAGGGCCAGGAGCCCGAGGCGGGCTGCAGGGAGCCCCTGGCCTCCCTCAGGGCCTGCTGTCCGCCCTGAGCTTCCCATCAGGGTCTGCCGCCGCCAACTCCG
>JAOQGH010000051.1:8907450-9006768 GCA_025769975.1 Gallinago jamesoni | reverse complement strand
TTAGGACAGCGCTTTTTCCTCAGTATTTCTAATTTTTTGAGGAAACTTCATTTAACAAAGTGTATATCTTTTTAAAAATTAGTTAAAGTAATTCCCAATTAACTTCACCAGTTACTTTTCTTTCCTTGCAAGAAAAGATATGAGGTGCAGGCAATAAGGAAATACTAGCTGGAAATGAACATAAATTTATACAATCAAAAGGCATAATTCATTATGATAGAGTTTTATAACAAGTTTAAGTGCAGTAAGACTCTACTGTTTGACCTTGTAATAAATCCACCTGAGTGTGGATTTTCATGATCCAAAGTGTGTTGAGCATAATGATATTGCTAATGTATCGTCTACAGGCAGCTATGGGAGTTACGCTTCTGCTAGCAAGACCTTCCTTCTTGGCTTTGAAATACGCCTGCAGCAGGGATTCCCAAGCTGGGTTATCCGACACATCAGCCTATCTGATGAAGTGCAGGAGCTCTGAATACCAGCAGAAGCACCCGTGAGTACTGATCAATGGCAGCTGTGCCTGTGCGCAGCCAGAGAGTCAGCCTTCTTCCCCATCCATCCCCTCCTCATCACATGGGCAGTAGTACCCACCCGAAATCTGGAGCGATGTCACAGGTCACATAGCAGTGATGGCTATTCTGTCTAAAGGTGCATGTGTGTTTTTCACTGGACTCTCAAATGTACTGACTTCCACTGATTTATTTCTTGTTGATGAGTATCTGTTACATGAAACATATGGGTACCTCTTCCCTCTAATGTCTCTATTCCTTGTGCCCTACATCTCTGGGTTATATCAACCTGTTCTGCCA
Organism: Gallinago jamesoni; assembly: GCA_025769975.1. Lineage (NCBI taxonomy): Eukaryota > Metazoa > Chordata > Aves > Charadriiformes > Scolopacidae > Gallinago > Gallinago jamesoni. Next base: position 9,005,959 of record JAOQGH010000051.1, on the reverse strand, counting down.
TTTCTGGCCTCCACTAGTGGGAACTGCTGCTTGCCCACTAGATGGCATTCTGAAGTCTGTACTGGGGATGGTACTCACCCAGGAGTGGAGATCAGTCTTGGTTTCTCTGTAAAACACATTAAAAATAAATGCAATGGAGGTAACGCCACTATTTGATCAATGTTACCAATCATAAGAATTTTGCTATTAAAGAACGTTGGAGTTGTATGAAGTGGTTGGAAGTCATGGGAAAAATTAAGTTTATTTCAAGATTCAGATGTAGTCCTTGACTCTGTTTTTGCACAGATTTCTTCCTTCCACTTCTCTGGGTAAACTTGTTTTGTGTTGTGATGTAATTAAACCTAACTTTTTGTTCTTGATTTGGATTTACATGGGAAGGATGCTGTTGTTTTGGGACAAAATCTTCCTGATGACCATCTGTCTCTCCATTAAGATGAAGTATGATATTGTTCTAGGCAGTGAAATGATGAAAGATTTTCTTAAAAAAACAAATCGACCATTCGCTTTTTTAAAAATCCTGGCACTGGCAAACTGTAGCTTTAAGCAGAACTCTGCATACAACAAAACTGTCACTGAAGCTTCATACTCACTTTAAGTATGTCATAGTTGCTTCACCAAAAGTAAATTGGGCCACTGATTTCTGTCAAAACAATTCAAGATTTTGTTTAAGTGCCTAAATCTGCACTGTGCTGACTGCGTCTTGTCTGAATCCTCATTCAGAAGCCGTTAGGAACATCAGGCATCAAAATCAGAGGAACAATGGCTCCATGACCCAAAACCCAAAAGTTCTGATAATATTAATGCTGTTATTTTGTAACTTATGAAATACATTTCTTACCAAATTTCTTCCTAAAACACAGAAGCAGTGATAAATATAAAGTAAATACAAGGGTTATCTTTATTGCAGTCACTTTTTCTCTAAATCTCTAAGATCCAAACCAAATTTAAAATTTTGAATAAGGGCAGTGCATTTCCTAGCAGGACTTTTTGGTTTGTATTATTGTTGCCCCTTACCTGTGTGAAGTGTAGATTCCAAAACACATTTGTGTTGGATTGAAAAGTAGCAACTCCAAAGCAGGTGATTAACAATAAATAAGTCTGCTCTTCAGCAAAGTTTTATTTGTAATTTTCCTTGCTAATATGAATCTTAATGTCCCATGGTTTAAAATGGTTTTCATTAATATGACTATCTTACAAAAGAACAAACCAAACCACAATCCTAATGAGTCCATAACTTATTCCTAGGGATTTTCCAGTTGGTTAATTTGTGCCATCTCTTCCTTTAGGTGTTGAAATCCTGAAAGAATCCTTTGTGTGCAGAAGGGGAAACTCCTGTAAGAGAGCACAGATAGGGAGCAACCTCAGGTGGGTCAAGAACAGAACCAGGAAGCTCTTGTGGTAGTTCTTTCTGTCATCTTAACAGTGCCAGGAATACGTCCTCTGGGACTGAAGGGCTGTGAGTCATTGTAACTACAGTAGCAAACAGCAATACAGTGATACGGAGGTGTTCTGACCAGGTTGTTCCTTTTCTCCCATGTGTCTCTGGGAGGTCAGTGCAGGAATACTATGCATGTAACTGATATCTGGGCTGTATGTGGGGTGGGAGCAGTTGGGTATTCCCAAGGTGGGTGCCAGAGGCTATGTAGCTGTACTTATGTAGCCAACAGTCTTGAACATCTTGATTGTTATGGGTCGTTGGTCAGTAACTTTCTGAACATCCGTTTATTTCTCTCTCTCCCTCTTTTTATTTATGCATTCCATCAAATTAACATAGTACAGAATCTTGTGTAGCAGTTCTTGCAGACTACATTTGCTATGTTGCTTCACGTTGCATACAGTGACCTTTCTGTCAGATTCTGATTACACTTGCCTGGCTCTGCCTGCCTAAACCCTTGGGAACACACAAAGATTGTTTCTGCGAGTAAAACTTCTCAACCATATTGAAAATTCTGTGTTGCTTTGAGCTACGGTTCTTTCTTGGCATTGCTCTGCTGAAAAGATTTCAACCTCTTACAGCTTGGTGTTGTATACAGTCCTCCTAATCTAATTAAAAGGCTCTTTCTTGATAACTGGCTTTCAGCTTGCAAAACCTGTGGAAAAAAGTCCCTTGAGATTAATACATGGTGTGTGAACAGACCATTTTTGCTGTCATCTATTGTTAATACTAGGACATTCCAGTATTTCCTATGGCCAAGTGAATTGCTCTGTTGTTAGTTACTGTAGTAGCTGACATCTTGTTTAACAGAAAAATTCTTAAAAACCTTCAGACAGAAATGTGTCTTTTTCAAGACAGTGATTGCTATCACATTCCAACAGTACCAGTTGTATCAGAAAGAAATACTAACTGGCAAGAATCTTCTCGGAGTCCCACAGAAAATAATATTTGTGATTAAAATACATGTCACCCAGTGGAGATTATAACTGATCTTTGTTATCCTGTACAATTCATGTTCATGAAAGTAATGTAGAACATTCTGTGCTGTGTAGAATTACAGTGCACACCCTTAATATCTCTATAACAAAACAAATGTTCTCAACATGGACTTTGATACACTCTCTCTGTTCTTTGCTTTTGTAGCATTAGTTTGTCAGAGTAAATCTTCAGAGATACATTTGAGATACCTGATATTTTAAAATTGTTTATTTCAACCTGTTATAGTATGTAAGACAGCAATGAGTCCAGCTGTCTTTCAGAAGAGGGGAGTCTCAGTTCTTTGATGTTGTCTCCAGATGCTTGGGCATGTTTTTTCAACAGTACCAGTGGTGTGTATTCTATTATACTTGGGGGTGTGTATGTTTTCCTCTTTTTAAGTTAGCCCAGAAAGGATTTTTGTGCCTTCGGCCTTATGTCGATATTTACCCTGGATTTGATGTTTTACTGTGGAGTTGAAGCATCTGTGCAGTTTCTTGCATGTTTTTTAGTTCATTATTAATTATCTATATGCTAGTATTATATGGATTTTAGTTTAAATCATACCACAGCCGAGGGAATGATCCCACTTAGGTGAAAATCCCTTTTCATGTTCCATGTCCAACTACATTGTGAATCTACATCCAAAGCTAAAGAATAAACTTAGCTGACCTTGCAGCCATTAATTTTACTGTTACTTACCAACATTCTGGTTTTGTTTGCTTCTCTAAAAGGGTTTTGTTAAGTATAGAAGCAATATCTGTTATTTGCTTTCGGTGACTATTTCATTGCCAAGTCCTCTGGGGGGTGATCATTTCCTTTTGCCCTTGTTTAATTGTTCTAGCTGAACCATTTAACTTCACGTATCTGGATGACCTCTGTTTACTCTGTTGTTTTACCTTAAGTAATTCACTGAAATTGAGAGCACTTCCTAGTAGTGTAAATACAGTCTAAAAAGTTTGTGACTGTAACTTAATCTTGCAGCTGTCTATGGCAATTATCGGGGAAAATTGTGTATTCACCTCATTCTAGCTAGAAGAAATCTGGACAGATTTTTGTTCCATGTTTCCTCTTACATGGAGGAAGCCTTCTTTCTACTTCCCAACACTTGTTAGTTGGGAAATAAATTCCATGGTTTTGAAAACTGCTAGGTTTTCACATTCACATCTAAATCTAAATTCAAACTAACTTTCTCAATGGCATTTGTTCTAGAATTAGTGGAGTAAAACTATGTCCAAGAACTAAATTAGAACAGAGCAAAAGCTTCACTATAATTAAGATTGAAAAAACCCTCTTTGTTCAAAATTGAACTCTTCTGATATTCTGAAATCCCCATGTTTACTTGGGTATTTTGAAATTTATCATGCAGGAGGGAATTAGTGTTCTGAGTTTTGGATCAGCTGATCAGTGATTGTTGAAGTACAAAAGGAAAACCTTCTTTGAGTAAACATGTGTGACGCTCATAAACTGAGCAGCTTCTGCTATCTTAGTGTGAACTAGGTGGATGAGAAACTTTTAAATTCTTCTGTGTACTTTGCTTTTTTTTGCAGCATTCTGTGGTGTCTGAGGATTAAATTGGAGATATAATCTGACTATATTATTCTTCAGCCAAATCAGTTCGTTGATCTGTTTTTAGAATGTAGGCCCCAAAAGAGCACAGCTATCGCAGCTGGAGGGGTAGTCTCGGGGCTGGTAAGGAATGGCACTGTCTTGAACCAGTGTTGTTTCCAGACACAGTTTTGGGAGGATAGCTTTTTTATCTGGGTGTGAATCTGTGACTCTGTAAGGCGAGAACGTCTGAGTTATCCTTCTCTGTCTTGGGAAAAGAAAAGATAGTTGCAATAGTCACTGAGGTGAATAAAGCAGAGTACATTATCCAGTGCTGTTGCTTCATGAGCTGCTGAGAGCACTGCACTGAAATAATGGATTGCCATGCTCACCTTTAATTTCTCAAAGCTGAAAATTGCTGGATTTCTGTGACACTGTATCTGAAGGAAGCTCAGTATAGCATATGTGACCCATTTTTGGTGCCTTGAAATGGTTTCATCTGCTCCAGTTTCCTCCTTTAGCATTTTCAGAATTTTGGTTTATAGGTTCTTCTGTGTGTAGGCCAAATGAGTGAAATAATGTCCATTAATAGATTCTCAGGAGGCTGGCTTGCTCAGCATTTATCCCAGATAGAGTATGGAACTGACCGCATGTTTGAAAAGAAATATCAAATGCAGTATTTGGAAAATAACTAAACTCTACGGGTAAGAGTGACTCTAATATTAAAGATTTGGGGCATCTGTTTCTCAAACATCAAGGCCTCGTTCCTAGGTTGCTTTGAGATCTGCAGGTAATCCAAATAAAAGCATCTGAAATCAGGAAATACAAATTTAGGGTATTTTATTTCATCTTTTTGCACATCTTATCCTTTTTGATCTGGTCAAGCACAAAATCCCCTGTTTTGGGTGCTGTGGAGGTTTGTGCAAGTTGAGGCTGTACATGTATGTGACAGCTTTCCAGCCAGCTGTGATCCAAGGATGGCAGTCAAGCTTTTTGTTGTGTGGAGGCCACTGGGGAACTGTAACACTCACCTGTTCAGGAGGACTCTTCTAGATGCGCAGCTCTGAGCGTGCCACCTAACATGGAGATGCTATAAGTTTTCTTACAGGTGACACTGGCTCTTTGTGATGTGGTGGAGAAATACAGGGTGAAAGTCCATCTGGGAGCTGTGTCTTTAATGCTTCAGCACAAGGGCTGCACGAGGAGAGGCTGAGGAATTTGAATGAATGAGCCTGTAATATAAGTAGACCTACTACACTGTGTTTTATGTCTGTGAAGAAAATCGGTAGGCAGGAAGATGGCAGGAAGAGCTAAGGGTGTGACTTGAGGTGCTGAAGCACTGGTGTAGGGCCCAGGTTTGCTGCTGGCTACATAGCAAAGTCTGGAACTGTCCATTTAGTAGCTGCCTGTGATTATATATTTACGCACAAAGGATGGCAGGCAATCAGAAACAATCGTTTAAGTGTGGGATAGTCAGCTTGTGTCTCTTACGCAGCAAGCAGATTATAAGCAGTTCACGTGTAGTCCCCACACTAGGGATATATGAGGTGATCTGCAGTGGGATTATGCCAGTCCAGTTCAGCAGTTAGAATCTCTGTTAGTGGGAGGAAATCAACCAGATGGGATTTCTGAGTCTGAAATGTGTCATCCTGACACCCACCCACCCACTTCTGCTCCATCCTTTAGCAGGGTGGGAGGAGCTTGTGGTGGTTGGTGTCACTTTCCACCTGTGAGTTATCTCTGGGGTTTCACATTCCTGCACCCTTGAGTTCAGCAAATGTCTTCTGGATCTTAGCTGTAGGAAAATTTTAGCCTATAATGTGTAGTCAAAAGAGTTGGCCATCCATGTGTTGACGGCTCCTAAAATGCTAGTATCTAAAGTAAGAAGGATGAACTAGAAACTGAAGTAGGTGACTGAATAAAAGCAGCTATTTGTGACTGCTTCATCTTCTGAATGTTTATTTGTAATCATGTGTAGCACAGACTAGCCTTGCACATCGCAAACATTTGAAATCATCATGGTAATACCCATTTCACTATAAGTTTTCTACAGAATGAAGTACATAGGAATCATGTCCAGCCAGCTTTAGAGCTTTAGGTAGTGATTGAGCTCAGATATACTTAATGAAAAGTCTGGAGGTAAGAGGAAATCCAATTAATACTAATACTGAGGATTCTGTATGAGTCAGGCTGGGTGTAGCAGTGCTAGCACTGAGAAGGACATGCCTTCCTAGCTGGGACAGCAATCTTACCCAGCCTGGCCCTCAGTTATCTGTTGCAGGGAGGCAGGTCCACGTATGTGCAGGTGTGCTCTGCAGCAGCAGCATTGTATCCAGGGAGCCTGGTGTGGAGTTAGACCTAATGAGTAGGACAGGAGCCTGGCTAACTACGGACAGCCACTCAGGTGTCTGCAGTGGTCTACTTCTTCTTCAGGTTAGATCTACTGAGCTTAATGTAAAGACCATGCTATGGGAAAGCAATTCAAAACTTATGCACAGCTGTATGGAACTCTCTCAGCAGCAGCGTAGCTACATGGCCATGGTGATCTTGCTCATAGTGCAGATTTGAGCTAGCTTTGGGTAGAATTGATCTAGGTTCATCTATTTCATACCATATTGGTGTAGATTGGAGATAAATCCGTCCACAGAAAACAGAATTAGTTTTGTGTTTTCTAGCTAGCCAATCACAGCTTGACTCAACCTGGACCTATACAGTAGAGGAAATTCTTCCAGTTTTTTTTTCTTATGGTTTTTTTTTCCTAAGTTAAAAAAACCTTAGGAAATGTAAAAGAAAAAAATACCTTCATGAACAGAATTAATATAGCAAGGCAGTATCCTATATTCTTCTGGAATGCTGAATTCAGCAACACACAGATTGCTGAATTCTAGAAATAAAGCATTTATAGTGTACTCCCACACAATAATTCTTCAGTAATAGTCTTTCGAATGCATGTATTCGTTCTAAAACATAGAGCAGAGCATCTCTCCTACTTACAGTCACTTAACGCTGTTTTAGACAAAGAACATTTGCCGAATATAGCAATCATTTTTCTGTTTTCTGCATGTTTTCTAACTCTGTGGTTTTCTGTATGTGTTCTGCAGACTATCCATCCAGCTGCTCACAATACCCACATCAGGGAGGCTTTGGGAGTCAGCACTGAGACAGCCTGTATGCCTTGCAGTACCGAAGGAAGACATGCAGGATTTCTAAAGCAATGTGTGCGTCTCTTCTAGCTGGTTGATTACCTATGTATTAGGCAAAATGAAGGACTCATCCCATTTTCTTCCAGGTAGTTTTATATCATTAATCAGGGTTAGAAATTTACTGTGTTGCTACAGCTGATCTGGAACTCTGCCTACCTCCATGGATGTACATGATATATTTGTGAATAATTTCCATTATGATTACTATTTTCAAGAGGCACAATTAAATTTGAGGATTTGAACATTAACAGTGTTTCCTCAGTTTCAAATTTTTGTTTCTTTACATCTTTAGAAGAAAAATATTATGTTGAATTTGGTGTTAATTGCTTCCGTTCATTTATTTTACTTTAAATTTAAGCTGTGAAGGCAACGATTTTTCTCCTTGCTGTTTGAATCATGCAGAGAAAGGGAAGTCAAATTTATAATATATCTCCCTTTTGTATTATAAGACTTGACCTATTCAAGAGACGTCTACTGAGATCTTTATTTACACATTCAGCTTTTGAAAGATATTGCAGGTTTTTGTAGAATCAGTGTTTTACTGGCTAACTAAAGCTCTGGAGTGAGCAGTTCTTAGATGTTTTCAAATGTAAAATATTATGGTACTGTTACCTTCCAGGTGTCTCTTTATAATTTATTGGCATTTTTGGTAGAAGATCGGACATTATTTACATATAGGTACTGAATTACCCATGTGTTAGATCGAATTAGCTGTTCGTTTTAGAATTGTTGAAATTTTAGTTTGCCATCACTGTAGTATAAAGGAACATTCCCATTCTGTTTAGTTTAAATAGGACTCAGTGTAAAGGAGTTAAAACATCACTGCCATTCATATGTTACTACTTAGCTTGTGGTGGGATCCATGTGTTCCAGAATCATGACCGTTTGAGAACTAACCTTCAAAAAAATCTCAACATTTATATGGCACTATATGAATCAGTTTGTATTGGTCGTGTTAGTTAAGGAATGATGCTGTGTTGCCTTGGCCTTAACTAAGCCTACACATGGCTTATACTGATTTAAGAGATTTCCACAAGAGGGTGCACCAGTTTAACAAAACTCCATATAAACCAAATAAGCATGTCCCCTTTGTGTGCCTATTTACTTTCACTTTATGTATTAACTCATGTATCTAAATCAGCTTCAAAATTAGATGGATGCTGTGATCAGTTTAATGTCCCAGAGTGTCTCCCTGGTTTGTAAGAGATATATGCATGGATGCACGATACTCTCTGGGTGAGCAAGTCAGGAAGCTTAATTTTGTTTGCAGAAGTCCCGTTCACACTGGTAAAAGGCTGTTTTCAGACTGCAGTCATAAGATGTTATTTAGATGTCTGGAGTTTTTTTAGTGAAAGATGTTACCTGTTCTAACTTATGCCTGATGCCTTGCAAATGCTCACTACATGCATTTTAAGAATAAGTGGTTGGAATTTTATTTTATTTTTAGTTTTAGTTTTGAAGCATCATTAATTTTCCTCTCAAACTGGTGCAACACTGGATAGTATAGCTGCAGAAGAAAACTCTATCGAGAAGATGAGTTCTTGAGAGACTGCTGACTAGACCATGACTGATACAATGTTTTTCTGTTTCTATTTTGTGATAAACTTATTTCTTGTTTCATAAGGTGGATGGGAACTCTTAGTAATGCTTCAGCTAAAGTTGTATAATGTTACTGTACTGATACACTAAAAGCATTCAAGTGTTCTGCTGCGTGTGTAGGCCAAAGTTCTAGGTCCGTTCCTCTGAGACTGCAGTCCTAGAATAGTAAGATATCTTTGCAGAAATGATTAACAAGTTTTCCAGGAAAAGGGCCCCCTTTTGAATCATGCATTTCCTGTCTGAATACATGAATTATAAATCACTTACAGTGATTACAGAGATGAGATTATCTGACAGCCAAATAACTAAAGTGCAGTGATATTCAGATGTGTAGTATGTGATTTTCCTTTCTGAGAAATGTGTGTATTGTCAAACTTTCAGGTTTTACTAAAGAAGGGAAACATAATGTGTGCTTTAAAACCCTTTAATTACTAGTACAAGATGCTGAAAGAAGGTGAATTTGAGACCAAGGACATTGCTATTTTTTGTTACTGCTGGTCGCAAATGTACAAGTTGGGTCTGGATTCAAAAGGTTTCATTTACTAATATTGATGAATTGGAACTGCTCTACTTCTGATACTTTTCTTTTGAGCAGTGTAAAAGAGAAGGATATGACATTTTACTAAAAAATCACCACTGCACAGTGAATATGTCATTTAACTAGCAAGAAGATTTTTATTTTAAAGACTATAAACTACCCACCTTCTTCCCTTTACTAGTTCTAGATTGTCATGTGTAAGCAGATGAGGGTTTGGTTTTTTACTTGCTTGTGGATAGTACTGGAAGAATGACTTGTGTTTATATTTTTCTTAAAAAAACACTGTGGTTTTAGGTTATTGTTCTCCTTCAAAGAGCCAAAGGCACCTACCAGTAAGATAGGCGATACTGCCTAGTCATCTAAGATTCCTGGCTATATCTGATAGCAATAGGGAACAAGGAGGAATAGTAATTACTATAGTTATTTACTTACCGATCATCTTGCTCTGACTATAATGGCATTTTCAGAAGCAATTCTTCATTCTGACAGTGTATGGAAATGAGCCTTTTTTAAAAACATAGATACACAACACATATGTTGTCCTCTGTGTCCCCCAGAAAAGTAGGCTCCCAACTTCTTTCCCAGGCTCTGGCATGGAGCATTTTCCTCCTCCTGACCTGAAGTTACAAGTACCAGCCTGGCTGAAATTTGGTCACAGAATCACAGAATGATAAGGGACCTTTGGAGATCATGTAGTCTGACCTCCCTGCCAAAGCAGATCCTCCTAGAGCAGCTTACACAGGAACTTGTCCAGGCGGGTTTTGAACATTTCCAGAGATGGAGACAACGTTAATACAAAGTTTAATAGAAAATTTCATCTTGGAATGTTTGGACCTTGAGGTTTCTACCCTCCTAATCTTCAGGAGAGATCAAAGCGAGATGTGGCTTGCTAGGTGTCACTCTAGAAAAGGTTGCCCGAACTTAGGTGTTGACTCAACCTTTGCTGCCCTCCTCTCTCTTCATTAGTGAGACTGGCTTGCATTATTTCATATAATCATAGAATAGTTTGGGTTGGAAGCGACCTTAAAGATCATCTAGTTCCAACCCCCCTGCCATGGGCAGGGACACCTCCCACTAGACCAGGTTGCTCAAAGCCCCATCCAGCCTGGCCTTGAACACTTCCAGGGATGGGGCTTCCATGACTTCCCTGGGCAACCTGTTCCAGTGCCTCACCACCCTTACTGTAAAGAATTTTTTTCTAGTATCTAATCTAAATCTCCCCTCTTCCAATTTAAACTCATTGCCCCTTGTCCTGTCATTACACTTCCTGACAAAGAGTCCCTCTCCGGCTCTCCTGTAGGCTCCCTTCAGGTACTGAAAGGCCATTATAAGGTCTCCCCGGAGCCTTCTCTTCTCCAGGCTGAACCCGCCCAGCTCTCTCAGCCTGTCTTCATAGGGGAGGTGCTCCATCCCTCTGATCATCTTCGTGGTCCTATGCTGGACCCGTTCCAACAGATCCATGTCCTTCCTGTGTTGAGGACTCCAAAGCTGGACACAGTACTCCAGGTGGGGTCTCACGAGCGCAGAGTAGAGAGGCAGAATCACCTCCCACGACCTGCTGGCCACACTTCTCTTGATGCAGCCCAGGATGCGGTTGGCTTTCTGCTCTGCCATTGCACATTGCCGGCTCATGTTGAGCTTCTCATCCACCAACATCCCTAAGTCCTTCTCCTCAGGGCTGCTTTCTAGCCGTTCTCCACCCAACCTGTATTTGTGCCTGGGATTGCCACATCCCAGCACTCATTTCACCTTCATATAAACACAGCAAGCACATTTTTCACTTCTAAAAAATACCCCGAACCAAATAATTAAAATTACAAGTCTTAGTATTAAAAGGGAGGATAGAAATAAGCACAGAGAGTAAAAATTATAAATATTTTATTTATGCAACTCATAAGGGAGAAAAAAATCTATATATAATAGGTTGACATATCATATTATGAAAAATGGATGATTGCAAAAGTTTAATATAGGTACGGAAGAGTTAGCACATCTTGATAACGGAGTGAACTGATCAGAGATTCTCTTTTCCCATCTATTAACTTTTAAAAAATGCCTGCATCATTGTCATTTCTTTTCCCTTGGTACTTCCTGAACCCAACTTGCATGTGTCCACGGCAGAACAAGGATGGGGGTTGAAACATTGTTTGAAAGTTATTAGCATTTGTCATCAAACATTGGTATGGAAAAGAACCGTCTCTTTGGTTAATTTTAAAGCATTACAGTCAAAATTAACTACATAAATGAATTCCTGAATTCCATACTGATTTCTGTAATAAACATACATCTTTCTTCAGTGCTGTAAACGTTAATAGATTGAGTGACACTGCTAAATCAGTCAGAAGTTTAGTATTTTTACTAAGATAAAGGAGGTATAATTGTAGTCTGTTTCAAACTGCAAATAATGATAATGATTCAGTAGCTTAAGAATAACAACTTTCATTCCTTTTTATTATTTTCAGCATTCATGTCTGCTGTTACATAGCAAAGAAAGAGGCATGCACATTTGTATGTTCTCTTTGACTTTGAAGTGCTACATGGTTGATCCAATGTGTCAAGTCCTGATGTAGGAGTTGAGGGACCTGTGTCCTCTTCCAATCACCACTGACTTGTTGTTTAGCCTCATATATGTCTCATTTTGTTTTTTTGCTTAATTCTTATAGCAGACAATTAAGATTAAGAAAATATAAATAGAGTTACATTAGATAGTAATGATAATATTAAGAAAAAAAGCCTGGAACTGTGTATTTCAGTATTTTATGTAGTAATAATATGTACTGATTTCCTTACTTGTATGTAGTGAAAAATCCAGTGCTAAAAAGCAATTTAAAAAAAAAAAGTAAAATGTTACATAATGATTGGTTAAATTGGAGAAACTATAGAGAAGTTTTTGAAGGAAATTCTTGTGTACTGAAGTCAGCTCCATTATTTTCTTGATTTGCTGTGTAAAGTGAGGTAGGTTATTTTAGACATACAGAGTATAAGCACTTTGGGAACAGTTGCACTGAGATTAGTCACACGAGGGACTTTTTGGTGCCTCATAATCAATGAGGACCATCTATGAACAGTGTTACGTGTAACCTCCAAACAATTTCGCTTCCAATCAATAGAACTTTCTGTAAGCACGAGTTTCAGTCAAACAACTTCTGTGTTGAGTAGCAAGAACTTGAAATAATAGCAGTGGTTTTGTGATTATCATACTATCAATTAAATGAATTATCATACTATCAACGAAAAGTAATCTTGCAGTACTGATGGTTTTGCATGATTACCTTGAATCATTTTTTCCTGGAAAGGCTGCCTTATTTTCTGGAAAGGCCACTTTAGATGCTATGGAAAGGTGCGTGCCACATAACGCCACATAACCTCCTGCCTTTTCTTGTCAGTAGTTTCAATGTTCACCTGGTCCATAATGAGAAAATGAAAATGTAAACACATTACAAGTTTTGGACAGTTGGCTGAACTAGATAATGCAGTTTAGAAATATCCTGAAGGCAGGGAAGTATTTTTAGCTTCATTAACTTCTTTTCCTGGTTACAAAGAATCAGGAGAAAAAGGTTGTGAAGTATGTTGGTCTATATAGTGCATTAGTTTTGCTCCCAAAAATGTCAACCCACAACACCCCCAAAACTGCATCTTCAGGGATTCTTGATCTTTAGTGAGGGGGCTTCCCCACACCCACTGCCACCACCATTGAGGTGGAAAAGGAGGTCTTGTTTCTGTCATAGGAAGAAATGTGTTGGAGCCTGAGAACTTTTTTTTTTAGCCCGCACATTTAAGTCAAAGATATTTCCCTTCTTTCATGAGCAAGTAAGTGAAGTGTGCATACTGATTATTCCATTATTTGCAAGTCAGAATTGTAAATTACTGCATTCACTCTGATGCAGTTTACCATCTGAAAGAAATAATTAAAGCTTTCTTTCTCTTGCCTCATATTTAAACGTGTATTTAAAAATGAGATCATACTTTCATGGTGGTCATAATTTCTTTATATATTTGTGTGGGGTAGCCTCAGAAATAGGTCTATGATCTGCTGGTGTGCCGTGATGTATTTCCTTTAATTATACATTTTGTTTTGAGAACGATGATTGTTCCAGGCCTCTGTCTTTCCTCAGTTCCATCCTTCCAGTCCCACTGCAGTGGGAGCTGCGCCTACCTTGCTGTGTCGTTCAGCCATATGTGCTACTTATTTATATCTCATGCGTGAAATAAGCTATTCCAAACAGATAATTTCTGTTCTGGTAATGGAAGGTAAATGCAAGCGCGTCTACAGTTCTCTCTCGGTAATTGAGGATATGACACATTACCAGTCACTGTGCTTGGTAAAGCTCTTGTTTTCTCGAGTCCAGACAGTGTAAGGTTGAGCCTGTCTGATGTTTCAGACACTCAAGAGTTCAATTAATTTACAGATGATAATTTGTTTTCAGCTCCTGTAGATATGGATGCCTCCTTTACTCAGCCTCTATTGTGTCATTCTATAAGAAGTCAGCTCCCACTGCACGAAGCTCAATTTTTGTAATTTGTTTGTAGAAATGGCAATGTTCTCCCTGCATTATAAACGCAGCTGTGCAGCACTTTCAAAAACACACCGCAAAGCTCATGCCATCTTGAAATGACAATTTCTTTCCAGATGCCTGCGTTTTCTGTATATGTAATTCCATAAAATCACTGAGCATAAGGGACGAAAGACTGGCTCCATTTGAAAACAGTAACACAAATCATACAATGGGCATTCCATCAACAGAAATTTTAGCTTCTGAAGTTATTTTCCCTCTTTATAAGTTATCTGGTCAAGTTAGCGATGCAGGCGTAATTAATTTGGGAGGCGTGGGGTCGGTGTGAGTTGGTGTCCGTGTCCTGTGACAGTGAGGTGCAGCAGTCCGGGCGTGTGGCTCTCCAGGGAGACGTCCCCGGCTGTCACACACACACACGCCGCCTGCAGCCAGGAGGGGACAGCACGCTCCTGGCTTTGGGACAGAAGTTAACTATGCTTTTAATGAAGTCCACCGATAGGCGTGTGAATAAGTAGTAACTTGCTGTAATACCTTGTGTTTGCTGCGCTTTGTGCCGCCTTTCCCCGAGCGTGTCCGGGGCGGAAGCGAGCCCCGGGCGGATCCTGGCAGCCGGGACGGGGGCTGAGCTCACGCCGTGCGGGCACGGAGACTGAGTCACCGTGACTTTGTTCCAGGATGGGCTTCTGGTTCGCTTCTGAGTCATTAATTAGCGATCTCCGAGCGAGTTACGCTGCGAAACTCAGTACTGTTTGGTAAGCCGAGGGTGCCGGCTCTGACCTCCCTGCGCACCGGCCGCCCCGGTGCCGTCTGACCCCCGAGGGCCGAGGTGCCGGCGCGTTCGGGCCCCCGCCGTCCGCCACACTGGGGCCGGCCTCGGCCCCCGGGACGGGATATTCTGCCTGAGGAACCCTTCCCGGTGAGACGCCGGGGCGCGGGAGGTGAAACGAAAGGCTTAACGCCTGGTGAATGGAAGGATCGGGGTCACGCTTTCAGTTTGCTCCGGTGGCGATTCGGGGAACGTTAGAAGGGGGGAAAGGACGCGAGAGGCCGTCGGGGCTGCGGGACGGGGCTGGCTACAGCCCGGCCGCCTTTGTCTCCCGCCGGCGGGGGGCGGGCGGGTTCCCGGCAGGGGCGGTGGGGAGCCCGGCTCCGCCCCGGGCCGCGCAGCTGCCGCCGGGCGCTGCGGGGAAGCGATATTTAAAACAGCCGGGAGAAGATGTGAGGAGCAGAGAGGAGCGGCGGGGCGGGCTGGGACGGGATGGGCGGCCTGAGGGGCAGCGCCGGGCGGGCAGGGCGGCGGTGAGCCCGGTGGAGCTGCCGCCGTGCCGGGGCTCGGCTCCTGCCTTCCTGCCTCCTCTCCCTCCCCGCCGTCTCTTGATAACCCTGAAGGCAACTCGAGAAACAGCCCGGGACCTGCGACGCCGGCGTTTCTGCATTTTTAAGGTGGAAATACCGGCGTGCCCGCGGCCGGCGGCAGCAGGCAATCTTTTTTTTATTGTTATTTTGTCCCCCACCGGAAGGCTAATCTTGTTTTGGTGGCGTTCTTAAATTGGGAGAAAACGCAGGAGCCTCACTAGAGAGGAGCAAAAGCCGGTAGGTTTCAGCGGGGGGGGAAGTTGTCCGGCTGTCTGTCCGTCGGGGTCTGCTCGCTCCCGCTGTCAGGGTTTGTGTTTAGGCTGTTGGTTTTCTTTTCTTTTCTTTTAAAATTATTTTATGACTACTAGACCTGCTTTCTTCAGCAAAGGGAAAGGTGTGGTTCGCGTGAGAAGGCTGGTACTTAGGGACAGAAATCTCCCACCGAGAGAGCTTCCGCCGTTGAAATGTATTGTGCAAATATAGCATTGCTCTTGGTGATTTGTTGATGTTGTTTCTAAATCATAGCGACTGGTTTGGGATGTTAAAGTGCCGAAATAGAAATGCCAGCAAATTCCGATATTCTTTGTTCCTACTGCTTTCTGTGTTTAGAGTTGTTGGGGGATTCAACTCTGTACAGTAAGGCAGCTCTTTAAAATTAGCAGCGAAATTTAAATGACAGTCAGGTGAGCAATACTGATATTGGAACAGCATTAAGTGTATGGCTGGAAAATGACCATAAGTTACTTATTTAGCTCCTTGGCACAGTAGGACTCCGTGAACTCTGGCAGATCCTCTTGCATGTCACAGGGCTATTAAACCTGGGCATGATGATTTGAAGCATCTGCTTCTTTTTCGAGCTGAGGATTCTTAAACCTTTGAAGTTACTTGAAGGTTTAAGGTACCTTTGCTGGTTTAGAAAGAGAATTGCCTGCTATGTCTGTAGAAGAATAACAGAGATACCAATAATTTTAGAGTTTGTTTTAACTGGCAAACAAATATACTGGTTGCTTTAAATTTAATCTAAAACTGGGAAATTGGAGAGGTACAATTTCTTTTCTTTTTCCTGGCGTGCTGTTTCCCAGGGTAATGCAAAAGCCTTGTAAATGAATGCTCCAAAATAAGGAAGACTTGGTGAGAAATTATTGCCAAATTTTATCTGTTTTCTGGGATTTTGTGTTGTAATGAGAAGTTACTTTGCTTGGAATGTATTTATCCAGAAAATAATCCTTAATGTGCTCCACTCCGGGCTTTGAGGCTATGTGCGAGGAGACTGAAGAGGGTTTAATTAAATGTAATCAAATATTGCAAGATCCCTGATTAAAAGGTGTAGAGCTTGCTTTCTGGTGACGTATGAGACACAGTATTTGTTTGTACTTCAGAAAAAAAAATAATTTTCATCTTGCAAACAATTTTTTTTCCCCTCTTCCTGGGTAACTAGCACCCCTTTGTTTTCTTCGTTGCCCGGTTTTAATTCCTGTTGACTCGCCTGGCGAGAGAGGCGAGCGAGCTCGGTGTGTCAGAGCAGGGTGAGGGAGTGCAGCCTGCGCGCCTGAGTCAGTGCGGGAGTGTGTGTGGGCATGTGAGGATGGCTGTGTGTGCGGTGGGAGTGTCTGGACGTGGCCCAGACTGTCACCGTCAGATGCCTCGCAGGAGGAACAGGGTGTCAGCGCTTGAATTCCCGTGTCTAAAAAGCCGAGCGTGAAATCCTGACCCCCGCTGAAAGTCAGTAGGAAGTCGGCCCTTCGTTTAAGTGAAGGCAGCGGTTCTCTGGCGATGCTTCTGGGTGGATGTGTGCGACGGTGTGAGGGAAGATCAGTGTGAGCAGAATGGGAACGGGTACGTCCGCCCCTTTAGCTGGCGGGAGAAGAAATGGTGCGTGAATGTTGTTGCAGTGTGGTGGGAACCTTCGGGGCTGTATGTCTGCTAATGCTTCTGTTCTCAGGTCTGTGTGTGAGGGAGGCATAAAAGCGAACGATGCAATGTTCACTTCTGTGGAATATAATGAACTAGAGCGCTGTTTAATAATAAACATCATCACGAGGAGGAGGGCATGAGACCATCCCCCTTCCCTGCCCCCTCCCCCCCTGCCTTGGGGACTGTGCGTGCGTGCCTGAGTGGCTCTGAGATTTCGTGTGTGAGAAGACGATGAGTGTGTGTTTGGGATTAATTAGCCTGAGTTTAGCTGGTTTCATGCTTTACGTGCCTAGGGGCTACCCACAGTCACAGAAAGGGGAGGAGTTAGCTGTTGCTGGCTCGAAATCCTCTCCAGGGGTGATCTTGTTCGTGTCAACCATGAACAATTAGAGAGATTAACTGTCTTGTTTTCCTTTCTGCCCTAGATTGATTTTTGTGAGGCTCTGGGACATTTGAAAGTGATTTGGAGAGAGCAAAGTCTGTGTCTGATGGACACCGAACCAAAGCCAGCGTGTGTTGTGCAGCAGGCTCGCTGCCCAGGAATGAAGTGCCCTCCTTCGGAGGACTTTCCTCCTCAGATAAGACTGTCTGAAAAGATACCACCAGTGAAGCCTTGCTTCAAGAAGAAGCAGCAAGTGCAGAAGAGGCTGGACACAGAAACTCTCCGGGCTTTGCGGCCAATCTTTACCAGTTTGCTGGGAGCTGGGACCTTGGATAGGGTCTTTGTGCCCCGAGGCCAAAGTGGTGGTCACAGTGATTTATGTGAACCTGCCGTGAAAAAGACTCTGGATGTTGGTACTTCTTGCCCCCAACCAGAAAGTAACGTGACTCTGCTGATGCCAACAGCTCCAGATGTGCAGAGTCAATTGCAAGGAGCTCATCCTTCTTCTGGGCATTCTGAGCAGGATATCCAGTCTGGGGAGCAGGGCTTCTCACCAGAAACTACTCCTGGAACTACTGCTGATAATAGTAATGAATCATTCCAGGATCATCCTTTGCACCCAACTGCTGGTGATGGTGCAACTTGTCCTTTGTTCCCAGACAAGATTCTGGAAAGCTACGCATCTGGCTTATTCCACGAGAACAGTTGTCCCATGCAATACAACTTGAACCCAAGCAATAAATTCAGCACTGGTATATTCCAGGATAAAAGTGAAGAAGCTTCTCTTGATCTGGTATTTGAGCTCTTGAACCAGCTGCAATATCACACCCATCAGGAAGACGGAATAGAAATCTGTGTGGATTTTCTCCAGGGCACTTGTGCTTATGGCAGTGATTGTCCCAAACATCACACAGTCTTGCCTTATCATTGGCAAGTGAGAAGGACAGCAACCCAGAGCTGGCAAAGTGTGACCAATGATTCCCAGGAGCATCTGGAAAGACTCTACTGCAACCCTGACAATGACAGGATCAAAGTGAAATATCGGTAGGTAACTGAATTTACTCCCTTACTAGCAAGGGTGCTTAACTGAGCAGCAGTCCAGAAATGTAACAGAATGTGCATTCTTTATTCCTGATGTTTTGTATACAAGTGTTTTACAAACCTTGTGATGTTTGCCACAACAGAAAATTTCTGCACGCCTATTAAAACTACTCTTTGTCATTTGGAAAGTATTCTTTGAAGCTGAAGGATTTAGAAGTGCGTGAAGTAAGAAAACTTCAGTTCTGTAGAAATTCAGAGAGCTGACAGAAGCTGTTGTGTAACATTGTACTTGTTCTTGGCGTTTCTAATTAGTCTTCTCTCTGTATTAGAAAAAGCATTAGGCAGCATGAATGAGCCTGTGCAAGTATTGAAACAGGAATGATACAGCTGTTGCTTTCTGTCACTGTGAATCCAGATTGACTGTATGCGCTCCAAGCACAGCTTTCATAATTACATTCTAAGCAACCAAAATCAGATAGGTGCTTTGTGAAGTCCTTTAGCGTGAAATTTCATATAGTTACTAATACATGGTGATATTTCAGCTAATTCACTATGAACAACCTGAGTGATGCCTTCAGAAATGCTGATCATCTATTTAAATTGTCATCTAAACATGTTAAACTAGTCATTAGAAGTTATTGTTTCCTCTATGCATAGTAGTGTTTAGCTACTGGTTCTCTGAAATTAGAAAACAACTTCTAAGTTTCTCTGGTTATGTTATCAATTTAAGCTTGATGCTGCACCCTGATCTAAAACCAAAACTTTTTCAACTTTTATAATGCAGGCTCCATTTTGAGTAGTAGTGGGGAGTGTTGATGTTTATGGTGTTTACAAGTTCATTGGCTCTACATAGTCCATGTTTGTATGAAAGCAAGGTGTATGCTGGGCTTTTTTTTTTTTTCCCTGGAAGAAGCATACAATGCAAATTTCCTCTATCTTATCTGCCCTGCCATAATCTGTGAGCCTGGTGCAACTCATTCTTGTCACGGTCAGTTCAAAGTGATGTTTCAGTAGTTGTGTTGTAAAAACTTCAAATTGCTATCTGAGTCCTTGTGGATTTCTTCTCACGGATTCTTCTTCCTTCTACTTCCTGAAGAAGTACATCCCTTCTTCCTTAATTTTTTAATTTTCATTTACTATGCTGAGATTTCTCGTTAGGCACCAGAGACTCAATCTAATGCTTAAAGTCTATGTGAGTCTTTACTTTCACCTAACTGGATGTTGGGTTAGACAATAAAACTCAGGCTCCATCAGCCTACAAATTCATCCTTTCTACTGAAGGCAATACCAGAATATAGATACTTCACTTTCATTTTCACTGTGGGGTAGGAAATAAGAATATGTAATAGGGAAGAATCATATTTTACGGAATTGTCTTGAAAAAAATATGTCAGTCTGTTTTAAAAAATAATAAAATAATCTTGAAACTGCATAACAGATAAAATGTGCTGTATGTTACAACAGCAAAAACTTCCAATTTTTCCCAAGGATTTTAAATGACTTCTGGAAACAAAACAGCAAATGTAGAAATAAGACAAAAGCATGCAAGTAATTTAAATTTGAGCTCCGAGCAAGTGAGCACAATGTTGTCTTTTTGAAGCCTGTATCACAGAATCCATTGCTACACACATAATCTACGTGTTGTAAATGATGGAGTTAAGAATGATTAATTTTAAAAGAAACAATGCTCCGTAATTGCTTAGTCATCTCCAGCCTGTAAAATTGGCTGCACAGCGTTGTCTGCCTTTGCACTTACTTTGCAGGTTTCCAGTCTGGTGGGTATTTCGGTCCCTGGGTACACAGAGTTTCTGTCTGAGCCGGGGTGGGTGTGCTGCCAGACCGGTGACGTTCTGTGAGCGTGAGGGAGGTGGGAGAGGCTGCGTGGTCTCGGAAAGCCCAGGTGTGCTGGGTCACAGCTCTGCCACGGGGTCCGCGGTGGCACGAAACTCTGCTCTCAAAGCGGAGGCGGATTCTTTGAATACAAACCAGACTTCATCTCGCTGAGCTGGCTGCCCAGCGAGGGTCTGCCTAACTGTTTTCTTCAGGTAGAAATGCTCTACTGAGGCTGAAACTATTTTAAACATCAGTATTTTCTAACTAAATTCTGTTTCCAGCTGCTGATTCTAAAGCCTGTGCTCATATTCCTTCTCTTAAAAGATGTTGTGAAGATCCTTGCTTCAGTCAGTGCTGCAAAATCCTGTCCCGGTGCAAAGCTGGATGGCTGTTGTAAATCTATAACACACGCTTACCATGGAATGACAAATTGGCACTTTCTGTAACTCTTGTATGTATTTCATCCCTTGGAAGAGCTTCATGTTTGTGGAGAAGTATCAGTGAGAACCTAGGAGTGAAACTTTTAAGACTAGAGCTTCTGATTTCAAACGCTGAATTTGATATGCCTTAAAACTCAGTCTTAATACAGTTTTGAGTTAGATTTTGAATGGTGGGGTAAATGCTATGGGTTTTGCTATGTATCATCACCAGTTTCTTCTTTCACAATGTCATCTTGTATCAGAAGAACTTGCTAAATCTTTAGCTGTGGGCTCGGTGTGACTCTTCATGGAGTTCACTGGTGGTCACTGCAACCTGCCTTCCCTCGTGTGCCTGGGCGATGTTGT
Source organism: Gallinago jamesoni (assembly GCA_025769975.1). Lineage (NCBI taxonomy): Eukaryota > Metazoa > Chordata > Aves > Charadriiformes > Scolopacidae > Gallinago > Gallinago jamesoni. The sequence goes on along the minus strand of JAOQGH010000051.1, from coordinate 8,984,836 downwards.
GTCTCCTGGCAACAAGATGCAGATAGCAGCGTGTTGAACCTTGCTGAGAGGCTCGCAAACATGCTAGAACAGCTCATCGTTCACATGGTTACCGCATTATTTGGCTAAAGCTATTAATCTCTTGTGGTCAGACAAGCTTTGCAGGCCTATCTATACAGATTGCGTACAACAGGGAAATGTCCGTTCAGCAGTTTGCATGTCCAAGAAAGGCCCTGCAGAAGCCAGCCTGACAACCAGTGGGTGGTAGCTGTTTATTCCCCTTTGTTTTAAACACAGTTTAGAGGGCACAGTAAGTAATAGTTACAGTCTGCATGCATAATATTGCCATTGTGTGCTGCTCCAAGAAAGCTGGGCCGGGCAAGAAAGTGTTGGGCTGTTGGCTTAATTAGAGAACAAGCTCTAAATTCAAATGTCATATTCTTCAATTTGCTATTTATATAGATCTTTCTTCATGTCTATATTATTGAGAGGAGTAAAGTTAAAATATACATTTAGTTGTTGCCTTTCACCTAAGGGAACATGATCTTAAAGCAGGAGAAGTGCTAAACTTTTGTTTAGTTACTTTTTTTATTGATACGACTGCCTCAGATAGTCATTGCAATTGGGCCTCAAACTGAATGTAAAACTTTTTCATAAGTTGTTTATATTTTTGTTTTCTTAAGTCGATCAAGTATTTAGAGCCAAATACCAAACTCTCTAAACAAGTGGGGGAAATACGAACTTAACCAGGTTAAAATACTTAGAAGCACTTGGTTTTTCTCATACATGTGAGGAGAGGCCCTGGAGAAGTTCCAGCTTGCAGCTAAGTGTTTGAGAGCCCTGCCAAGTGCTGCTTTCCAGCCTCATAGTACCCAAGCGGGGATATTTTAAGATGCTCTTTAGTAAGGGGAAATACTTGGCTGCAGAACTGAGCAGGTTTTCCCCACACACACACCTGTCCAATCCTGCTTATGTTGCTTTTCAAAATAAGCAACATCATTACTGATTACATGAGGATTTGTTTAAAACAACTCTGTGATCCCTGACCCGTCAGTTTCCCCTCCTTGGCTGAAAATTCCACCTTTTCCCTTGGCACAGAGACATTCCTGTGTGCCGTGGGAACTGCAGCGCCTGTTTACCTGTGTGCGCCGCGGCAAGTCCCAACTCATGTGAAACAACACGTGCTCATAGTTGCTTTGATTTCTTTATATTTTTTTGTTTGTTTGTAATTTCTGTAAGTTTTATGAAATGGCTCCTTCTAGCTGGAAGAGAAAGGCCAAAATGAAATGGTTCCAGTCAGGGAAAACCAAGTGAATCTCTAATGGTGCGTGTTCTTCCTGGGAGCTAATTAGTCAGTATACATGCATGGTTCTTGGATGAAGTCAAAGTAAATATTGTGTATTTCCCCAATGGCATATAGAGGCACCTGGGAAGGTAAATACAAAAAGTAAATACAAAAATAAATATAGAGGAAACCAGTTTTCCTTTGTTCTTGTGTTTGTGGTATAACTTGTTTCTCTCATGCTGTTAGAATACACTTGTATGATTTTAAAATCATATAGAACACAGTGGAAGCCTTTCAGTCATTGAAGGACTTCTGGAGGTTGTCTGACTAGTTGAATAGTTAAACTTCAGAAGTTATCTTTCTGATCCTTGCAGCTGCCACAAGTGTATGAGAGAACTCGTGTTACTGATAACACCGGAGATGAGAAAACAGCTGAAATTGACTGTGCCTGGCGATTTTGTGTGTGGAGTTTCTTGAATATACACAGCTGAATGGTTTTGAACTTTTTTTAATTCCTTGCTAGGAGGAATGCAAGATAGAGACTCGAAATAAAAAGCATGTGAAGTGATTTTTAGAAGTGTTTGCCTTGTGCTTTATAATAATGCACTTCAATGAATTCCTGTTTGCTCCACTTTATAGTATCATTTACATATGAAATAAAACTAATTGGCTTCTAGCTATACAAATCTGGGGAAGTTAGCAGTGTTACGTGGGAATCGGCAGCCACTCATGTATCCCTTTTCTTGTTTCACGTCAATAAACAGATTACAGTTTTGGAAACAGCTGTCACCTGGCTTCAGGTTGAGGTCAGTCTGTTCCCTGTGTACTTGCGGTAATAAAACAGCCCTTTCTGAAACAAAGGTTTCTAATTGGTGAAGCAGATTGCTCAGAAGAGTTGGGTGCAGGTAATCCAGCAGGCAGGGTGGCGCGCATTGTCTGCCCTGCCCGGCTCCCTGCGGGAGAGGAACAGAAAGAGTCTGTTACAATTATTTGCTTAGCAAAAGCAGCGGTCGTGAAGTTCCTTCCTGGTCAGTACGTGTAATTGTTGAAGTCAGTAGGGATTTGAGCTGAGTAATAATTGCAGAATTTGATACTTGTCGTCAAATGTATAAAGGAGTCCTTTTTTTGGGAAGCTGGACGTGGAGGGTGTGACATGAAATCACACGATGGAACATTCCATCCAGAATTGGTGGTCGCTCCTGAGTGTTACCTTGTATATCGTCATCTTATGAAAAGCGTTGATGAAATTAATGCAGTTTCATTATTTATCATAAGTCTCAGAAGTATTTTAAGTCCTAAAATTGGAATGAGTTCTAAAAAAAGAAGCAGCAGGTCTGTCTTGCAGAACACTTCTGAAAAACGGGGTTTTGAAAATGGGGCTCCATCAAAGCGCTTTGGACAGTGTTCATATTGCAACTTTGTGAAAGAAATGCCTCTTGTGATTTGAAACCCGGTCCTCTATCAGCTATGTTGCTGCTCAGAGCTGGGCTTGTGCTGCCTCTAGAACATCTACTGATATAAAAATTAAAGCTAACAAAGCTCTCTGCAAAACATATCCCCGACTGGTGTGGGTAGGAGACCTTTGATACCAGCAGTCTGCACCTCATACAAGGACATCCACATTTATCCTCAACTGCAAAGAGAAGATGTAGCCTGGATTTGAATTATGAAATATGGTACATGCAGTGATCCTTGGAAGAATTGTATGTGTTTGACATTCTCATTGATACAGATTTTTGGATCTTAAAAGTACTTCACCCTAAAGGACCATTTTAACCCAGTACCTCACATCCAAAAGTGGCCAACAGTGGATTTCTTCAGAAGGGCAGAACAGAACAAACGTACTTCTCAGTAGTCTCTTGACTTCCAGAAGTCAGTGCCCTCCCCATCCAGAGATAGTATCTGTGTGTCAGACAGCTTGGTGGAGACTTTATTTGGGTTTTTTTTTCTGTTGGTTTTTTTTTTCCCTGCCAGAAAAGTTCTGGGGCCAGACTTTAAGCTGTGTATGCATCTGGACCAATATCCCAATAGTTGTCTTAAATTTACAAATATGCGAGTCAGGCCTAAAACATTACTTTTCAAGCATCCCAAATCATCAATTGTAAAGACAAGAAAACCTGCCTTTTAAATTATCAGGAAAGGAGTAAAGCTACTCCATTGATAGATTTTTATTATTTTTTTGTCTTCCTCCCTTATGGAGCCTTTAAGTGTAGAGGTAAATCTTTTTGTATCATCTTTCTCTTTTCAGCATCTTTCTCGCTCTACACCTCTGGCATGGCTTACAGTCGCAGCAGAGAGCAGCAGTGTGACAAGATGAGGGAACAAATTAAGTAAAATATGAAACTAATTTCCTGCCCTGTCACCAGCTGCCCCTCTCTTCAGTTTAAGACTGATGAGATACTGATAAGATCAAGACTGTGGGGTCATGTTTACCAGCTTGGTTTTGTCCTTGCCCTGATGCAAAGTATTGCTTCCGTGAAGGAAGGTTCCTGTTTTCCTTTCGTGCTCCTTATTGCAATTAGGATTTGGCTGCGTTTTTCTTGCTGTGTTGTGAAGAGCTGTTTGAAGAATGTCCCATCACGAGTGTTACCTGGGTCCATGCTGTTACTTCCTGTGGAATCGATAGTGGTTTCGATGGGAGCAAATTCTGGCTGCTGTTTTCTAAGATCTGGCATTCCTATTGCAGTACTTCTGCTTAAAAAGAAAGATCTTATGAAGAGGATATACTTTAAGTGAAGTTCATTTTCATACAGTGGATTTTAAGTACTTGGTCCCTCACCCAAAGCTGGACTACAGCCTGCAACTCCAAACAACCATTTCCTACAAAAAAGGTGAAATATTGATGATTTGGGGTCACCAGAAGGTGTAAATGCCTGACTTGCATCTCCTACAGTAGCTGAGTTCAATTTGACTAATCTTTTAACCTTAAGTACAAAAGGGTTTTGTACCTGTTTGGATCTTTTAAGCTCATTTGTTCCCCTGAGTGGCTTTCAGGTTGTTGCTATTGCAGAGAAGAACTGGTTTAGTCATAGGGAGAAAATCAACAGTTTCATCATCTAGGTGGTGTTTAACTCTCAGTCTTGCTCTGCATCACAGCTGTTCTGATGGGAACTGAGTTTCATTTCCTGTACAGACCTTTGTTGATCGCTAGGTTTCTTTTTTTTCTGAACCCTGTTTGCGGTAAGACTCATGACATATAGCTGAACTTAGGAGAAGAGTATGAAACCACATGTGTTTTCACAGCACTTACAAAAAATATTTCTCCTAGTCATCTGTTTGTACATAATATCTAGAGAATGTTTGTCTTATTGAAGAGAAAAAGCACAGAAGATTCACATGCCAGGCTGAAGTTCTTCAGAAGGACGCAAGAAAGAGTGAGCCCAAATGTCCTTATTTTAGCAGGCCACGATCACCTTGCAAAAGACTTCAGTGTTGTAACTTGCTGACGCCTACTCAGTTCAGTGTCCTGAAGAGGCTCTGTCTTTATTTTTTTTATATAGTTAGGGCACAGAGGAAATGCAATTTATTCAAGGAACCAGGTTTTGCTACTGAGAGCACTTGTGGAATTTTATTTTGAACTGTGCTGGTGTTAACACACCAAATTTGGGGTTTTGTGCTGTGTTCTTAAGAGAGTTCATTATGCTTATTCCTCCAGAGCAAATAATTTCATTGAACTGCTTTATTTTATAAATAGATACCTTTATTTGGTTAGCTGGTGAAGAGAAGTTCTTAAGAAATCTCTGTTCCCACCTCTGTCACAGTTTCTCTGTGGTACTTCGGAGAAGCTGTTTTAGTCTCTCTCTGTATCTGTTTTTTTTTTCCAGGGAAAAATGGGGATGTAATATTCTACCTCAGAAGCAAGATAAGACAAAGTTTTGTGGTGTTCGCAGAGATGTTTAATAAAATTTTCCGTAGAAAAAGACAGCTTTGTTTTTATTACTGGTTTCAAGCTGTGCTGAAGGCTGTTCCTGCTGCATGATGCAGAGAGGCAGTGGGAGTAACACTGTGCCCCACCAAGGTATTTGAGCACATTCCTTGCTTTCCCAAACATCTGACAAAATGTAGCCTTCATCATCTCCTTCCCGCTCTTCTCCAGACTGATATTTCCAGACAGAGTCTTCAAAGTCTATGGGTAACAACACTAGATAATTAATTTTTTTTTAGCGTGTTAGCTACAAAACTCTCCCTTAACACCAAACTGCCCAAGGAAATGATGAAGAGCAATGAACCCCATTCATGGAGTTTGTTTTGGGAGGCAGTGTTGGGATGGCTCTGTTTCACCCCTACACCAAGAAAGGATTTTAATTGCTGGGTTTGTTCCGCCTCTGACATCATCGTAGTACAGACTGTTTCATCGCCAGTGCATGTGAGCATCTCCCAGTGGTGGTTAGCTGGGCGATCACATGCCTGGGATGTGGTACGTGCTTTCTCATCCTCCCTTGCACCGAACAAGGCGATGTGTGCCTTGCTGCTTTATTGTTGGATTTTCCCTCTCCCAATCTATACGTTATCCACATTCTATTTATTATGGAGGGTACCCCTTATATAGTGAATGCTGCATCTCAGAAGGAGTAGCCATACTGAAGTTAAAGTGATGTCATATCACATATCAGACATAACCTTGAGCATCTCGCATCCTTAGTGTTCTTGAACCCTAAATTTGAGGTCTGTTGCCTATATTTAGGCCTCAGGCAGTTGAGAAGTGTAGTTGTTGCATTTGCTTTCCTCACTGGTGTCTTAAAGCTAAAGCCAGGAATGTAATCACGCAATTACTTGCCGTAATCGCAATTCATTTTTTTTCATGGCTTTGCATTATGTAAGCTGGTAATAGGCTTTTTAATATACAGAGGAAGTGCTTTAACTGAAGAGCTATTATTAAACAACTTTGCTAAATATATTTTAGGATTTCAGAGCTTAGAAGCCATAAATGTTGTACTTTGAAAAAGTCAATACTTTTGAATAGAGAAATACAGAGAAATAGAGAATGTTAATGTAAAGAATGAGCCTTGGAGTAATACACGCTTTATGTGAATCAAGGGTTTTTGCAAAAGAGTATCTTTCCTTATTCTCAATGTTATAATTGGGGAAAAAATAGCAGGTAGGCTTTTGGGCATATAGTATGTTTTTCAGTTGTGGTCACTTAAATGCATTTGTCTAAAATTTTCAGCTCTATATGATAATGCATTGTTATTCCAATTAATTTATTGTTAGGTAGAAAACCTGTGTGAAGTTTAAAAGTTTTCCATTAATGTATTTTTGGGTTCTGAGGTACAGCTCTTACTCTGAGAGAAACTTTAAGTAAAACCAAGTAGCAACTGCCCAGAGCCTTTGTCCCATGGAGGGAAGGGATGCCATACAGAGGGACCCGGACCGTCTTGAGACATGGGACCATGTGAGCCTCATGAAGTTCAACAAGGCCAAATGCAAAGTCCTGCACGTGGGTTGGGGCAAACCAACCAGCACAAATCCAGGCTGGGTGGAGAATGGATTGAGGGCATCCCTGAGGAGAGGAATAGGAGCTGCTGGTTCATGAGAAGCTCAACATGAGCAGGCAATGTGCACTGGCAGTCCAGAAAGACAACTGCATCCTGGGCTGCATCCCCAGCAGCGTGGCCAGCAGGGTGAGGGAGAGGATTCTGCCCCTCTGCTCAGCTCTGGTGAGACACCCTCCCTGCAGTGCTGTGTCCAGCTCTTGGGTCCTCAATATAAGGACATGGACCTATTGGAGCAGGTCTGAAGGAGGGGCATGAAGATGATCAGTGGGTTGGAGCCACCCCTGCTGTGAGGACAGGCTGAGAGAGTTGGGGTTGTTCAGCCTAGAGGACTAGGAGACGTTAGAGCCCCTTCCAGTCCTTAAAGGGTCTACAGGAGAGATGGGGAGGGAATGGAGCAATAGGACAAGGGGTGATGGTTTTAAACGGGAAGAGGGGAGATTTAGATTAGATATTAGGAAGAAATTCTTTACTGTGCGAATGGTGAGGCACTGGAACAGGTTGTACTTTGCCACTGGTTGCGCAGAGAAGGTGTGGATGCCCCATCCCTGGAGGTGTTTGAGACCAGACTGGATGGTTTGAGCAACCTGGTCTAGTGGGAGGTGTCCCTGCCTATGGCAGTGAGGTTGGACTACATGGTCTTTAAGGTCCCTTTCAACACTAACCATTCTATAATCAGGATTTTGACTTGGAGAGAGATGAAGTTGTATTAACCAAGCTGAAAGGCAGTGGTAGGTGCGTGGGAGCTGAGCTCTGCTCTGTGGCATGGGCAAGGACCAAACGTGGGGCGCTTAGAAGCACTGTGACCTTCACAGTCAGATAGACTGAGCAGTTCTATTTAGGAATGGGAAAACAAAACACTTAATGTGTTGTATTGTGCATTGGCTCTCAAGAAGAGTGCTTGAAGGGGTGGCAATCAGCTGTTTCGGTGCTTGATGCCTGCACTCTTGTTACCACGAATTGTGAGCATAAGTCAGTGAGCGATGACCATCATGTCCTTCTCCGTTTGCTTACAAGGGAGGGGAATCTGATCCAGAAGAGGCAGAAGTAGTGAGCTACAAAAATGTAAACAATTCCAAGCAGCAGACAATCATTACATTTTTCCGTACTGAGAAATAATTTGGCACGTTCTATGCAGGTTTTGCAAAAAAATGTTCAACTTTCAGAGAAGCTATTTTCACTGTAAGCTGCCATTAGCTGCCAGCCTTAAAAATGTTTAAAATAGGGTCCTAGGAGATACATAGATGCACACTTAGCTGTACACAGATTTTGTTTGTTGTAGGAAAAAGCTTAACCACAATTTGTTTTACCGGAGTCGTATGTGAAGTTTTGATGTTGTTATAGCACTACTCGAAGAAAGCCATGTAAAGACCTGACCGTTCCCCACCTGTTTTGCATTAGAACATGTCTGCACACAAATACCCTTTTTTGCATATGCACTGTTAACCCCGAGTTTTAGGAGTTCATCCTGAAGATCTGCTTGCTCTGCATGAAAAGCACGAGGCAAAGCAGTCTCACGCTGTGTTCATCTCAGAGCGTGTTTGTCCTTCCGCAGGGTCCCCCCCGTTGCAGCCCGTTGATTCTCCGTCCCGCGCTGCAGGGCCGTGGGGCTGCTGGAGACTGCATTTTAACACGGTTAAGCCCATACTAGAAATACCTGGGTCACATATTGGAAGCCAGCCATGTTTCAAGTGCCCGTAGAATTTGTTTTGCAGTCTTCAAAATTTCACAGACCTTTAACTTTTTAGGATATTAACGCTTAGGTGATTACTTTTAGAAGAGCTCAGCATGCTAAAACCTCTAATTGGGAGGGTTTGTATTGAGAAATATCTTTTGGGGTATTTGTTTCATACAATGTGTAGCACAGTGTCTGGGGGGCTTGATTCAGGATTTGGATTTGTAGGTACAACATAACCCCAAAACAGTGAGTCCAACTTCTCAATCCAAAAGGATAATATGAGCGATATCAGTATTCTCAAAAATAACGGCTTTTTTAGGTACTGAAATTCAGAGTTGTAGGACTATGCTTTGATGAGAAAAAGCAAATGGCCCTAAAGCAGCATTAAAAATATATTAATGAAGAAATTCACTCAAAAAATCATGTTCGTGGTGCTGCCTGCAAATCCTACAAATAATAACACAGCTTGGTATTTCAGAGAGATGATTTCCTCATGATTTCACACATTGTTTTCAAATAAAGTAGATTGCAGCTTGTTGTTATGGAACAAAATGACTACATACCAGAAAGGTGGGGTGATGTCTTATTTGTTTTCTCACTCCAGAAAGCGTGTGTGTTTTTTCAAGCCCTACATTGAATTTTCAGTCCCTTGGTACTGGTGATTTATTCTGGTTAGTGCTAGTTTTCCTTCTGACTCGATCTGTCTCGTATCCAATGTTGGTCTTGCCGGGCTATTGTTATGTGCGTTTCCCGGAGTCGCGTGGGTGCCCTGCACCAGCCCCTGATGCCATAGTGGGCTGCGGAATGTCAGCTTTAATTACTATATCCAGCTCCTCGCGGTGGGCTGCAGCTACGGTGGGAAGACACACGGGTTATTAGAAGACACCTCCTACGCAGAATAGCTGGGTTCCTCCTGTACTTGTCTTCTACCCATCGTGATTTTGCATGCCGTTGACGCAAGTAGGGAACACACTGTTAAACCTTCAACGGATTTGGTGTGATAGTGTTGTCCTGACAAAACTTTCATCTTAATTAGTGGGGCTCTATGACAGTTTGCAGAGAAGCATGTGCAGGGAACTGGTAAGATGTTCCTTTTGAGTAGTAAGCTCTCGTTGTGAAAGGGCAGAAAACTTGCTGGAGTTGTCCCTAGGGGGACAGGGACAGTACCCCTCTGGGGGAGTCATCCCTCAAATGGGTTGGACAGAACCCATGCTGGTTGGGGCTTGGGGGGCTGCAGAAAGAATGCTTTTCTGTCCAAAGAATTTTAAAACTAGCTCATGAAGTTGCATTTTTAAGACATTTCACTTGACTTTGGGGAATATTCTCTATCTTTAAGGCTATATGAAAGCTTATTGAAAAGAAAGAGAGCAATCTAAATCTACCCAGGGGATTGGATTGCCCAATGGTGAACCCATTGGATCAGATACATTGTCCTTTTGTCTATGTCAGGAAATAATAATTATCTTTTAATACTTCAAATGGTGCTTAGCCCTGCACAGACCCAAATGCAGTTAATTGATGATGATAATCACCTGTACCTTCTATTGAGAAACAAAGGGTCATTCCAGCTGATCATCATTTTTTAAGGTGGGAAGTCTTCAGCAGTTTTCTGTAAAAGTCGGTAAGAAAATTCTTTGGCAACTGTACCAGTAAGAGTGTGAAATAGTGATCAAAATTGCAGCCATTCTCAAGAAAATCTATATTCAAAAAATCATATAGATGTTTAGAATGGCTGTCACTTCATGCGGCAAATTTCATACACAGTACTTTGATCTCTATGGTATTAATGTGCCAAAGTTTTTAAAATAAACTGTAGATTTCAAGTATCAGCTTGAATTATGTTTACTCTTAAGAATTCAAAGAAAATACTTTATGTAGACTCAAAAGCTGCATTTCCAGTTGCCAAAGATTAGTAGCTTTTAATGAATAACAGTAAACTGACAACTTGTAAAGAGATTATAAAAGTAGAAACTAATTATGTAAACAGCATTATTGTAGCAATATGTTAATCTGGGTTCTTAAAAAATGGCTTTTTTAGGGAATGAATATTACTGTCATTTCTTCCAATTTCTATGGATTTCTTAAGTTCTTGATTGCTAATGAACCAGTGATTGTCTAATGATCAGCAGAGCTTTAGAACTCCATGCTTTAATTGAAGATGTTTTTTAATTTAATGTTTCTCTCTTAACATTGACTAATGAAACAGCACTAGGAACTGTTTGCTGAGGCGTTCCACAGTCACCATGAAACGTGGCTTTGGGAAGTGTAGAGGAAATGTACTTTTATCTTCTCCTTTCGATAAAGGGTATACTCTGCTTCTGAATTTGTAGCACCCTGTTGTCATTAGGTCCTTTTCAAAGCACCAGTCACTTTATGTGAAGCTGCATACTGGCATTGATTTTTGTAGCAGCAATATAGCTACTCCAAAAAAAAAAGAAAAAAGGCAGTATTCCTCAGTGTAGGCTCCATAATTGTGAAATTACGTTTCCTTTTCATATTATGTGAGTTCTCTTCTGCTGCACGTGATGAAAGATACTCGAACTCTCTGGTGGATTGGCAGCAGATGCTCCTCATCTGGAGCCATTTACATTTCTTTTCTTCCCTGAAGCACTAACTTTCACAAGAATAACCTTTTGAATAGTATACGGCTGCTTCATCAATATGGTTGTGTGTTGTATTTGCTTAGTATGCTCAAAATGTCAAGGATATGTATATTGATTTTTGTACCATTCATGCATACTGAATAAATGCCACTGGACTAGGAAGACTGCTGGGTTTGGATTTTTTTTGTCTTTCTGTGCTTAAGACCATGTTTTTTCCACCACTGTCCGTGGAGATCATTGAAGAGCTCCTTTGCCCTCACAGCTCTTCGTACTTGCTCCTCTGTGTTGCCCACTTCTAGCTCAGGGGACATCCTGATGGTCACCAGGTGACATGAGCAAGGGTTCCTCTCTGACAAGGACTATGCCAACTGTAGTTCCGACTGTCTGTTCTGTTACTTCTGAATGGTGTTTTCAATGGATTACAAAAGCTGAGAATTCTTTGTTTTTCTTGTTCTTTGCAGGGGACATGAGTTTTGGGTGGATTTGAATGTTATGAAATTATATGAAACTGTTGAGTTTGACCAAATGCGGCGGCTGTCCACACCTTCCTGCCCCAGCTCCAGCTCCAACTACTACACCGTCTGGAAATATTTCTGCAGGGACCACTTTGGCTGGAGAGAATACTCCGAGGTATTTAACATGTTCCAGAATCCTGCTTTTGTGTTATAACTCAAAACTCTGTGTGCAGTAGATACTATAAACTCCATATAATTTTTTTGTCTGTTTTCTCTTCAAACAACCTGGTCTAGTGGGAGGTGTCCCTGCCCATGACAGGGAGGTTGGAACTAGATGATCGTTAAGGTCCCTTCCAACCCAAACCATTCTATGATTCTGAGATTCAGGAGAGTTATTTAGAGCTGTTGTTGAAGAAGGCAATCAAGATGGTCAGTGTTGAACAGAAAAAGCAGTAAAAGGAGAATTCTGCTCTGCTGGGCTGCACCTTGAATTATCCCTGAAAACATCAGAGATGCACAGGCTGACTGAATTGTCAAATTTGGGAGCAAACTGGCCCGTGTCCTGAGCCATGAAAGTCCTTTCTAATCCCTAGAAGATGGAGGGACAGCTTTCTGCAGCCTTTTAAATACCAATACCTTTTAGCTTTGCAGTTTTTAATTTATTTACCCGTCTCCAAAGATACCTCAAGGCAGGACGGGAGCCTCCAGTGTGGCTGGATCCGGCCCCTCACTGTCTGGGAGGCTGCACTGCACGGTGCTGCAGCTGGACAGGCCCTGCTCCTAAACATCTCATTTAAATCTGTCCTCCCATGTCTTATGCACACTCAATCCGGGGTCACCAGTGCCCTTTGGTCTTTAACAGCCACAGTCTTCCATATCAGGTTTTAAATAGGCCTTGTCTCTTTGAACTCTTTAACTCCAGTGATAGGCACAGAAGTCACGTCCACTGTCAACCAGTGTTGTGCTAGACAAAACCAGAATACTTCTGTTCCTTCACGTAAGCTCTCCAGTAAGCCTTGTAAATGCCTGTGGTAGTTAAGAGCTCATCTTTGGCTAACCAGAGCTCTACATAATATTTTGAATAAAACCTCATCAGTGTTTTACAATTTTGGCAGTACCAAAAATACCTCCACCAGTGGAAACTAGATCACGTTCATCTTTTTCATGCGTCAGGCTGACTTTGCAAGTGTGGTAGGAAGCTTAAGGCAGAGCACTGTATGCAGTTTGGGGCTTTCCAAATGAAAAAAACATAATTATGCAAGAACTGGACAGTCTGGAAAAAAGAACCGCAAATAAGAAGAAGTTTAGGATATTTGACCTGGGAGGAAAAGTAAAAAGAACTGGCTTTCTCTTGTGTAGAAAAGAAAAATATATTTATGAGAATATATTCATATATAAAAGATAGTTCTACAGCGGACTTCTGCTTCTTATATTCAGTGAGCAAAGACAACAAGTAATTTCTATCAAGGGATTTTTAGGTTAGATATTGGGAATAACACTGAACATGTAAAAAATGTAAAAATACGATAGCACCACCAGCAGCTGTGTAGGGAAGCTGTGAAACCTGCCTTGTTGGGAGATCATAGAGATCTTACAAACAGGTAACAGAACATTCTAAGTGTACTTGTGCCTCAGAGCAGGGGAAAGAGGAGATGGGAAGGGAGTAGAGAGATGGATTCTTTGAGGTCTCCGGCAAAAAATACTAATTTTTAAGCATGTAGTTTTTCATGTGTATGTTTTTGTTTTAATTTTCTTGAAACAGCCTGTTGTAAGACTGATAGAAGAAGCCAGCTGCCGGGGTCTGAAAGAGGTTCGGTTTGTTACCTGGCATAATCAGTATATCTTAAACATCAAAGATGGATTCCAGCAAAACGCGTGTTTCAGAAGAGAAATCAAGAGGAGACCCCTTCTTCGCTCATGCATTGTGCTCATGCCATTTTTACAGTATGTATCCCAGCAAAGTGGAAACTTCATGTTTGTTCTGTCCATAAGAATTGTATTCCTTAAGATGTGGCAAGGAAATAGGCATCATTGCGTAGAAAAATCAGACTAAATAATAAAAAATCTTGGTCTTATTGGCAGCTCTCGCTTGTCATTTTTCAAGATAAATATTATCTGAGGATCTCCTTACTGCTAGGCTCTGTTTGTTATTTAAAGGTTAGAATGTACCTTGTGGATTGCAGAACATCAGAAGCACAGATGTACTTCATGTTTGCCAAAGTATTGTCCAGCTTTCAGCATCTCACTGGGTATAGAGATTGCCAGGCTATCAGTTCTAGGTCCCGTAAAAATGAGCATTCAAAAACACTTTACAGTTCTCAAGCACAATTAAAGCATGCCTTGTTTTTATTGTCATCTGAACTGGGGGTGAACACGCTCACCCATCAAAGGCAGAGTGAGGAAGGTGTTGCATTGTAGTCATTTTTGATTAGATCTCGTAAAAATGCCATTTTTGTGATCTCACCAGCACAGCTGGAAATATTATTGTCAGAGTTCAGTAGTTAGGAACATATTGTCCTCTTAGCAAAGGGGTGGAAGTCGTTAGTCTGACTGGCAGCTTGGCATGCTGGGGCCATCAAAAGAGCTTTAACTGCTGCAGTAGGGTTAGAATGCTCATTAGCTTGCAGAGCCGTTACTGCTTCTAATTGCGAGGTGCATGTGAATTTGGTCAGAGCCTCAAAACATGTGGCTGTTAGAAACGTTTTTAGATACGGTTTTACAGGAAGGAAACACAAAATTATTAAAGAGGGAGGATGCTGGTAAAAAAAGCAAGCGTGGACTTGCTGGTTATAGCAATTCTGATTATCATCTTCATGAAAAATAAGGATTTTGGGTATTCTCCTGATATTTTGCTACCAGAGATTGTTTTACTACAGTGTAAGTCTGTAATTTTGAGATATACTAAAATTATGCAATTCCCACTAATTGTAGTGGACTCTTGAGGGTTATGTACTCATGAGGTATTGACCCTAACTATTTGCGCCAGCCACCAAATCTATAAACTAAGCTCTGAAATGTATGTTGTTCTGCAGTGAACCTCATTTTTTTCTTTATCTTAAGACCTTGGAATACTTACTTTAAAACCCACCAATTCTTAGCAAGGAACAAAAGAGTATTTTAAATATTTATGGGAGCTATCCTTAAGAAGTCAGTATTCGCCTCCACCTACCACACACTGCTACCTGAGATTTTTATTTGTCTCCTCCCTACTACCTGCTTAAATTCGTTACAAAATTGGGAAAGAATACTTGCATAGAAACTGTGGGAAGTGGGTGATAATGGTTGACAAATGATGATTTTTAAATGGCTTCCCCTGTATAATAAATGCTTACATTTTACAAATAATTTACACTAGTCAGAAGAAATGAGCAAAGTGCGCCAAAGGATTGCAGTTATTTTTATACTCATTAATCCATAACTTATTGTTAATCTGTGCTTGGTCTTCCAGTCCCAGTGAGAATGAATGAGGTTCTACAGTAACATATTTTACCCATTGATTAATGCAGACTGTAATATTGCAGACTGCTGTTTTGATAACCATTCTTCAAAAAATCCATCTTCTGGGTTTCCTTAAACTATTAATAAACAGTGAGAAGAATTTTCAGTTGAGTCAAATCCATGCAAATAAAGAGAGGTCCCTTTTTAGCTTTGAAGAGCAGGTGAGAGCCACGTGAACACTTTTTAAAAGAGTATCTCTGCTCTGAAAAGTGTGAGTGCAGTTACAGTTTAGTGTCTTTCTGATCCAAATTAAATGTATCATTTTTAAAATGGACTTTTTTCCTCCCGATTTTTTCCCCTACATCTGAAAAACTCAACCTGCAATTAGGAAATCACATTGAATTATTTCTGGGTCATGCAAAAAATCACACAGTTCTTTCAGGCTCATATATCAATGCCATTAAATATTCTGAAAGGCAACCTTGATTGACATTTCTGTAGGTAAGATGTGAATAGCACTAGAATTCTTATTTCTCAAGATAATTATGTGGGCTCTGCAGAGAAAAGCAGGCTAACGAGCAGAGACAATCAGCAGTTGCTGTGTGGCTGTGCCATGAGAGCAGACTGGCCGGGTGCAGAAGTCACGGGTCTGCGGCTCTTCAGGCAGCGTCACACGGGAACAAAAGAAGATTCATTCCTGAAGAGTCACTCGGGAGAAAATGGCTTTGCCTTTAGCCAAGCCTGGAGAGTTTGTTTGCTCCCCAGTAAACTCTCTTTTTACAAAGAGAGTTTGTAGGGAATCGCGTTTGCCTGTCGTTCCTGTGTGCGAAATCCAACTGGGATGCAGGAGTTGGCTTTGGCTGTTGTGAATCCTCAGCTTGCCCAAGATGAACAGACAAAGGATTCACTTTCCCCGTTTCCTCCTAGGCAGAACAGGTTTCCTCCTTAGGCTTTGGCAGTGATACGTTACCAAAACACAAGCGACGCGACAAATTTCATGAACTTTAACGTTCATTAAACTTTAATTTAATGAAATTTAATTTAAGGTCATCTGTGGGGTTTAGAGATAAGATTCACCTTGGGTCTTTCCAGCCAGGCAGTGGTTACCTCTGCCTTCTGAGTGCACCTCGCTTGCATTCACTGTGGGATGGTCCTGAGGTCAATAGGAGCTTTTAATAAAAAAATACTTTTTTTTATTTATACTGAGTAAAATACTCAGCTGGTGAAACATTGAGGTAGTTCCATGTATTGTTGCAACTGAAAGGGAACCTCAGCAGCTTGCAGGGGCTGAACAGCTTTGAAAACCAGAGCCTGAACCTGTAAGCTTTACATGTTCCAAGTATTTTCCTTGACGTAAGCGGGAGACTCCAATAAGTAAGGATTATTCAGCTGGGTAAGGCTTGCTTGTTCAGATTATAATCAGGTGAACATAAGGCACAAATGCCACACTCTCTGTCTAAATTTAGCAGCTTCAAGAGTGTGAAAAATTCTGCAGAGGTGCAGGTATTTACTGAGAACTAAGTCCTGCCACACCAGAGTTGGTGTCCTTAACTGGAATTTACTGGTGTCTGTTCTTTTACTGGTGTCTCTGCTACTTCCCTGCCACGGCCGTTGCAGGCAGCAGCCCCTTCCTGGCTCCATCCCTGGCTGCATTCCCAACAGGAGGGGCTGGGCTGTCACATGGAAATAAGCAACTGCAAATGCAAATTTACATCTGGCCTCTGCAAATGAAAATAAGAGAGCCTTCCTCAGCACGATACTGGGTAGTGCTGAAAACATAGCATCTCCTCTTCTACATAATGCAGTGAAATACAGGCAGGTTTTGCCTATGAAATATTCTTAGTTGAGGTTATTCACTATTCACACTGTCTAAAAAAGTACGTGTTTCTACTCTTTGTATTGTATTCTAAGGAAATCAGGTCAAATGTTGCCACATTATTAATATTTTCTTATTCTGTATGTCCTATTGGCTATGTTAAAATCACAAATACTTTATAGCCAATAGACAAAATAGCTGTATTTGGCATCATTCTGCCTGTCTGTAGTTTATAACCTCACCTCAGGATGTGAATAATGAGAGTAGGAGGCTTTTAAACACCACCAAGCAGAAAAATTTCCCTACGTGGAACAGAATCCCCAAAAGCCAAGGTTTTGTTATTCCTTTCAGTGGATGGAGGAGTTATTAAAATAGCAGAAATAGTTGGCATGTTTGTTTCAAACAAGCATTAAAGATATGTGAATTGGGACAGAACTGAAGAGCAGCAATTGCTTAAGATGTGTTGGTGGTGAAATAAATGTGATTTGAAGCTCTTCTGTCTGTGAATGTTTAAGCACGACCTTTTTCTCCTTTCCCAACTAGGACCTTAGGTGGGAACTCTCCAGTACCCTCTCCATCAGCCGAACCAGCTTCCTCACATGTCTTATCTCCCACTGCTGTTACCTCTCCAAACTTCTATCCTGAAACCTGGATTAGTATGGATCCATCTCAGGACTTTATCCAAGTGCCTGTTCTGAAGGAAGATAAAAGCTATAGAACCATTTATAACCTGTTTCACAAGACTGTGCCAGAGACCAAATATAAAATTTTGAAAATCTTGAGAGTGCAGAATCAGTTTCTTTGGGAGAAATACAAAAGGTAAGATAATGCAAATGCCATTCTTTTACAATACTGGAAAAAATACCTTAAAATATGTAATTTGGGCTGCAAAATATAAGTTGATCATTAAGTAGAAAACATAAACTCTGAAGAAAAGGAGCATCTTCAGTTGAACAACTTTATCTGAAAAATAGTGAAAGATCTCTTACCCTGAAATTTCCTGTGTAAGTGGTTTAATATACTGTTTACTGATAACTTCTGTAAGTTACATCTTCACAGAAATTTCAAAATAAATCTAAGATATCTAGTTGAAAAATCTTTCAGTTCACTTTTAAGCTGAAGTAGGAGGAATTGTTTCCATCAGATAATCTCTGTGTTGAAGATAGCTATTCGTGCCTTGGTTCCCCAGAACGCAGAACCAGGTTCCCCAGAACCCAGGGTCTTGCAAAGACAACTCCCGTCTCAGTTGCTCCCATTCAAACCAAAGCTGCTGTGTCTGAAAGTTGCCATCCATTGACCCCCTCATAACAGATAGGAAATTAGATTTGTGGATTCTCTCCCCCTTCTTGAGAAATGCAGAATCTCAGGAGAAGTGGAGGGATGGGCTGTGGGAACAGAGACTGACTTTCTTACAGTGCTCATGCTGGCCCAGAGCATCTTCACCCACCCTGCCTCAGTAATTCCTCTCCGTGTCCTCTTCTGAAGCTGTAGTGGGATTTAATTTTTGCACAGCCCTTGTTTTCACTCTGGGGAATATTTCCTTCTGCATCCAAGGTGGGATATAGGCAAAGATAAGCAGGCACTTGTCCAGCTGTTTCACCTTTGCTGCTGCACAGGTGAGAGAGCTCTGCCTCCAGCAGTAGCAGCTCAGGACCTTTAAAACATACTTATCTCACACAAAAGCTTTATGTGAAAGAGGAAAACCCACTCTGCTATCCGTACAGAAATGTTTTCATATCTCTTCTTACAGCTCTACTATTCCAGAGGATAATACTGATACTTTAAGAGGTGTAGTGAAAACTGATTTTCCCTTACAGATCTGCAGTGAATACTTATCTTCACTTTCCGTTTTCTATTCCAGGAAAAAGGAATATATGTCAAAAAAAATGACTGGGCTTGACAGGATAATGAACGAAAGGCATTTGTTCCATGGCACCTCCCAGGACGTGGTGGATGGAATCTGCAAGCACAACTTCGACCCGCGTGTCTGCGGGAAGCATGCCACCATGTTTGGACAGGGCAGTTACTTTGCCAGAAAGGCAAGCTATTCCCATAATTTTTCCAAAAGGTCACCCAAAGGAGTTCATTACATGTTCCTGGCCAAAGTCCTGACAGGAAGGTACACGGTGGGTAACCACACCATGAGGAGACCTCCTCCGGTGAACCCCGGAAGCATTACCAGCGACCTCTATGACTCTTGCGTGGACAATTACTTTGAGCCTCAGATATTTGTCATTTTTAATGATGATCAGAGCTACCCTTATTTTATTATCCAGTATGAAGAAGTTAGCAACACTGTCTCCATTTGACAACCTGTGCTGCTATATTACTCATTTTAATAAACTCTCTTATCTGGCATTGGTAGCAGTTTTTGTGGAAAAAAAAATAAAAATTGGACATTGCAGAACTGATTAAATGACTTGCTTGGAAGGAAGTAAATCTCAAAATATAGAAAGGAAGATCTGAAGTGACCAATTGTGCACTTGCTGTTTGATTATGTATGTGCAAATTGTAAATATTTTTCCATTGTTTATAGTTGGAAATCTGTGCCTTTTGTTATAAAACACTGTTTATTTATGTTAGTAAATATTCATGTTTAAGAATGTGTGTGTGTATGATTTCACTTGCGTTCTGTGCATATGAGAGCAGCTAAAAAATTGCATATGCCCTCATCTTGAAATCTTGTGGATGGCCATTTCTAGATAACCAAAAAAAAGATAATTTTCATCCCAGCTATATTAAATAAGAGATTCTCCCAACCACTATTTTTTATTGCTCTATTTGAGAAAGCCTTGGGGAGATTACAAAACTAACATTCTGGTCACACTTTGGATTATTAAACAAGGCAGCACAAGTAAATACATCATTTTCTAAAATCAGCCCTAAGTAAAATTAGGAAGAGGTTGTTCTGGCACACGGTCCGAGGATTTTAAGCTTCCCAGCAGCTTATGGGACATTCAGTTTATCACTTTTTGTGGCTGTGATGGGGATGGGAAGGCCACTAGGGCAGCACCCAGCTGCCAAGGGCCAGGTCTGTGCCATCAAACCCGTGCACAGTCAGGTACGTGCCACCAGTCCCCATCACTGCCAGACGTCCCCAGTTTAAGCAGGGTAGCTTTGGGGAGCAGGTTTCTTGGAAAAGAAACCCCAATCAAAGCCTGGTTTTGATGAGGCTTGTAGTCTGATCAAAGATGAAAATCTGTGTTAATGTCACTTAATGAGGCTGATATTAAATGAATTTTAAAATTATTGGTACATTAAAATAATTGTTAACACATAATCCTCATTTAATCAGGGTATTTTTTGTGTTTTCCAGGCAGCTATGTTTGGCTTGGTGCTCTTCAGTACCTTTAGCAGGATGTCCTGGGTTGAGAGACACAGGACTAACTTTTCTTCTAATACTGGGGATAATTGTACTTCTAGAAGACTCTAGTGTCTGATTTTGTGAAAATATTTACTTTATAACCAGCCAGGCTCTGTGGGATCCAAGGTCTTAGTGTTTTTGAGCCTTGCCAGGTGCAGGGACAAGGAGGAGCAAGGCCTGGGCATTTGACCCAGGCTGGCCAACAGGATTAGTTCATACCATAAGTGTCACATCCAATATAAATTAGAAAAATTTGCTGCATAGTTTTTCTCTCCCTTGATGGTGGTGGGTCCAGACAACTCCTTGCCCCGGTCCTGGACCCCTGAGGCCTTCCCTTCCTCCTGAAGCCGTTGCGCTGGCAGTGTCCGCCATTTGCTGTCCCTGCTGGGAGCGCACAGCTTCCTGCTGAGAGAATGGGCTGAGTATAATTCCTGTATATCTTATATCAGTATCAGGATTAATACTGGTTCTTTAGCATTATTGTTAATTATTTAGTTTTAGTCTATTAAATCTATTTATATTTCAACCCTTGTGTTTCTTTCTGTTCCCCAATTCCCCTTTCTGGGTGGGGAGGGGTCATTGGGTGATAGAATAATTGTCTAAATGACAATATATTCTTATGGGTTTTCTCAAACCATAACACAGGGATATGGAAAAAGTAACAGAAAATAGTGGCTAATGTTTGCAGCTGACCCAAACAGCTGGGGTAAATGGTGGAATATTGGGTATAAGGAAAAAATTCTTCACCAAAAGGGTTGTTGAGCATTGGAATAGGATGCCCAGGGAAGTGGTTGACTCACCATCCCTGGAGGTACTTAAAAGACATGTAGATGTGGTGCTGGGGGACATGGCTTAGTGGTGGACTTGGCAGTGTTAGGTTGGTGGTTGGACTCTATGATCTTAAAGGTCTTTTCCAACCAGAACAATTCTATGATTTGAAAGGCTGGTCGATCATTCCCAGCTCCCATGTTGCTTGGATGCCAAACTCTTCCAAAGGATGCTGCAATGGGCCCTGGGGCAAGTTCACATGTTTGTATCTCAAAGGGGGGAAGAGGGACAGCGTGTCAAGCAGAAAGCCATATTGGGGTGACATTACATGGAAAGACCTAGCAGTTGACAGGAGGGACCCCAGCAGCGACACTGTGGGCTCATGGCACAGCTCGCTGGAGCTGGTGCCTTCAGGGGTTTGGAGGGACTCCCATCTGCTACAGCACACGCTGCAGTGGAACAGCTGAAACCATTGCATAGGGCTTTTTATCAAACTATGCTTTATGAAAAAAACCCCAATGTCTTACGTGGGATCAGAATAATTTCAGAACTATGATTTGAAACTCAGGAAAGGTTAAGTAAATAGAATCAGAGAATGGTTTGGCTTGGAAGGAAACTTTAAAGGCCATCTAGTTCCAACACCCCTGCCATGGGCAGGGACACCTCCCTCTAGACTGGGTTGCTCAAAGCTCCATCCAGCCTGGCTTTGAATATTTCCAGAGATGGGGCATCCACAACTTCTCTGGGCAACCCGTGCCAATGTCTCATCACCCTCACAGTAGAGGATTTCTTCCTGATATCTAATCTAAATCTCCCCTCTTTCAGTATAAAACCATTCCCCCTTGTCCTATCGTTCTATGCCCTGATCAAGAGTCCCTCCCCATCTCCCCTGTAGCCCGTTTAGGGACTGGAAGGGGCTCCAAGGTCTCTCTGGATCCTTCTCCAGGCTGAACAACCCCAACTCTCTCAGCCTGATCTCATCTGGACTTTCTCCAACAGGGCCATGTCCTTCTTATGTTGGGGATTCCAGAGCTGGACACAGCACTAAAGAGGGGTGTCTCACCAGAGCTGAGCAGAGGGGCAGAATCCCCTCCCTCACCCTGCTGGCCACGCTGCTGGGGATGCAGCCCAGGATGCAGTTGGCTTTCTGGGCTGTAAGTGCACCTTGTCAGCTCATGTCCAGCTTTTTACCCACCAGTACCCCCAAAGTCTTTCTTAGCAGGGCTAACAATTACCTCCACTCCAAATCTTGGCATAGTTTGTGTTCTCAGCTCAGTCTGGTTTTCTCTGAAGCACCATGGCACAGCAGAGCCCATATCGCACACTCACCAGCCATCGGGCTACCCTGGGGGCCAGTTTGCCTACTGACTCTTGCCTGGGCTTGTTATACCAGAGTCATTAGGAGCTTGACACAAGCATGCTCAGATCCCTGCTACCTTACCAGAGCTGCAACAGGCTGGTTAGCATTACAAAATTTTAGATATATGGCAGGTGACATAGTTTATAGCCCAGTGAGATTAGCTTTATAGTTGTTCACCTCAAGCAGCCTGAGTTAGATGGACTCCTCATTAGGATCTTTACAAAGTGTTACTATGTCATTACAAAAGCTACATCTGCTTTATTAGCGCAGGTGTGGCTGAGGAGCACTCGCCTCATCTCTGGAAAGCTCGGGTGGCCCCGGTGCCTCTGCCAGCCCAAGGAGCAGGTCCGGTGGGTCTCTGGGATGGGAAGGAAGCCCTCAGACTCAGTGTTCTGCAGCTCAGCAGCAAGCCTGCTTCAGCTGAGCCTGGAGCTGTACTTTTGGGATAACCTGCTCAGTGTCCACTTTTTCTCTGGTGTATAATAAAAACATGTTTTGCCATGGGAGAGAATTATTTACTCCCACCAGTGCTCCCGCTTGTTTCTGTCCCTCCGGGTCACTCCTGGTTGCCTGTAGTAAATCAAACCAGCTGCTAGGTGAGAAGAAGGGGAAGATGCAAGCAGCTGGTTCTACTTAACTCCCAATCTCTTCTGAGGCTCTTGGCAGTACAGGGGAGAGCTCAAATTTGAGAGTGTCTGCCTTAGAGGAGGAGGCATAGGTGTTCTGGGATGGGAGCTACTAGCTGGGATGTGGAACACACAGGAGCTGGTCCTGGCTGTAGCTTGCCTCCCCAAGAGATGCCTTCAGAAAGGTAAGGTGGTGGTTCATGGAAGGATTGCAGCTGATGATGAAGTAAAGCTGAAGTTGTCTCCTTTTAAAAGCTGCTAAAACTTCTGGCTTGCCTTCCCTTCTTTCTGGTGATGATCAGACTTTCAGGCAGCAGCTTAGCAGCTGCTGGGAGGTGGTGGAAGTATGCTCTTGTGCCTGTTTGGTCTAGCTATAGTGGAACTGGGATGGAAAAGTGGAACTCTCTCCAATTGCTTGCATGCCCTGCAGACACCTTGCTGGGAAGTATTGCCAGCTGAGCCCTGTCTGCACCAGCGCTGCTGCTGCCCGTGCCATGGGGGGTGCTTGGTGCCTCTTCCTGCCCTTGCCAGGAGCCTGGGGTAGCCTCTTGGGGGGTGACTGGGGCCAGGAGCTGCTCCAGCAGCACCAGCTGGTTGTCTGAGACTGTTATGTTACACCTACAGCTGTACCTGCATGTTTTAGAAGTGTCTTTATACTGGGATCTGAAGTTACTTCAGAAGGAAGATTTAAGATTTACTGAAGTGATAAAGATTTCAAATGAGGGTTGATGTTCTCATGGCTTTTGCATTCAGTGGTTCCTGTCCCTCAAAGACTTGATGGCTTCCCTCTGTTCCCAAGCCATAATTGGGGAAATTGGTCATATTTTTTTCTTTCTATGTCATAATGGAATTTTGGCCTTCTGGAACCTTCTCCTCATCCTCACTGCTGGTTTATTTTTGGTCGTTTGCTCCTGCAGCCCCGTGCTCACTGATGCTCCCAGGATGGTTTTCCTGAACTTTCACCTCCTAAGACTTTTTTTTTGAGACGGATGTGAGGATCAGTGATAACCAGCTCTGGTGACACGCTGCTGACAATGTCTTGAAAATATTTACGTTGCTTCCATGCCAACCCGTTCCAAGTGTATAAACCATCCCACAAAGGCTTATCGAATCAGCAGCTCCTCAGCATGTGGCGTGGGATGGGGTGGCCCTCCATGGAGGGTGCAGGACCCGATTTCCCCTTTTATGCCCATGTGAGTTTGATCCTGTAGCTCGTGCGGCTGCCAGTGTTGGCAGCCCAGCTGGTCATAGGGATGTGCTGGCCAAAATTCATCACAGCTGGACCACAACAGCAGAGGATGGGCAGAGCTGTGCCATGTCACAATCTGCTGTCAATGTCCACCTTGCTGTTCGTTGATAACCCTCCAGTGTCCATCCATCACTCTCCTGGGGCTAGTGGAGGATCACTCTTGGCTTCCAACCTGCTCTGGGGCTACTTGTGGGGCAGGACCTGGGCAGGAGCCAGGGAGATGTTTGGGCATCGAGGCAGAGCCTAGCAGGAACAGAGCGTGCTGTTAATTAACAGCGAGCGGGCTGTTAATTGCCTCGTATGTGCATCGTTGCAGCTCTTCCACAGCACCAGTTGCTCAAGGGGTGTCTGAGCAGAATACACCGAGAAACCAGCTGTTACTAAATCCTGCTCTGGAGCTGCCCCCTAAGAGGAACATCAGGAGAGAACGGGGCTGATCCCAACTTCACTAATAGGAGTGCTCCTGCTCACTTCTGGGGGCTGCTGCAATTGTGTTTATGTCTCTAAAACACACACATAAATATAACTGCAGTGAAACCCTCCCGCAGCCCTCACAGCTGGTCTATTTAAACGCCTGTCACCAGATTTCCCACCCCTCCCACTTCCCCCTCGCTGTTTGTTATTGAAGGTGGTGGTTGCCTGTATCCCTGCACGAGGTTTCTGGGCAGGACCTGTCCCCTGTCCGTGGATCCCACCCCACCCTGTGGGTCTTTGGGGGGGGTTTGCTGTGGTGTGAATAAATAATAGTGTTTTCTTGCCTTGTTTTTCGGTGGTGGCGTCACCTGTCAAGAATTCAAAGATGAAACTAGGTGAAAATGAGTGTTTATGATAAAGATCTCAGCGTGTTGTTATTGAAATTGTAGGTGATGACACATGCTTTGGGCAAAGGCATGTCATTAGGAAAAGCCGATCAGCACAACTCCGGGTGATGGTGGTGGTGGGGTGGCTCTGAGGATCGTGTGTGCCAAGAGGGACCTTCTGGGCTCTGCTTTGTGTTTCCAGAAACACAAATGCTGGGAAACCATCAAAGGCTGTAAGATGGGATGTACACCCTGGGCATCCTGGGGGGCTCCTCTAACTTACCTGTGTAGCTGGGGGCCCTGCTAGGGTCACGTTCCCAGCTTCTGGAGATGGCAGTTTGAGCACTGACTTGTGTGACAGTGAAAGATGGTCACATCTGCTTCAGCCACCGGTGGTGCCTGGGCACAGGGAGTGATGACGGAAACCTTTGTCATGAAACAAACTGTTCTGGCCAGCAGGATAAAGGCGTCTCGATGGCTGGGAGGAAGGAACAGTTCGAGCATGTACTGACTTGGGAGCTGGGCAGAAGGTCAAGAGGCTGCTCCTCAAGGAGACATTTAAGGGCCAGTTGCCCAAGAGGTTGCGTGAGAACAGGCAGAGCGTTGTGATTCCCGTCCACTCTTCCTATGTGTGCAGGACGCTGCTCGCTGAGAGCAACCACTCTCCTAATGGTGGCTTGAGCCTGGCTAGGCTGTAAAACACCCTGTCAGGGACCCTAGCTGTGTGTCTGCTTTGGCCTCTGTGTCTTGTACAAGTGATGTTCGTGGCTGTCAAGGTTCTAGGTTTCTTCAGAGAATAATAATATCAGAGCAGGAGATGCTGCCAGTGTCTCTCTCCCCCCTTACAGATGCTTAAGGACTGCTGTGCAGTCCTTGCACCTCAGTGTAGAAGCTGTTGGGACAGCTCTGCAGGAGGTGTTTAGGGAAGTGGTTTGACAAAACGTGGAAGCAGTGGGTGATTGTCACGGGAAGGTTGCTTAGGAGGTGTCCTTCAAGTCTAGACCAACCTGCTGTTCAAAGCAGGGTCAGCTCTGAGGTCAGACCAGGTCAGTTCAGGGCTTCAGCGAGCCTGCTCTTTAAAACCCACAAGGGTGGAGGCTGCACAGCTTGCTGGGTGACCTGCTCCACCACCCACAGCGTCCTCCTTGTGGGGTCAAAAGATCCCCTGGTATCCATGATTACATTACCCTGTGATTACATGCTCCGGCTTCTGGTGTCCATGCGTTGCAAATGGTTTATATAACTTGTAAATTTGGTGCAGGGAGGATTAGAAGTGGTTGTGGTGATGAGTGAGACCCTAAATTGATGCAGTGAAACACTTCTTGGCAGCAGGCTGCAAGAACTCATGCTGGATGGAGCTCCCAGGGACATTCATAAGGGCTTCTGCAGCTCTCTCAGAGATTTCTAAAGCCTTTCTTTTCTCAGCCCTGGGGAAAAAAAACCTCTTTCCTCTCAACTTTGATGGAAAAGGCAGAGCTAGGAGAATACTTTGCCATCAGTGTCACAGCAGGGTGGTCATGATCAGGCCCAGGGTTTCCTTCTGCTGGAGGGGAATTCAATGCTGTCAGCTCCAATGTCTGAGACCTCATGCGAGGGGCTACTCAAAAATGGGCTTTGGCTCATAAGACTTTGACAAAGCATAATGCACAAATGCACAATGAGTCTTTTTGCTTCCTGGTATCAAGCCCCTTAGTAGTTCACACAACTTGGGGGGTTGAGATTTTTATTATTTTTTTTTTAATGTGGAAATCTGAGGTGCTTGCATAGAAGCCAGAACTGGGTTATGGAAGTAGGGAGCATCTCTGGGTGCTGCTGGGATTTCTCCATTGCTGGCAGTCCGTGCTGTCATCACCACACTAACATCACGGCAACCAAAAATATCTTTCCATTAAATTTGTCTTCTCTTATGGCTACAAAGTCTGGCTTTAGGAGAATATTTTCCCATAGACTGGACAACAAATGTCAGTTTGACCTAAGGATTGTTCTTTCCTCAATTTCCTTTGAGCTCCCTTTTCTCCAGATAGCTGGGTACAAGTTGTTTCCAGCATAATTAGGGTATTATAAATCATCTTCTGCCCCCCTTTTTCCCCTTCCACAAGGAACACATTCTCACGCACTGATACGCGCTCGGGTTTGTTTTGTCTGTCAGACTTTGTGCAATCCTCATACCTCTGCAGCTGACCAGCACAAAAGTGTTTACCAAACCTCACCAAGAAGGAATCTGTAATCTCTCTCCCAGCAGTGATTTGAAGAGCCATCAATCACACAACCCAACATCACAGGTGCCTGGGCCTGTAGCTGCTCTGGGATGGGCTCATGGTAGAACACAGGTTCAGGTTAGTGGAGATGACCTACTGTTGTCCAGGGGATAGGGAGGAGAGAGGACGTACCTGTTGGCCTGTTTTGAGACCAGGTCATGGATCAGCTTGGAGACTTCTCTTTTTGTTCATCCCAATTGACAGTGGGGAAGTCCCTGACCATTTTCACTTCTGTTGTCCACAGCACAGCATCCCAGGGCCATGCCTGGCTGTATATCCGTGCTGTGGTGGCTTCTCGAGGGGCTCCCTGCTGTGTTCCCCCACTGCTGCCCAAGTACATGGACGGGAAAGCAGTTTTCCTCTGCCCAAGCAGACATGGGGTACCAAAGCAGGCTCAGCCTGTGGCTCCTGCTGGCACACAGTTAAATACAGGGCTTCTTTCATAACTCCACCCTGATCCCAGATGAGAGGAGAGGGTTGAGAGAGAGAGAACTGAAGTGAAGATGTGCCCATCTGGTATCTACCTGCTAGATACCAGAGGGGAAGATGTTGTCTCTGATTACTTGCGCAGAAATATCCTCTTGGCATTGCCTGACTGAATATCCAAAGCCAGGCTGGATGGGGCTTTGAGCAACCTGGTCTAGTGGGAGGTGTCCCTGCCCGTGGCAGGGGGTGGAACTGGATGGTCTTTAAGGTCCCTTCCAACTCTAACCATTCTGTGATTATCTTAGTAGATGAAAGTAAAAAGCCACAGCCAACAAAGCTCAACACTGAGCCATTGCTAGCGGGGAGCAAAGCGAAGGAGATGAATGGGTGAGAAGGGAAGGAGGAAGTGATTTAAGAAAAGTGAGAATTGATTTCTTGTGAGGAGGAAGGGAGGATGAAAGGAACAGGAACAGAAACAGGGGAAGGGATCACAAGAAGCACTCAAGGAAACATCCAGTAGGGGAAAAAAACCCACACAAATAGAAAGCGAGAGGAAACATCAGGAAATGGAAAGGAAGGTACCAATGGCAAGAAATCATCAATAGTCAGAAAAATAAGGGTATGCAAAACCACAGAAATCCAGGCCCTGGGGGCAGTTACGGGTGCTCTGTCAGGAGTGGTGCTTCTGTGACACCAAGTGCTGCTTCACATGTTCCCCTGTGCTTTGGGGTCTCTCGCATCTGCCTGCCAGTGAGGGGATGCTGGGGGTGGGGGCCAGGCTGCCCTTGATGCTCCTGCAAGGACTTCAGCGCATGCTCTAGCAAGTGTTTAATTGCTCTGTTGGGTGTTTCACAGTCAGAACCTGCTTGGTGTCCCCTCCTGGGGAGCCTGGCTGCTGGTGGGACCTACTGGGTTGTGCAGGAGTGTGGGACTGTAAAAACCCTCTGCTGAGCGAGGGAGGGCAGGTAACTTCCTTTCTCTTGTGTTTGTGTTTTGTTTTTTTTTCCCCCCTTAAATTTCCACTTAGCTCTTGACATTGTGTTGTCCCTTAGCAGCAGGGAATTAAATGTAATACAGTTTGGTAAAACTAGAAGTCCAGCACCCAAGTCAGGACAAGTTGGGTTGTTTTGTCTGAGCTGATTGCTCCTGTTGTTCCCTCTTGGGGCTACTGAAACGAAAATGTAAATGATTGTTTTGAAAAAGCTATACATTTCCTGTTACTTGGAAAATTAGCCTAAAAAGACTCATTAGTGATGTGTACGTGATCTGAGCACAGAGTCTGGCCATGCAGAGCTGCAAACAAAGCCCTTCCCCGTGGACTGGCTGCGATTGATTCCTAACGAATAAAGTCTTAGTGGGCTTGTAACAGAAATAAAACCAGGCTGAGATGGCACTGTCTCTGTTCCACAGCTGCTCAGGGTGCTTGGGGCTCCCCTCTCATTAGTCTTCATCTTAAATGAAGGCTCTCATGGGGCATGCTTGCCGTGGGGTTGGTTTTGGAGGGCCAGCTCCTGCTCCCCTTGCTGCCAGCAACGAGTTTCCATGCGGGATGCCCTGGGATGCTCTCAGCTGGTGCCATGTTGCTGCGCTCCCAACAGGCTTCCCAGTGCCCCTCGAGCGAAGGGGAGGCAGGCAAAGTCTTGTTTGGGTGTGTTTAGGTTTATTATATTCACTTTTCTCTCAGCCCTAACTAATCCTATAAAATGACACAGAAGTATAAAAATTGAAGCTGTAAGTTTTCCAAAAGCAGTCACCGATTCCCTCTGCACATCCTCCCCTGCTTTTACAATATCCGCTTGGTGCAAAACACCAGCCCTCCTCCGTGCGTTGAACAGGACGTGCTGAGATGTACCTAAAACCAACAAAAACTTATGCCAGGTCTGTAAAAGCAGTGGAATGAAGGAATTGCTCAATTCCCTGGTTTCCACCAAGGGCTGCAGTGGGCACGTGGCCCTGGCTGACCCTGGGTAAAGCACATACCCAGAGCACGCATTGACTCCCTCCCTGGCAGGAGCTATAGACCTGCGCTGGGGTCTGCCGGGAGCAGGGGAGGACACTGTGTGGAAAGGAGCCCTCCTGTCCAGCCACCACTGGGGGTGCCTCCACTGAGGGTCTGAGGTCTTTACTGCAGCTGGGCCAGGGTGGCACAGAACCCCAACCCAGCAAGTGGCAAATCTGCGTGTGGGATACACGGATATCTCTGTTCCTGCTTCTTTTTGGAAGGCCAAGTCTCCTGCAAGAGGCAATGGAAATTGTGAAGGCACTGCCTGAAGAGGTTCCTGCTAGTATTTTTCCATAGAGTAAAACTGGAAATGACTTTTTAGAAAAATATAGGGTGATTTGCCAAAGTATTTTCGTTCTGCAAAAATATCTCATTGTAATCAACAGCATCCTTGGTAGGGAACAAAAATAAGTGCATTGCTAAGGATGAGCTGATGTTTGTTCCTCCTTGCATAGCAATAGAAAGCTGACTGGGTTCCAGGCACTGACATTGCACAGATCCAGGGAATTTTGTTGGTGTTGCTGCAGGTGCCTGTAGCTTAGCAGAAGGCTACAGGTAAAAGGAGTAAAGGAGAGGGCTGGGCACTGTTTGACTGTGAGCATCTGCAGGGGCAGCTGCTTGCAGTAGTGCTGGGGCTGGGTCCTGATGCTGGTTTGGGTGGGGATCAGCTGATAACCTGAGCCTGTCCAGCGCCGCCTTCAGCTGCCTCATTAAATTATGGTCATTCCTCCCCCCATTCCTTACGTGGAAGATGGCTTCTGGCTACTACCGAGCCTTCGCCTAGCTCGCTCAGCAGTGTGCTGTCTGGGTCACAACTCTTCCCTGCTCAGGAGCAGTAAGAGAATGCTTCGTGTATCATAAAGAGCCCTCCGTGCCAGTCCTGAGGCAGGACTCACTTCTGACTTCACCCTGATTAAAGTCAGTCCAGCACATTTCTGAAATCCTTCAGAGCTAGCTGGGAAATGCAGAAGCCTCCTGAATGCCTGAGCCCGACGATGAGCTGAGCTTTTCTTTGCTGAAAGGTAAAACCTGTTATTACTTGTCCTTCCCACAGCAGCTACAGGCAGTTTGGACCCTTCCCTCTGCACCAGCTTCTTGCATACTTTGAGAGTGCTGTCATGTCGTGCCTCCAGCTTATCTGCTGCCACCTAACCAAACCAGGGGCTCCCTCAGACCTTGCTCAGTCTGTCCTCCTGTTACTTGTCCTCTTCCTTTAGGGTCTTCCTGCCCCAAACTGGGCTGTGCCTTCGGTCGCAGATGGTACCTTTGGTCACATCTTTCTGCAACGCTTATACAGAACCAGGTTGATACTTGTTATTTTGAGGGCTTTGGTTTTCTTCCCTTCCAAGAGCTGTCATTACCGACTCAATCACACGGGGACCACTTTTCCAGCCAGTGGCAGGCTCCCTGGCACCTGATGTGACAGATCTGTGGTGCTTGGGAATGAGGTGGGCTCGGGCACATGGGCCATCGCGCTCAGGAAGGCTATCTGCTCATCCAGAACTGTGCTTCAAATGCATTCTGAATGTAAATTTAATAAGCGTCCTCATTAATTAAATATCAACAGGCTATTAAAACAAGCTTTATTGGAGATTAGTAGCTAAGAAGGAGTGACGTTGCCATTTAAAATAACTGGGGCTTCTTGAGTTGTGGTTTTTGGTTGGTTTTGGGTTTGGGTTTGTTTGTTTGTTTTGTTTAAAAGCTCATTTGGCCCATGTGGACTCTGCTAAAGACATATGATCTCATGGCTCTGCCTTTTTCTTGCTTACTCTCAGCCAGAGCACAGCAATGGAAGGATGGCTTGTCTCCCAGAGACCCCTGCCCTGCTTGTGGACATGTCCCTCAGCACCAGGCAGCATTTGCATCCAATCCATTGCTCTCCAGTTAAACCTGACATCCAGGAAAGGTCTGGAGATGATGTGTTGAGGATGCCGCCAGCCACACGCACACCCTGCTCCATCCTCCTTCCTCCATCCCAACCTCATCCAGGTTCTAGCCCACTGCTCACAAATGGCACCAAACTGGGCTGTGAGGCTTGCCTCTTTCCATGAGTGGCTCTGCAAAACCCAGACAGTGCTCGGTAGCAAGGATCCTGCTTTTGGGCCCACCCTTGTACTGCTGGGCATCTGCTCACCTGAGTCCTTCCAGCGAGCCGAGGCACCTCCTGGCTCATGCAGTGGATTTGTGCTGGGAGGAGGGGACCCACAGCCCATGCAGCCCACCTGGGATGGACACACACACATCCACACACACCCCACCGTGGATTTAGGTGGGATGGGGCTTTGAGCAACCTGGTCTAGTAGAAGGTGTCTCTGCCCGTGGCTGGGGGCTTGGAACTAGATGATCTTTTAGGTCCCCTCCGATCTAAACCATTCTGTGATTTAATCCACTGCAGCAGGAGGAGAGCCCAGCCAGCCCCGAGGAAACACTCTGCCCCATAATTGCTCTCCTGCAGACTGCACCCTGTGCCTTGTTTACTCTTCTATAAATAGCTCCTGTTGAACACTGCTCACAGAGCAAAACCCAAAGGGGTTATTACCAAAGAGCTGTCAAAACAGTTCTCAAATTGAAATATATGTATATGGAGTGGTTCTGCTGCCAGTCCTCTTAAATTACAGCTTCCACACCTGCAATTTTTTTCTGGTAAATATTCTAATGCATTTCTTTACGCAGGGGCGTTAGAGCAGCAAAACCTGCCTTAGCACTATGTACCGATGCCTTGTTCTCTTCTTGGCTTGCATGTCCAAAGCAGTCCCTGGCCTCAGCACCCAATTCCTTGTAGGGATGGCTGTGCTGGATTGTGGCAGGGGCCAAGCTGGGGCTGTTTTCTGCCCCTACCAGTTCAGAAGAGGGTAGAAAAACACAGAAGAGCATAAAACCTTCTTGAAACAGGTCATGTCTAGTGAAGGATCCCTGTGTCTTCTGTGGTCTGTTATGGCTCACCCTCCCATTGCCCAAACAGTAGCCATGAGGACTGCGTGCCTTTGGCAAAAACAAGGTAGCACAGGATCTTACCAGCCTCCAAGCATCTTCTACCCACACAGGTGTAGGTGGCCAAAGTACAGTGAGCTTTGACACTGGCCACCTCACTTCTCTTGTGCTGTTATCTTTTTTGAATGGTGTAACTTTTTTCCTGTGTTTCCTCATGGAAAGCCAGGGGAAGCAGTGTGCTAGCAGGCAGGCTCCATCAATTTCCTGCAGAACCTTGTCAAATCCTCTCTGCAGGGACTTTTCCCCTCTCTGCTCCATGTCAGATATGCTGGGCTACATGACTCTGTGCACGTTTCCCTCTCTCCTCTCTGCCTTCATAGTTTTCCAACTTTTGCAGTGTCTTGACTATGGGGAAATAAAAGGCTGGCTGTCTTATTTGATGGAAAAAAATTGATTCTGGATTTTTCAGATGGCTGAATACCCAGAGCCTGTGACAGTGCCTCCCCCTCCTACCAGCCACCAGTTCAGCCATGCACAAACTTCTTACAGCAACTTGCCTGCTTAATCAAAAGAGTTGGAGCGAGTGGCCCAGGGGATCTGCAGTGCCCTCCTAAGTGCAACCCTCCTCGTTCAAAGGAATGTTTGCAGAAAAAAGGGGAGACTTTGAATTAGCGTCACGGTGGCGGGGCTGGAGTTTGCTCACTGTGTTCATGTAAGCAGCTGCAATGAAACCAGAGTCCTGCGATACGTGTGAGTGAGAGATGATTTTGGATTAGCTGGAGGGAGGGAGCAGGTATGCAATATTTAAAGTTAACAGGGTCTAAACTGGCTCTGACAAAAACATCACAGTCCAGCAATGTGCAGACTGCCCCAAAGCTACTCTGTGTCTTGAGGCTGGGCTGAGAATGGGAGGCTGTAAACTTGCCCCTAACACTGCAGCCGAGCAGCCACACAAACCCTGACAAACACGCCGGTAGGTTTATGGGATCCCTTGAGGCTACCCCGCAGGGCTGTGATTAGCCTTGGCAGCCGCTCCAAAGGGCAGAAGCAATGTTAAGCACCGATTCTCATGGCTGAAGAATTAAGAAATGTGAACTCAGTCCCGAGAGCGGGGAGCTCATCTCCTGATGCTGCGCCCTGCCCTGGACCGGAGAGCCGTGGAGTTAGGTGCACCGTGGTGGCAGGGACGAGGAGAACAAGAGCAATGGCTTGGTCTCCAGGAAAGAAAAGCAGCTCATTTGCTGCCTGTGCAGAGGGTTTGGCTGCTTCAGTAGAGCCTGAACTCTCTGCTGAAATATCTATGTGGAAGCTGGTCTGGGAGCTTTTATCTGACACGCATCGCTCTGCGGGGTGCTGGCTGTTCCCTGGGTGATGGGTGTGCTCGTGCTGACGTGTGGTTTTGCTCCTCTGATGTCCAGAGAAGCCTGAGTTCCCAGGACTGCACTGCCTGACACAAGAGGCTCTGCTTTGTTGGTCCTCCTTGTTCTGGCCAGAAATGGCCAGAGAGAGGGAAGAGACAGTGCTAGAAAAGGAGCAGGGAACAAAGCTGCATTGACAGATGTCTAACATCTAGGGGCTCTAGGACACAGGCTCCCCAGGGCAGCCGGGATGTGCTTTGCAAATGTCTTTATCGTTAGCTCTTCTCTTTTTGCTCCAAAGGTGGTTCTTCATGTTGAAAGGCCCTTCCCAATCCCTGGGTTTTGCAAAGATGATGCATCCCTCCCAGCACCCAGCCTGGCTTTGCCCTTGTGGGCATTGTGGAGACAGGGTTCTCCCAGTTCAGGTCTGACTGGGCAGGTCAGGTGTGCCTGGAAAAGGCTTACAGATCCCTCTGACCCTTCTCATTTAAAAGCAACACAGTCCTGATGTTGCTGCTAACCTTTAGTGACAAATACTCTTCTGTAATGGTCCTCCCACTGGGCACAGCACAACATGGGGTAGCTGTGCTCCCACCTCCAAGATTATTCTTACCAGAGCAGTTTTCCAGCTCTCTGCTTCCAGCCCCTGGGCTCTTCTGGCCTGACTTGTGTACATCATGCCATTATTGCGTACATCATGCATTTATTTTGTACATTTCTGCCTGTGGTAAATACAGCATGTCTCCAACCACCAGACTATCACCAGCCCCTCAAACTTTGCTGTATCCTAGCTGCAGGAGATCTGGTAAGGAAGATAGAAAACAGAGGTCTAGAAAGCATAAATAGCATCTTACGTGATTGTATGTATTTTTTGGACAGTACAAGAGATCAAACTCCATTGTTAAACTAGTGTCCTTGTCAGTGGACTGTCTTGCCCTCTCTCGGGCTGTGGATGCTCAGTTCTTAGAAGAACTCAATCCCGGATGTTTAGACCTGGAAGAGAAATATGTGACTATAGTCCCTCATTAGACATGGCTGTTGTCACAGTGTTCTAGGCTAGAGTTTTGTAATCTACTGCTTATTTTTCTTTTGGTCATTGGGGCAATTTCTCTATGGACCCGTGCAAAGAAACTCTCTTTCCCTGTCCCATATATAGTTGATTCCTGTTTGGAAGATGCTGGTATGTCACCCAAAAAAAGGCTCTGTGACAGAAATGTAATGGCTGGCTGTTGGTGCCTGGAGATCTTAAACTGCCAGTGTCAAAGTATACTTGCACTTCCACTGAATTTGAAGAACTTGCCCATGTGGCCAGACTTTGGGGTACAGGCCATCTCAGTTCCCAGCAGTGTCTCTGCTCATTGCCCACCAGTGAAATTCTTGCTTCTCTTCTTAGAGCATTCTTACTGTCCGGCTGCACAGATGTCCAAGGCGCACCAGAAATTCACTCCCTGATGGACAATAATTTGTCTTCATCCAGATTATAGGGGAAAAAAAAAAGCCCAAACCCTGGTGCTTCAGAAAGATGGAGCAGTGCCAACACCTCCAGAAACAGCCATTTGGGAGCTGCTGTCCTCTTGCATGAACTTGTATGTGTAGTAAAATTTCCCAGGAAAACAGCCTGCAGGAAGAGTATTTGGGCTTGTGGTACCTAAATGTGAGAGTGTAGTATCAGTCTTATGGCAGAAAATAGGTAATCTGCTGTCCTGACACTACTGATAGCAAGTTGGACTCATGCCTGCCATAAATAACTTCACGAAGCTGAATTCACTGTAAAATGAGATTAGCGTGAATAATTACATACCTTCACAGAGCTCGTGTGCTCATCCGTATGAACAGCAGGCCACTGGAAACAAGGCTCTGTAACAAACTCAAGGGAAGAGCTCTTGGCCAGGCTGTTGTATAATATCATTCTTTGGTGCCTGTTACCTGCAGCTTTGGTTATGACTGATCCCGTCACAGCCATAAAGAAGCAATAGCAGCAATTTTATCAGCACTAAGAAAGGGTATCTCTCGGGGAGCGCAGAGAGGAGGCACACAACCCTAGAAATCCAGATCTAGCCTCAAAACCTAAAGCGTTCACCAAACTTGGGGTCTTCAGTTCTAGAGCCGCTCTGTAGGGGCACAGACCGGACTGCCTTCTGTCGGCTTGTTTTAGGAGCTGAGATGCAGGGCAAGAATTTAAACAGCTGTGATAATGTTGTGGATCAGGCCTAGGTTTGTAAGGCATTTTATGTTCTTCCTTTCATGGAAAAAGTAAAGCCTGATATTTCAATGCAATGATATTTCAATACTATAGACTTACAGGATTTCTTTTGTTTCGCGTGCCAAGACAAACCATCTGTAGATGTGTAAGAACCAGGATCTCCTTCAGAAAAACCCTAAACAACTAAGTTTTATGCAAGAGTTCATACTGTTGCCCACCAGGACAGGCTTTTATTAAAAATACCATTAGAGAAAGCCTATTGTGTCAGGTTGCACGAAGGACTGGGTAAGGAAATTGTGCAGTAAATACCACTATGGAATCATATTCCTGTTTATTTCCCATGAACTCATTATTTGCACAGTCAGACTAAATGGCTCCAATTTTCTCTTGGATATAACGATGAGGTCAACACACCAACCGACACCTTTTCTAGATAATCTCTAGCTGTGATCTGCTGAAGTCAGAAGACTCCTGCTGATGGACACGCTTCAGGTGCTTTCTCTCTCACTCTTGCACATTTTCCAGAACATTAAGCATGTGAAGCAGATTTTAAGAAACATTCGATAAAACCACAGAAGTGTTTATAGGCCTCTACATTTTTTTTACCATGTTCTGGAGGCCATTATAATACACAAAAATGAAGAATTATTGCAAGCAGCACACCAGTTAAATGAGGAATATTGTTTTGCATTAAAAGCACACCATGTGTCCCAGCCCAGCTTGCTGGCCGGTCCTAAACATCAGTTGGCCATGACAAGGCATTCAATGCTCACAACAGAAGAGCAGCACCGTTGGCAATATACCTCCGTAATGGTGACCAGCTGTACCTACCCAACATTGCTGCTTAGTGTGCACCACCTCAGATCTTCAACATAAGCCCTAAAATGCTGAGACAGCTGAATACACAATGAGCCACGGAGTGAACTCCACTTCACCTCCCCTGGTTGCTCACTGCCACGGCTGACCTCTGCGCTGGAGGGAGAAGGAGAATTCTTCCTATGGCCCTGCTCTGGTACAGGACTTCCTTCTGAAGGAGCTATTAGAGGGGTAGTTTTAATATACTGTTTGAGTTGTGAAGCCTTCTTTAGAAGTACTGGAGATCTCTTGTTTATTTATGTGGCTTGACAAATTTTCTCGAGCATGCGGGAGGTGCGTGCTGGGACATGGTGTTGCGTGGGGCAGTTGTTAATTAGTAGTGCTGTCGGGTCCTGTATCGGCATCCAAATGGCTGATTGAAAGGAGAAGACAGGCGGTTGATGTTGCTCTTTCATAACTGGTTGTGCTTCTGGGAACGAGTTGTTCCTGCATTATCTCCTGCCTGGGCACAGTATGGGCAGGCACAGGATGGTGGCAGCTCCTCATAGGGGGACAGCCCTGTCCTCTCCCCGTGCTCAGCACTGGGGTTCACAAGTGCCACTGTGCTGGGGCTGAGAAGGGATTGTGAAACTTGGTTTACCAGTGATTTATGTGTCCTCTGTTTTAAAAGAGGACGAAACTAGGCCTGAAACACAAGCAGTAGAATGTCTTTTCAGTCACTGCAGTGGCCTTACGTAAATAAAAGTTCTACCTGTGGTATTCCAGCAGCTAGGGCTGTGTTGGGTGAGCCCTGCACACCTCAATGTGTGTCTAAAGGAGAAGTTTGCCTGCTTTTCTCCTTGCGTATACAGCCTCCCAAACCTCAGATTGCTCTTCCTGCCTTTCTTTGAGCATCTTCTGGTTTTGATTGCCCTCAGAGAAGAGGCTGAACCTATCTGCGTATCCCTCTTAGAAGGTATGTGGTCCAGTGCCCCTCTGCCCAAGCTGCTGGTGATGAGGTGTGGGACATGGGTGGTGGTGGCTGCAGCCACTTGGAGACAGTTCTATTCCATGCTCACATAAAGGGAAAATGAAGAAGAAGCAACCGATTTAGCCAAAAACAGAAGCACCAGCAAAAAGGCTCCTTAATGTTCCCATCCTCCTATTTGCCTCCCCTGGTTGTGAGGAACAGACACTCGGACATTTCTCTTTAGCTGGTTCTAAAAATCTGTCCTGAAGAAAGACTAGAACTGTTGCTGGCTGCACCCAGGCAAGTGTTTGTTCCTATGGAACTGCTGCTAATTCTGTCTTAATATCCAGGGGGCCCAACTCATGTATGCATTGAATGGAGCTACCTCAAGGAGGAACGTTCCCCTAAGGCTCCTCACTGTTGGGGCCAGAAGGCAAATAAACTCACTAGCTGTTGGCGGTGAGGGGCTGCAAGAGCCAGAGCCATGGCTCACAACTTCAGGCT
This sequence comes from Gallinago jamesoni, assembly GCA_025769975.1. Lineage (NCBI taxonomy): Eukaryota > Metazoa > Chordata > Aves > Charadriiformes > Scolopacidae > Gallinago > Gallinago jamesoni. The sequence goes on along the minus strand of JAOQGH010000051.1, from coordinate 8,946,476 downwards.
CACTTGACACCGTGCAGAGTTCATCTGCCCTCCCCAGATGTCTCTGTTTCTGCTCACGGAGGCTGTTACAACACGAGAGCTCAGCGTGTGAGTCGTTCAGATTGTTCCCTCTGATATGCTGGGTCTTGCCTGTGTCTTCCCCGTGCTTCGTGTGCTGGGCTGTTGCTCAATGAGCCCTCCCGCAGTCCCGCCGAGCTCCGGCCGAATCGCTTGTGATACAGACAGAATTTGCTGCCTTGCTCTTCGCTTCATCTTCAGGGTTGAGCGTTAACAGACGTGTGGGGAAGCGCTGTCCTTGGGCTGGCTGATCTTTCCAGGGCTTCTTTTCCGTGGCTTTTTCTCTTTCCCTCTCTGTCACACACGCGGCACTTATTTGGCAGCCAGGCTTTGCCTCTCCCCTACAGCTGGCATGTTTGGCTCTCACAAGGGGCTGTATCAAAAGCTGCAAGAGCTCTCAATAAATGACTTTTCACTGATAACACTTCAAAAGTGCCGTAACAGCTGAAGCAAACACGACTAAATTTACAAATGCCGCAATAGGTTGTTCTTAACTCCTCTTAACTTGAAATGTTGCCTGCTGTCCAGAGCATAAGCTGGGTGAGAGGCTCAGGCAGGATTACAGCCAACGCTGAATGCAAACCCTGGGGAGAACGGTGATAATGTCCAAGCCAGGGTCAGGGCACTGAGCTCCCCTGCAGAGCCAGTCGATCCCGCAGCTCAGGAGAGCAAAGCTCGGTGTGAGCTCGCTCTGCCGAGGGGCTGGGAGTGTGGTGAGGCACCCTGGTGCCTCTGAAATTCTGACCACCTCTGATCTATTCTCACCACCTCCAATCTCTCCCTGTAACGGGCAACTCCAGAATGCAAATATGGAACATGGAATATGGAGTATGTTGTCCCAGTTTGAGCGACACGGGACTGATTCTTCCAGTAATTTTACTTTTTCAGTAAAGTCTCTTCTACTGCTTGGGAAAACTGCACTTTTAGAAGATTCTAGTGTCTGAATTTGTGAAAATATTTACTTTATAGCCAGCTATGGGATGTGGGTTCCAAAGTCTTAATGTTTATGTGCTTTGTCAGGTACGGGACGAGGGGGAGCAAGACCTGGGCACTCGACCCAAGTTGCCCAACGGGATTATTTCATACCATGAATGTCACATTTGATATAAATTAGAAAGTTTGCTGGCTGAGGAGTTTCTCTCTTCCTTGATAGCTGCGATCCTGAGAACCTCTTGCCCTGGTCCGGGAACCCTGAGCCCTTCCCTTTCTCCCAAACCCATAGAGCTCACAGTGTCCAACATGTGCTGTCTGCTGCTGGGAGTGCACAGCTTCCTGCTGATATGCTTGCCTGAGTACAACACTTGTATATTTTGTATTGGTATTGTATCAGTAATGCTAATAATCTAGTCTTATTCTATTAAATCTGTTTACGTTTCAACTCTTGGCTTGAATTCCCCTTCCAGGGTGGGGAGGAGTCACCAGGTGGTAGAATAATTGTCTAAAAGACAATAAATTGTTGTGAAATCCTCAAACCATAGCATAAATCTACCTGACTCTAATGAATGTGGCATCAAAATTCCACACTCCTCCTTCAGCTACAAGCTTGGCAGCTTCTCTAGCCTGCCTTGGAAATGCGAGACAAGCATCAGCTTCTCCCTCGAGCTCTGTGTTCCGTAGGCTTGTGTTGCAAACATCTGGCAGGCTTTTGTTTGGTTGGTTTTCCGCACTTGCACGCATTTTAGTCATTTCTGCCATGCTCTTGAACGTGCTGCTGTGGACGCTGCTGGGGAAGCCTCAGTGCTCTGCAGGAAACGCGTCTCGACAGTGCAAATCTGTGTTTGCTTTGGGAGGGAAGTGGGGAAGAATGAATATCTGCCCCGTGGCATCAATTTCCTGCTTAGAATTCTCCAAAAAGCAGCTGGAAAACAGCCAGGAACACACAGATGTATACGTGTGAGCCTGGCACCCTCCTGGCAGAGGTGAGAAGGAAAGCCTTTGCTCTGCTCTTTCCCTCTGCTTGTGGTAGATCTTCTTGCCCAGCCCTGTCCGCTGCCCCCCCCCCCCCCCGGCCAAAAATTCCCAGAATCATCACTTAGCCAGAGAGTTCCTCTCCTCCGGAAGTAGGAATTCATTATTCAATTTAATGTACCATGTGGGCCCATGCGGAAAAATGCAAATTCTGCCTCAAGAGATGGAGTGATGCAATGGCCTGGGTCAGCAGGATGTGTGCGAGGGAGGTTGGCTGCGCGACAGCTCCCGGGCCAGCGCGCAGCCAGCAGCTCCTCCGCCAGCGCCTAAAGCGCCTCGCTCAGCTCCTCAGGAGGGACAGGACACCTCCAAACTACTTGACCTTTTTAGTGATAGGGAATTTTAACGATTTCCTTTACGAGTCTGACGCATGGTAATTCACCGCCGTGTCCCTTGCTGACATCTTTTGGTAGGAGTTGGTGGGATTAGAGGACAGAGGAATATAATTCGTTAGTCGTAGGGAATAGCTTCTTGTTGCTGTGTAGAATCATCGAATGGTTAGAGTTGGAAGGGACCTTGAAGATCATCTAGTTCCAACCCCCCTGCCATGGGCAGGGACACCTCCCACCAGAGCAGGTTGCTCAAAGCCCCATCCAGCCTGGTCTTGAACCCCTCCAGGGATGGGGCAGCCACAATTTCCCTGTGCAGCTGGTTCCAGTGCCTCACCACCCTCACAGTAAAGAAGTTCTTTCTGGTGCATGATCTAAGTCCTCCCCTCTTCCCATTTAAACACTTCCTGACAAGTAGTTTTGTGTAGTTTCAATAATGACAAAAACCCCAACCCAAATCTGATTGATTTTAAATGTGCCTTAACTAAGAATGAGGTTTAGTTGTGGATGTCATGTCAATGGCTTTTAATGGCTCAGGTTTTGCATGTGTCAGGAGAACAGCATGAACTGCTTTAGCAGGCAGCTGCCATGTGGAGGGACCCTGCTGTGGGGGGGCAGAGAGCACAGACCTGCTGCCCCCTGAGTGGCTTGAGAAGACCCGTCTGTGTGCTCTGCTATCCAGGAGAGCTCACAGCACGTGCCGAGTCCACCTTCACAACAGGGTGCTGGGTTATAGCCTCTCGATTTATTGTTTCAACAAGCAGCATCTGAATCATGTTCTATTAAATGACGCAGCTTGTACACGAGGTTTCTAATGAAATGCTGTGTTGTCTTGGCTCTCGTAGATCAGAGTATTGGACCCTTCCCAGCCGTTTCTTGTGCCCCTCTGATGGTAATGATCAGGAGGACATTGTTTCTCCCAGCTCCTTCCCACGCGGGCAAACATCAGCTAATGAAAGCTGGCTTCTTAATGTGACCCAAAACGAAACTTCTCAGTCCGTGTTTTTGCTTTCCTTCTCATGAAACTTATTCAAGAAAGACTTTCTTTGTCACTTCACAAACTGTTTATAGCTATTGGTTCTGGCTATGGAAATACTTTATTTGAATAGTTATGGGAACAAATTTCAGCCTATGGCTTGGTTCAGCTCCAATCACCTAGCAGTGCTGAGGCTGCCCTGGCTGGGTCTGGAGGCACTGGTTAGATTTCCAGCACTGAATTAAAAGGTGAAAATCAACAGCTTATGAGGACAGGCTGAGAGAGTTGGGGTTATTCAGCCTGGAGAAGGCTCCAGGGAGACCTGATAGCCCTTTCCAGTCCCTAAAGGGGCTACAGGAAAGATGGGGAGGGGCTCTTTATCAGGGATTGTAGACATAACATGAGGGGTAATGGCTTTAAACTAAAGGAGGGAAGATTTAAAGCAGACATAAGGAAGAAATTCTTTATTGTGAGTGTGGTGAGACACTGGCCCAGGTTGTCCAGAGAGGTGGTAGATGCTCCGTTCCTGGAAACGTTCCAGGTGGACAGGGCTCTGAGCAACCTGACCTAGTTGAAGATACCCCTGCTTATTGCAGAGGGGTTGGACTAGGTGGCCTTTAAAAGTCTTTCCCAACCCAAACTATTCTACGATTCCACGATCTTCCCCTTTCAAGTAGAGGGAAAGGGGGGCTGTGAGGTCCTGTGAAGGTTCCACATTCACCCAGCAGTAAGGTCTCAGCTGCTGTTTAGTCCTACAGCCATGCACAGAAAGTCATTGTTGTCACATTTGTGGTGAAGAGACTATAACAACATCATGGCAGCAGTCCTTCTTGGGGAGGAAAGACAAGCCAGGCTATGAAGGTTGTCTTGGGAAGCAGTAACAAGTGAAAAGAGTTGTATTATGGCAACAGCCAGAGGTCAGTGAGCCTACAGCAGAAGGCAGTGTGCAAAGCTGTAGGATGATCTTTGCCCTAAGAGGCTCAGAGTCCAGCTGAGGACAGCCAGTGCAGAAGGAAGAGCACTCAATGGACGTGTGAGCACGTGGGGAGGATTAGCTGGGTAACAGCCACAGATTGTACAGATCAGCTTCACTGACAGTACAAGGCTATGGGAGCAGCAGGGGGGAATGTCACATCCTCAAGGAGCTTTTCTGATAGCTCTTGACATCGCTCTCCCTCCTCTCTTGCCCTGGAGCAGCCCTGACTGTAGCTGGTCACCTCAGCCTGCACGCAAAGCAATGGGTGCCAAGACTGCAAGAGTCCCAACACCCTCCGGCATCTTGTATTGTAGCTGAGAATTTTTTCTGATTTCATCAGTTGTGTAGGTCCCAGTCAGAAATGTATTTAAATCCTGTTTACAGTTCAAATGCACGCTGAAAGTTAAGCAGATGCTAAGGGTGCTAGTAGTAGGTTTTATTTTTCCTTTTGTATGAAATCATGTGCTGTCACAAGATAAAATAATGTGACTGAATTTATTTGGCAATCCTTTTGTCTGCAATGTATCTCGTGGCTTTTGAGAGGAGGCAAAGCAAAAATAGCTATACCTATTGTACTAAATAAGGTTGTCACGAACCCCAGCTGTGAAACAGGGGATCACTGACAAATAAGTAGATATTTTTTTTCTGTCTTCTAGGGTATCTTTTCTTTTTGCTGTGCCTCTGTAAGACCAATTAACATTAATGGGAGTTATATATATACACCCAGCAGAGAACAGACCCTTACAGGAGGACCTCATTAGCTCTTTCTGACTGTGGCTTTCATTCCGAGTTACTAAATTTTATGGATTAGCAGGAATGCTAAAAATATGGAAAAGCAGCCCTGGATATTGCCATACCAAAGTGCTTATTTAATGAATTTTAATGAGTCAGGTTTGCGAATGAATTGGTAGGTCCATGTATAACTAGACCTCTGGAAAAACTATACAAAGGCATTCTGATCATCCAGCTGCATAAATATCCCACTGCATGGTCCTGACCTCTCCCACTCAGACAGTGTAATTCCCTGAGAAACTCTATTTCCAAGGGAAGAACACTAGAAGTTCTCATAAACTTTGCTTTCTCAACCTGCCAAAGAAGAGGCGTTTGCAAAGGAGTAGGAACATAGGAGAACACCCAGAGGATCTCCTTGGGACAATAATGCTACAAGGATTGCTCATCTCCAGGGACAGGGGTGTGAGTCCAAACCATCCTCAAGCAAACCAAGCTGGTATTTTGAAGGACAGTGTATATTTAAGAAAACTATGAGAAACCTGCAGCCTATGACATCATTTCTATGGCCTAGGGATGCTTGATTTTTTCCCACATTATGGTGGGATAATATTAGATGTGTTTTCATGTGTGGTTTCCCAGTGGTATTTGAAGGGCCCTCAGCAAGAAAAGATTCTTCCCTGTTACATTGTCTCCAACCCAGGGGTAGAAGAAGAAACTGCAAGAGGAGGCAGGTTCAGTAGTGAAGCTGTTTCTGATCCCTGTGTTCCCATACACACTCCACCCTGGGTCTGGGTTGTACCAGAACAGCTCCACATGTCAAACAGTGAAGCATCTGATTCAACAAGTATCCATGTAGATTAATCATCAGGATGATGGGAAAAATGAGCAGTTGAAAAGGAATGACGAAACCGTGACAAAGCACACGGAGGTTGGGAAATCACCCTCCTTTTTAAAGAAGCAACTTTTGAAAATCTTAAATGAATGTAAGATTTAAAAAGAAAAATGTCCCTGTGCAGTAGCAATCGTTTCATCCAGCTGGAATCCCACCACAAACTCTGCCTCCCGGTGCTGCTCACCTGCACGCAATGTGTTACCTTCTGCTATGTGACACCTTCCTGCCATCCCTCGCAGAACCCCCACTTACAGAGGGCAATTCCTGGGGTACCTGATGCAGTAAGCAGCCCCTCCCTAAATTCAACCCATTACTTTTTTAGAATGAAAGCAAGCTGGCATTTGTGGGGAGTTCTCAAAGGCCTGGAAAGTCTCAGGACTATCTGGATACTCTCCTTCCTTCCCTACAGTCATCTTCAAAAGTATTTCTGTTCTTTTCTGCTCTTCAGTGGAAAATTTTTTCATTCTTAAACTGATGATTTGTCCTTTAAGATGTTTCAGTGTGAGGATCTATGTGTCCTCCAATGAGCTACATAAAAAGCATGGATTCTGAAAGCCATGCAGCCTGGATTACACATCTCTGAATTGCCATGATTTTTCTCCTGACTGCTCACCCTGAGCACTCACTTATTTCGACCTACAACTCTGCTCCACACCAGACAGGTCTCATGGAGCCAGCCTCACGCAGGACAAGACCTCATTCAGCCTGCTTCCTCCGAACTGCACACAGACTAAACGCTGGCTCTGGGGGAACTGCACTGATTTCACTAATTTGCTTTTTCAGTTACCTTAAATTGTGCCGTGTCCCGGCTGGGGCTGACTTGTGTTTGCATCTGCACTAGGCTAGTCTAGCTTGGTAAAAGCTCTAATTGATGTGTCAGGTGGTGTAAAGTACAAGGGGAGGAAGAGGAGAGTTAGACCTCTGGGGGAAACTCTAAGTAGGGGGACAGGGAGATCCATGAGAAAACCCAGTGAAGAAGAGAGCTGGGGTTGTCTCCTTTCTCCTCAGACTGTCTGTGGCCCATCAGTCCTCTCCCTGTCTGTACTCACTTCCCAAGTCAGTTGAGAGTGGTCTCATCTACCTCACCTTTTACCAAGGATGGCACTGCAGCAGAAGTCATGCCAAGCAGGGAGAAGAGGCTCCTGTGGCCATCCCACAGGAGCCAGCTAGCTATTTTGATACTCTCATCTTGGCTTTCAGGCCTGGTCACTTTGAAATCAGCTCTTGGGGTTGAATCTTCTTACTTTCAAAAAACCATGTAAATAAAAAGACAGGGTTTTCTTTTTCGTTTTTATTGTTGTTTCCAGTCCAGCTCTTTAATGCTATTTTTAGAAGCTTGTGTTTTAATGCCGTGGCGTGAACTGCTGGGATTTCCCTTTGCTAATATAAAATAGACAATCTGCACTTTGGTATTAGCAGTCAGCCAGGAAATCCTTGCCTGCTGCCAAAAACGGACCTTCTTTCATAAATCTGCGTTTGTTTTAATTTCCTTTTGCAGCAATGACATGCCAGATCAGCTGTGTTGGTTTCTTGACATATTATGCAGTGCCATATAACATGACAGGCCTAACTGGAAATGAGAGACCAGATTTGTCTTTGATTCACTGATGATGCACACAGCTGGGAAAAGCTGGTTTTCAGGAAATCAGGGAAGGGACTATTTCTCATCCCTATAAAGAAGAAGTGGCAGAAGGCAGTCGCTCTACAGGGAGCTTTAAACGTTTGAAAACATAAAGGATGAATCCTCTATGTTTATTTGCCTTTAACACCATGACAGGATTATCTTTATACTGATCATATGTTTATTACAAGGCAAGGAAGCTGTAATCAAGTAGGCTGAAATCAACTGAAGGATCTGGATCCTCTTCCAGCTCTGCCACTGTCTGAGCAACCCACCTCTCTGTCTTGCTGTGAAATGGGAATCATTCTCTTGATCCACTTTCTGTGCAGTCTGTGAAAGAAAAAGGCTCTGTATAAATAACCTATAATTATGCTTCTTTCTGGATCAGAGTTAATTTCCAAAACGCTCATGTCCTGTTGCTACTGTGGCTGGTCTCCTCCTCTCAGCCAGGAAGGTATTACGTGGTAAGGATTACGTGAAGCAATTTTTTAAGTTCTATTTTTACAAGTTCTGAAAGGCGATACCTAAATGCTAGTCGTTGCCATCCTTAAAATAAACAAAATGGCAGCTCCGGGCACTTTGACATTCATGGTTAGCAGGGAAGGCTGAGCAGCAGCAGCAGCGTGCGTGGCATGGCATCACTCTGTACAGCTCGCTCTCAGCCGGGGAAAGGTTCCCGGTGCATCGTGCCGCAGCTCTGGCACAGTTCCCTCCGACTGCCTCCCAGAAACACAGCTCATGCCGATGTGGTCCAGCAAGGACTGTGACAGCCAGTTCCAGGAACAGGGGTCAAAAAGGGCTGCAGTTTATCTCCCCGGGATGAACTCCCTTCTCAGGGGGACAAAGTTCAGCAGAGCTGTTCCCCTCTGCTCTGCGGTCGGGGGGGCAGAGCTCACCGGTCACCCGGCAAGAGCCGGGATCTCTGGGGGAGCCTGTTAAAACACACTGGTAAATCAAGCCAGGCCATTTGTGTACCGCTATGGACGCACAAAGGGTGGGAGGCAGCAGCCTATGAACAGATTAAGGTATTAGAGACCTAAATTCATCTCGCAGGCAGGTCCCTGGAGGCTAATGAAGTCCCAGCGAGTACACTGGCACAAATGCCCGACCCTCCTCGCTGCTCTGCGGTGCCACTTGGTAAAGCGCAGGGCTGTGCATGTGAAGAAGCAGGTCGTGGGAAGGGGTAGCAGAAAGCAAGGCACAAACAAGCAGGAGCAGTGGGCACTGTACTTGGTTCTCTCCTCTGCAGTTTGGCCCGCAGCGATGTGCTGTGTCTGGCTCTGCACCTCGCATCGGATCTTGCCGTGGTGTGCCGTGAGCCACAAGCCATGCTGGAGGGAAAGGTATTTACTCTCCAGGCTGTATTTCCACAGGCAGACTTGTATTAGGAGACAAGGGGTGAGGCCCCATCTGGAGCACTGTGTCCAGTTCTGGGCTCCCCAGTTCAGGAAGGACAGGGAACTGAGGGCTACAAAGATGATTAAAGGCCTGGAGCATCTCCCCCATGAGGAAACGCTGAGGGACTTTAGTCTAGAGAAGAGAAGGCTGAGGGGGGGGATCTGATCAATGCTTATAAATACTTAAAGGGAGGGTGTCAAGAGGATGGGGATGGTCTGTTTTCAGTGGTGCCCAGTGACAGGACAAGAGGAAATGGGCACAAATTTGAGTATAAGAAGTTCCAGCTAAACATGAGGAGGAACTTCTTTACTTTGAGGGTGGCAGCGCACTGGAACAGGCTGCCCAGGGAGGTGGTGGAGTCTCCTTCTCCGGAGACATTCAAAATCCGCCTGGACAAGTTCCTGTGCAACCTGCTCTAGATGGACCTGCTTTGGTGGGAGGGTTGGACGAGATGATCTCAGGAGGTCCCTTCCAACCCTATGTGATTCTGTAACAAGTCCTGTTGATCCCACTGCTGTCCCTGCCAGCAAGAGGTCCAAATCCTACCCCTGCATTTCTCTTTAACGTCACCTGGTTCCAGGCTTTCCTCTGCAGGAGATGCCACGCTGCCCTGACCAGTAACTGCTGCTGTCACCCCATCCCCAGTGGCTTAGTCACTTCCAGCCACTGGTTCTGCCTCCCGCCCCGCTGCTGCCGAGGCCTCTTCCAATTGTGAAACCAGCTGGTGGCTGACATCGTGCCCAGCACACCGTGAGCTCGCTCGCTCGCCCATCCCGCTGCCACGTGCAGGCCACCCGCCCGAGGCCGGCTCTCCTCCTTGGCCCTGCCAACGCCTGCAACACGCCTGGGCGAAGCAGCCAGACGTGAGAGCTCAGGAGCTGCACAAGAAAGAAGCGGAGTCGCTTGCCCAGGACATCTGAGGAACAGAAATTGAATGCAGACCTCCCACAGCCAAGGGCTGTGCTTCTACCTACCAGAAATCCTCTTCCTGTAATGGGGATGTGGCTGTTCCATGAGAAGAGGTCCTTCTCAACGCAGAAAGCATTCCCTGTGCTGTTATGGTTTGTTGTTTGTTTTTTTTATCCCAGCTCCCATCCTGCTCACTTGAGGAACGGTGCATCTCACAGCTGCCGGGCATTGTTAGTGGAGGGTCCTCGTCTGTGAAACAGAAGGGAGCCAGAACTCAGCATTAAAAGAAAAGCCTCCACCCTTTAGTACCACCGATAACGTGACTGGTCTTTCCACACGCAGGAGGTTTATGAAAGAGCCATGACAGGGCAGCTTGGGCAAACAGCCACCCCAGGGGGGTGGGTAAGCCCGAGCTGGGGCTGCGTTCTTCTGGGGCAGGGACTGCTCTTATCATCAGTTTTTAGAGCAACTGAGTACTGTGGACCTTAATCCTGCTAGGGCCTCTAGGCGTGACAGCTATATAAATATTTAATGTGGCTTTAATCTCAGGGTGGGGAATGTGACTTGTATCCCCAGTAGGAAGTGCTGATCCTCTGCTGGTGTGACTGTGTCATTGTTGTACCTGGAGCTACTACGCTGAGTATCTACTACAGTATCAACTGAGATACTGTAAAGTGTACTCGAAGGGATATTGCACAAAAAGCAAACACCAGCATGGGAGCACTTTTGTTCTGTGGGAACTAGTCCCAGCTCAGCAAGCAAAACACAGAGAACTCCCAAAATCACAGTCTTTGAGCCACATCTGACTTGGATGCTAGAATGGTGGGGTTCTGCTGTTTAGTGTGGTGCCCTCCACCAGAGGAATGGTAAGAAGGAAGAGTAGTGGGATACACTCCATCCTGATGAGCTGATCCCAGCCCACTGGGCCACCAGGCACCTCTAACCCTGCTGAGGGAAGTGGCCTTCACCCATTTGCCCACAGCTGGTCAGTTTGGCTGGAGAAGATTTTCTGCACACCTTGCAGAACAAAACCACAGCCTTTTCTCTCACATTTGGAACGAAAGGTCATCAGGTAAAAGTCAGGAAGCTTACATTTTCGTGTACTTTTGTATTCTGTAGGAAAGAAAAACACTGACTGTGAAAGGAGCCTGTAAACTGTAGGATGAGAGATTTGTTCTTCTCGGTGGGTTTCCTGTGGCTAAGGACATGACTAATCCCCTGTGACAGCCCCGTGCTTGGAGCCTGCTGCTCTTACGAGTGCAGCTGGGGACTCTGTCACTTTTCACCATCACAACATGAAATAAAAACTCCTTTGCAATGAAATTGTTTGTATAATGAAGCGGAGGATTACTAAAGTACTTTCCATAACCACCAGGAATAAATTCACTTTTACTTTGTTCACAGCATTGGGAATAAATGGTGAATTATGTAGTGCGAATGTCCCCTGTGTGATATGATGTGGGTGTGTATAGTCTTGAATGAAATGTGAATACCTTCGGTTTTAAGCCATGAGCTACTGCACTTTCACAGGGACCCAGAAAGTGTGGCAGCACCCTCTTAGTCACCCTGGTGAAACCCCAGTTCAAGCCTGACTTCCCATTGAGGTTCAGTCTCACACATGTACCCATGAAACGTAGGCTGTTCCTTGTTGTTCTGGATGCCCTGGGGAGCGATTTCACTCCTCTGACACATCTGGGCAACCTTCCAGTCTGCCCTCACTTGTACCTCAGTGGCTGCAGCCTCAGTGGGCTTTCAGCAAAGAGGAGGCCATGGTGACATCTCCTCTCAGCCCACCGCTGGCCAGCCCTGGCTCAGGGCAGCCATCCCCGTGCCTGCCAGGGAGCCTCCTTATTTCAGACCATAAAAAAGCTCTGGCAAGTTTTATTGCCACAGCATGCCAATGTGGCTTGAAAACTGTTGCTGCAGTTCACCAGAGATGGGTGCAAAGCTACTGGTGAAATGCTATGTAAACAGGAAGAAAATATGCCTGTTCCCTTAGTGACTCCATAGTGACAGGGAAATGCTGTCCAATTTCACAATCATCTCTTTCCTCTTAGGGGTCAAGTTTTATTTGCTGGATCTCCTGACGAGGCCGACTGCTGTCAGGTGAGGAAGACAAGCTGGGTTCAGCCCTCAGCAGCACTTTGCTCTGCACATCAGGACATGCCTCTGCCTCTGGACTGCTGATCTCCTGCTTCTCCCTACAGACAAGCTGCGAGCCAGCTAGAACGTACACCATGGGCACCAAGCTCTGCTAAACAGCTGGACATTAACCTGTTCATGAACCTTACCTAGGGGTGAAGCAGTGTAGAAACTGGGCAGCAGAACTAAGGTCACTCCACGTACCGAACCTCTCCTGGAGCCCAGCAAAGGGCATGCTGCTAGCAAGAGGCTAGCAAGAGGCTGCAGCCCAAGCCCAGCTGGCACCAAGCGTGCTCTTAGCAGGAACTATGAGCACCTCTGTGCGTGTACCTCTGATAACATGCTGTAGTCTCCACTCGTGCTCCCAAACATCTCAACAGGCTGTGCCTTCTCCTGATGACTGTGCCAAAGTCCTCAACGGCTTTTTGCAGGACAAAGAAACCTACAGCTTTCAAAGCAGGTATTTTGTCTAAAATTTCCCTTCCTTAAACCTTTTAGGATAATTGCAAGTAGCAAACAGATTATGTAAATCACAGCTTGCTGACAGGTAATTCACAGGAATGAGAGCTAAATTAATGCAATGAATTGTGGTGCTGAGCAGGTCATCATGCTCCTCTTACGTGCTGTGGGAGACCTGAAGCAACCACCCTGTAACTTCTGCTTGATCTCCGTTCCAGGTCTCTCCTAAACCAGCTTGCACAATGATGGTGATGCCTGCCACAATTCATTTAACTACAAGAGCTCTCATGAGCTGCCAGCTTAGCCAGCAGCAGAGCAGCAATGAGCGATGTGATGCCAGTTACCTCAGGTGGCCATGGGCCATGACTGCTGGGCTCGCCTCTGCTCCGTGCATTTGCCAATGGCAGTGCAGATGGTCGTAGCAGTGCACGGGGGTGAGGGAGCAGAATCGTGTCAAACTCACTTGGCCATCATCTGCCCCGGTATATACCTTTAGACCCCAGAAATAACCACTTTTTTCCACTTCAGTAAATGTTACTTATATTTTGGGTAACAAAAATAAAGGCCCCCATTTGGGATGAGGTCGTGACCTTGCCCCATTTGAATTCAACGGGTTTCACTGATGAGTGTAAGAGAAAACAGGTTCTAAAGCACAGCAAGAAAAATCTCACTTTATCTTATTTTCATCTGAGTTCCATACACCAAAGTATAAGGATAAAGCTGTATTTTAACAACAAGGTTGTAGCAACAGCATGCAATCAGCGTACACACGGTGTTATCTCTTTGTGGGAGATAAATTTAAATTGTCAGGCCGTGCCATGGAAATGCAACATTTGCATTTTCCTATCAGGATGTGCCAGGACGTTACATTGCAATCGCAAATCATGAGGTAATAATGTGAAGGGGAGGAAGGAGTAACCTAATCTACTGCAAAGTACTATATGCTGTTATTTAGTATTTTAAAAGTGTGCCTATAGCATCAGGAGATGGAGTGGAGCCCAAGAAAAGCTCCAGAACCATGTCAACCGTAGATATCATAATACGATTTCAGGGCTTGCAAACTCACAATCTCCTCAGTATTATTCCTTATTCCTATGGATAATCCCATTCCCTTCCTTGTAGGCTGTAAAACTGATTCATCATTTTTGCATGCCAGATCTCAGAATGATGTATGCTTATTGATCTTGCCTCCTAGATTCAACTCAACTTCACTATCTTAGCGTGCTCTGTCCTCTAAGCAGCCAGGCTTCCTTCATTTGTTTTTTTCTCTTTATCTTTTCCTGTTTCACAATGACTCCATAGTTCCTTCATCGTTGCCTGATATTTCTTCCAGTAGCTCACCAAGACCGTAAGTAACATCTGTCTTGTTTCATCCATTCTCACCCTCTTTCAACGGGGAGGGCTTTGTGTGCAGTTTCTATTTTGGCAGGATTTTCAGGGTTGGTTTGTTTTTTGGATTGGTGTTATTTTGCTTTGTTTTGTTTTCTTTTTGAAAGCCAACAGTATAAACATTTTCCTCCCTACAGATTGTGTGTTTAAATTAGGAAAAAGCAGATCACCCTGCTCGTGGCTGGAAGGAAGGGGAAAGATTTATGGAGTTCCCGTGGGAGTTTCCTAGCAGACCCCTGGGAAACTGCTGAGTCCTGCACAGATGAACCTCACCCTTACGGTGAAAGTTCTGTTTTGCCCAAGGAGCCATCAGAACTGCCACCATCATCGTTGTCACAGTGCATTAGGTGATCTTTTAGATATGCTGAGCCCAAGCCCTTGAATGCCTTAAAGAACAAAACCTTGAACCCTTCTGCACCGATCTCCCAGGGGATTTGGCTTTTGCTTGGTCATTTCCTCTCCAGATCACGTCCTGCTAGCTGGCTGTCCGTGCCCTCTTGTCCTTCGTGCCTGTTCCCCAACCGCTTGACTACTGAAGCTGCCCCTGTGTTCTGTATTCTTTTCTCACTTCAGACTCATATCTGTGACGCTTTCCTGGCACCCCTCCCAAGTTCTCTTGCTGCCAACTCAGAACAACCTTCTTGTATTCCCTTTCAAATCCTTTTCTATCATGGCAAATAAAACCCCCTGTCCTCTACGCACACACTCCTGACACTATCCTTGACAGCTCTTCACTTCTGGCACTCAGCTGCTGCTTAATCATAAAGATTCCTCCTCTGATTCACCTCATGTGCTCTTGCAGCCAAAAGCTCGACTTTGACTTGGCAATGTCACAACAGGAGCACTGGGATCTCCTCCCTTATGATCCGACTCCTGCCTTGCGTGCTCCACTGTCATTAGCACTCTCCTGTTTCACTCTGCTATCTGGGCTGGCATCAAGGGACCTTCCCACCTACCATCCCCTCACCTCTGTCCTTCTGCACCCACCGCCACTACCCTGCTCCTTTACGCTTTTCCTGATTTTATCAATTTCATGCCGCTTTGGAGAGTTTCTCTCCTACTGCTGTCCCTTTGCACAGAACGACCTGCCTGACCTTGACTGCCTGGTAGCCCTCACGTTCAGATCTCTCCTCCTTCCACAGAGGTTGCTCTCCCACCACTGTCTCATCCTTGTGACATTTGCAAAGGTGGGGGGGGGAAGGAGGGAGGGCCAGGCAGAGCGAACCAAACAGATCTGGCAAAGCAACATAGCTTGAAAACAGGAACTAACACGATGTGCATGCAGCACCAGAAATAACCTCGCTGTCGTACCCCATGCAAGCCGTGTCCTTCCCCTGAGCCCTCCCCCTGCATGTCTCCTGCCATCTATCCTGTCAGCCTCTGCTGCGGGTCCCAGCGCCAGGACCCCTCCTGCTCCACCGCAAAGCCCCCACGCACCCAGGCCACTGCAGGTCTGAGAGACAAGCGCCCGAGCTCTGCTCTGCCCTAGCAAGAACAAGTGGAACTGCCAGCAGCCTCCCAGAGGACCGGTTTTCAGACAACTCTGCGAAAAACACTTCCCTGCTGTGGTCTCTTGTGTAGAACAAATGAAAGGACAGCCTAAAACAAGAGGGCTAGGTATAAAAGTGTGACTTCTGCCCAGGCAAAGTTGCAGGCACAGGCACACCTCTTCACCCTCACGGTCCTGCTTTGTGCAAAGGTGGTGTTCATGTTTATTAGCCTTTTTTTCCCCCGGCTGCCCACTGGCACGGACTTTGCTCCTGCGGGTTGGGATTTCTAAGCAGCGGGAGGCTTTCCACGTGTGTTTGAGAAGGTACAAAGCCCGCCGGAAAACAATGGAAATAGCTGGCTTATGAGGGCTGCGTGTCACGCACTCATTTCTTGCCTGTTGGGCTGTCCTTGGAGCTGCTCTCGCGCTGCCTGGAACCTGATCCCAAGCGATGCCGGTCATTCCAGCTGGCACGTACACCGGCCTGCCGCCATGCCACCTGGGCGAGATACGGCTGGGGTGTGGCCTGGCCTGCCTGCCCCCCTCTCAGCCCACCAGAGCCCCCCAGCCACCCCTGAAGCGCAGACTGGGGCGCAGGGGCCATGACAGAGCGGGGGATTTTGTGTGGGCTTCTTGCGGGGCAGGGGGGAAACAGCAGAGTGTGGCGCCAGCGGCTGCGCTGGGCTCCCAGCCCATCAGCAGCATGGCCCTGGCCATGTTCTCCTCACCTCCAGGTCAGGCTCTTCTCACCCCCCAGGGCTGGATCTCCTCACCCTGCCTCCCCCCAGCATGGGCTTCACTCCGCATCCCCAGAACTGATCTCCTCAGAATCCCCCCAGAATAAGTTCCCCTCAGCATCCCCCCCCACAGCAAGGGCTCCTCACAGCCCCCCACCCCAGGGCAGGATCTCCTCAGAAATAGACAGATGGGTTTGAGTTGGAGAAGACCTTAAAGATCACCTAGTCCCAACCCCCACGTTTTTTTACATGCTTGCATAAAACCAAACCAAAGCAGCGCCCCCCAGGACAGGCTCCCCTTATCCCAGGGTCTCCTCAGACCCCCAGGTCTGGATCTCCGCATCCTGCTCCCCACACTCCCAGCATGAGCTCCCCCCAGGACTGGATCTTCTCACCCCCCGCAGCACAGGGTCCCTTCAGCCCCCCACCATGGACAAGCTCCCCTCAGCCCAGGGTTTCCTCAGTCGTCCCCCCAAGACAAGCTCTCCTCAGCCCCCCCAGGACTGGATCTCCTCAGCCGCCCCAGGACAAGCCCCCTTGCCCCAGGACAAGCCCCCTTGCCCCAGCACAGGCTCCCCTTAGCGGGCGCGGCCGGCAGGGACCCGCCATCGCTCCTCCACCGCCCTCCCTGCACCTCCCGGCTGCTGCTGCGTGACGGCCGCCTTCCCTCCCCAGCCTCCCCCCCCAACCCCCCGCCTCCTTCCCCCGCAGCGCCGCGGTGATCCGCGCTGATCTCATCGCCGCGCCGCACGACACCCTTCCCCGGCACGTTAGGCGGCCATCGCGTGAGAGGCGCCGGGCGCCCGGCCCGCCGTCCCGTCCCCCCCCCAGCCGCCGCCGCCGCCATCACGCAGGGGGAACATATGCCGGCAAGGCGCGGCCAGGCACCCCCTCAACACCCCTCACCCCTTCCCCCCCTCGCCCCGATCAAAGGCGTTCCCTTCCCCGTCTCGCTGTTAATGCCGCTCCTAATTAAATACCTCCGCGGGGGGCGAGCCGCCCTTCACACGCGATCCCCCCCCCCCCCCCGCTCCGCCCTCTTCGCTGGCAGGCACAGCGTGAGGGTGGCTGGGATCCCCTGTACTTTATATTTTATTTATTTTTAACACCCCCTCCCCAGCTCTTCGTTCCGACCTTTGAGCGTACGCGATGGGCGAGTTAATGTTTGCCGCAGGGCGATGGCTCTGGTGACATTCCCACGCGTGGGACAACCCCCCCCTCTCCCCCTTTCCCCTTATCCCCCACCTCGCGTGGGATCACGAAGAGGTTAAAGGAGGTGGTTTGGGATGCGGGGAGGGGGGGGGGTAGCGATGGCGGGGGGGAGGCGGGGGGGAAGCTGGGGCATGCGGCTCCAGTTGCTGCCAAACCGGGGATTAACGATGCAGCGCAGCACGGAGGTCGGCACGCAACGTGGATCGGGTCACGCCGGCAACACACGCGAGGGCTGGCGGCGGGGGGGGGGGCGGGGGGGGAGAGAAGGGGGGGAGGCAGACACCCGGGGGACAGCGATGCAAAGCCGTGTGTGTCGTGCCCCACCCCCGGCTTTGCATCCCTGTATCATTGCAACAGCCCAACTCATGCAATTTTCCTTCCCCCCCCCCCAATAAAATTCAGTTTTCTCCAATCGCAAGTCTTCGCCCTCCCCCCCCCCCCTTCCCTGCACGCAGCCTACTTAACCGAAAAATAAACCCCTATTCAGCTGCTTGGCACTGCTCCGAAAATAAAAAAACAACATCGCTGATATTTTGCCCTCCTCCCCCCCCCCCTCCGCCGCGGAGCTGCCCCTGAGACCCAACCTTTGCAGCGAAGAGAGAGTCATGCATAAATTAAATCAGGTTAACAAGGTCGCCTCATTTTTCACCATGGCCTCTTTTCAGTTTTGTCGCTAAATAATTTTCTGAGGGGTATATCTTTCTGTACAAGGCTTGTAGGGAATGCTTTGGGCACATAGCAATCACTTTGGGCATATAGAAAATGCTTGGGGCATGCAGGAATTACTTCGGGCATATAGGAATTGATTTTGGCATGTAGGCATTACTTTGGGCATATAGAAAATGCTTTGGGCGTGTAGGAATTGCTTTTGGCATAGACAAAATGCTTTGGGCATATAGAAAATGCCTTGGGCATGCAGGAATGCCTTTGGGCAGGCTGTAAATCGGCTTTGGGACAGGAGCAGTCCTGCTGCACTCATGGCCCCTCATCTGCAGCATCACATGTCTGCTGCAGGTTGTGCCGGCTCCTGCGCTGGGGACCGTAGGGACAGAGCAGGTGGCCCTTGCAGCATGGCTGATGGCATGCCATAAAGCAAAGCTGAGTCTCATGGCGAGTTGCTTTTCTGGCCCACCTTAAAGGAGCTGCATGTAAAACAACCAGAGATGAAAAGGAAGGGGGTGGAATGTGACATCAATTCCATTGAAACAGGGTTATATACTGAAAACTCCCCATTCTCACATCTTTTCCCAATTTATTTATTTTTATTGCTTTGCTGCGAACTCCAGTGGGTTTCATGGGCAGCTGCAGTGCAAAAGCAGTTGGTGCGGAGGCCGAGCACATAGAATCATAGAGTTGTCTAGGCCGAAGGGACCTTTAAGATCATTGAGTCCAACCTTCAACCTAGCACTGTCAAGTCCACCACTAAACCATGTCCCTCAGCACCACATCTTTTGTAAATACTTTCACAGACTGTGATTCCATCACTGCCCTGGGCAGTCTGTCCAATGTTTGATAAAACTTTGTGTGAAAACACTGTTCCCCATATCCACCCTAAACCTCCCCTGGCACAACATGAGGCTGTTCCCTCTTGTCCTATCGCCTGTTACTTGGGAGAAGAAACTACCACCACCACCCTCCTGCTACACCTTCCTGTCATAGAGTTGTAGAGTGATAAGGTCTCCCCTCAGCCTCATTTTCTTCAGACTGAACAACCCCAGTTTCCTCAGGTGCTCTCCATAAGGCTTGTGCTCTAAAGAGGCCTCGGCTTTGAGAGGCAATAGTCCAGGCAAGAGGCTCAGTTTGGGCTGACAGCTCCAGTCAGCATCAGAGCCTCCAAAGGCCCTACAGTCCATCCGGGTCGTTATTTATGGCACTTTTACCGTTTCCCTCCCCCCGCGGAGCCACCTCCAGCCCCGGCAATGCAGCCCTTCCCTCGCCTGGTTGTTAATTTCAGCCCGACCCAGGGGTAGAGTCTCTGAGACGCCCCAGGCCCACTGCAGGCTCCGCCGCCTTTGAGCCGGCCCGGGCCGAGAGCGGCCGCGCGCCCCTGGCCGCGTGACGCGCAGGCGCAGGGCCGTGCGCCGTTGCCGTGGTTACCAAGGAAGCCACGGTAGGAAAATGGCCGCCCCGGCTGCGTTCCCTCACGCCGCTTCCCTCCGGCTGCCCCGGCCCAACGGCTTCCTCCCCACCTTTTACCCTCCCTCCGCCGCGGCCTGCGCTCGGCCCCGCTCATCGGTCCCCGAGCAGACGGTGCGGGAGTGGGGAGGCCTGGGCCGCGTGTAGCGTGTGTGTGCTTTCATTTCCACGCGTGGGCCCGGGGAATAGTGCTGACGCTCCCTGTGACTTCTGACAGCTTCCCTGACTCCACCGCGAAGTTTCGGGAGGCCATGGAGCGGCACGTCCCCATTCATGCGCTGCCTGAGGAGATTCGGAAGGTATGGAACAGTGAAAGTACAAAAACCCAAGCCATTTGGAGACCAGTTCCTACAGTAATTTAGGGATATTTCACTGGCCTTTGAACACTGGTACTTTATCTGGTACATTTTGGTCCTGGTTTTAGATTGGATGTGGTTTAGATTTTGTCATTATATATGAAGTGTATTTACACGCTAGTGCTATGGAACATTGTAGAGGAACATACTCATTCTGTAATGGTGTTGTCACTGTCAGGTGAGTTTCAGATTTTACCCTGTACGGCATGTTTTGTTGCCATAAGTTTGGAATGACTGCAGCACATAACATGTAATTGTTCCAAAGGAGTGCCAATACAAATTGGAACAGAACATTCCCTTTCATCTTTTCTTGTATCTTCTCTTTGTGTGAGGCCCTTCTTCTGTTTGGGACACAGATTATTACCAATGTAACAATGCTGCTATTTATATGAGTTAATTTATGAGGAGGCTTTTTATATCCGGTGATGCACACAAGTGGAACACGAATCGCTTTTTGTAACACTACAAAGTTTTTTCTTTGGCAACAAAACAGCCTGCTGTCCTCAGGTTTTTGGTATGTGTCTAACAATCAACAAGTAATTTAGAAGTTTTATGTACTCAGGCTAGCACAGCCTGGAGAAATTCTCCCTGGGATAGTCCAGGAAACTGTTGAGACAATTTCTGAGCCATCAATGATGATTTCTGAGAATCCCAGGATGGGTAAGAGAGCCAAAGGAAAGGAAAAGGAGTACTTGTCCTTAAAGAAAAGGAGGGTAAGAACCTGGGAAATTTACAGACTCATTAGCTGCTGTTTTGGTAACAGGAAATATACCAGATATGTTTGTTTATTTAGAAATTTGTTTGCAAGGATCAACAGGATAAGGTGGTGAGCTAAGATCAGTACAAGTTTGTCAGAAAAAACAGTTGTGTCACTTTGTTGGATGAAGTACATCAGGGAATTGTTCTGGATCTAGGACTGCTCAATATTGCCCTAAGTGACTTAAAGCTGTAGTTTGGTGGCACTACAGCTGCCTGTCTTTCATTTGGATCACTTCCTGATCTAGTTCCTGATCTGTGTGCTACACATGTGCTAGTGCAAGGAAGAAACGGGTGTAAGTGCAGGCACACACTGGGAATAGAAAGGGGGTGGCATTATTTCTTTCAGTAGGAGTGTTGGTGTTTGCTGTTTTTCAATGAGCGAGGATATTAGATTACAATAACGAATAACTGATGCGAGTCTGGGAATAGTTATGAGCACTCTGTAAGCAGCATTAAACTTCATATTTTTAGTAAGAATAAGACATGTTTAAAAAGAGTAAGTCTGGTGCATCAATACAAAATACGTAGTAGCTGATGAAACTTCCTTGTTACTTCCCAGACCTAACACTGAGGACTCTAATCAGATCAGAAGCAGTGTATAAACAAAGTGATGTTATGAAGAATGCAAGTATTAAATGTATTAGTATAGGAATTGCACATAAAACTTGTCTTGTTGTTATTCTTCTGCTCAGGGCTGTTGAGGTATCAGCTCTGAGCTGCAGGCTCCTGGAAAAATAACACAACTGATGGGAATCTAGAAATGAGCAAAAATAAAGATCTTAAAAAATCCTGTTGTTCTGGGAAAGGGTAATAGAACTGGCTTTACTTATTCTAGAAAATATGTGAGGGCACAGTAACAGTATTTGCATGTGTAGGAAGAAGGTGGTTGTCCTTCATCTGCAGCTGCAAATTAATTTTATCCTCACCTTCCTGGACTTGCTTTGGTGGAATGTTACGGAACTCTAGATGTGGGGGTAGTTGAGCACTGGAGCAGCTCACCCAGGGGAGTTGTGGAATTCCTCCAGTGATACTGTGGGGGACAAATAAGGCGAACTTTTGCTTTGCAGTGAAGGACTGGTCAGGCAATCTCTTCAAATCTCTTTCACTTCTGTGGTGCACATTTAACAAAAAGGTCTGTGTGCAAAAGGCACAGTATTTCTAGATATGTACATGAATAGGCATATGTTCCTGTCCCACCCTACCCTATCACCTCAGTGTGAAATATGTGAGCTCTAAGGCAATGACAGCCCAAGATTTTGGGATCAGTTAAGAGTCAGGGTTTTACATATCCTTTGCTGCTGCTCATCTCTTCACTCAGCTGGCTTGCATTGTAGTTGCAGTATAGTTACAAGATACAGAGCTTGATTACAAGTCATGCTCACAATTTCCTGTCCTTGTATTTTCTACCTTTTATGTACACATGTTCCTATTCCCTTCACATTCCCCGCTTCTTGGATTTTATAGCATGCCTTTAGGAGTCTTCTTTTAGATTGCTCCTAACATAAGCACATCTTGCGCCAGCTGTAGGTGGCTCTGCCAAACTCAGCACCTGCTCCCAACATGCAGCTTGCAGGCCAAATGAGCACGTGTATCTGGAGGGAGTGTGTTAAGCATTGTGATTTCAGCTGCGGAATGAAGAATATTCACTGCTAGGTGCTGTTTTGAGTTGGCTTGCTGGAGGATGGGTTGTAGTGCTGACAAAATATCTAGCAGCTGTCTCAGAAGAAAGGATGCAGACCAAAGCTGTCATCATTCCTCTTCTCCGTGTTCCTAGCAGATGGAGCTTCACAAGCTGTTTATCAATACTTGGAGCAGTGACATTGCTGCCTCCAAAATTGCACTCTTCTAGAAGACGGTACGGAAAGGGAAAGGAGCATCTTGTATCAACCTAGAACAGCCTATTGTACAGCCAGTTCTACTGCCAAAGTCTGCCAGAGAATAAGACCTGTTAGAGTAAAGCCATGTCTGTTGCTAGTGGTAGACAAATCTTTTATATGCTCGTGAATTTATGAAAGTTCTGTTTGTTTCAGCATTGTTGTCTGCTCAAGGTAAGTAGATCTTACCCTGAAGATCTTCCTGAAGTGGGAAACAAAGAAGCAGTAAAATGACCCTGAGTCATAAAGGTACCAAATGAAAAGTTATATTTAATTTTATATTTTATTTGGCGAACGAATAACCTTTTCTTCACATAAATCATAAAATCGATTGAGCACAAGATGCCTTTACAGATTAGTAGTTCTCTCACCCTAGGAACTTAAGAAACCATCAGGGCAGGAACTTTGAAGCTGTGTTGTACATCAGTACAGAACGTTCCATGGTATCTGACTACCCACAAAACATCATGTACGCTAAAAGTAGCAAATGGATACTTATTAGATTTGTCATGTGTGCTATAGATTTGGCACATTATGGCATCTTAATGAGCACATTATGTTATCTTTAGTTTTTCTTGTGTCTTTGAAGCTGAGTTTGTTTTGGTTTTTTTTAATAGGTTCTTACATAGTTGCCGTTAGCTAAAGAATCTGTTCCGTCAACCAAGACTAGTGTTGCAGAAGTGAACGACATAACTATGGATTCAGTACTTGCTATATTGATGTTGGTATGGGTTCAGAAGCAGCAACATTTCCATTAGTGCCTTCCAGGTGAACAAGGTAACATTTATATGCAGAATGGCGAGAGGTCTTCTCAGAGTTATGCTGTCAGGTACCTTAGGAATGATTCCTAAGATGATGTTCCTGAGTTGCCCTTGTGCCCACTGAGACTTTCAGTATTTGGCTATAGAATTTTTAACTTTTATATTTTGTTGGGATGACAAGGTCTGTCTGTGTGAGTGTTCTGAACAGCTGTTTAACATGCTTTGGAAATATTAGAAAAGATCTGCTTATTTCTGGTATGAGCCCACAGGTTACAGTAAAGAGGTGGAAAGCTCTCAACAGTGATCTGGTTAGCCATGGACCCATAGTTGATTTGGGAAAAAAAGCTCCCAGATAGTAAAGGCAACCTGCTTTGTTACTACTGTGTATTGTGGTATCAGAGCATTTGTGAAAGCATGTCTTCCGAACTTGGGTAATGATCTTCCATTCCTAATGTGAGAATTCTGGAGTTGCTGGTGGTGACCTAGGGCAGCAAAGCATTTTTATCTCTTCCTGTACTCATAAGACTAGGGCCGTATTCACCGCATTAAAGCTTTTCTACCCTTTCCACAACCAGCATGTAAGTACATTGCTAGGAACTGGAGGGATTGCAGTCTCTCTTGCATCAGAAGCAGTTGGGTTGTAGCTAGGAAGGGCATCTCAACAATTTCACTGAATTTTTTTTAGAGTTGGAAGGGACCATAGAGATCATCTAGTCCAACTCCCCTCCTGAAGCAGGATTGCCTAGAGCTAGAGCATGTTACTCAGGACTGCATCCAGGGGGGTCTTGAAAATCTCCAAAGAAGGGGACTCCACAACCTCCCTGGGCAGCCTGTTCCAGGGCTCTGTCACCCTCACTGTGAAGAAGTTTTTTCTCATATTTGAGTGGAACCTCCTATGTTCCAACTTGTGCCCGTTGCCCCTCGTCCTCTTACTGGCAACCACTGAAAAGAGTCTGGCTCCCTCCTCCTTCAACCCACCCTTTAGATACTCGGGCAAAGATATGGTTAACAATGGGCTAAATTATCTTTTGGTTAGCAATGGGCTAAATTATCTTTTGTCTGTGCAGGCATCACTTTGTCACAATGTATTGTAGATCAGTTCAGAAGAAGTCTGCTCTGCATTGCACTGGAGTGTGCCACAACACGTCCTGACAGAGCTGAGGAGTACTAGGGCAGTCTGCGTGGCCTCTTGGACATGTGTTAGGTATTTGCAGGGCTTGTGTGAGGGTGTGCAGTTACTACCAGTGCAACAACATCTTTTATGATCCATTAGTCTGCTTTACTTGCAGGCAGGAAAAAATTAAAGCTACCTGAAATCTGAGTATTATTTCCTGTCGTGACAAACTGATTATTCCAGGGCATGTTCTGAATGAAACTTTTGAGAGCAGGACATTCTGTTTTTACTACACGCCTATTTATACACTATTCATGTGTATCCAGAGCAAGTATTGTGATTTTTATTTTGCAACAGCTATTTTATGGAAGTTGAGCAAATAATTATGTATGCAGCATGGCTTAGCATTACAATCTGCATTACTTTCTGAGTAGATGCTAATTGAAAACTTGACTCAATAAATTTATTTTTTTAAGAAGTGAAGTTTCTACTGAGAGTCTTAAAAATCATTCTTTGAATAATAAAAAAATCAATTTCAAACAAATAACTTTCAGTTTTGTATATGCAGCAGAAGACTCCACTTTCTTTTCCATTTTCTAGAAAATTGATTGTGTAGTTTGAATAATGATTTCTTTTTGGGTAGCAGAGATTAGCTAGTTTGTCAGGAGAGGGACAATCAGAAATTAAAGTAGTACGGCAGAGGAGGAGTAAAACAAACAGAAAGGTAGAATAAGGTCAAGATAGAATAAAGCAGTTAATATACAGAAATAGTTTAGGAGCACCCAGGTGCAGCTTAATGATTTTTAAAATTATTTTCTTGAGTTTTCTATGTTGTTCTACTATAAGTGTAGTTTGGACAAATACAGTTATTTAGTTTTTTGGGGTTTTTTTTTTTTGTTATTTGGCCAGTCCTTGCTAAAGCTGTCTCATCCCTGACAGGAAAATGGGGAGGGAGCAAGAGCTGTTATTACTGCATTATTATGTGCCTGAGGAGCAGCGGGTGATGCAGGTGGATGGTGAGTGCTGCAGTTCCCTTAGGCTCTTCCTCCCCTGCACTGTAAAATTAATGTACAAGGAGTACATCTGTGCTTATGGCTCTATGTTTTTATTTCAGCAATGCACAGAAACATATTCATAGCTTTTTAAACGAGTTTCATTAATTAAGGACTTGGGTTCTGGCTTTTAAAAGTCATGGCTATTTATTAGCTGCTTGTAACAGATTATTTCTAGCATAAGTGATCCATATGCTGGATTTTGTAATATCAAGGCACTTTGTAATATCAAGGCAAGTGAGAAAGTAGACTATTTTACTTTTAACAAGAATTTAGCTCTCTCTCGTAGTAATTTTTGTGGGTGGAATCTGAAATATCAGGAGAAGAATAGCAGTGCACAAGCTGGTGCTCCCTGTAGTTATTTGGTCAAGTGGAAATGATATAAATTCCTGTCTTGTCATTCAAAAGGCTAAAAATGGTCCAGATCACCAAACTCTCCCCTCCCCCTTTTTTTTTTTCTTCTTTGTAGCATATCCTTCACAGATGATTATAGTACTGAGTCAGACAAATGCAATTTGAGTGACTATCCATCTTGGCTCAGTTCTCCACTTGCCCTTGGTAGCTAAAGAAATCTATGTAACCATGGAATAATATTAGTTCTTCCAAAACCGAATGCAGCTCTGGGTTGAAACTACTCCCACAGATGCTGTAGTGGAACAGCTGCTGGAATATCACAGCTAAAAATGCTTCCTTGTGATATGGTTTGTTCTGGACGCAGCTCTTGTCCTTTCTTTATAGCATCTGGTGTAATGTTTATCAGAGCTGTAGCTCAAAATCTTATGGATCAAATATCTTTCTAATTCAAGCACTTTGTCCTCAGTGAGTTTGTTTCTCTTTTTATGTTATGGTGCGCACAGTACTGTCACGCTAACTCACATAGCAAGGTTTTTTTAGTATTCCCGTTACCTTTTCAAGTCCTATTTCAGGTCCTTTCGTTTCCTTCTCCAGGCTGACCGAAACTGCAATACTAAAATTACCTTCTGTTCAGTTTTTTTAATTCCTAATTGATTTTTTTCTATTCACTGATTGTTCTCACTGCTGAGGACATACACAGTCTCTTTTCTGATAGTTTCAGTTTCTATTCCTTCCAAACTCTGATTTCCCCCTGATTTTTTTTTTTCTGCTTTGTATTTGAGAAGATGACGAGTCTTTTGATCAAATGTAGATAGTGAAATAGGGAACCCGAAAACATAAATCAATGTGTATGTAATACACATTCTTAGTGGTTACTCAGCAATAATACTATTCCAGAAAAGGCAGCTTTGTAAGCATAAGAACTAATTAAATTTGTTTCCTACAGATTTTTGTATAATGGTTGACCAACTTTGGTGTCTAAGATACAAGGTCTAATGGAATCTTTTTTTTCCTGGAGAAACCATTTATAAGGCTCTCTCCTATATGGATTAACTGATATCTGATGAGGACTGTGCTTACACTCCGGAGTTTTCTTCAGCAGGAACTTATGAAATCTTTATTGCCTACCTGGTTTCTAAGACTTTTGGACACTTAAATATTTCTGCCCTCGGTGTCATAATTGGTTATGAATGACCAAGCATTCTAGTTCACAAATTATTGAAGGGTGACAATAGAGAAATACACACATAGATGAAGTAATTTTATTTCTCTTGGAAATGGTGCAAAACCCAAACCCATTTTTTTGTAAGTAGTCTTCAAAGCTATTAAATCCTTTCTGGCTCTGTCCTTTAGATTGGTGTAGCCCTAAGATAACTTGGTCGTTACTTTGGCTGAATGAAATCAGCATCTACAGCTTCACGGTATTTCTCTGTACCTATCTGTGGAAGCTTCAGTAGATTCAGAAAAATGTCCAACCAGCTCAGGATTTTCAGGGGATATTTAAAGTATCAGTGAGGAGAACTCGGGTTGCGATGGTGACAATGTAAGAGAGCAGGGAGGAAGGAAAAAAAAAAAAAGAGAGAACGTCCTGCTTGTGATTTGACCACTTATGGGCATGAGAGAGGAATCTTGGATTTAGGATGAGAATTCGGATTAGTTACACCCGTTGCTTTGCCCAGTTTAGGCCTTGCTCTTCGGAGCTATTCACTTTCAACTGTGTCTTGTTAATTTTCTAGCTGTATTGGGCATACATGTGCTGGATTTATATTCGTTAGCTTGCTTATTGGTGCAAGCTACTACAGCATAGGATTTAGTTTGGGCTAGCTTGCCTGTTGAACATCACTCAACCCATGCCAAATCCATTATTGGTATTAAGAAACTGCTACTTACACTACAGATAGGTATTTTAAAGCTAGTTGTCCTAGTTTGAGGTTTCGGTGGCCAGTCCAGCCCAAACCTCAACCCTAGTTTGTGTCTATATACAGTATATTGCAGTGGTTGCAGGATAATTGTGCATGTACAGAAGCAAGGCTCCAGTTAAAAGGCAGAGCTTTCTTTCCTTACTGCAGTAATATAAAGCCATCGGGCTTCCCTGTGAGTTTTGGCTATGTAGCAAATACTTTAAAAATCCAAGCTGATCTGAAGTCCTTGCAAGTTTTTACTTCACCTGAGGAAAGAACATGAAGAAGAAAGGGGCCCGTTTCCCACGAAGTCCGGGCAGATAATATTTATTGTTTAATGACTTAATTTATTTTAGTAATATTAGTTTAAATGATTTCATTTAATTTAGTAACAAAATTGAATTTGAAAACTAAAAAGTTTTAGTACTGGCATAAAACATTTTCAGTTCAGGACTTCAGTTGTTTTATTTTGTTTTTAATCTGAGTACCCAGTGAAATCTCTCTAACTGTTTATTTGAAAGACAGCAGTGGTGGTGCTGCAAGAGAGCACGATGTTCTTTTGGGGATGAGAGCCCCCCTCCTGCGCTCCTTATAACAGCTCATTTTGTCCTTTTGCAATATAGTAATTTTAGTGCTTTGGAACTTTATGGTAGTTATCCTGAATAACAGCTTCATATTTCCAAGCACAGTTTGAAGCTGCCAGGAAAAATAAACTTGCATTTTCAGCTCATTCAGAGCAACAGTAACTAGGGGTATTTCAAACTGGGGGAAAACTGAGAAATTGGAAACTAAAGGCTGGCCTGGTAATTCCAGGGCATCCTGAAATATCATTTTTATGAAGTTATATTTAAAGTGCTAAAGATATTTGAATCATGGGGTAATGAGTCTATAGTTTATAATTTTTGAAAGCTGTTTTCTTTCATCTAAGTATGATTTCTTTCAATTTATCCCAATATCTCAAAATGTTTTTTTTTCTTTTCCCTTTTTCTGTAATGCAGGGGATTCTTATTTTTTTGACTTAAACTGTTTGCAGTTTTCTGATCCAGCTTTCTGATTTTCATCAGTCATTGTGTTAAAACCCTTGTAACAGTTGATAATTGAAGGAAAGGTTAAAGCGTGTTTTAAGCTCTCAGTACACAAGCACATGACTGTTCTTCCAGCTGCTGCCCCTTTTCCATCTTTCATGTCTCCAAGCTTACCGATACCTTTTTATGTTGTTTGCTTTGAGGTTGTCTTTTTAGCTGTATTTTGAGTGTCCTCTGATCTAGCCTGAATTCTAACCATCTCCTCTCAAATGCATTTATGCTGTGACCCAAGAACAGGGTCAGACCTGTCATGTTCAGGGGTCTGGGATCTGCGCTGATACTCAGATGCTTACATGTCCCCTGCTGAAGTGCCAGACCTGCTTGTGTTGGTCTGGCTGGTTTATTTACTCAATATCCATTGCTTCTGTGGGTTCAGTTCTGCATCACCTGTAAACTGACTGAGCGTTTTTTTTCTGGAGGTGAGAATGAATAAAATATACAGAATTAACTGATATACTGAGTAATAAGTATGTGTCAAAGTCAGAGCACATCTGTCTGTCCATATTTATGAAGCTTTGCTTACTGCAAAGATTAATAATTGATCACTTAGAAAAGTATGGTTCTCAATTTAAGAAGTTGTCTTTCAATTAGATGTGTATTACGTACTCTGTTTTTTTTTAATCAGTGACGAATACTTCATACCTAGTAAATGGGTTACATTTTCCACAACACTCAAGTGCCATGGACACTACATCATAATAATTAGTCCCTTACTCATTTAAATTACTTTTGTAAAGATTGCTGGATTACATCATTCTATCTGCTTTTCACTTTTCATCTTGCCTACTTCAATTGGATAGGAGTTGTCAAAAAAACACAGTAAATACAATTTTTCTGGCTCAGGCGATAACAAATCCATTAAGGAAATAACTTTGTAAAACACAGCATTTTATTTTAAATTAATACATCAAAAGTAATTCGGAGGTGCTTCAGTTTAGAATTCCCGTGGGAGTTCCCACATTGTAAATTGCATAATTGGTGTATCTTGTGAAGTTTCCTGTAAATGAAAGTAGTGCTGTAGCTTGATTTCATTTTGCTAATGTAGAATTTTGTCTTTATTATTTGTTAAGGCAATAACATTATCAGATCATAAATGCTCCAGAGCAGTAAACGGCTTAAACTGTTCAGATTTATTAGTTTTATTTAGTGTCATTCTGATTTTTTTGTTTACTTTTTTTCTTACAATTTTATGTTTTTCTAGATGCCCCGGGATGAGACAGTGTGTAAATACTGTGGAGTCAGCTACTTGATACTTCATGAATTTAAAGTGATGGAAGAAAAAGTAAAAGCAATGGAGAAGGAGATTAAATTTTATGAAGGAAGTATAGAACGGGAAAAAGGACTTCAAGCAGAATTGCAGTCTCTTTACCAAGACCTTGAACACTATCGAGCTGACAGTGAATCAAAAACAGAAAGGTCAGAGCGTATTATCTAGTCTGATGTTATTCTCATGGATGTGTGTTAGCTAATTTCATTCCAAAGAAGTTTAAAATATAAATAAGATTTGTCTTTCATCAGATGTAACACATATACTGTAACAATTTAAATTATCTTCCATAGTATTCTCTGGAAGCAAGTTTTAAATTCCTTAATAGTTTAGAAAGAGCCAATGTATTTAAAGTGAAAGAAAAGCTAGAAGGCATGTCCAAGGTATTTCCCTTGCACACACTCCCAAAGGGAAATGATCAAATATTTCATCTTATTGTTTTGGAATAAAATTGTAATATTTTAAATGAAGTTCCACAATAGTGGGAGTTGCACAGTTCCGAGATTTGTACGTATTGTCTCATAGTAACGCGGTAAAAAATTACCAGTGTTCTTACTCTAAGAAGCTTGCAGTTTATTC
The DNA here is from genome assembly GCA_025769975.1 of Gallinago jamesoni. Taxonomy (NCBI): domain Eukaryota; kingdom Metazoa; phylum Chordata; class Aves; order Charadriiformes; family Scolopacidae; genus Gallinago; species Gallinago jamesoni. Next base: position 8,915,952 of record JAOQGH010000051.1, on the reverse strand, counting down.
CCTGAAGGGATGATACAAAATACTAAAGCAATTATGAAAATCTTGGGTACTGTCTGTGGTGTTGTTCCTGTTTGTATGTGAAGATCCCAATTAAAGGAGGAGTTTTGTACTCTTAAGAGCTCCACTAGTTAACAACAGATCTCATAGCCACATTTATATTTTTAGGGCACAATGATTAGAACCTTTAAGTGTGTTCTCTTTCAGCTCATGTTTACAGGCTTTTGTTGTGTTCCGCTTCTTTATCACATCATGATAACTTTAAACAGAGAACAGGAAGTCATACTTCAAACGTGCAGTCCAGGCAGCAGCAGTGGCTGCGGAACCTGGTGTCCGCTTGTGTCAGGGTTTGTGCCACCATTATTAGAGTGCCATTGGGTTAGCAACCATGAACTACAAGCTAGCTTGTTAGCTTTGATTTGTCCATCCTCAGCAGTAACAAGTGATCTAGAACTCATACCATGGGGCATTTTGAGTATTAAGGTGCTTTCAAGAGATTGTACTGGAGTGCTTTGGAAACACTACAGAAGAAACAATGATAGTTTGTCTATAGGTAAAGCATTCAAATCCCTTTTTTTATCCCTTTTTTTTTGGGGTGGGGGCAGGGAAGGGGATCACTCACTGGTAAGAATGTAACCTTATTATTACTGGATTTAGTTAGGCTTGTGTTTGGTACTATTACTAACAGAAGATTCATTTTAAAACACAAGCTCATCCAAATTCAGCAAAATGCCTATAACTTGTGGATCACTCTATGCATATTGTTTCTTGCAAATTTTTTTTTTTTCATTTGAACTGACCACCTTCTACCCACTCCCCCACCCCCTCCAATATTCAATGTTTTTTTTTGGTTTAACATCATCTTTTTGAAGAGTATATTTGCTCCTTATTTCTTTAATGGCTGTGGATGAGGGTTATGGTGGCAATATTCAGTGTGTTAGCAAATGCAGTGACAGCACATTCTTTTTGCTGAGGATCATTTGCCAGAGGTAAACTTAAAATTTTCATTTAGCTGACTTTTTGTCATAAAGCTGGAACAGTTAATAAAAAACTTTATCTCTACTTTTTTTTTTTGCTTAAGGCTCAACTTGATTTAAAACCTGCTGAAATCAAGTGGAATACTTTCAGTGGGCTTTCATTTAGGCCATAAATCAGTTATTATGCCTTGTTAAGTAACTTATCTGAATATTCCTTTTCTTTATTATCCTGGGCTTCTCTTGTTACCTTGTGTTGTTGGCATAAACTAACTATTCAATATACTATCTTCTGTTTCTTGCAAGGTTGACAAATCATTCTTCCCAAGCTGCATATGTTTATCAGAAGCCAAATATGCCTTTTTTCTTCTTCTTCTTTTTTTAAAATCTCTGGTAGACCAAGAGATTTAATCTTGTTTGTTGCAGACTGTTTCATTTTTATATTCCTTTTAGGTTAAAGTATTGCTATTGTTTGTGTCTGTGGTTAACCTTGAAAGCCACCTGGGAACCTGAGCTTTTGCAGAAATTAGTTATCTACCCTTTGGGATTTTGTTGGAAGAAGGGGAACCTAACCATCATGCAGTTAACTATACTGATTCGATTTAGCTATTCAAGTCTTATTCTTATTCCATGTTAAAGTTGCTTTAATTCCAGAATACTCGCATGCATACTATTCCTGAAAGGCTGTGGCCAGCCTGAAGTATAACGCCAGTCAATACATGTGCCCACTTGAGGTCCTGCCTTGTCCTCTGTGCTACTGGCTCCTCTTCTATGAGATACTGGCTGTTATCTGCAAGAGCAGTGACTTGTGCTTGGTTAAGCTGAAATGCTGGTGTGTCATTTGACTAACCATTTTTGGTCTGTTATCTATTTAAACATATTAGTAACAAGCACTTTTATTCGTTGGAGTTACAAGTATGATTGTATTTAGCCATGTCTCTGTGTGGGACTCTCCAGATTCCTGGAGTCCCTAGAGCTGAGTTTATTAACAGGTTTTCTCTGGTAGTGGCTTTTGACATTTATAACCCTGCATGACGGGTACACTGTATTTTTGGTCTGAATTTTGATAATTCTCACAACGTCCAATAGAGAAATGTAAAATAGACTTAAATACTAAAAATGCTTTTTACAGGTATAGCAGTGCTGAATATCATGACTGTGGCAAGAAGCAAAAATGTTTTTTGTTTAGACGTGTGAAGAGGTGTACAGATACTCTTAGTGAGTCCTATGTCAAAGATCGCTTGTCAATAGACTCCTGAAAACTTTTTTACAAATCTGGCAGGAGGAGTTGTTGGTTACTACCATGAGACTTGTGCTCCTGAAGCTGGTAGGTGTTGAAAATTTTATCCATAGATAATGACATCTTAAAGATCATGTAAGCCTCACATTTTAACTTGTGGAAACTATTTTTCCATAGTTGTGCTTTTTTTGTGTGTGTTTTCTTGAGTTTGTTAGTTCCTACCCCAATGGCAAAACTTAATACCATGGATAACATTTTGTCTAAAGAGACTTTGCCTAAAATAAATCTTTCTTTTTGCAACATCATTGCTTAGGAAAGCAACAGCAACTACCTGGCTTGGTAAAGTCTAAACTTGTAATGAAACACTGAAGTGACGGGGCAGTGACAACAGCACACAGCTCTACCCTTAGCTACCAACCTACATGGCAGTTTGGTTGGAATGTCATGTGGTTTCTTTTCCTCGGAGACTGAAAATACTGGAAATGGGGAGAGGTACATGCTTTAAAAACTCTGTCACCATGTTAAAAATAGGTTTTGAAGGGAAAGAACACAAGGGAAAAAGGTCACTTTAATAGTTTGTTGGTTTTTTTAACTATGTCTGTTTCTGTTGAATATTTAGTGATAAAGTGGAGTTGAGTTGGTGTAAAAAATTATTGAGAGCCAAATCTGGATGAAATAAACAAAGATGTAAAGAACTAACCTTTCCTTTTCTGAATGGGCTTTAGGGCATGCAGTTGGTTATTCTTATTATATGCCATCATATGTGGATAACTTGGGAGATTGCACATCTTTTGACTGTTTTAGGAAGCCTGACTAATGAACAAAACATTATAACCACTGCAGCACTGTAATGTATTTTCAGAATTATGTTGGTGTATCATCTAATACATAAGAAGAAAACCGTTCATAAAGTAGTGAGTATTCTTCATGATGCTGCAGATGTTCTGTGTGAGTCTCAGGTGTGTGCTCCTTCCATAGCTGCTTGGAAGAGACAAGTAAATACAAGTGCCAAGAGGTATCAGCTGGGCATGGGGTTCAGTGAATCCCTGGGTTTCACACTCATCATTTCCCAGCAAAAGGAAATAATGCAATGGTTTTTCATTGAATATAAGTACTGGATTGAAATACTAAGTGAGAATATACTAGTTGCTGGATTTTTTTCTAGGTCTTCATGCATTTAGTTCTACTTTTAGGTAGCTCAAGCTGCAGCATTCAGAAGGGCACAAGAGCTGGTTTGTACGTGGAAATGCTGTGTGTGGGAGTTTTCTGAAGAGAGGATATGAAGTTTTACCAAGAAATAGTGCCTTCAACTTTTTTGTTGAATCCATTTTGTAAATAACATAACAGTATGTACTTCTCTAGCTACATGATAATTTTAGGGTGTACCATGAAAAAGCAGCATTTTGTATAATGCCAAGTGTTTTAATATGTTCTTTTTAATAGCTGCAAAGTGATCTGTATGTTTTGCCCTGATGGTGTCATCACAATGACTCGGGTATGGCTCAGGCTTATGCAGAGGGCCAGCAAAAGGCCTAACAAGGTCTGTGGGACCCAGGTCCTGTGTTCACCTTCCGTACAGCAGTGAACTTCACTTTTATTCTTTTATAAAAAAAACAAAACAAAACAAAAATCACTGATCAATCTGGTAGTCTCAAAAAGCCAATCAGCACAGTGCTATGAAAAGTATGTTGGAGCCAGTGTCTTCCCAATAGGATCCATGCTTCTTACTACTGATGAGCAATAGCTCAATCCCACTCTTGTGTTAAAATTGTGGTTATTCTACTTTTGACAAGGTTTTTTCTATTAACATGATTAAGTGCCAAGATTGGTCATTAATAAGCAAGACAAATTCGTTTACAATGATAGTTCATAAAAGTGATTCATAAGGTGCAAAACTCTGTAGTAATGCTCAGCCTTCTCCCAAATTCCTGAAGAAGTGAACTTTCTTCTGGCAAAACAAAACTCCTTATCTGGAAGAGGCTGAAACAGCAGTCAGTGGAAAATGCAAAAGACAACATGAAATCTGCATTTTTGCTTCTATGCATACTTTCCATGTATATTTCATTAAAAATATTTTCATCTTTAATAGGTAAAATTAAAATTTAAAGTTACATTTAGAAAGTTATCACAGAGAATGGTGCCACGTAATACAAAAATGGCCTTGAGAGGTGTTTACTGACAAGAAAGCTCCAGAAAAAATTCCACATCAGTCTATGCGTGCCTCCAGGCTATCTTTTCTCAGGAAAATAAAAGTGGTTCATCTCCCTCAGTGCAGGTTTTTGGGTTAGGCATTTATTTTCAGTTCTTTCTCTGCTTTTTGTTTGAACAGTTCATGCTGCAGTTCTTGAGGTTTTCCAGTTTCAGTGCTCCCAACCATCTGCAATTATGGGGACTAGTTCCTCTTATACCCTTGCACAGTTCCAGCGCTGAGTCTGTGCACAGCATCACGTACAACGGCAAAGGCCATATTTACCCATTTGCTAGGGAGAGACCAAGAGGTCATTGTGTCACTTAACCCATTGTGGACAGCATAATTACATATGAGAGATTAAAGTAATGCTTAGGTATTATTTTATTATAACCTGGTTGTGATCTTCATACTTTGTCAGATAATTGAATTTGTGTTTAATATCCTGCATTGAGTAGTAGATAGAAGAAAATGGTATGATGCACATTTGTTTAGTTTTTTTCCTTTCCTTTAACAGGTGATCACTTATATGTCCACGCTATAAGCTGAAGTTAAAACTTTCAATTGCTTGGGTATAGTGAGTTACTGTCTATTTTGTGACTGCTGGTTAAAAGCAAGAATGACACATCAAGAAGCTTTTAAAAAATACTTTTTTGTGCTTCCATTTACCTCCAGTTTATAATTTGAGACCTGTAAGCTTGATCCATAGTTGTAAGATGAATCTGAGTATAACTGCAAAGCCTTAAACAGTTTCATTTAGTACATACTCAGATAGAATGTTTCACTGAATTCCACAGGGGTTCTGCTTTTATTATGTTTTGAAATGAAATTTGAAAGCTTTGTGGTTATTTATGGATGAAGGTTAATATATAGAGTGCATGTGCATACAGGACGAGGTGTTATGTTCTGGAGTTCTCTATGGCCACTGAGCAATGAAACTTGGATGAGACCAGAGGGTGAACTCAGGCTAATCCTTGAATACCGAGACATCTGTTTTCTCTTCTGTTTTTGACTGCCTTGTGCGCTTGACTTGGCTTTTAAGACTGCAAGACAGAAAGGTGGCTACCCAGATTAAAATCTGGGGTAAGCTCTTTGACCATGGCTGCATTCTGAAGGATTCTTTAGTAAAGGGAAGAGATGAGTAAGGTCACTTGCTGCTCTAGGTCACTGGGTTCTGTGGATTTGGCGGTTGAGGAACCTCTCATGAGAGGGAAGATACACAAAAGGGTTCTTACGTTTAGTAAGAAAGAGGCAGTGCAAAGGTAGGTTTACTTATATTGAAACTGGTTTAGAATTCAGAGGAAGAATTTAGTTTCCATTTGCATTCAAAGATATAATAATGTATGTAACAGAGTTGGCTTGAGCAGTAAGACACTTGTCTAGTCTGAAAAAAATCCAAACACATAAAGCAAAATATATTTGTATCATGTTACAGAAATGCAATGTATTGTCTTACTTCATATAATGATACGGTATCTGCTGTACCTGCAAATTCTAGAAACTAAGAAAACTTCTGCTTTGGAAGTATACTCAAACTTACACCTTGGGAAACTTCTCTTTGAATTTGCTAGTGCAGATCTGTAGTATAAGTAAAAATTCAGCCATAAATTTGCCTTGGCATCTTTTTTTTTTTTTAATCGAATTACTCATAACTTTAATATGTATATATTTTTTTTACCTGAATCAATATAACTCCACTGATTTCTAAGAAGTTATTCCTGAGTTACACTGCTCCGACAGTACTGAGTATGACTGCTATGACTGAGATTATGTAAACTGTGGTTACTGTAGGTGAAATTGGTAGCTGGATTGGTAGCTCTGGGAGATTAAATTTTGGGTTTCTCTGAAGATAAACTTTGAAATGCTTGTGACAAGACAGTTATCTTTTTATCATTGTTTTTCAGACCTTTTCCAGAGATTTACCTTTGCAGAGCAAAATTTATCCAAGCTGTCTTCGTAATACATCTTCTATTTCTGCTGAGATAATAAAGATAGATAACAATTAATGCAAGATTTGAAATGATTGTCAGCTTACGTGGGACTTGATGGAGACCTTCACAAAGAGCCTCTTGATTGGTTGTCAGAGATAATTTTCATTTGCTGTCAAATTGACAGCCTGCAATCAAGAGGTGAATGAGTCTGTAGTGGCACATGAAAACTATTAAATAATCATGTCTTAACTTGAATACTCTTTGCTGAACAGAATATAAAACAAGACAGTTATGGGGAAGCTTGTGGATGATGTTACGTGTAGTGAGTTTCAGACTCTGCAATTTTATACATATTCTATGCCAAATTTATGAATGAATAGTCTGTTTCTTCACAGGGATGGATGCACACTGACCTGTCTGTTGGAAGGAATGCAACATATTAAAACAAAAATGAGCAACTGTTGTCTCAGAGAAGGTCCTAGAGTTTCATGGGGCTGAAAATACTGTAGTGAAACTTTTTTCATTGACAGAACGTTCCAGCCTCCGCTGGGCATACTGTCCCTGCTGACTCCAGACAACCAGGGATGCAATTCTTCCATTGGGTTTGAGTGGGTCCCGCTGGGGCTCGTACAGGGGCTGTGTACCATGGAGTCTGCAAAGACGGGGTTATTTCTTCTGATCGTAACTTCTGTGAAACACAACGTCTTAAATTCAAACAAACGTGGTAATTGCTCTTGTCATTACTTCTAGGACAATGAGTATATTTGTTTGCTGGCAAGAATCCCTTGCAACTACTTATTTATTTTTCTCATGCTATTTCTTTCTTTGTCAACACGAGTAGTTAACATGTTGTAATTCAACTCCCACTCTGGGCAGGCTTCCTCCTGTATTCACCAAGAAAGTATGCTGGCGGCAAAGACAGGATGCTAATCTTCACAGTTTATGTGAACTATAGGATAGAGGACAAGATCAGTATGTTCTCATGATTCTCTTGTAATGCCAGTATTTAATGATCCATTGAACTTTTGCCTTTGTGCTAAACATCACCAAAATAACAAGTTTATTTTTCTTCCTTCTTATGATGATAATAGTAAACAGAGTGCAACTGTCTCTCCTTCTCCACCTGTTCTTTTGTGCGCAAATGACCAGAACATACTGATAATGTCCCTTTGCACTCTGAGGCTGTGGTTCTCTGCTAACCTCATTATATCACATCTCTGGAATGGAAAGAGTAAGAAAACGTGTCTGCACATACTTGCAAGTTTCTTTTTTAAACCAGAAGATCTTCAAATACTGCCTATTCTGGAATGAGTAAGATTAGAAAATGAACATCTAGTCTCCCATGGATTTTGAAGTTTTGATTTGCTGTTGCTCTATTGCGTGACAATCACTGCTTTTTTTTTGCCTTTTTTTTTTTTTTTCCTCAAGCTATAGTTAACAGAATATACCATCTGCAAAGGTAAATTTGAATTCATGTGAGTGTTAAGGGAATGGCCATTTCCTCATTACTCTTTGACACCAATCTTACTCTGCTCTCACATGTAAACAAACAGATTTTATTCTTTCCCCTCCTGCCCTTAACACTCAAAAAATTTAAGGTAGGTATGGATAAATTCTCCTTGCAAGGAGAATCTCCTAATGCCAGAAATGTCTTCAAGTTTTTTATAAGTTTTATCTTTTTATGTTTGGGGTTTTTTTTAATTGTGAGTTGTTTTTTTTCCCCTCCAGTGATCATAGTTGAGCCCAAACAACTTTTGTAACTACTGGATATTCAGTTTTGGTTTTCACAGAGCTCTACAGATCCAGGTTTCTTTATCAAGACTTTTTTTTTTTTTTTAATTGCATTTTGGTGCAAATCTGTTGTAGGTGATCTCTCTAAAACAGTAACTAATGCACAGTAATATTATGGCTTATTTTTTATTTATGATTTTTTATTATACATCACTTTCTTTTGCTTTTTAACAAGGAAGGAAGGGCTGAGGTAATGCTTCTGCCATCCTTTGGTTTTGTAAACTATTTGTTGATTCAAATATTAATTATTCACTCATGATAATGAGTCACCAATAGACAAATAGGTCACTTACTCTGCTTGCAGTAGGTCAACAGTAAATGTTGAAAACTTAAAGAGACTGTTTTTTAACAGTTGCTTATTGTAGTTGTACCTTTGGGGAC
>JAOQGH010000051.1:8850459-8907350 GCA_025769975.1 Gallinago jamesoni | reverse complement strand
AAATAAGTCCCAAGCTGTTGAAATAACAATGTTTAGACTGTATTTATTTACACTATGATAGCTGTGCTTGAAAAATAAGGTCAGAGCTGCTGCTATAATGAAAAAGTTCAAAGGATAAATTTTAGAGGCGAAGAAAAACTTGCAGGTCAGCTGTGTGCTCCATTGAACTGGGCAGTGGTGTTTGCTGGGGCTTAGAGTCCTGCATGAAGGTGGGATGTATCCAAAGCAAGCCGGAGACCAGTGTGTGCTGCTGCGCACAGCTGTGCGGTGATGGAAAACAGCCTGTGCTTCCCAGGGGCCACCCTCTTCCTCCTCACCTGTGAGCAGGTGATGGTGGTAAAGGAAATGCTGGGTCCTTTCTCTTGTGTCTTGTTGTAGGCCTGGGTTTTATTCAAAATGCATGTACAAAACTTGAAGCAATTAAAATGAGAAGATTGTTCAGGTGTTAGTAAGTGCACTCCTGAGCAGACAGCATCTCTGCATGCTTCCAGATGACTGCAGGAATCATGAGTCTCCTCTACAACTGGTGTGGGAATGGGCTGACTGCACAAATGAGGCTGTGAGAGTGGGAAATCCCATCACTGGGAAAAGTCCCTGCTGGATCAGCCTCATTTGATGAGGCATCTCGTTTTCCCCCCTTTTCTGGGTGGGTAGTGCTTCTGAGACAGAGCAAAGGGTGCCCCTTCTCCCTGGCAGGGTGGCCAAGGCGGGGACTGGGTAACGTGGTTTCACAGCCTGCTGGCTGTGAATCAAGCTGTTAGTCTATGGTGGTGAAAGAATGTTTACTTTTTCCCCATTTTGTACTTATTATATATCTTGAGTTGAATATTCTTGTACATAATCATGAGCATGTATTGCATTCCTGTTCTTTTTTCCCCCAGCAAAGATATTCTAATTCTTCAGGGTCATAATAAATTTAAATAAGCAGAATTGAAGCACGGATGTGGCAAATGCTAATTTGCATTTTGAATAGGAGGGAGGGTGTGTAGTGAATTTGTGAGTCCTGATAATAGTAAGCTTTATTTTTTTCCCCTGCTCCCAGATTTAGGATCTTTTTTAGTATCAGATTTGATGTAAAATTTGGAAAGTTTTCATCTGTACTGTAATTTAAATATCCATTACGTGTTGTTGTGATGAAGCACCCTGGAAGACCAAGGAGGAGAAACTATGAAAAAACTTTGCAATCTATTCAAGGCAAATAATTAGAGAGAGGTGTTGTGACAGCGTCTCCTTCAATCCTCTTCTGTAAGATAATTGCTTGCAGGCATCCCAAGAGGTGTTAGGAGAGGGAGAGGAACCCAAAGAGAGTTGAGGCTTTGGCAGGAGGCTAACACCCAGCCAGAATTTGTCAGTTAGAGCCACCAAATCATTGCCATCCTACTATGAATTGTGGTAAAAACAGTGTTCTGAGCCCAAAACCTGTTGGGTGGTTTGTTTTGTGTGTGGTGGTTTTTTGTTTGTTTGTTTGTTTTTTTTGTTGTTGTTTTTTGGTTTTTTTTTCTCTGAAAGGAAGGGGGGGAGTACAGAAAAGAAATGTGTGTTTTTTTCTGGTATATTGTGGGTCAAGCTAGGGATGTGGAAATCTAGCTCTAGTCCAGAACTTCCTGCTGTATCCTTAAGTCTTCTTTAATAAAAATGTAAGAAAATAATCTTGCTAACTTGGTGGTTTTGACCATTTCGATGCTAACATAGAATAACATCTGGTAGAAACATTTTTTTGTGATGAGTTTCACTTTAGCTCTTTAAAATGCTGTTGTTGAGCGACAGAAGCCTTTATTTCCAGTTGGTGTAAAAATAATGAAAGATACATATTTTACCTGTGCTTTACATTTGCTAATTAATTCAGCAGTACAAAAGTACAGTTCCATAATCATGAACGCAAAACTCAAGGCAAAGGGAAACAAGAGTGACAAATTGGGATTAATCTTTTGCAAATGCCTGAAATTAAGAAATAGATAAAATCTGAATGTGAAAAAAAATTACATTAACAGTAACCAAATATTTAGTATTTGCTGTTGGTTGACTTTAGATAATTTCCCCTTCAGCTTAGATGAGCTCTCCATTACCCTTTATCTCACATCCTTGTAGTTGTGTGTCAAACCTATGCAGCTCATTGTGGTATCGCCCTGCTGGGACAAGGTACCCACTGTTTAGGTATTGCAGCCCCTACTCTGGGTTCCCAAGTTGAACTTTAAACTGAGATTTTCATAATGGCATATGTGTTTTTGGAGAATGAATGAATTCTGTGTTGCATCTGTGAACGAACACTGGATTCTTAAGATATTTAAATAGTATTGCCTTTGAGTTGATATTGGGCATATACACTTCCACTTTATTTTACGAATCTAGTATCAGTATTATTTTGAAAAAGTTGCTAAAGGGACTCCTACAGTGACCAGAAGATTTGATTCACTCCATTTGAAGATCTGATACTTCAGTCTGAAAAATGTGATTATCATCTTTGAAAAGACTTTCAGCATTTTTGTAATTTAAAGCTGAAACAAAAGTTAGAGGTTGGTTGGTAGTACAAATAATACATTTTGATTATTTTATTTACATCTATAGAATAAAAACCCTGACAGTGGAACTGAAAAACAAACAAGATGAATTAAAAAATGTGAAAGAAGATTTGCAGTATTTCCAAGAAGAAAAGGAAGCTGCCTATAAGCAATCACAAGTGCTCAGGTAAGAACGCAGAAAGAAATGCTGTTGTTGTGCCTCCTGTGCAGTCAGTTGAGAGGATTCAGTGGAGATGCAGGCACAGGCAGGGAGAATACTGTGAGTAAGAAGAGTGTTTGTAAGAAACCTAGTGTTTCTTGCTTCTACAGAATATAGCAAGATGCTGTAATGTTAGCATATGTAACTGGAAAACATCATTGCTGATTGCTGACGTTATTAGCAACAGGATAAGTTCTTTACAAAGTTAGAAACATTAATTAACACTTAAAAGTAAGCTTGGACATAGTCATTGAAACATTTTTGCTCTGATTTCTCAGTAAAAAGTGATTGTAGAGTTTTCTTAGTTTGTACATATACTTTCTAAATCAACATTTAGAAGGGAGAAATTTCTTATAAGTATATTCAATGTACAGCATTTCATACACTGAATTATTGTAACACGATATGCTATGAATTATCATATAAGAGAAGAGTAGTTGTCAAGTTTACTTTAGTTACCAAGTTTACAAATTGTATATTTTTACATATCTGGTGTTATTTTTGTCTTGCAGAAATACACTGGAACACCATTGCTCAACTCTGAACAAGGCTGTCTCACTGTTTCCTTTTATTAGAGGTGAACTAGACAGTATTAAAGAAGCAATCTCCAGTAATCTAGAGAACTGGGCAGCCCTGAAAGAAGAAATTTTTCTACAAATAAAAACTGTTAGCAAAGAAGCTTTGACAGGTAAATCATCATCTTGCAATAATTTTGGGCAAGATAAAATATTTTTTGGTAGTTGAGTGTAACACAGTAAATTAGAAGGTAAAGCTAATTTGATTAATTTTTAATTCTGACATTAATTTATCCATGTCCAAAGTAGCAGAAGATGCTATCTACTGCTGTGACACCATGTGAATATAGTTGATCTCAGTCCAGTCCCTGTTGGATTAGTGTGCTGGACTAGCTGTTTAGTCAGCCAAGTCAGACTGAAATGGAAGTAATAGAAATGCTTACCATGATTTGAAACATAAATAATATGCTTACTTAGGAGCATATTGATTTGCCTGCAACACAAAGGCCTGGAGATAGTCTCATTTACCTTGTGTCTCCTAATGCCAGTTTTTCGCACATACTTACATACACAAAGGATACTATACAGCAATGGTATAATGTCCTTTTGTGGAGCTGCTTGATAGTCCTCTAGTGCCACCCCCTCATTGTGTTGGCAGGATCCACCTCGTCCCTTGAGCAACCCACTGAGTACACATTAAGTTGCCTTGAATGCACGAGCCTCTGCTTACGAACAGACCTGCACCCAACATGTAGTAACTACTCCCTCTTTCCATTCCTTAATAAGAACAAGTCATACCCAAATACAGCTGTCTTTATCTGAGGGGTCTTTGGGATTGAAAGGGGCATGGAGCAGCCCATGGGCTGAGAATAATTCACTTGGCCCACAGCCTGCTTCCTGCTCAAACAAGGGCAGCCTTCAGGAAAAGGGAGCAAGTCACAACTGATGGCTTGTTCCTGAAGGTCGTGCCCAGCCCTCAGGCTGGCGGTCAGACTTGAAAACTCAGATTTATCCTTGTATACCATTTTTGCTTTGCCTCAGTTAAGAGATTAGTTTTGCTGAAAAAAGTGTGCAGTAGTGTAATTACAGACTGTACCATCCAGAGTATCAAAGTTCACTTTTGCAACTTTAATGGTCTTTGGACATAATTTTCATATATGCATTCTTTGCCTTACAGTTTTTCAGTGTGCTCTGTGTGTATGAGTTGATGAACTGCTATTTGCTCTGGAGGTTAGTTTTAACAGGGTTATAAGGTAGCAATGAAATACGTGGGCTGATGTCATGCTTTCTGTCCTTGTGAGAAGGAATATAAGGGCATGGTGGGTGATGTGATTCGCCTAAATCACTCCACTAGTGAAACCATGTGAACTGCAGCGCAAATTCACAGCTTAAGTGAAACCTGCATGCCCAGAGCTTCATTTTAAACAATAGCTCCCCAGTAGCCTATGCTTCCTGTGGAATTAGAAGTAATTTTTAATGTTTTCAATGATTGCTTTGTTCAGACTGGAAAGAAAAAATGGGGCAGCTGTGCCTCAGGAAGGAGTAGGCATGCATCCCACTGAGACAGCGCCTGGGTCCCAGCAGAGAGTTCGGGGCATCCTGAGCCTGGGCAGGAGGGCTTGTGCCTGCTGAAGATGAGCGTGACTGGAAAGTCACTCTTTAGTATTCAGTTTTTGTAAGAACAGTTAATTTAAATGTCAGTGTCAATATCACGCGTTTTGATTCATGACTTCATCTCCTAATTAGAGTGAGCACAGAAAGTATTCTGTGCCCCCGAGGATTCCTCTCTTCCTGTGCTCATTCTTGCTTACTTCTAGCTAATAAAGGGAGTATGAAGATGTGTTTATGCAGACTTTTTCAGGTTCAAAGAGATTCCTAACACTTTAAGGCTTCTTTTCTGGAGTATTTCTTGTTTTATGTGTTATAGTACAGCAAATATATAGAATATTTGTATGGAAGCAGAAGTGCAGCCTTTCAGGTTCTTATAATAATTAATTATATGTATACATGCCATGTATCCCTGACTGCATTCAGCATATCCCACTGAGAACAGTGCCAGACGGTGAATATTATATACATCCTTAAATTTAGCTTTCTCAATCAAAGCAATTTAGCCCCACCTTTTTTTTTTCTGTTTTTTTTTTTTTTTTTTTTTTTTGGCTTGAGAGTGCCATTCAAAAGCTTTTATAAGCTTTTATGTTCTGCTTTATGAGTTGTTTGTTAGTAACATATGGTAACATATTAACATCTGGTGGGGTGTTTTTTTTTTTCTTGTTTATTTTACCTTACTGTTTTTCCAGCAAGCTTTTCAGAACTTCTTTTCCATTCAGATTTTGAGAAGAAAACTGTTACATGAGATGCAACTCTATGCCTAGACCAGTTTGCTTGGTTAGTTTGAAAATAGCGTATAAAAGGCCTTGTATATGTACATTATTTAGCCTTGGTTAATTAAAAGCAAGTAGAAGGAGGTATAACGACTTAAAATATTTTGCTATTTACATTATTTAGTTTAGCAGTAAAAGGATTTAAGTATGGACTAGTTAGGAAAGATTTTAGTAATGGAATATTTGCACCACAGAAAGAACTTAGTTTGCACATATGTATGTAAGTATGAAACGTGTGATAGGTGACTTGACAATAGAATTAGACTTCATCTAACTTGAACATTGTGATTATTAATGTAAATAGAAGTAATACAAGTTCCTTGGACAACTGAACATTTAGGGCTGTAGTTGGAGAAGGCACAGAAAAGAATTGCAACTACTTTTGGAAATATTCAAATGCACTCATTAAGGATAACAGAATGCAGGAAAAAATAAGAAAATGTAGGAGACACTCTGTGTCACTGATGATTTATTTATTTACCTTGCAGTAAAAGCTACCTGGGAAATTTCCTGGGCACAGCTGCTCTTCCATGTTGAAGAGCTGATGAGAGATAAGGGTGACAAAGCCTGTCTTTAATATAATGAAGATGCATTTTGTGATTAGTTTAACAGCAGTAGTCATCTAAGGAGAGAGAAAATAAAATGTAATGTGCATGCCCAAACATCTTCTGAATGAAAAGTTTCAAATTGAGCTTTAGCAGAGGCTAATCTCCTTGATATCTTCTCAAATTAATTTTAAAATTCATCTGCAATTGTTTTTATATGTCAGCAATGGTTTGTGTGTCTTCTTAAGAAAAAAAAAAGCTTGGATCCATATATCTCAGCCACCTGTTTTTATTTCATGTGGAATATATATGTATTTTAATTTGATTTTGAGATCTTAGAGGAGATCCATATTATTGCTTAGAATAAAATTTATCTTATTTGTCAATAATATGTGTTTGGCTAAGTACAGGTTATCTGTGTAGAAAGATATTGCACAAAGAACTTATTTTGGCCATTTACATTCAGAAGTATTACTAATGTACATGGTTTACACTGATCCATAACCAAACTAGGGTTCCAGAACACTGAAGTCCTGAGACCGTAAATCAGTTGTAATAATTTTTAGCGAAGAAAGTAAATTTGACAACAGTCAATTATTTTTTTTTTCCTCCTCAGAAATACCCAAATTGAATCAAAGACTAGCAAAATCCCAGAGAGAGAACGAATGCCTCCAAGAAAAGGTAAAACATCTGACATTGGTGGCTGACACAGTTGAGCTGAAAACACAACAACTTCAAACTTCACTTGAGCAAGGGAATGAGCTACAAAGTAGGTGCCGTGAACTACAAAAGGAAACATTAGGTAAGATAATTTTGACATTTCAAGCAAACTTCCAAGTGAAATGAAACGCAAAAAAAATTTTTTTTAAAAGCACCTAAGTTATGGTTGTTACTGTGAAAGCACTCAACAGCTCAACTCGGGCCCAAATAAAATGTAGATGTTGTGCAGTCAGAAAGACCGTATGTCATTCTGAAGAGCCTATAACCCTGCTGGGAACATGAGTCAGCTGCGTGGGGGGGAAAAATGAAGGAAGGGAGGAAAACAATAAAGAAGGTGGTAATACAATTATGCTGTTACTTGTCATCTTAAGTAAAGTATCAGGGAGAGGGCTCTGAGATTAAAATTAAAAGCCATGCTCTTGTTTTGAGTGGAAGGCCAGGCAGGATTTTTCGCTATCAGCAACAGAACTGAAAAGTAGGTCAGGCTAAGCTGATCTCTTTTCTCCTAGATTCATTAAACTTGAGTCTGTCTAAAGATTTGCCCTTGATAGTTTGTCTCAAGACTCTGGAGAGTCCTTTTGAAACTGTAAGAGCAGTGATAGGACTTGAAATTATAATAGCTCATGAACTTTGTTTAGACAATGATGCATTGCAGAAAGATTATTTATATTAGCATCTCCTGAATCTCTTTTCTTTTTAAAGCAATATTGCATTCATGGTGCTGGCTCAGAAGCATTTTAAGACCTTCAGAATGTATAGAGGTGGTGCTGTTCTGGGCACGGTTTTGAGTCATCAAATTGGCACAGTAATTACCATGCTGCCTTATGCACAGTATGTAATGTCAAATTTAAAGCAGTAGCACTCGATGTTAGTCAAGATGAAGGAATTTCACTGATCCTTCGATACCAGTGATAATATCAAATGTGAGACTGCAAAGTAGAAGGCTGCAGATACCATCCAATGAGTTACTAACCCGTGTTGCTGAGGGCAGCCTTTATTTTTGTCACTGTTAGGAAATACTGTTAGGAAAGCTCCAGCAGTGATGTGTTTGAATGGTAGAAATGAGGAGATAACTCCATGGCATTTTACAGACAGTGTTTGTATAAGAAATAGATTTAATATGTCTTTCTTTTTGGGGTATTTAGTCAAAAAACTAACTTTGAATGAATAAATGCAAAATCAGTTAGATTTTGCTCTGACAAGATTCTTCTGTGGACTATTTACAGCATCCACTTTGATCTGTCTGTATTCTTGGGGAGTTGCTAAGTGTTGTAGTATCTCAAAATCTTGCCCATGATATTTTTCAGTAGGCTCATTGTCTGATTATAGCACACTCTTGTTTACTTAGTCTTCTGTTCAGAGTAAACTGTGGCATGCCAGATTTGGGGAGAGGGTCACCTTAAAAGTGTTTAGCTGTCAGTCATTAGCCACAGTATCTAATTTTGAAGACCTAAATAAATAGAAAGAAATACACCAATTCTATTTAAATTTCCTTTTTCAAGAAAATCTTGAACACTCTGTTGGACAGTGTGGGAAAACGGTACTTTTTTTATTTAGTTTGTATGTAAAAATCACTGAGACAGACTTTTTTTTTAGGAATCATGAAATTAAATTCTGGTAGTACAGAAATAATATCTGCTATGTTATTTTTTTGGAAAAAAATAAACAAGCTCCACATTATATATACATTTTATATATATATTAAAAATTTGTATTGTATATTTCAGAAAAGAGCCTGGGTACAAAAATAATAATTAAAACAGCAAAATTCCAAATAAGCTCAAGATAACATCATTAGAAAAGATAAAATTGAAGAAACTAACTGGTTGCACTGTTTGACTAAATCATGTTGCTTGTCCTAAGAGCAGGAGGTCAGCTGTGACTCCTCATGTTTTACTTGAAGCTTGTTTGGAAAAGATGCTAAAATTGCATTCATTTTTTGTTGAAAAAACAAGTGTGTTTCTCCTCCATTAAGAGATTTGTATTATATCAAAATAATATGTGTATATGTCTAACTTCCAGTTATTGGAACTTGACTATTATAATGCCACAGTCCGAAATTTGGAAATTACGTACTTTAGAATATTCTATGTGTTTTGTTTCTTAATGTTCACTTTCTGTCTTTACTTACACTGAAGTAGCCCTAGAGATGGAGTTGAGAGGCTCTTACTGTACTAGAAATCTCTCAAGCGTGTAGTATCTCTCAAAAGATGATGGCCAATGTGACTGGCTCAAAATTGGTATAAGTGTTGCAGATTCCATGGTAAAACTCACAGCAGTGATTTATCACTGTTGATGAAGCTTTGTTTTCTCTGCTATGGGGTAGCACTTACGGAAAGAAAGTTTGTTTGGTCTTTATTCTGGTCTTGTGCCATGTGAAGAAACTGTCCAGAAGTTCATTCCTACAGCAGTCTGGATATTCTACTAGAAATGCTGATAATTGCAACGATTTGTATGTCGCTTTGAGGATGGCTGTCACAGACACTTTGTTCACCAATGTTTTGGTACACGTTTCTTATGTGCTTATGTCGAGTCATGTTTTGGTCACACTGTATTCTTTAAGAAACAGTGAATGTAAAATGCTCAAATTCTCATTGTGCCCTAATACTTCACTTTCTTTTGTGTTCAGTATAACTGAAAAACTGGTTTCCACTTTCTTTTTAGGAATATCTTTTTCTCTGTATAAATAGACACAAGTACTGATAATTCATAAGCAGTTAGATCACTTATTATTTACCTTTCTCTAGAAATCTGAGTTTCTGCAATGTTTAAAATAGGTCTACCACTTGGCTGCCTTGAGAAAAATATAATTAAATTTGATATGCATTTTTTAGGTGGAATAATTAGTCAAAATAAAATAATATCAGTACAAAAATAGCTCCTTAAATATACTTTGACACTTGTGTTGAAAAATGTTTTCCTTTTTTTTAATACAAAATAAAAAACTCACGGATGACACAAATTGTCAGTGCTAGTACACAGACTGTTGTAGTTCCTCAGGAACAGTCTTTTGTACAATTTCCACAATTGTAGACTTTACTATTTATAAGGGGCCATGTTCAATATAATTCAGATAATTTTGCATGTTACTGAGTTAAATTTTTCTGGTGGAGTGGCTGTATGTGGGCATGTGAAACTGTGAACTCAGCAGTAGTTCACATGCATTCTTGGGAGCTGGAATGTTGGCATTCACTGCTGCTGTAGAAGGGCTAAAGTCCATTTAATTCAGCATCCTGTCCTTACCCCTGAAAAACACGGTGTGGTTCAAAGGAGGGAGCAGGGACTCTAGAACAGCAATTAGAGGATAATCTGTCTTCCTTACGTGTCTCGTCTTGATCTAAGACAATCTTTTAAGCTTTGAAATATGTGGTTTATTATCGTTACATAAGGTATTTGTATCGTTATATTTATGCTGATAAATTTACCCTTAGTTAGAATTCCCTTTTCGATTTTGTAAAGCTGTTTAACTTCAAAGTTTTCTATAAACAATGAGTTCATAGGTTGTTCATGTGCATTGTAAAATCACACTTTCTTCCTTGGCTTTCCCCACATTTAAATCCATGGAAAATTGTCTTGTTCTTATGTTAATAAGAAAGGTGCTCCCAGTGTATAACTGTTTATTTTTTTAAGAAAAGATTATTTGGTGTGTTATAAATATTTTTTGAGATGCTTGCATAGCTTTCTGGCTCACCTTCTCAAAATCTGAATTTATTTCCCTGAGTTGTTGTATTGCATCAGACCATCTAATCAAGCAGTCGGTTATATTTAGGTTTAATTTCTTGCCTTTAATTGATATGCATAACTTAGGGCACTAACTGTAGTACATATGAGTGCCACATCGTGAGCAGGTTCAGGCTAGCTCACATAGAACATCTCTACTTTCTGTGCTGAAAAAATCTGAGCTTATAAAGGAGTGCCTGTTCCAGAGGCCCTATTTCAGTTTGTGGATGATCTTGCCCTTTTCTTCTTTTTTTAAGTATTGCTGTATAAAAAAACCTAAGATTGCTCAACATTTCCTATAAGATGATCGCTGTTTTCAGTGGCTTAAAATATTATCAAACTTAAGTAATCAATTGTTTTTAATCTTAATTCCAGTAAAAATGATTATAGCTTTCACAAGGATGGGGTAGCCGGAAAAGTCACTGAATTTTATGATGTTTTACGCTGCAAAAAGTTTGTTGAAAACCCCACGAACCTTCTGTTCTCTGAAAATGAACTTTGAGACGGGAGGTTTCAGGGTGTTCTTGACATAGAGAACCAAGTTAGACTGACTTCTAAGCCTTTGAAAACTGAATAGGTATTTGTTGGTGCTAAGATCTCTGTGGTTTTGTGAGTCTCCAGAATATACAAGGGCTGGGCAGCACATTCCCAGGCCTTGCTTGTTGTGTGCTGCTGGGCAACAGGAGAGCAAACAAGGAGGTTGTCTCCACTGCGTGCCCGGTGCTGAGCCTGCCGAGCAGCCTGGAGGGATGGGGCAAAGACCAGCCAGGGGGTGCAGAGGTCAGAATGTTGTGACAGGGACATTGAGGAACTCGCTCCCTGGCTGCTCTTTAAAAGAGCTGAGCAGGGAGATGCCAGTCCTGAATAGCTGGAGTTCTTTCATCCTGTGTGGTGACAGACCCAGGAATCCTGTGGGGAAAAAAAACAAAACTATGTGTTTATAACTTGAATGAATATTTTGTAATGCATAGTTAATAAAGCATGAAAAACCAGCTGATAATTTTATATGTTTAACTTCAGCGCTTGCCACAATCACTAGTGCAGTTTTTGAGTGTTGCTCTTTTTGTATCTTCTCCTGCACCCTAGCCTATAGACCATCATTCTCCAGTGAGAAGCATGATTAGGGCCATTTCCTTTTTGGTTTGAGACCTGAAGTCTCTCCCGTTCTTGTTTTGAATCATCCTCAAAATCCATGGTCATTGCAAGGTATTATGGAATACTGCTCACAGAAGGAAACCAGGGAGATCTGCTAAAAGAAATAACTTGGTTTGGGTAAGGTAGCTGTGCTGTGTGGTGGCTGTGAAGAAGGTGCTTTCAGCAGCGTATGTCGAGAAAGAGCTAACAAGCGTGTGGTCAGAGTCAGTCTCCTCGTCTCTGCTGCAGCCAGGGAAGCGCAGCTTTCTCCAGGCTGAGGAGAAAGATCACTACAAAATGCTGTATGGTTACTCCCAGCAGGTACAGAAGGAAAAACAAAAGAGTTTTTCCTTTTCCCCTCTGGCCTGGTTCCAGATGGATCATAAGATTAGCAACGGTTTGTTGCGTTGTGTGTCCTCAGCTGAGCAACAGCTCCCGTGTCCTTCTCGGGTGCTTTGGTTGTAGTTTCTATTCTGCTGTTGTCAGTGAATCGAGGGAGGGGAGCGTACAGCGTGTGCTTTCGATGTTATCCAGTGTGTCACTGGGCAGATCAAAGGTGTCAATAGGAGTGAGGCTGCAAACTGTCCCCTCTCTGTGCTGTCCTGATATCTCAGTTTAGCACACACCACAGCTCACTTTCACTTCCATGTCATCAGCAGGAGCTAGTGATGTTTTTAGCAAGAGAAAAGTTGATGAAAGTATCCCCTTCACCTGTTTCTGATGAAAATTTCACCCTGTCCCCTGGATTTATAGCTGTCAGCACTGCTGGTGGATTTTGTTCCTCATTTTTGTGTTTTCTGTTCTATATTTATGATTTAAGAAGCTGTACATTGTAGTTTCTGTAGGGATGAGATTGAATCCCCCTCTGATGGCTGGGCATTTGAGGCTGTAACTGGTACCATATACCCTGTTTGTGGGTATGCCTCTTTTTGTCTCTGTTGCTTCCATCCTGCCTCCAATTTCCTCCAGGAGTGAAGAGTGCTCACTGACTCTTCTTCCAAAGGGTATTAACAAGACTTGCATAGCATCTAGCAAGCTTGTTGACCTTTATAGGAAATTGCAAAGTATAGACATATTAATCAGCAACCCAGGTGGTGAGTATCATGTTTTAAGGATGGAATGTAAACCTACCATTAACTGTCACTGAGCTTTCTCCAAAATTACTTCCTTCATCCAGAATCCTTCTCTGGGTTAATTTGGGGAGGATGTTTGTGATTCAACTCTCGCCAGTTATGGTGCTCTTGGAATTCAGTGTTAATATAAGCAACTATAGAGTTCTGGTTTTGACAAGTGAAAAAACTTGGGTTTATTGAACTAAATTATCATTTTTCACTTTGATGGGACGTAACTGAAAGTGAAGACATGACTCTCAAAAGAAGCCTAAAATTTCAGAATATTGTGAAGAGGTTTTATTCATGCTTACATCTTTATTATTTTTTTTCCACTGCTATCATTGATGGGACACCTAGCCATGAGCCGCCATCTGTGTTTTTGTCGTATTTCTATCTACTTAACAAGCAGCTTCAAAAATATCCCTTTTAATGTTTATAAAGAGATTTGAAAATTCACAGTGTTGTGCAGAGCTACTCCTTCCCTCAAGAAGTCTGTGAAGTGCACTGCCACATTGCCTCTTTTGCTCACTTGCCCTTTTAAAATATGTTTCCAGAGAAGAGGGCTTAAAAAAAAAAAAAAGCATATGTAATGGGTTCACTGAAAGTTATCTCAGGGGTTAGTGTGACTGTGTGGATTCTCAGGCATCTTGTCGGCGTAATACTTGAGCAGAAGGGTCACTGTGACCGCCGCTCATCATGCTGTGCTGTTTGACTCACTATTTACTTATTTTGCACATGTAAGGTTTCTTTTTTAAACTGCGTATAATAAAAACTTGAAATAGCAGACATTTTGTGGAGAAAACACAAATAAAACATTGTATATGGAATTCATAGAGAATATTAGGATTCTGTGAAATCTTAATGAACAGTTAAAATATCAGCTAAGCAGGTCCTTTTGTGAAGAATTTTAAAATTTATTTTTATGACTAAAAAAGGCAGCAGTTTGTTTATAATAAATCAGTTATTAGGAGGTAATAAAATGTTTGATGTGGATATCCAGAAGGAGATTACAAAGCAGAAGGACTGCTGGCTCAAACATTTTTATTCTACCTTTCCAGAATAGATCAGTAAAACACAAATCCATATGTATTTGAAAAAGTCTGTCTACATGGAACTCATTGCTGAATTGGGGTAATAAAGCTGGCTAGTGCACCTGTAATAAAAATGTTCTCTTTGAAATACAAAATATTATTTTCTTCACGGAATAAGCATAAAATATTATATGAGTTGCTGTTTTATTAAAATAAATCAGTGGGAACAAATAATGCACTTTTGTTTTTTATTACCTCACTTGATTATTGTGAAAATAAATTCCAATCAGTGGATTTATATCATATAAAGTCAGTGTTAGAAAATCAGCCAGATCTAGAGTGTCCATGGCTTGGGGGGAGAAGTTGATTTTTTTGCTCTAGTTTGCTTTTTTTTTTTCCTCCCCACAAATTACTTTGAAGCTAATATCCCTCTTTGCTACTCAAATAGTTCACCGCTCCAGAAAGAAACCACCCTACTAGTAGTTGTGATTTGCATGTTTGGAAAGGATTTTCCTTTTTGCATCCATTATTTTGAAGAGTTTTGCTCATTTATCACAGAATTGTAAATTTTTGAATATTTCATATGATAGCAATCATCTACAGGAGCAGAAACTAAGCATTAGTTGCTACTGTTGTTTCTTCTCATGACTTTCCAAAAATTATCTTTGTGAGTTGTGTTGTGCCAAAGAGGTGAATTTGATTGTGGGTTTCATGCCACTTTTCAGACTCACAATGCATCATCCAGTTAGCTAGAGATGACAGGTCTTGAGAAATGCTCAATGCAGGGTAAGGTCTAGCAAATAATTGTCTAATCAAATAGACTTGCAAAAAAAAATAAAAAATCAATAATACCTTGTGAAGAGCTACAATAGCACGTGCTCCCTAAAGAGAGGAGCTGGTATCTGTGCTTTCATTTTTATTACCAGCCAAATCCTTTCCTCCATTTAATCACAGATATAGAGTCATTTTTCTTCACAAAGTCACTGCAGTTTTAATTCAGCCCATTTATAGTTCCAGGTTTACCTCTGTAAGAGTTTAAATTGCTGGCTATGTGCATGAAATCTGTCTTTTAAATCTTTTGATGCTACTGCTTCATATGCTACTTAAGTTACTAAATATAAATTTAGCAGTGGTCTGCTGACATAATAAGACTAATGAGAGATGATTGAAAAATGCAGGCAGCTGTAGGAGTAGCTGGGTAGTTTGAGTGGGGAATGTTAGCACTCTTCATGGAAAGAAGGAACAGTATTTTCATCTACATGAAGTGTCTTTAATGACACTTTAAAGACCGCTTTGAAGAGCTTTGCAAATCCAAATAGAGAATAGTTTCCTGTAGTTCTAGGTAGGCTGCAGTTCAAATATCCACTATTCATGCTACAAGTACTGTTGAAATTTTTTTTATTAATTCCAGCTGCAGTACGAAGAATTTGAAGGGTGAGATCTGGGGAATGCACTGTTGGTGTTTGAACAGAATGTGAGAAATGGGTTAGATGAAGCAATGGCTCATTAGTGCTTTTCAGCAGTCTCTTACAGTGGAAGAGGAAGCAGATGAATACGATGGAAAAAACAGCATCCTAGTTCTCTTCAACTAGGTATTGTGCTAATGCTGTGTTTGAGTATAATTTAGTTACAGAAGGGCCCCACTTTGCTTCTTGAGGAAAAGCAGGAATCCACGTTAAAGGAAATATATTTATTACATTTTGTTTCATCTGCTCGGCCTAAACACTGAGGAAACAAAAAAGATTGGTCTCTAAGGAAAATTAAGGTCAGAAGCTCTGTTTTTCTCACCTTCAGTTTTCCCAGCCAATAGGTAAGTGGCCATATTTCAACTCAATTTTAATATGTAGGGACAGCAGGCCTATAGGAATGATTCTGACACATCCCAGTTAGTTTGGACTCAAAAAGGCAGGAACATATGCAGAAAATTCAGGCTTAAAGAGCAAATCCCCTAAGACTGAAGTGTGAGCAAATACCATGTAAGCAGTCTCTCTGACCTGCAGAAGTGCTTGTAACGTGTCACTCATGCACTTGGGGAGTAGGGGAAGAGAGAGGGGAGCAGGGTTTGCTGAGATAGTGTTGTTTCTCTAATTAAACTTTTTGTAAGGTCTTGAAAAAGATTGCTGTCATGGTGTATGCAGTTGCTGGCTTAGTCTTTTGGGGGCACTGAAGGTGTTTCAGATTTGTACCCCTCAAATTCAGAATCTAGTCCTTTCTCTTGCTTTTTCTATGCCACTTTTTCTATGCAAACATGAAAGAACTAACACGCTAGTTCGGATCTGAGGTCCAGAAAGCTCAGTCCTGGCAGTGGTCAGTAACATATGCTGGGGGAGATAAGAAACAGGCGCTCCTTTTTCTGGCACATCCTCCCTGTTCCTGGCAGCTTTTAGTGATTTAGAGACTTCCTGGTGGCACTGGTCAGGTCTCCAGAAAGGATGTAAATCTATAGGGCTGGAGTCTGTGCCTGGGCCCTTTCCAGACAGGCTTGTGCTTGTGAGTCACAAACAAAAAGAAATGCTTTCTTGTGTATACAAAAAATAATTTATCTTACAGAACATAGCACATGAAATATTATAAATAAAAACAAACAGTTCTGTGTGTGCAAGGACTTTGAGTATTTAGTTAACTTCTTTGGTTTCCTTAGAAACATATGAGGCAAATTATTCCTACTGTGACAGTAATTTTTCATGTATATATTTCATATTTCTTACAGCTTCTCTACTATGCTTTTTAAATAAATGTGCTTAAAAGTATCTGTTAAGTGTACATCAGAATTTGGTCTAGCATTTACATTCTAAGAAAACATAAATATTTGTATCCCTTCTGACACAGCTCACCAGCCAATATTCAGGGCCTCATAGGTTGCTCCTTACAGGGAGTAGTTCTTTGTTAAGTTTTAAAGAATGCCTACATCCTTCTGTTTCCCAGAATACTAGAGAAATGAAGTAGCAGGAGCTGGGTTCCAGTCTGCCTTGGCTGGAGGTCTGTGCAGCTCTCTCCATTTCAGTCTTCTGCCCGTTTTCCAGGCTTGAACTACCACTATTTCCCCGACCCCTCAGATTCTCTGTTTCTTTTTGCATGTCCCTGTAATGTCGTTGGGCAACATTTACCCTGTTCTCCCCCTGCCTCAGTTCCCTTACAGCAACATTGCAGCTCCTGCATCTGAGTTTCTGTTCCAGCCAATCCCTCCTGTGCCTGAAAGAGCTTAACTGCTGCTTGCCATTTCCCGAATCAAGGACATTTCTCACACCCACCAGCCCCGGGGAGGTTTCGTTCAGTCCGCCAGCGTGACAAATATTATCTTGATCTGAAGTAATACAGGGAGTGTCTCACAGGGTACTTGTGTTCATGTATGTATGTACTATGCCTCTGAAAAAGACTGATCCTAAAATGAGGTTAGTTGAGCAAAGGAAAGCGAATCGGGACTTAACAGTGGTCTGGGAGTGCCTGGAGGGGAGGGAGGAAGGTGGTGGGTCCAAACTCTCCTGGGGAATGGGAGGTGGTCAGACAGGGGACATCAGCCACAGCTTTATAGCTTCAAGCTGGTCCTTGGGAAAATCATGTTCAGCAGAGGGTGTTGCAGCATGGGCAGAGGCTGCCCGAGGGCGGGGGGAGCCTCCAGCCTTGGGGGTCTGCAGGGCTCAGCTGATAACTGCAGATAACCCAGTCTGGTTTTATCAGCGGTGCTTCTCTGGGCAGAAGGTTGAACTCTTCAGCCCCCAGCCATCCCTCTGCGAATGTCCCTGGCTGAATCATAATGAGAATTTCATAAAGCTTGATAAGAGAAAAAAATATTTTAATCTGACATTCTTCCCCAAGTAAGATTCACGCATGCACTGAGACTAGGTATTTCTAGTCAGCAGGACTGGAGGGCAGCACATGCAGCTTACACAGCCCTGCCGCTTCTCGGTGAGAGCACGAATGGGACTGCCCCAGCACCTCTTTCTCATCAGTGACCGGTATGGTGAGTCAGAACTTGGCTTGTTTAAACCAAACTATTTGCCAGTTGTTCCCCAAACCATGCTTAAATAAAGGGAAAATGAAACTACTTTCTCCCTGTGCTGTTTTCTATGTGCTGTAATGTAGCGATGTGGTTAGAAGTAGCAAATCCACTTTTTCTGTGATCCCCAGCCAGGTAGTAAGAAATGGACTGTATTTCTGAAATTGGAAGCAGATGAACTTTGTAGACGTGTGTTTATTCTCAGGTAGGCACAGTCATTTTAGACCAGAGACTTAGTGATACAGAACAGATTCACACCACGACTGGCATTGACCTAAAAAAAGCTGTGCTGTTGAGTTTCTGTCTGCCAGCAGCTGAGCTGGTGTTCCAAAGGCAGAAGGGTCTCAAGTAATGACTGGTGTCTGCTTGTCTCTAGTGGCAATAGCTATTGAGATGTTCACCTTAACCTCTTTAGAAAGTCCTAACCACTGGCAAGTAGTCTTCCTTTTCTTTCACATGTATAGAACACTGAACTTTGATTTAACTGGGACCAAAATTTTCAGAAAGCGTCTTGGATTTTTTTAGTTTTTGCAGGAAAAGTAGAAAATTATACAGTTCTATCACATGTGCTTCTGAACTTATATCATTGTGAATCTGTTACGAATTAGCTGCAGAACTGATGGCTTCCAGAGTGGCTGCTTACTCAGTGTGAATATAGCTCACAGCACTTTCTTTTTTTTTTTTTTTTCTTATTTTTTTATCACTGAAAACTTTACCAGTTGTTGCTATTTACAAAGCAAGAACTGGAGCCTTCATTCAGCGCTGTGCCATTGGCCAGGCAGCTGGAGAGGAGGCAAACTGGGTGGCTAAATTCCCGAAGCCCATTTCTGATCAGACTCCGTGCTCAGTGTTTTGCAGACACTGGGCTGCATCTATGGAGATTTGCCCAAATAAGAGGAAACAGTCGCCAACTTTGGTGGTGGTTCTTTGGTTCTCCTTGTCTTTTAGTGTGTGTTCTGTGCTGTGCCTCCTCAGTCTCTGTTTTTATCACAACATAGTCTCACTATATGGAAAATATGATACTGCTAAAACACAAAGATGTAGGGGAGGCAGTCTCTGCCTTAGCCCCTTTTTATACCCGTTTGAAGGCAGGGCTGATCGCATGTACTGCCTGAAAGGTTATTTTGGCTGCTTAAGGTGTGGTAAGATCCATTGTGAATCACAAAGATAAGTAAAATGAAATGTGAATGATGTTGAGATGGACTTGAACTAAAGATTCTTTAAAAATGTGGATCTTCTTAAAGCTTTAGAATGAGCATCAGTATTACAAAGCATGAATGCTTTTTGTTGGTTTTGCATATTTTGCAATAAGCTTTATTTTCATTACTGGAGAACATTTTTTCATAAGCATTTGAATATATTTTTCTTTATTCAGTGAGTTTTCAGTATAAATTTCCATTTGTATTACCATTCTCCTTATTAGTTTCCTCATTTTTACTATGTTTTTCAGACTTGATTGAAATCTGTATTATTTAGTCTCTGTGGGTGTGGGTCTGATCCTTCAGATTTTCTGCTAACCAGCTCCTGTTGACTTTGGTGGGAACTCTCTCTAGAGAAGACTTGCAGAAACCAGCCATATAATTGAATCCATCTACTTCCTCATGAAAAACTCCTGTCCAATGCTCAGTCATTACAAAAACTTCTCAAAACAAATAGAGTAAAACAAGAAACAGAGCTGAAAGAGACCACCCAAAGTACTAGAACCAAAATGAGCATTATCCCTCTCCTTTTCCTGTGTTCCAGAACTTCCGTCCATAATCCCGCATCTAGGAAGAAGAAAAAAGACCACAGTATTAATAATTGAAAGAGATCTTCTATAATAACACTTTTTATAAAAAAATGCCAAAAAGGGATGTGTATGAAAAGCTGCTGTGTAGCAGTTGTCCCCATGTGAAGAAGGGCAAAGAGCTCTTCTTTTTGTGGTGTTGATCTACAGCAATTTGGTCTTAATCTGTTATAACAAAGCAGTCACGTTGACAACAGCAAGTTCTACTGCAATGTTAGATTGTTTCCATATGTTCTGCCTAACATCTGCTTGGTGTGTGAAGCCAAAGTTTCTCCTTTTTCTGTAGGCATTCGAAGCCCTTTTCTTCATAAGGCAGTGTCAGGATGAATGACAGGAAATTAAAGTTGAATTATTTAGCTTTGGAAAAGTCTACAGAACAATACATTATTGAAGAATGCCCAGTTGAAGAAACTAAAGTAAATGAAAGTAGCTGCAGGTGGTCTAATCTGTCCTCTGATACTTGACCACAAATTCCCGTTTGTAGAGAAGGTGAAGATGCCAACTCTGAGCAGCAAACACTGCAGCTTGGTCCAGTGGCTATTGTGCATTTTTTTAGTGCCGATAACAGAACTTAGATAATATAGTGGCTGCACGGCTTTGGTTGTACTGGGAATTTGTCAGAAAAGTTTTAAAGCAGCTGAGAGCAAGTTTTGGCAAGAACACTGTCGCACAAACGTG
This sequence comes from Gallinago jamesoni, assembly GCA_025769975.1. NCBI lineage: Eukaryota > Metazoa > Chordata > Aves > Charadriiformes > Scolopacidae > Gallinago > Gallinago jamesoni. Next base: position 8,887,010 of record JAOQGH010000051.1, on the reverse strand, counting down.
GTTTTTAAATAGTTGTAAGTTGTCAGTGATTTATCTCTATGGGTTCTGATCAACAGCAAGTGTGGGTGCTCAGTGGCTCTTTCCCAGGGAGCTGAGGGAAAACGTGATTGGCTTTCCAGTCACAAAACCGAAACAGTGAGAGGGTACTGAAAGGTTATAAATCACTGGATCCCAGTGGTTTTGGCAAGCAATTAAGCTACCCTGACCGTTTACTGTGGTCATGCACCTACCGTCAAAGTTTGGGCACTGTTAAAAATAGCTCTGTGGAAGAGCTTCAGACCACCTTTTGTCGATTTGAGGAGCACAGTCAAACCAAAGCACCTGAGGACTTGCTATCACAGGAATGGCAGGGACAAATAATTTAGGCTAACTGTTATTTAGTAAATATTATTTCAAGTGCAGTCAGTATCTGGTGCAGCCATGAATATCGTCTGGGAATGTTCCCTAATCTAAGCAGGAAAGCAGAAGGTACCATTTCTTTTATTTTTTTTTCCTTCCAGGAGTCAAAGTCAGCAGTCTGCAACCCTTTTTAGCTGCTGATTGCTAGTCCTTGGTCATACCCAGCTTAGAAGAGGCACAACTGAGGAATACTGTAGAAACTGTAGAATTTGACAGATTTGTTCAGGAAAATTCCTTTCCTTTCTCATACTGCCAAGCTGCTAATTGCTTAACTCATCACCTAGGAAAACATACAGTACTCGTGGGTTAAGGAGGAATGGGGAGAGCAGATAAAAAAACTTTAAACCAAGTTTTAGCTGACTATTTTGTGAAGTTGTGGGTGCTGTCAAACAGGATTACTGCTGCTGAGCACTGTGGCCAAGGAGGCATTTTTTCTTGACCTCAAGCCTCTCCTAGCTCTGCCGTTCCTGCACTGCACTGTGTTTTATGGTGGTAACATATTCTGTGTCTGCTGCTGCTGAGACCTGTGTTTTTGACAGCATCGGCTTAGTCTTCCTGAGAGGTCTTGGCTCTCCCCCAGCCGACTGCACACCTGGACAAGTGGAACTGCACAGATCCTTGCTGTTCTCCTGACAGAACCTACTCTTCGCCTCTGGGGAGATGGGGCAGGGACTGGTCTGCGGAGGTAATAAATGCCACTTGGAACGGAGTGTGAAGGAAGTTTCACTTAACTTTTGCCAGACCGTAGCTTGATTTATGTGCGAGGCTTAATTTAACTGTTGCCAGACCTTTTCCCTTTCAATTTCTTTTCAATATAGTGATGGGAAAACATCCCTCACCACAAAGCTAGAAGTATCTTTTTCCTGTATGATGAAGGGCAGTCTCTATGGGTTTCTGAGACTTCTTTTGTCTAAACGCCAATGTACGGTGCTCTCAGGTAGAACTGTATGTAATTGCTCCTTTTGATTCTCTAAGCTTATGAAAGTCTGAAGTAAATGTTAAGTATTGTCTAATTGAGTATAGATAGCAATTAATTATTAGTAGTAGGTAACAGTAAATACCAGTAGATTATTATCTATGCTTATGATGTCGTTCTCCTTTTAATATATGGAATTCCCAGAATGCCCAATGTCAACTGTGTGTGCATGTATTTGTAGTTCATCTTGTCTTGAAGTTCTGTGGACTATTTCCCTCTTGAAAAAGTAAAATATAGCATTCTGTGAAAGACAATTTCTAGAATATACTGGAGCATTAGCTTGCACCACTCTAGCTATATTTATTTAGCTTTTGCATAAATTAATTCCCGTCTTCAAAGACAAAATTGTACCTGGTGGAGGTTTAGCGCAAATAACCTCCTCTTTATATATTTTATGAAATAGGAAAAAGAAATTCTGAGTTGTATGTTGTTTGACAGAAATCTGAAAGTTGCTAATAACTCGTCAGAATGCTGTGTAGTTGGACATGCCTTGCTTGAGTGCAGGAGACCTCCCATGTCTGTTGGATACCAAAAGGTGCTTTTGACAGTTCTATGAGGAATACCAATGAGATGGGCAGTGATTTAATAGTTTTCTTCTCTTTTTAGACCATTAATTGCTGACAAACTCTGGGGAATGGAAAATATGCATGACTATTCTTGGGTTTTGATATTATGCAAATAATGTCAAGTGTAGAAAGACTTGTGACTCTTTTCTGATCCCACTCTCTGAAAAAATGAGACTGCTGATTGCAGGTTCCCCAGGTTCACAACTGGGGAAAGTTGTGAAAGTTCTACAACTTTGCACTAAAATATTTTTCATGCAAATCTATTTTATACAGAAAACAAAAAAAAGCATAAGATATTCTTGTATTTTTTTTTAAAGTGTTTCAGCACAGAACTATGGTTACTACTCTTTTCTTTCTTCCCATGCCGCATACTCAGAAAGGCACAAGCGCTTGGGAGAAGAGCCATGGGTGAGCTAGATACAAAAAAGTGTTCCTGGGCAACCTTTGCCTTTCCTGGCAAAGCTCACACATAGACAGACCAAGAGTGTCCAGTTACTGCTGAAAAAAACTTCCTTTTCTCCACGCACAGTAGCAGCACTTGATGAAAAAGTACAATTACAGAATCATAAATTCATTTTAGAGATGATACCACTGTGATGCTACTATAGGAAGTTTCATTTTCTAAGTGTCTTTTTTTTAAGAGTCTTCCCAGAAATGATCCTTGTGTCATTTGTGTATTCACTCCCTTAGTAACACTCATGAGAAGTGTTTGGGGGTTTGCGGTGATCTGCTGGTTCATGTAGAAATACTGGCACATCCATAAAATTGGCAAAAAGAAATGTAAGCTTGTGGTTTTGCCTGGCCAGTGATTAAGGACATATTTTTATTTAAATAGTGTGGTTTCCTAATTCTGATTATTTTTTTTTTTTCTTTTGGGCCAATTAGTCACCCAATGATAGACAAAGTTCTTAGTATGGGATTTTTAGTCCGTGTTTCTTTAGGGGAAAAGCAATTGGAGCAATTAAACTCATTCAAAACTTGCTGGGGTTTACATTTTCAGAATGAAGTGAATTTTCACATACGTTTGGCTGTTCCATTCACTGCTCTGTTCCTTCACCATAGTGGTGACTTATTTATGAAGCATTACCTGCTATACTTCGTGTTGAACGAGACAGAAAATTCGGTTGATAAAAAGTTGGTATTATTGGAGACACCTGGAAAGCAACATGAGAAAATAGGCTATTTCAGATATAATAGTCCCTGAAATGGAAAAAAGAGTACATAATACAAACAATGAAGCAGAGCCTGGGGGAGGGGAAGAGTGTGAAGAAAAGATCTGCTCTGCAGTCTGGAGAAGGCTTGCTGTGCTTCCCACCGCAGCCCTGGCTCTGCTGAGAAGGGCCGCTTTTCCTGTTGGAAAGCATTTCAATCAGAGTTTTTCTCTTGGAGCTTTCACCTGTATTTCCAGGTGAGATAAACTACTTGCATAATCTCAAGAATACTTTTTTTTTTTTTTTTTTTTTTTTTTTTTTTTAAGAACAGCATATCATCATGGACTCTTGGATTTCCAAAGCTGTGACAGAAAAAAATTACATGTGAATTGCCATTTGCTGTTTTTCAATATAATTTGGCAATGTTTACATTTTATGAGTTAATACCCTGCAAACGCATTGGAAAAATAAGAAAAATAATGACTGGAAGTAACCCATTTTAGACCTTTCCTCTAATTGTTGGTTCTCATAGAACGCTATTGATTTCTTACTATATGATTTTATGTGTGTGTGTATACATATACACACTATTTTTCAGTGTGTTACTGATATTAACTGTATGTGGTGAATAAACACACTTTTTACTTTTTCCCAGCAATACTGCTCTTTTCAACCTGTTGAAAAATTGCCTTTTCTGTGATGTCTCTTGTTCCATGGAGTAGGACAAAAAATAAAGGTGGATGACCCCAGTGAGAGGGAGCTCACTGTGTGCACAGCAAAGGGTGCCATTGGCATCCCCCATGTGCTAAAAAAATGAACGGATTAACTCTGTTTCTATGATGTCCAGGTCCATTCGCTTTTGCCACTGAGGGCTTCTAATGAGCAGCACTTTGTGTGAATCCACTCTCATTTATTAAAAGGCTTTTTTTCCTCTTGAATATCTATTTACACTCTTCTCTTTACTCATTTAATTATGTGGACTCTGACAGATGTGAATTGGAGTAGAAGCTGTTTCAATGTTAAAAGATTACTGACATGGCAGTGTCGCTAAGCAATTGCAAAAATGAATGTATCTGGGCTGCATTAATACATTTGTGTCTGAAATGTATAGACACAATGGTATTTTATACAAAAAAAGTATTTCATTTGTTTTGTTGTCACTGGCAAGAGGAGAACGAGGTTCTTCTATAATTAACTTCTACTGACTTTTGCAAGGTATTGGTCAAACCCAAAGACATTGTTGCTTTATCTTTAAAAATCTCTTTATAGATGCTGATAGTTTGGGAATGTATCTAACAAATAGTGTGTACTTTACCAGATATAATTCTCTTCCTGATCTTTTTTTTTTTTTTCGGTTGTAGTCCAGCTTTCCTTTTCACTTCATTGAAGTATGAGAATCTGTTACATAGTAGCATTTAGCAAGATAAGGTGTAACATGGGGGATCACCAGCAGGAAATCCCACACGGGGGTTATCCATGGTTGCAGTAGTTGCTGGAAATGACTGAAATAGGCAGGCAGGAAAAGTTACAAAGATTTAGTGAGTTCTGATGTCATAAATGATAAATTTAAGAACAGGAATCACAGATTTGGCTTCTTTGAGGATATATCAGAGACCTTGGAGAGGTTGGGTTCTCTTTGTAGTTATTCACCTTCAGAGAGGAAGTCTCATCTAGTTTTCTGTTGCATTTTGAAGGAAAAATCTTGGGGTTTCTTCCACTTTTCTTCCACTTCTAGACTGGTTGCAATGCTCTTCCACACATTTTTTTTCTATCTAGTTTATGATGCTGCCTTTTTTGTAGAGACAACTTTGATTTCAAGTCATTCCTCCTTGAAAGTTTTCTTGAAAGCCAGCTCTCCTTGATCATAAGCATATTTAGATATGTTCCTTAAGATGAGAATCAGATTAAGGTATGTGCTGTTATGTCGGCTAAGTCAAATCTTGAAGCTATGACTATTCTTAGGATTTAAAAAAAAAAAAAAGAAAAAAGAGGACGAAAGGAAATTTCTTGGACATATAACTGTTTAAGAAGATTGCAAGCAGATTGAGTTGCAAATGGTAAACGACGCCTGTTCTGTTCTCTCCAATCGGTATTTTTTTGATAGTGTGTGAGTGTAACCTGCACACACAGATCACTTGGTTCCAGTCCTGTAAGGGGCAAACTGAAAACTGTCTGTCCTGCAAAGCTGTGGTTGCAGAGACCCAGTTGACTCAGAGGATTGAAAGCTAATAAATCAAAAGTGTTACATTGTCAGCTGGCAGTAAATTTGTCACTTTTTCATTTATGTGAGACTGCGCAGAAGTAGTGACATTTAATAGTTCTTTCATCCTTGGTTAGTAATTTCTTCAGAAATTTTTTCCAAGTGGAAAAAAAAAGATGATTAAACTGATTATACAGATGAAAAGAACAGGGATACATACCAGAAAAAAGGCAGTGGTTGATTGAAACTGATAGGTGATGTGTTCTGAAAGATAACATTTAGCTAAGAGAGTCTAAGACAAAATATATAGTACTATTAAGTCAGTGTCACTTTTATATGATGTAGCATTATTTTCAGATCTGCCTTCCTGCATGCTTTTGCTCCCAGAATTATGTACAAATCGTATAATTTAAAGCATTTCCTATTTACATTTAGTTGAATTTGATGTTTCCAAAAAACTTCTTGCCATAAAGCCAGTCTCTGCTAATATATGAGAAATTGGAAGGCAGTTCTGAAGTGTACCATGGTGCCAACAGCATTCCAACCTTTTCAAGGAAATAAATTTGTTATTCTTAAGAAATATAAGAAAACATAAACAACTGGCTTATATAGTTTGTAAGTGGTGATAAATCAATTCAAATACTACAAATCAAAAAACTTTGCTCTTCACAACTGGCCATTTTGCTTTGTTCAGAGCTGGGCAGTGCTGGGACGTGCTGCCTGTTTGGGGTGGGAGTGAGGAGCTACATGTCTGAGATGCAAATAAAACACATTATGTAGTAAATGAATTATTTTAATATAAATACAGATGTGAAACCCATGTTTTTGTTTTCAGATTTAACAAATCAAGTAGAGACAATTGGACTGAAGCTGCAGAAAGTAACAGCCGAGATGGACCACTACAAAAAGCTGTTAATGTAAGATTTCTGTATGCTTGATTGTTTCCCCACTGTGCATACAGCTGTAACAGAACACTTTTTTCAGAGTCCTGCTCATAAGGGTGATTTGAGAAGGTTATGACCAACAGAAAAAATATTTTATCTTCATACTAAATGGCCTGTATTTCTAAACACTGACTGAGCATGTATGTCTGTGGGAGCAGGGCTTTCTTCCTCCCCCTGTATTTAACGATACGGCAAAGAGGAGGGTTAGGTCAGCTCAGTCCCACCCTTCATTTCAAGTGTAGGAAACATTTTGTGAAATCCATACAACTTCCAGACTAAAAGTATATGTGGAAGCAGTATTTCACATTGTAGGTTTGGGATGGAGGGAACGGTGCAATAAAACTAATAAAAAACTTTAGTATTTAATCAGTGACTATGATTTCTTTTTCTTTGTTATCCTTCCCCAAAAATGTAAATTTCCTATGACTTTTCCCCATGCGCCGTATGATATTGTGGTTTGTAATTTTACTGTGTTGTGCCTATGATCTCAAGTCAGAGTATGCAAAGCCTAAATGAACAGAGCATGGAAAATCATTCAGAAATAGCATCAACCTTTATAATTCACTGATGAAAATAAACATTACTGTTTCAAATATGAAGCTCCACAGTAATGAACTAGTACTGCCAATCTCAAGATCAGCTATCATCAGTCTTGTATGTTTTCCTGAAATTTAAACAAGGATTCATTCTTTTATGATGTGTGCTTTCTGGTTTCAGTTCCTATATTCAGAGGGTCTGATCATAACAAAGTTGCAAATATTTGGAATGCTTAGCAACAAAGTATTTTAATGATAACACAAGCATTGAGTATGAAAAAAAGATTTCATGAACACAGTTAAATAAACAGTAACAGGTTTCCAAATGTAATGCTAAAATTTCAGTGTAATTGGGGTACAATTTAATAAAATAACATATTCTATATCTGTTCAAATGTAAATATGAAGTTTATGTTTGTTAATTGGTGAAATGATGACATAAGGACAAGAAACCTGCAAAGTTTCCATCCCTCTTACCTGCTAAATTGCCATTTATTCGTATCTTACTTGAAACTTTCATGTGTTGCGAGATCTCACTTTCTTGTTTGCAACATTAAGCATGTTGTGATCCTAGGTTAGGCTGAGTTGACATTGGAAGTGTAACTTCGAATTACTTTCAAATGTGGATAGTACCTATAGAACTTTTTTGTTGTCTGCCTTTTAACTAAAATAGAAAATACAAGTCAGATAATAGGTTGATAAACCTGATGTTCAGATTACTGCATGAGTAAAGGCTATAATTTCTTTGGATAAATATAGTTTTTATAAAATGTTTTATTAGGGTGAAATCAACGGAACTTGATGTCTGTCAAAATGAGCTGAAAAAAATGAAATATGAAAATGGAATTTCTGAGTCAAGGTAAAAGCTGAAATTATGTTGTAAAATAACATACAGATTTCTGAGCAGGGAGAGCAAAAAATTCATTATTTTAATATAGCTTTTATAATTTTTTAGTTTCTATTTTTGTGTTCGTGTGACTAGATTTAACTTCATAAAGGATATATAGCTTATTTTCTAAGATTTGATTTTCCAGGGACAAATGATTTCTGCTTGTTTAGTACCTGTAAATTAAAATATAGTAACTACGATGCTGATACTTTTTAATTTCATCTTAGACTTACAAAGGAGCTCAAGGAAAAAGAGGAATCTCTTCTAATTTGCCAACAAGTATGCAAACATTTACAGGAAGAGGTGGCTGAGAAAGAAAGGAAAGAAGAAGATCTAAAAAGAAGAACCAGTCGATCAGAAAGTGAACTGGAAGCACTTAAAGCTCTTCTTAGACAAACAGAGGAGGAGGTGGTGATGTTGAAACAAGAAAGGTAATCGCAGCTGAGACACCACGGGTAATCTCCCGTGACTATGCGTTTAGCCTAGACTGTCTTTCAGGAAATCTATTCAAAATAAAACACTCCTCCTCTGCCAGTTCCTCAACCTCTCTCACTGCTACCGAAAGGACAGGTAGATTCTGTAAAGCACCAGAGGTGGTTTGTGCTGGTCGGGATGCAGGAGGAGAGGTGGCAGAAGGAGGAGCGTGGGTATGGCACTGGGCAGACTGGGAGAGACCTGTTAGTCCTAGCTGTGTGTTCTGAAGTGCCTCTGTGCTCAGAAGGGTCCTGCCCTGCCACTGCCCCTTCTCATCTCCAGCTTTTAGGGCAAAACTCAAAAAGCCTTGGCAGTCCTCAGCTCATATCCTTAAATTTTGGAACCTATTTGATGGATTTTTAAAATTATTACAGTATAGACTTGATGAAAAGGAAAAAAACACTTTTTTTTTTTTTTTTTTTTTTACAAAAAGGAGGAAAAAATTCCTTACTTTGCAGTCCAGGGCTTCAGTTCAAGCTTCATCAAAACACCCATTTATTGCCATTGTTATAGCTGCTATTTATTATATGAGGCTTGTAGAGAAAAAGCCCTGGAGAGTTTAAATTCTTGTAACTTATGTTATTAGCAACTTGCAAACTGTAACAATGCTATAAATATTGCAATATGCCAGGTTATTAATGTGGTCTAGTATTCAGTGAAGTATATGGACAACTTCCCACCAGTCTAGTCTTATTTTGAAGGTTATCAAATATCAACAAAGCTGCCATTTTCCCTGTAATTACTTTTCAGATGTGGAAAATAAAGCACTGAGCTCCTGAGGATTGTATTTTCTGGAATGACATCTAGTTTGAGAGCCTTTGTTTTTTTAGAATTCTGCACTTACCAAACTAAATTAACATTTTAAATTTGCTTTGAGAGTAATATACATATCCAGTTTTATTCCTATCAACCACAAGCTTGTTTTTACTATTTAAGTGTCCTGCTAGTAAATTTTCAGTTATTTGCAAAGAGGAAAGTGCTGTCCCATACTTAAGACATAGCAGTACGTTATTTGTTTGGTTTGTGTACAATGGAAAATTTATTCAGAAAAGTGACTTTTGAAGAAGATAAGCCTTTTCTGAGAGTGATGTGCACTAAGAGGCACTAAACTATTTTAATATTTAAAGCATTTGAATATCCTCTGTACTTTAGTACCTGCATGAAATGATATTATATGTTAATTTAAGAATATTTCCCTTCTACTTAGACCCCAGATATGAGTTGTTCCAGGTGGTATGTTGCTAATAATCTAAGTTACAAGATTTTAAACTCTCCAGGGCTTTTTGCTCTACAAGCCTCACGTAACAAAAAGTAACTCTAACAATGGAAAGCACTCAGTGGTTTTAATTCAAAACCTGTTACAATTTTTTAATTAATGGTAGTAATATTCCAAGTTCAGTAAATACAAAAATTTCTGATTGTAACATTTATTCAGTGTTCTTCAACCTTTCAGTTGAGAATTATTAAAAATATGTGAGGTTTAAATATGTATGTGTGGAAGAAAGACCAACATTAGTATTTTCTTTAAAACATAAAATTCATAAAGCATGTGGTGGCATTATGCAAATGCTAAGTAGTGATTAGTGCTGTGCCTCTGGGCTCCAGGCAGGATTGCTGGGCTTATTGCACAGAATACTAAACAAAGAGGAAAAGACGAGCCTTTGCCGCAAAGGACTTAATTGCAAGAAAATGGCATACCACCAATCTGGGCAGAGCACTTATTTACATACAAGTTTTTGTGGTTTCTAGGGAGTTAATGCTGATTTCTCATCAGAACAGAACAGAGCAGCTGCAGGAAACATTAAGACAGAAGATGCGGAATGAAGATAACTGGAGGGAGAAGGTAATACTTGGATGTTCAGTTGGCATCCTTTTGATTTCTTTATTATTTTTTTTTCAGTTGTAGTCAGCTGTCACAAATGAGTACAGTAAGCCAGATGCCTATCTCCTCAAGTGCAAACACGTCAATAGTATTCTTTGTACAAGAGGTTTTAATGGGTGATCTCTCTACATAGGTTGGAACTGAATGCAGAAGGTATTTAGTAGAGTGTTTACAGACTTGGCAGATATTCAGGTTTGATCCAGACTTCCCAGGTTTCAAGGTATTTGCAAAGTGCCTGTGCTAGGAGTGCGGTCCCCTGCAAGCCCAGGTGTGAGGAGCAGGACTGAGCCCACTGAACTTCTCATCTTGCAAACTCTGTGCTTTCCCCGGGTGCTCTGCAGGAAGAGGGTGCAGCAGGAAAAGTCTCATGGACTGTTGTCCTATGCAAGCTCCAAGGAGGTGAACGTAAAGAGCTCACCCTGTTCTGTGTGCGACAGTCTGGGTTATAAACCCTGAACCACAATTCTGCATGGGGGAGTGCATCACTACCCAGATCTGACACATCTGGTAGAGAAGCATAGGAAAGCATATATTTAATATTTAAGCAGTTGCCCGGTAAAAACAAGGTTGGGCTTCCTGCATGCAGGCTAAGGGAACTGAAACTGAAGATTGTTATTTGTGAAACAAATCTAGCAAATAAATAATAAGCAGATGATCAAAAATGTCCTTTCCTTAGAAGACAGGTATTTGCAAACCAAAGCAGAGCTAAACAAACAGGCTGTGGTAGCGTAGCAGTTCTGGAGCTATCAGGAGTTGTTGAATAGCAGAATGCAATGGAGATGTTAGCTGTACAGCTGACAAGGAGGGTGAGAAGTGTGTGGATATCCTGCCTGGTACTCAGCTCTGGATGCAGGATGCATGTTTGTGTCATCCCTGGGACAATTCTGTCACTCATGACAATTGGCAAGTGAAGAAATAACACGACAGTTTTATCCTTTCCAAGTCCTCTCTGAACTTGAAATTTGTTGTTGTTTTGATATGAACCTGTAGTTCCTGCTGGTGTCAGGACTATTCCCCACATGTCCAGGGAGGAAAATGACACCCACAAATTAGCAGTGTCATCTAGCTCAAGATCGGAAGTCCTTGGAATGAGCATTGCTTTCAGCCTGGGGGTGCAGGGGAGCTTGTGCAGCCTGGGGTTCAGGATACATGTGCCCCTCCATGCAGAGAGACACCTCATTCTGCCTGACCTGGCAGGCTCTGTGCGCCCACAGTCAGAGCAAAGAGCTTAGTGGGAGGTGGGTATTGGCTCGATGAGCTCTCACAGAGCTGATTACAGCATGAAAACCTCAGCAGCAGGTTGGTAGTGCTGGCTGTCGGCTGTGGTGGGGAGCCAAGGAACATGGTGGGAAGGAGACGTGGCAGCAGAAATAAGGCATGCGGCTCATCCATTCATTTGAGCTGGGGACTCTCAGAGAGAAAAAAAGAGTTGAAGAAGCTGCACAGCAAAAGTCCTGGAGCAAGAACAGACCTCTAGCATGAGAGGCTTCTGTTCTTTCTTCTGACCTCCAGCATCACCAGTTCCTTTCAGACGGTTGCATCTCTGACAAACAGGCTCCTGCAAATGAATCAACTGTTTCTTTACTTACCTTGCCTTCAAATCAGAACAGTAAATAAAGACTTCAGTGAAATTTACTGTGAAAATACCTCTGTATTTCATTTGAAAAGACTTCATGCTCCTATGACTTAGCTTCTCTGTGAAATGGCCCATCCTTTGTGATTTTATTCATTGACTCTTACAAAAGCTTGCAAAGCCACTTTTGTACGCCTTCCCACCTAGGCTCTTTGAGTAATTGGATGATGGTTCCTTTCACAGTGAGAGGATGGGCTATGTAGGAGGGAGAATGATACACCTTCCATACACACATGCTCCTTTACAAATGCATATTTCTCCTGTGAGAAGGAAATGGAGTGAAGGAAAAATAAAATTAAGTAAAGGCTGTAGATGGGAAGGGTGGTTACAACACATTCAGGAGGTCAACCCAAATTCAGGAGGTAACTGTGCTGGTCGGGGGACAGAGTGGGAAAGACTTTTTAGGTCTAGTCCTGGTCCATGGCTGTAGGATGCAACACTATGAAGATAGCTCAGAGTTGGGGCAGCACACCCTTCAGACATCTTGCCGCGGCTGTGCCAGTGTTGAACATGTTGTCTAGGTCTGTTCCACAAATGTAAACTCCTGTTAACATGGGTTTTCTTGTTAGAAGGGCTTCCCACTGCTAGCCATATCTTTAATAGGTATAACTGCATTCTACAAAGTTAAGTTATAACTTGTTAGTCGTCATTTAGTACATACTTGGGTTTGAGGTCTTCCTTGGAAAAATACTTTCACCTAATTTAAAAAATAAACGTGTATGCCCACTGTATGTGCTAATTGGTTAGGTTTCTTAGCTAATTGCACGGCTGGTTGGAATGTGGCAATGCTAGAACTCCTTGTTTCTACTGGGCTTTGAGCAAGCTCACTGCATAACTGCACTCTTGGGAATTGAGACCTTTGGCTCCACTCTGCGGAACAGATTGTTGTTGGTGTTTTTTTTGTGGTTTTGGGTCATGCTGTGAAGTTCGGTACTGGCGACTCTAACTGGGGTTGGAGAGTCCAGCTGTCAGTCTCTTCAGTGGGATTTGGAAAGCTGTTTACCATAAATACCCCTGTATGTAAACTTTAATTGGCCACTTTTTCCTGGGAGCACAACTGAATATAAGAAAGAAAAAAAAAAAACCTCTGTGAAAGAAGAATTGAAAATAGTGTTGAACAATAACTCTGACTTTTCTGAGTTAAGTCTTGCATAATTGGTGACTAAAATTACTGTCTTTTTCTTTTTTGGTTCAGTACATGATAAGTGTTTGAAAGCTTTATTTAGTCTTGGGAAAATTTTTTGACTACTAGCAATTAAGATCTGTTACATTTCTTTTAAAATTTCTTAACCTCTCTGTCGCAGGATATAATTTTAGAATGAGGTCACACTGCATAATCACAATGTATTGTTCAACCTGACATTAAAACAAGATAAAGACTGCTACTAGTAAGAGAGAACAATTACAGCTTTGGTATCACAGCCATTAAATTGCGGTGAACGTCAAGTGCTCTAAAAATGTTCTCATCAGACAAAAGAATCAGAAATGTGACAAGGTGACAAAGTTATCTTTCTCTTGGGTCAGCTTGTCATTGCATAAGTATAAAGTGTTCTAGTTTTCTATTTAAAATACAGATTAATTTTAAATTGTTTTAATGGAACAAAAAAATTCTCATTTACAAAGGATTTTTACATTGATGTAAACAGTGGTTTTATTGATTCTTAGAATACTAATTAATGAGGGTTGTGTAAGTGATTTTAAAGCAATTAGTAGCCATTATGCTTTCTTTGAAGATCAACTGTGATTTTCTTTCCTGTTCTGGTTATCAGCTGTATTAGCTTCAAATGTTAAATGCAAAAAATACTCAGTTTTTTCTACTTTCTTTTCTACTTTCTACTGCTTTTATTTTTTTAGTCTTTGTAATCAAGTAGCCTACAACTTGTGATCTGCTCTGTAACAATATGTAGAGTTAATAAAACTGGTTTTCTGCAATTGGAATCCTAACTCCCGTATCTAATACTATAGAAGATATAACTATTATAATAACAATAATAAGAATAATAGTCTACTTTGAGGATCTTCCAAATATACCAGTTTTAAGCTAAACCTCAATGGAAGATTTGTGCCTATGCCATGTCCAGGATTGCATATGTTATGATTTACAAAATCATGGAAATATTTTGAGTTTAGCTTGTCCCTGGAAAGAGTAAGGGGGATTTGTTATACTTTTGCTCACAATTAGTGTATGAAATTAGATAAGCTTTTCTGCTTTTAAAGATTTTAAGTAACTATGCTAGTGTTGTGCACATTTAATGTGCCTTCCATATTCTTTCAGTGTGATATATTAGGATTGAAGGACATGGACCTGATGGAGCGGGTCCAGAGGAGGGCCAAGAAAATGATCAAGGGGTTGGAGCACTTATGCTATGAGGACAGGCTGAGGGAGCTGGGGTTGTTCACGCTGGAGAAGAGGAGGCTCCAGGGAGACCTAATAGCGGCCTTTCAATATCTGAAGGAAGCCTACAGGAGAGCCAGAGAGGGACTGTTTGTCAGGGGGTGTAGTGACAAGACAAGGGGCAACGGGTTTAAATTGGAAGAGGGGAGATTTAGATTAGATACTAGAAAGACATTCTTTACAGTGAGGGTGGTGAGACACTGAACAGATTGCCCAGGGAAGTCGTGGATGCCCCATCCCTGGAGGTGTTCAAGGCCAGGCTGGATGGGGCTTTGAGCAACCTGTGAGCACCTGAGCCTGTGGCAGGGGGGTTGGAACTGGATGATCTTTAAGGTCACTTTCAACCCAAACCATTCTATGATTCTGTGATTAGAATTCAGTCTGCAGAAATATAATTTTAGCATATTGGTTTAGGAAAAATATTTTTCAAAATACAGCCTCCAGGCTTTTATTTTCAGGAAATTACGGCTGAATTTTCAAATTTGAATTTACAATATTAAATATGTGAGATGCCTTAAGCACTGGGATATTTTGCCCAGAATGAGCAACTCTTTTGCTTACATTTCTCCTATTTTTTGTCCCAAGCTTGTCCCACATATGTACTATCACTGCTGTGTTGTCAGGACCCTAAAACAAGCTGGAGCTGCTCCTTGCTGCTCCCTGAAACCTGGACTGGCACTGGGGCCAGCATGGTGGCCACGAGCCATCATCACCTGGGGATGCTTAGAGCGGCAGGCATCCTGCTGATGTCTTGCTGAGAGGTTCTGTGGAGGTTCATCTATATGCTTCTTGCCCTAGGTTGCTGGGATTTAGAGTATATTTAGGAGAAAGGGGTTGTGTGATAAAATTGGTGGGTGGTGCATTGCACTTCTAAATTGCAAGATGGCATGTATGGAGTAAGTGTCACCTGAGTGTGGTCTCTGGGAGCAGACAGACAAACCTTTTATATGGCAAGTTGCTATTCCCTGAGGAGGCTGAGTGGCAGAGCATGAATAAAACATGATTTTATAAGAAAGAGTTAAGATCTTTATAGTTTAATGTTGAGCTTATTGCCTAATTTTAGCACAGTAGGTGTCGTTTACTGCAAAATGTATCATTTTGCTGCATTTGAAAATAATAACAAGTTGAGTTTTACCTCCAGAGCAAATGCTTTCAGCAAAGTAATCCTCTATTTTAGGAAACAGCTAAGGATTTTGTAATTTAGTGTTTTCATAGTGATTTAGCGTGAAGTTCAACTGCCTAAATTTAGGCCTCTAGCACCACTTGGGACACCATGGGGCTTGTGAGGCATCTTCCCAGGGCTACCAGCAATGATACAGCGCTGATGTTCTGCAGAGCAGGAGCCATCCGTGCCTCTGGGAGCCAGCGGGAAGTGGGAGCTTTCCCTCACCAGGCTCCAGCGGCTGCAACCATTTGGTTGTGTTTGTTCAGCACCCAAAGATCTCAATCTGCCAAATTTCACATGCCTTCATTTATGGCAGTGTTGAATGTGAAAAATATTTTAAGATGACTTGCCACGTATCATTAAAAACTATTTGTTCCCTAGATGGAGATTGATCTGGCTAAAGGTGAAGCACGACATAAAGAAGCAATTCTTAAAGTCAAGGAGGAAGCGAGAGTGGAACTAGACATTGAGAGGCAAAAACAGCAAGAACTGATCACAAAATATCAGAGAGACCATGAAGAGCTCCAGAAGAAGGTTTGTAACAAGTGGCAGCACATAGTATAAAATTCTCAGAAATAGTGTGTGAAGGAGTAAACCTTCTTCATGTGTAATCCTGTATCTAGATGATACAATATTACTATCATCTACAATACAATACAGTCTTAAAGGTCTTTTCCAACCTAAATGATTCTATGATTCTGTATGTTTCAATTTTTTTTTAAATGGAGCAGGTTAATAAGTAATTATTCCATTTAGTTAAATGGTGTGGAAGTTCTTCCTTTGCTCACATTTTCTGTACCCTGAGTTCAGCTATTCCACGGACTGTAGTTGTTAATTATTTTTAAACAGAAAACATCAGTTTTAACAGCCTTGGACTGTTCTGGACTATGACAGGTTGTCACAAACCCATCTGCACTGTTTTCTTCCTTCTCCAATTAATTCAGCGGCGTGGGGTAAGGTCCAGTGGCCAGTTAACTGCTTTGTGGTCTGTAATGGTGGTTGCATCATATGGAGGTGTCTATTCCCAGCTACCCAGACCTACAGCTTGTGAAGTTTTATCTAGAAATTGAAAATTGTACCTATAACTTTAGTTCTCAAGAAATGTGTCAAATCTTTTGAAAATACTGAAGAAGTCAAATAAATTTGATGAAATTATATTGTTATTTAAAATTAATTACATTATACAATGTTTTAAAGAGGTGTAAATAACAGTTTGTCTTAGTTCATTTACAAATATTTGCCCACGATTTTAAAAACCTGAAGTAGTACTGGCTTGCAACAAAGATGTTAAATTATCCTGGTTTTGCCTCTATTTCTCTGTTTGATCTTGACATACTAACTAATCTCTCCATTCTGAGTGAGTTTTGATTAATTTACAGCTCTCTGGTATTCTTTGAGGGTGTTATGTAAATTCAAAGCATTTATTTTTTTTGTCCCTGAGGGCAGTTATGTTTGCATTTGCTTTTTTTTTTTCCTGAAATCAACATTTGTCTGATACTTAATTCTACATATCTGATGATATCCACTGAATGTAGACTAACTCAATTTTTGTCTAATCTAATGCAGATACCAGGATTAATATCCAGTGCCACCAGCAGCTTAAGGATGGAGACAGAAATTCTTGAAAAGAAGTTACAAGATGCCCAAACCAAACTTGCAGAGAAAGATGAAGATAAGGAGAAAGAAATTCAGAGCCTCAAAAGACTAATTACTGAACTTGAATTTCAGCTGACGATGGAAAAGAACAATAATGAATCATTTCTGGATAACATGAGGAAAGAAATTAAACACAAGTCAGATGAACTGGAAAAATTAACCCAGGAGAGGACACAACTGATTCACAATTTGAGTCAAGTTCAAGAGGAGGTAGGAACATGACCGAGGAAATGCCTTGCTATTTTTACTTACAGACATGTGATTTCTATAATCATTCAAAACATCTATATTTCTGAACCTGTTATGTACTGGTTTAAAACCCATTGAAATGAAAAGATTTATAAAACAAGTCCTTCATAATTTCATAAATAAAATGTGTCACAAAATATGTGATTTTTTTAAAATTCGGCAGATACTTAAACTAGTGTTTTATTTAAAAAAAATAATAAAAAATTCAGGTCCTTCAGGGCATTTTTTTCCTAGTCTCTATCCTCACATCATGCTACATAATTATGAGTATACAGTAAAGTATTCTTTGTGTTTTTAAAGTAGAATACATGGACATTTCTCTCTTTTTTTTAACAGATAGCAGCAATTCTCCCAGTAATCTTACTTACTTTAGAAATAAGTTGTAAGAAAAAACTTCATACTGTCAATAGGAGCAATAATAGATGCAATCCTGTTCTGAATGGCTTTAAGGGCAGAGATTGCATCTTTTAATGTGGGAGTACGTGTGTGCATCCTGCCATGCTAATGGGGATGTATCCCACTTCCCACCAGTAAATCCACTTTCTATAACATAGGAATGCATAAAAGTTAATCAAATCGAAAATAAATTTGACTGATGGATATTCTTACCACAAGCATTTGCTGAATGTTTGGAATATAATGGGAAGGGAGGAGAGAGCGCTCTACCGCTCTATGAGAAATGTGAAAACAGTGAAGTCAGGGGCTGTAGATAAGATTAGACTGGAATGTCCAAAGTAATTAAGTGGCAGAAAAAAAAATTGGTAAACAATGAAAATGAAACTCTTCAAAATTAATTAGGTCTTTGGTTGATATTTATTTTTTCCTTCAAAAAGGTTCAGAAACACTGTGCTAGTGAAATTAGAATGATGCTGGCAGTCATTCTGTCCTGTACCTGTGGAAAAGGCTCTTGGAAACACATGCCCTCTTCAAATGTTGGTCAGGAGCTTCAGCAGAGTAAGGAACACAATTATCCTCAATCATGAGATTACACTGGCTCTGCTTATGCTCTTAGTTTTCCCTACTCTGAAACAGAGTTCCTCTTCTAATATAATTGTACTGGGAAGTGGGCAGATAAGAGTGGTTGAAAATTGAAACTGGTTTTAAGATAAACTTCACACCAGGTTCCTTCCTCAGGTTTGCAGGTAACACTTCCCAAATCATTTCATGGACTGTCAGTGGCCATCTGAGTGTCAGGGAAGGTAACATCTAACTTTCTTTCATTAACTTGTCTGCAGTTAGGTATTCAGAGAATAAGTTGTTTTGGATATTTACATCTCTCCTATTTCTGCTTCTGCATGTAGCTATGTTCCTTCTCCAACAGCTCCTTCCCTTGCAGTTGGTTAGAGGTTAGACAGAGGTTACACAGAGGTTAGACAGCCTGAGAAGAACTTCTGTGTTTCCACTTTACATCCACTACAGATGCTTTGACAAAAGTAAAACTTTAAAATCTAAAAAAAATTAGCCAACTAGGTACTTTTAATTTCTCTATCATTTTTGCAAGTTTTGATGGGAACACACATGCAAAAAATTAGTAGTTTTAGTAACCTCTTATTGGATAAACAGTGCTTATCATCTTCCGCTTTAGTGGGAACACACTTCTGTGCTCTGACTTTACTGACACCAGTATTCACTCTTCAAAATATCAAAAAAAGTGCTATTGAGATTACACATTTTCTTCCCTTGTATACACCCACTGACATAATCACATCGAGAATTTCAGATACAAATGTTTGCCCTCACTTCAAGGTGATATGTGATCTGACCCAGCATACAGCTCATACTTTTAGCACTAAGGAGGTTTAAGTAGAAAAGTTTGTGTCCGGTCAATGAGGCTGTGCGTGACTGAGAGTGTTCTCGGTTTGACTTGATTCCCTCTCTGTGTTAGAGACTGCTGCTGTGGTTGCTTCCCTTCCATTCTCAGTGACCTCCTGGTGTTAGCAACTATTGCTTGCTTAGAAGAATGAAAAAGTGGGTGTTTCCTGCTTGTGTTGGTACTTTCAGTAGTTCTGACTTGTATGACTCAATTTAGTGATGTTGTTCCTTGTGTTTTATTTACTTTTTTGTTTCAGCTGGAAACCAGGAAAATTAGCACCACAAAAAAGTTCCATGTGATATACCAACTTGGGGACTCCTGTAATACTGAAACAGTATGAGTTGTCTGCTCAAGGCCCAGTACCAGTCACTTAGTATTTAGGTATCTGGAATCACAGTGCAAAGTTTATGAAAACCAGTAGACTGAAAATCATTTATCTTAATTATTTGGGAAATAATAATCCATAAAGAATGCCATCACAAGAAATAAGAGGATAACTTCTTGAACATCATAACAAAGTGTCACAGTAATACTCCAACTGCATACGTTGCTTTTTCCTTTCCAAGACCAGCGTTCCCATTTTCCCCCTAGATGGACGATGGGCAGGAGATCAGAAGAAACTTCTGATAACTTACCTCATATTTTCCACTGTCTCCTGATGGAATGAAGGGTGTGTAGATGCTGATGTATGTCCTTTGAGCAACCCTCAGAAAAAACAGAATATGGGGAAGTATTGAAGGGTTTGTGTGCATCAGTACTCTCCAGTCACCCCTGCCTTAACCCTGAGGAGCTGAATAGGCACAGGTTTTGACTAATGGCATTTTGTAAACCCAGTGTTTGTTTCTGTTTGCAGAACACTCTTCTCCAGGAAACGGTGCGCAGAGAGTGTGAGGAACGCTATGAGCTGACTGCAGCTTTGACTCAAGCCAGGGAACAAGTACTGGAACTAAAAAAGCTGAGTGGAAACTTCCCGTTATCGCCACGTTCCCTGACTCAGGGCAGCCTAACCTCCTCTGCTGCCCTGCTCGCTGATTACGGACAGAAAAGCCGCACAAGCCCCGGCGCTGGGAAAGAAATCAATCTCTCCGGACAGTTTGGTATTTCAAGAGCTGCGAAAGCACCCACCTCCAGTAAGCGTACCAGCAGCAGCCGTGTGGGCTTGCCAGCTCTAACCCTACCGCATCCTCCAAGAGGAAGGGCGGCTTCGCTGAATGAGCCCAGGAGCAGCATTGCTGCGGTTATGAGAAGACAACTGAGTCAGCTCTGACAGTGCATACACAGCACATGGGGAACCATTCCGGTGCATCAAATGACCGTTTACTTGTCCACCCCAGGGTCAAATCTTAGCCAATGCATTTCATACATTCTACAACTTCAACTTAAAGTTTCATATATTTTTTTTAATGCAATAATGATTCTTTGTCCATTGCATATCAACGCAATTACACACTATCTACATTTCAAGATGAGAAAAGTAAAAAAGAAAATATACTGCCTCTCTAGGATGAGCACATCTTCAATAGCTGTAGCTAAAATCATTGCCAATTTCAGATAATGTTTTCCCAAACCACTTTGTTGGAATTTCCTGTTTTGTGTGTTCTCCCATGTAACTTAATTGCTTGTTTCTGGTGTAAAAATGTGATTTGTTTCATTAGAATCAGATTTTTGCCATTATTTGAGTGCTTTTATATTTGCAAATATGCTTAGGTCAGAGAGACCTTGTAGAGTATCTATCAATAAGCATGAAAATGTGGCAAATCTGTGTGCTCAGTATACTAGCCATTGGCAGTGACATGGCTTCCTCTGTGTGCAAGTCTTCAAGCTGTGCTAATTAACAAGGAGCTGAAGACTTAATACATTTTGTCCACAAGATGGTTGCCTCTTGAATTTCATCAGAAAAATGTTAAGCGTAATTTTTAGCTTCAAAGTAGATGGGCTGGAGTTCTCTATGAAATTGTTACATGGGAGGATCAATATTTTCATTTTACTGCTTGATACACAGAGCCATGGTTTGTTTTGGAGCATGAAAAGCCCTGACAAGTCTTGGTTGTCTTTATTAACGTGCAGAAGCAGCTGCTTTTTGAACAAGGCAGCTCTGCTGTTGGGCAGTTTGTCAATGTGGAACACCGGGTGGGCTATGAGAAACAGAGATGTGCAACACAGACACAGTCTGAGATTTTACTTACTGTGTGACCAGATGCTCAATTTTTTTTGTCAGATAAGCCCAAACAGGGTCAGTTTGGTGATAGTAACAGGTTCTGGTGACAGCCCAGCAGTCATCAAGCAAGGAGAGGTGATGAAGCGGGTCAGCCTGGCAAGTGACATGGGCAGAGGTAGGTAAGTCCTGTAGACCCAGGTCAGGCAAGGGCAGGAGCTGGGGCTGAGCTCCCGGGCTGGTGGCAGTGATGTAGGGGTGGGAGCCCTGCAGTACAGAGGTAATTCACCCTTGTCAGTGCCCCCGGTACCCCGAGAGTCACTTTCCAGCAAAGACCATCCTCTGAGACCATCAGCTGTGACTTGCAGTGAAACTTTGTGGGAGGTAAGTCAGAGGGGAACATTTTGGAGACTTTCAGAGTGTGCATATGAGAGTGCATCCTTCACTCTCAGTTTCTCTCTCTGCTCTGAGAGTTCATACTTCAATTGAAGTTGCATATGCAACTTCATTTGAAGTTGCCTGCTCCTGGTTAAGTTTTGAGTCTGGGCTTGCTTTTTGCTCAGAATCATCGAGTTGCTTCTTCACAGGACACTTTTCTTGTAAACCCAAATACATTTATAATCACACTGTGAACCTTCACCTTGTTATTTCTGAGTGATAAGGTAGTCCTATATATGACAAAATGAGAGCAGTAGGCCATGTCTTCCATGCTGGAGAAAATTGAGCCCAATGGCATGACAGGGAATGCATTTTATTCAGTAAAAGCAGTGGAAGAAACAGCCATTGTA
The DNA here is from genome assembly GCA_025769975.1 of Gallinago jamesoni. Taxonomy (NCBI): domain Eukaryota; kingdom Metazoa; phylum Chordata; class Aves; order Charadriiformes; family Scolopacidae; genus Gallinago; species Gallinago jamesoni. Next base: position 8,865,139 of record JAOQGH010000051.1, on the reverse strand, counting down.
GATTTAGCCTCTAGGGCTGGATTTGAAAACACAGTTTGTCTTAGTTTCTTTTCCCACTAAAGCCATCACTAAGCCATACCTGATTTCAGTGGTAGCAGAGCTCAAAAATCCTTTATTCACCAATTTCAAAAGAAAAAAAAATAAATCAGTATTGTAAAAGTTACTCTGGGGGCTGCTGCTGCGTGGCGGTGGCATAGGTGCTCTGCAGCCACCTGACAGATGGAATGAACCTGAACTTAAGTCTTTTATGCCCTCAAAGAAGTTATTGCCAAAAATCAGCCGTTTGGGGTGTGTTAGAATCAAACATGAATACTGTCCCCAGGAGAGCATGGACTCAGCTTGGTGGAGGTCTGCACCTCATGATTCACCTTCCAGCTTTCCTTGGCTTTGGCTGAACATGAGGCCTGGTGGCCAGCTTGCCTTCTCCGACACAGAAGAGCCCAGCTCTAGCTTCCAGCCCAGGCACCTGCTGATAGACCGCATCCCTCCTCTACTCAGTGGAGGCTTGTCCAGTTCTGCTAAAATGGGATTGTGTTAATATTAATTGACTAATTAATTGGGCAGTGGCAACGGTGTGTCTTAAGCACAACCAAGATAACTGGGAAACAGTGGGAACTGTCTACAGGATCTGCTGACTTTCCTCAGGTATTCATGTTTTTCTTAAGGATGTTGAAAATTGGAAATGTCAAAGATGTAGAAGCAATTCCCCTGAAGCACAAACCTCAGGAAATGAATTTTTCAGAAGTTCCATAAATGTAGATAGAAGGGATGGGGAGCACTCCCAAAGGCCTGTTTGGAGGATGGTTGGGTGGTCCCTTCTCTGGTCGGTGGTGATGCTCATTTTGTGTCTAGAAAAGATCCTGACTTCTTCAAGCTTGAAAATTGTTATTCCACTGTCCAGCCGCAGTCTTTCTGTGCTGAAGTTGAGTTTTCATTAAGACAGCTCTTAAAATTATGAGCTCCACAGCTTTATTGTGTAGATTTAAAAAAAAAAATTAGATGAACTTTGGTTGTATTTATAGTCTTAGGAGAATTTTTAAATAATGTAGATCCAGTAAATGCTATTATGTATTTTTTCACCCTTGTATAGCTATGGAACAGGCGTCATGGTGAACCTTGCAGTACCTGATGTTGAAATCTGGAGTTTAACGCTGGAATGTTTATATCGAAGAAGAGGTGGGATGTTTACCTCTGGACCGTTCTGCTGGCTGGAGATCACCACTGTGCAGTAACGTCTCTGTGCTGAAAGCAAAGCTGGAGCAGCCTCTCTTTGTGGAAAGCAACCTCTCCCTCTCCAATTCGTGCCTTTGGTAAGAGGGTCTCTATTTCCACAATTCCATGTGGTAGCAGCCATTCCCTTTGCACTGCTGGGGCCGTGCAAACAGGACTGATTTAATATCTGGGCTCTTGTCCACTGCTTTAGTGTTCATGTCCTTTAGCAGCAACAGGAGTAGAGAATCACTGTGCAGTCATAAATTGTAGAGGGAGGAATAGCACATAAAATAATGAAAGCAGTCACAGAAATAACGTTTCTAGCATGAGGGAGTGTATAAATCATGGCTGCAAACCAAGTCAAGAACAAGTATTTCCCTTATTTCCCCTCCCTCACAGAAACCCAGAACTGCTGCTGCTAAGCAATAAGCAAAATACATAAATGTCAGGAAATCTTTTTAACCAGCTTTTAAAAACAATTAAATTAATTTCACATAGTCAAGGAAAGTTTACAGAGTATTTCTCGTAACGGGATGAAACGCACCAGCAGAAAGTACCAGGGAGAATGCAGACACCTAATTATATCACCACATTTTCAGGAAATAAAACTTCCTGGAGGCAATGTGTCTTGTAGAAGCGGTGTCATTTATGAATGGGTTTTTCGTGTGCTGGAACCTTGCACTCTAGGACTCATGGCACAAGGGAATACTAAAAAAATCTCCAGGCTTGAAACAAATCTGCCTCTGTGGGATGCTGACCCGCTGGCTGTAGGCAGTAAGCCATCCTTTCACTTCTCAAGGTTACAAGAAAATGTCCCATGGCAACGGGTTGTCTTGTTCTTGCCTAATGCAAAGGCTTCTGTTTCCTCTTTGACAGAGCTGATATTGTTGCCTGATCAAGAATAGTAGCTTGTACAGTCCTAAATCTTTCCATAAATTATTAATCCCACTAGCAGGCTGCCAGTTTGCATCTAATGCACTAACCTACTGTGTTATCACCAAGTGTATCCATTTATTTTTATCCAGTAGTCATCACTTCCAGAAAAGTTTCAAATATTTAGTGTCTTACTATTAACTGGAGAGAGTCTACACACAGTAGTTGAGCACAGCATCATAGGAGGAAGGACAATTGCCTGGGTGCAAGCTGTGAGGGGATTGTGCTAACACTCATGGGTTTGTGGGTGGGAAAAGGAAATTGTGGCAAGGTCAGTCATATATCTATGCGTGAGGGAAGAGGAGGTGCAGAGCACTATCCAAAGCCAAGGTGGGACAGGGCAAGTGGAGTCATTACAGTGTTTCTGGAAAACAAAGCAACAGCGGAGCCCTTTCGTGATGCCTCAAACTTCTGCATCTGCAGTGATTTTTGGCTGCTGTAGAAGAACGAGTGAGCAATATTTAGACAACTGTAACATAACGGTTGTTCTCTTCTTGCTGTCTCCTTGGCATCCCAGGAGATAAAACCAGACAGACATGGCCAATGTAGTCTAGATGAGGAAAGCTTTGAATAGGGGACGTCCTGTGAGACTAGTTCAGGACCTCTTCTAGGGACAGTCGTTGATGCTAGCTGTGCTCAGAGCTGTGACTTGGCTTCATCTCAGAAAGAACTTGCTGGTTCATTCTGGAAAAGGAGCAGAAACAAACAGCAGAGACTGTTCAAGTACCCACATGTAGCCTGGACTCTCAGGAGATCAGGACTCATGGTACATCAGGAAGCTGAGTTCTTTGATTGCACTGGAAGTACCCAGCATGGAGACTCCATGGGCTGCCTTGGGAAAGCCAAACCTAACTCAAGTGTTGATGAGCATCAGAGCCCACAGTATATGCAGTAAGAGCCAGGCGTGTTATTTCAAGCACATCACAAATGGAAACTGATGACTGTTGGACAAGAAATGGCTCAGATCCAGCCTGTGGGAAGCTGGGGCAGGAGAGCCTGGACTTTTCTCAGGCATGCTCCCTGTCCCAGGTCACTTGCTGGAGCAGTCAGTCTATACTCCATTATGGGTCATCACTTTTCCACTGAAAGCTGACCAAAATCTCTGTGTTCTCCACAGAAAATAGTACAGAAAGAGTCGAATCCATCCCTGGTAGCATGGAGCTGTCTTGCTGCTCCTTTGACAGGTGATGAAATTACTGCTTTCCATATGTATCAAAATGCTTGCCATATGTGTCGTAGATATAAGTGCTTGCCATATGTATCAAGCTTTTATTCCTAATTGGATATTACAAAATAAAGTGCCTCATGCATTAAAAATGATAAATAGATCTTTAACTGAGTTGGTGTGTATGATCTGGGAAACCAGCCTGTGGCTTGCATATGGAGTTTTTCCATGAAGGAAGAAATTAGACTTTAGAAAAAAGCATCTGGGTATCTTAGCAGCATTAAAAGTATATGAAAATAGAAACTAGAGCCAGACCCAATGTCGTATATCATTAAAATGTATTAATCAGAAAAAAAGATGGACTGTCTTTCTTTCAATTTACAGAAACAGTTGTGCTGTGAGATATTCTTTGCTTTAAATTCTTTATTTGGCTCCCAGTGTTTTGTAACTAGTCTCTTTTAAAGCCCGCAGTATGCTGCAGAAGCACTGTGCATTTTTAATATAAAAGAAAGAGCAGAAGAATGAAATTGGAGAAATTTCCTTTCTCAGGCAAAACTCATACATCTTTATTTTTAGTTACTTTGAATTGGGACTTATTTACCTAATGAAAATTTAGTGTTTGATTTTGTTTTTATTTCTTATAGGTGTTTCAGTGTATTCTACTGTAGGAAGAATAAACTCCATATACAACTGTACTGGTGTGAAACAATATAACCAAATATGCTTAGTGCTTATGTGGTTTGTTGTTTTTTTTTTCATCGTCAAAGCTTAGTACAAAATTAATTTTGATAGGATAATAAAAAGGGCACTGCAAAAGATTAATGTAGAAGAGATTTTAACACCGGATATATAATTTGTGTGATGGAAAATATGAGCATCTGGCATTGCACTGTGAACTGTTCCCAGATAATGAAAAAAAAATCTTCCAGGCAAGCATGGCCAGTTCCCGCAGATTATTTTTGCTTGTCTCTCCAGAGATACCCTCTGTCCGCTGAAACAACCACGCGACACACAGTCCCTCCTTGCAGTTTTCCATCTGGAGCCTTGAATAAGTGGTGAATTAAGGTCAATGCCAGGATGTGACTATATTTCTTCCCAGTGAGCCAAAGGACAATCACTGAGCAGCCTACCAAAGTAACACCTTCTGTTAGTGCTAAGTGATCCCATTGCACTATAACTCTGCAGTGAAAACGAGTACAAATCCACCAGAGCTTCACTGGCAAAAGCAAGTATGTGTTACCTTGAAGTTAAATACCTTGAAGATATTTAAAGGATGTGTTGATGTGCTGCTGAGGGACATGGTTTAGTGGTGGTTTAGGCAGTGTTAGGTTGTTTGGACTCAATGATCCTAAAGTTCTTTCCAACCAAAATGATTCTATAATTCCATGATACAATATTATACCTTGTCCCCATACCTTTTGTGAGGCAGAAAACCCTTCTTGTGTGCTCCACAGGTCCTGTCCTCTGCTGATATAGGCTTCAGTGATTCATTTGACACAAAGGCAGTTTCATGTCTCTTTGAAGAGAGCTTTAAAGTGCTTCTCGATGCAAATTGGTATGTTGAAGAAGTGTCTCCTGGCTGTTGGGCTCCATGCTGGGGGTGTGTGTGCAACCTTTGATCCCTCTGCAGGGATGTGAGGGTTTGCTCTGAAGCAACGAACCTCTCGGGGCTTGGCACAACAAGGGTTTGAAGAAACAAAGCAGAATTGGGGGGTCAGGTGAGAGCTAATGCAGGGAGTTGAGGCTGATCTGGAGTAAAGGCCCAGGTGTCTGTGGGAGATAGAGAAGAGCTTGGAGGGAGGATTGTGCTGCGGTGGGACCAGCCCTGCCTGCCCTCCCACCCTGGCCACGTGCAGGGCTGGGGGTACATTGCTCCATGGGAACTCATTAGAAGTGAAAGCAGAGCAGAAGCGACCAGCAGGCTCACAAAATTGTGTAATTATCAGACTTGGCTAGTATTAGGATGTGCATTGCACTATGTCCATTGCCTTACTTCTTTGCCCGTTTCTGGTATGTGACCACCCTCTGCGTAGTCCAGAAATTGCGTATTTTACACTGTTGGCCCCTCACACCCCAGGACAGCTGTGTATTTGCCTTGCTCGTGGTGCTGCAGGCCATTAAGTGACACTGTGAAGTGCCATGCTGTGCATAGGGCAGCTCTGAACAAGGGCACGGGGAGAGAACCAGAGCAATTCAGCTGCTTGTGAAATGCCAGCACATCCCCATGTCCACAGGTCGTGAATAAACAGATATTCTACTTGTTGTTTTTTTGTATTTATCCTCTACTTGATGTCACACAGTGAACAAAATTAGAAACATAATGGAAGTGCTAATAATCCAACAGCCGTTTTGGTCGTGACGCTTGTCTGATTACACCAGAAAATGTCACTATCTCAGGTCTAAGCATGGCACCAACCTCTTAAAAAATCAGAGTTAACTATTATCTTTTTGTGTGAGTCATAACCTAACATACTAGAGGATAAAAGAGCAATCCTGAATCACACTGCGGGTGCCATCTATTCCTTACTCTCCTGGTACTTGTGCTTGTTCTTTTAATAGGGTGTGGAGTGATGCTGGCTGCTCCGAAAGCTGTGTAGATTTTTATAACTCCTAAAAATCAATCACTTTCTAAATGTCAGGAACACACAAGTGATGACACAGAGACGTTTTAACCTATAAATCCTGTTTTTGCTGGTTCCTTAAACCTACAAATTTACAGGAAATGGTTTGTTTTGGGGAGCCTCCTCTTTCCAAAATGATATTTAATGTTTTTCAAGTTGATAGAATATACTGTTTTGACACTACTGGATGTTAATTTTTTATTTTAAATTTATATTTTAGTCCATTTGGAAAAAATACAGAATGCAATTAGTGACTTAATTACGGTAAAAAAGAAGCTGGAATTCAACCGGAAAGTTGAAAGATACAGAATCGTGTTTCAGCAACCTGGGAAAGTTTCACTTTTTGTTTTTGTATTTGTGGAAATCTGAAACTATCCCAGGGCAGGAAAATGCTCTCTGGTGTGACTTAGTGCTGGACCCCACGCTGGCCATCACATAAGGCGCAGAGTGTGTCACAGGGGGACAGCAGAGGCAGACGGAGCCCGCTTCGGGCATGTGCCCGCGCACCCGTGCTGCAGTGGAGGCTGGAAATGCTTCAAAGCTTCTGAATTCCCTGATGTAAAAGTTGAAAGAACAATTTGGTCTAAATAAGAAGTTGATTGCTGTGCACACGAAGAAAGCCAGCTGCAATCAGCAGTGTGTAAAAGGTCTTTAATGATGCAAACAACTTTTGGACAAAGTACAGAAGAAGATAATTAAGGCGCTAGGTCAGAGAGTGGGGCAGGCATAGGTGTGTGAGAGTCCCTCCATGGTCTGTTGTGGAAGCAGTTTGCTTTCGGCACGAACATACAGACAACCTGAGGTTCAGCCCTTTTTCATACCCATTATAAAAGCCAAACGAAACCAAAAATGGGAATAAATGGGGTATTAGTGCTGGACTTTGCACTTGTTATTGCTTAGGCTGTAATTTTGTCAGGATGTCACACTAACAACCCTGGCAAGTTTAAATGTGAACAGGATGAAATGCCCAGGTGACGTGAGGAGTGCTCCAAGGAGCTGTGAGTTTCGTAGGGAACGTGGAAGTTAGTAACCAGCATAGACATCATTTAAAGTGAAACCTGATGTCCTGACCCAGTCACAGGGCGGTCTCCTCAAGTGATACCTCAGCACAAGGTTCTGCTCTGCAGAATTACAGCTCATGAGGCCACACCTGCAGGGGGTGAGGGGACTGTAAAGAAATGATGTCTCCATTACAACAGTACAGTATTTTGCCAACACAGCCTAAAGATTTTAAGAGTCCAAAGAGGCAAACAAGCCAAGAGCTCCAGGTGATCTTGCTCAGCAGGAGTGCCTGTGGAAGCCACTTTATTCCAGGTTTCCTTCTTGAGCCATGTGTTCAGCCCTGAGGCTGAACTGGTTGCTGATGGGATGCACTTATCCCTGACCGGGTGGGAATCTGCACCAGCCCACCGCAGGAATCAGTGTGTGCTCAGGAACACACAACACCGTGATGAGCTCAGCAGTTGGTACCTTGAAGGCATTTCTCTAAGGGATTCAATCCTGCTCACTTCATCCGAGCATCCCTGAGTAGTCATTAGCAGACTGCTGTTGAAATTAATCTTCTGCAAGTCTCAGTAGGGAGAAAAAATACATTACTTACTAGATCCTTCACTGCCGCCTTAGCTGCATAAGTGGAAGTGTCTGAGTGAGTGGTTTTTGCTGCAACAGAGCAGAGGAGTAAGCTGGGGATGTCTGTGCTCTTCAGTTTGTCTTCTGTGGTTCACTGCAGTGTTTGACCTTGCCACTGGCAGTTTGCTTAGCAGTCATTTCTAAAGTCGGTGCAATTGGCATGAATTAATTATTATGTAATTATTATCTTTACCAATGGATTTCATGTAAAAAAAATATTATTTCTCGTAGCCTGATTTTTAAAAGCTGCGTGTCTGTCCTGTACCTGCCGCATTTGTTGAAACTGCAGAGTCTCGGTTCTGCATTTTTGCACACAGAAATGGCTAAATTTGTCCTTCTCCTTCATAAGCTGACCCAAGCCACCCGCTCTCTGAAAGAGGCACTTGGCGGGGAGGAGAGAAAACAGAGCCATGGGGGTACAGTGGCCCCTTCTCCCACTTCCAGCAGTCCTGGTGTTGTTTGTTCATGGTCAGTTTAGGAAATAATGAAGTTATTTATGGAAAAGATAAGACGAGGTGCAGCCATTGGGGTATGGTGTTGCTGGAAAAGGCTTGGGAATAGAATCAAAGAAATTGATCCTACTGCTTTTGATTCCCACTGCAGAATGCAGGACCTTAGATGTGCTTTTTATAACTAAACAGGAACATGCCAAGAGCCTCATTTCTTCATCATCAGTCATCCCAGAAGAGTGTGGGAGATACAGCCAGCAAGGGGCAATAGGAGAAATATTTTGACGTGTAAAAGCTGCTAGCTCTACAAACTACAACCAAATCTTGTTTCAACAGGAAATGTATGTAGCACGGAAGGTGCCCGTGCCAGATCTTCCTGGACTCAGATGCCAACAGGGAGACTCTGCTGATTTGGCAAAGCCAGCCGGGTGCTGAATCCATGCTGGCCTGGCCCACCTCCATATCCAGCTTGGCTCTCCCTAGATAGCACTTTCTCATTTTTTCTCCTCAGCTGGGGCACCTCCAGGGTAAGTACTGATAGCTGTGTACACTGCAGCATCACGTTAATGATCCTGTTCAACACAAGTGCCCTGTCCCCAGGCAGCCTGGGTTGGTGCTGGTGAAGGGCGGGCCAGGCTGGCAGGTGTACACGCTCCTAGAGAGACGGGTCTATACAGAAATTAAAAATAAAGGAAAAATAGTTGGAAAAATAGAATAGCTAGATCTAGTTTGGTTTGTCAGGTGCGCATGGTAAGGAAAGCCTGGTTGTACATACTGTGCCCTTCTGGAGCGTTGTGGCAGGAGGTGTTCAGAGTTTAGTCAAGTTTTATCAGCAGCTGTTGGCATGAAAGCTCAGAGGGGCTCCGCACTAGGCACAGTCTCATGGTGGCCCCTGCCTGCTCCAGGTGTGAGTGTGACAGTGTGCTCTCCCCTCCCGAACTGACCTTTATGTTCCGTAACCCTGCCCAAGTGATAGCCCCCCATGGTGGCCATGATGGTGCATCTGGTCATGATGGCCGTGTCTGCCTCCAAGGTGGTTTCAAGGAGGCAGATAACAACACAATAGCCAAGGGCTAGCTTGAGCAATGCCTGTGCTGTGGTCAATATGCAAATGTGACTGTAAGTAATCATCTTACCCCCATAAACAGTGAACAGCCCAAGAGCCTTTGGAGCTCTCCTGCACGGCAGCAGGCTGCAGGCCAGGATCTCCCTTTGGGTAGGAACGCCTCTCAAGGTTACTACTCCTTGAGGTTGAGAGATTCCTTGCCACAACAGATCCTTGGTAAGTGAACTAATACCATTGTAAAATTTGAAATCGTAGTTAAGTGACGTAAAGGATTGATTGCACACATATAATCCCTTAGACAGAAACCATTGATGAAGTCTGGGACTAGGGCTGGATCCAACCGCACCCAGACTCTGAGAAGGAGTTTAGAAAGCAAGGAGGTTCTTTCTGAACCTCAACTCAATGAGGGATCTCCCTGACGGCTCTGTCTGACCCTGTCCTCCATGCAATAAATAGCCAAGTGTGCCTTGCCATCAAGTCTTGTTAAAACAATGTCGCATTTACTATCAAACTCTGTTAAATCATTGTTTTTTATCAATAAATATAACACTGCTTCTCTTCACCCGTAACAGTGAGCAAGGAGCAGTGGCCAAGGCAGCAGGCAGGGGCAGCCTCAATCCTGTCACCCCAGCATCCGCCTTCCTCCCTTGGGTGTGAGATTGGGGCTGGATCCAGATTTTTGGGGTTCGGTGTTCTCCCCTGCCCGTCACTGAGTCAGGAGGGAAATCCTCACTGTGTCTGTTGCTGGCTGGCTGAGCCCCGGCTGGCAGGACTGCAGTCCCAGTCTGGTGCCAAGTTAGCCTGCGGCAATACAGCTGCCTACTTGTTCTTTTTTTTTTTTTTTTAAATAACGATAAACTTGCAAATTGAGAACGAAGGGCTGCATGCAACAACTGCTGTACGCTGAAGAGACCCTGAAACAAAGAAGATTGTGAGCATCGCTGATCAACTCCAGCCTTGGTGGCAGTGTCGTCAGCTTGCAGAAGGAGAGGTGCCTTGTCCCCTCTGTTTTGCCCAACATCTTGGTCGGTGCCATGAATGGACAGGCTTTGGATGCACGTCACCATCCTCGTGTGCCCTCAGCGAGGAAGCAGTTAGGCTGGAGCGCACCATTTGCTGACACTGGTGTCTCACTCTGCCATTCCGTGTCAGGCTTTGCTGGGAGTTGGGAAGGTCTGAGCCCCCTTTGCTCCCCCATTCCGTTGTCCCAGACCCAGGGACAGTGAAGAAGGGGTGAGGTGGGGTGGAGGCTCCACCAGCTCTCTGCTGCTGACACTGAAAAGTTGTTGTAGCTGCGTTGCTTACTGCAGCTATGGCTACGGGTAAATATTGTGTGTGGGGGCATCTCTGGTGTCGGCGAAGCAAAACAAACCCTAAGTGGTTAAATTGCTGTTAACAGGTCACTTGGCTCTGTGTGTATGTGTACCCAGAGTGAGATAACGAGATCTGCAAGGTGAAGGACTCCAGGTTATCTGTGGCCAAGTAGTGAAATTGGAAAGCTTGTGTCCTTTGCTAGGATTGCCCTTTTTTTTCCTTTTTCTTCCAGTAGAGCAGAGACAGCGCAGCCATAGAGGATTAACATGAACAGCTCACCTCTCCACCCTTCGCTGCCCTGACTGGAGATATTTCCTTCTCCTCCTCTCCCCATTGACCTGCCGTGAGTCACCACCTCCTGCCTCCGTGATCCATCTTTCCCTGCAGGTTTGTCTGATGCCACATGGATGTGCTCACACACACACGTCTCAATAGGGTGAGCAGTGGGCTCTGGGGGGATGTGGGAAGTGCTTGGACGGGGCTGGAGTTACCAATTGATGCACAGATTTATGCAAAAGTCAGTTATTATTTCAACACGTTATCAGACATGACTGATGGCCCCAGGACCTGGTAGACCTCCCCATGCTCCTGGCCACCCCCCTGCCCAGTGCTGTGCCTCTGCTGAGACCTCCAGGGCAGGTTTGTAACACTGGAGCCACTCCGTTTTATGGGACTGCTTGGTAAGGGCTACTGGGAAATTGAATTTCTAAGGATATGCGAGGCCAGTGGCTATTTCTGGCTTCAGGCTCTGCAGTCCTTGCTCAGCCCTACACCGCCTGCCACGGGGCAGCTCTGTGGCTTTTCCTTGACAGTGTGGGTCAAGGAGTTGCAGTGTTGCAGAAAAATACTGGTGGTGTTTCTTGCCAAAAAATCACAGATAATTTTAACTTTTTTTTTTTTAAAAAAAGAATCCCGCAGAAGAATTATTTTCTTTAACTTTTAGGAGGTGGCAGGATGGTGTTCAGAGGGTGTGATGGGGCTTTTGTGGCTGTGTCTTCTCGCCTGTCTGTGCTACAGTGATGGTAGCATTGAGCTGTAACTGCCTCTCATCCCATCATGCAGATGCTAAGGAACAACCGCTGATGGTTTCTCCAGGGCACAGGCTGGCAGTTCTGCTCTCAGCACCTTTTCAGACTCGCGGAGATCCCATTTGACCCTGTAACCACGTTTCTGTGAGTGCTTCAAAAGAGCACGATGTCATGTCAGAGGTAAGAATTTGTGGCCAAGTTTCTGATGGTTTTTGCATAAAAGTAATGGTTCATTCAGGGCTGAGCATCCAGCTGTTACCCGTCCACTGCTTTTCACAGCGTCCCAACCCACACCTTTGCCTTACGAAGATAAGATTTTCATATGGAGCCCACATATCTGGGGTTTAGTTAGGATAGGTAGCTGGAAGTAGGTTATATGCGGTGACATCTTCACTTAACTTGCATACAACCAGAAAATACGTCTCATGAGTACCAACAGACTTCTAAGTGTGAAGAAGACCATTCCTTTGGCTTCTTCATCCATTATAGCAGTTCAGGCTGCTGATTTTAGGTGGATATCAAGTTTTTGAACTCTTCTACAACAGCCATACTACTCTGATCACTTTAGTTCATTAATTTAGAGGTTGTCTGGGTTTGTCTGTGTGAGACACAGACAGATGGTTTGCCAAAGGTGTCTTTATGACTGCCTCTCCAAGCACCAAGCAGCACACGACCACCTTCTATCTACAGTGGGATGTCTCTGCAGGTCAGAAGTACCCAGACACTATGGTGACAGGCACAGAATAAAAACTGAGGGTGGTAGACATCAGCGGAATAATTCAGGGTGGTCCAATATGGCAGTAACGGGATGACATTTAGCAAAGGAAAGTTTCAGTGCAACACAGAGGAAAAATGTCCTCACATCAAGCTGTGTCAGCCACGGAAGATCTCTAGGGTAAGCAGAGGAGCCCCTGTGCTTGAGTTATTCAAAGTGGACAGGAAAAAAGCTATGGAAAATGTTCTGTCAGGAGCAGCCCTGCACCAGCAGGAGCTGATGAACCGTGTGACCTCAATGGTATTTTCCGTCTCCCAATTTATGTGACATGGAAAGTGATTTATTTTGGCCTACCACCGCTTTACTACAATGAATAATGCCCAGCTGGCAAGTACCTGCTTTGAACTCTGAGTCCTTGGAGAAATGTGGTGGTCACAGAGGCACTACGAGAGGAGCCTTAAGATCCACTGCAAGTGTAGCAGATTCTCCTTTGCTGATGGGGTTGGTTAGAAGGTCATGCTCTCTTGTCCTGCCCAAATGTCCTTGTCAATGAAACCACTTACAGGTCCCTGAGCACTGAAACAACCGAAAGCATTAGTAACACGTGGGTTGCCCTTTCTTGACTGATGAGATCACTTTTTCTCCCTGTATGGGTCAGCTGAGAAGCATTTAATTGGCAGCAGGAAATGTAGATGAAACATACCCCCACAGCTCTATTTAGCAAATTCCTGCTATTCTGCTAAAATTGCACGTGATGCCGAGGGTGGGCAGGAGGGTAACGGTTCGCAGCGCGACGGACGGGGCGGTGGAGTCTGTCTCCGGCAGAGGAAGCTCCTCAGGAACCCAGAGCTGACCCTGCTTGCCGAACACCAGTTTTCATGAATCATTGGCTTTTATGGAAATCCGTTTCAGCATCCATTTATCCAGCTGTTTCCTGTGTATGGGAAGCATTGTGCTAGCTGCAATATTTGTTTTAAGTTACCAGGACTGACTGGTCATTTTAATCATCGTAAAGTTCTGAACAAAGAACCACATGTGTGTTTTGGGAAAAGTACCCAAAAAGGGATCATCAGGAACAGCTGAAAAGTGTCCAAAAAGAGGTCAGATGTGGAGAACGATTTATGGGTGCTGTGGGTGTAACCAAGTAGCAGTATTGCCGCAGAGCTTTCATAGATCAGCAGCTGCCAAGTTCATTATATTTGCTGATGTCTTTTTGGGGTTTTGTTTTTGTCAATTCCTTCTAAAAATAACAATAGTACCTCCTTCGAGGGTAATGGAAGCAGTTACAGGGGCTGGAACGAGACAGTAATTCATGGGCTAAAACTGTACACAGGGAACGCTGTGATTTTTAATTCCTGTGCTATAAAACAAAAGGATAAAAAGTCACTTCTGATGACCAGGCTTTTCTATGAATTAGTATGCACAGAAATTCACAGAAATACTTTCCTCTGGCTACCTTTGGGTGAGGATGTTACAAACCTGCTGTGCCTCCAGCTTACAAGGGAAGAGTCCTTTGCCTGAGGGACTTCATGAGAGGACGTGAGCCGTAGGTACATTCCTTGACTCCCAGGGAGTGAGCTGCAGTAATGGAGACGTGGGAACCCGCCGATGGGTAAGGTCACGCAGAAGGTCTGCAGAACATCCTCTCAGCATGATCACATCCCAGTTCACATTTACGTAATAAGCATTAAATCTACAGAAACGACTGAAAAGCCAGCACCGTAAATAACAGGGGAGAGCAAAAGCCTTGGCAGGCTCCTGAAACAGAAGAGGTTGCATTAAGGGGATGCACAGAGAACAGAAACCAGACTACAGCACAGATCCCGAAAGGCGAAAGTCCCCAGTGATCCCTCTTAGCCTGACCCAGGGAAAATGATTCACGGATCTCACGCCTCATGATCACCATAACCCTGAGAGCGTGAGCAGGACACGGTGACCGTGGGCTGGCATGTCTCGCCCAAAGCCCTCTCTTTAGCTGCGCACAACCTCAGTGTCTGCTTTGGGTACTTCTTTTAAAGTAACACATCTGGTGGTGAAAATTCATTTCTGGCCTTGTGGTAATCGGCAAAAGCATAATTAAGCGATGCAGTTAGAAATAATCACATCTCCTTTTCCACACCCTCTCCCTTTGCCCCATAGACAACTCCAAAAGGTATTTCAGTGCCCACCTCTTCCTGAAACACCTACAACGCTACCAAGGCTTGGCAGATTTTGTAAAGCTCACAAACTACCTAAAGCAGCCTGACACTTACTGAGGCTGCTGGGAGGACTCGAGTAGCTTGTGTCCAGCTGGGAGTAGCTCCCAGGCAGCTGGATTTATAGAATCATAGGATCACAGAATGGTTAGAGTTGGAAGGGACCTTAAAGGCTCTCATTCCCACACCCCTGCCAGGGGCAGGGACACCTCCCACTAGACCAGGTTGCTCAAAGCCCCATCAGCCTGGCCTTGAAACCTGGCCAGGGCTGGCCCATCCAGGGATGGGGCAGCCACAGCTTCTCTGGGCAACCTGGGCCAGTGTCTCACCACCCTCACAGTCAAGAATTTCTT
>JAOQGH010000051.1:8807163-8850222 GCA_025769975.1 Gallinago jamesoni | reverse complement strand
CCTGTAGCCCCTTTAGGGACTGGAAGGGGCTCTAAGGTCTCCCCAGAGCCTTCTCTTCTCCAGGCTGAACAATCCCACACTGCTGGGGATGCAGCCTGGGATGCGGTTGGCTTTCCCTCCAGTCGTCTCTCTGCCTTTCAGTACCCAAGCCTTTTTTTGCCAATCTTTTGAGAAAGCCAGCAGCTTCCTAAGCTTTCTTGGAAGTGGGACCTCACTCATCTGTACTGCCTTCAGAGGAGTGTGCTGGGGCAAAACATGGTCTCCAAGAGCTTGCTCGGAGTTTGTCCCCATGCCCAGCTCTGCTCCCAGGGGATGCGCAGCATCCTGCAGGCAGGGGTTACAGCATCGGGGGTTCTTATCCCAGGAATCCCTGAGCACAGCTTCATGAAAGCTCTCACATATTGGGGAGGGGAGGGGGAGGGGAGAGGGGGATGTGTGTTGAAAAGGGTGTCTGGGGTTCACATTCCCTGGCACGGCTTGCTGGCCTGAAGAACGCCAGCGAAGCACAGTTGCAAGGTCAATGCCTGCCGGCATCTGTGGCCAGCACTTGTACTTGGCTGTCGAGGACTTGTACAGGGCGGAGGGGAAGGGTGTTCGGTCCTGCCTTTGTGTTTTCAGCTCTGGTATCCCTGCCATTAGCTTTGCTGTTGCCAGGGGAACCCACAAGGAGTTATAAAACAAAAAACAGCCCCAAGTCATATTGTGTCAATTAATGTAACCAGACATATTTCCTCAAATAAGATCCATATGTTTGAGATAACATCTTTGTTTGTTGCTTGCGGTTTCCTTGATGGCAAACTACTGTGCTATAATCCTGTAGCGTCTGACTCGTTTATAAAAATTGCTGTGGATGAAAATATGAAATACCGGGAGTGCTTGCTTGGGGCTGGGCTCGCCCAGGGCGCCGAGCCCCCCGAGAGGCAGGGAGTGGAGGGAGGCGGGAGGATGCTCTGCGCCCAGAGAGCACCAGTTTTATTCTCTTAAAAGGGACACCTGCGGTAGCTCCAGCCCTCTCCCCTCCAGTTTGTTCTCTCCAGTTACCTGTCAGCCTGACGGGTGTTGTCAGGCCAGGTGTCTTCTCAGCGCAGGGCGTAAGTTTTGAAATAGCGCCAACTGGAGCGAGAGGCTTAAGGGTTTGGGTTTTTTGCAGAGGGATTATGGCATATAAAAGCCTACAGGCTTTGAACAAAACTTCAGCTTCTCAGCCTCTATACCACTTTAAAGTGGGACTGAAAACTGGCTGCAAAAGGTACCTAACTCCCAATACAAACCTGAGAATCATAAGGCCTGTAGGTGTTTTCCAAAGCTGCACTGCTTCACTGAATGGGTGTGCTCGAAGTAGGTTCACTTGGTTTAAGATCATTTCGCATTAATTTCCTCCTTTGATTCTTTATCTGCGCAGGGCATGTGCTGCTTGGCTGCCCAGGACCTGCCCTACCTCAGCTGGACCAGCTCTCTGATTTGGCGGACATTTGCTGCAGTAGAGAAATCCTTTAACAATGGGATTTGTAAGACCACAAAAATGCACCGGAGACAGGAGAACTTAATTATTCTTTACATGATTGTTTTTCACTTGGATAGCACTGCTCTCTGAAGGGAATGGGGGTACCAGTCTAATAATTCTGCCTTGGTCAATCCCTTATGATATTTACACAGCGGCTGTGCAATAGTTGGTGGGTAAATATAATTTCTTGGATCGATGCTCGCTTGCGGCACTTCAGAGCAGTTTCAGGCGCTGGTTGAGGAAGGATGTGCGGGGTCGGCATCCCCACCGCTGACCCCAAATCCTCAGCATCCTCTGTGCAAGTGCACTCGGGCTGTTTGGCTCCCTCCAAGCCAGAGCACTTTTAGTTGGCTGAGTGAGCCGTTTTGACCTCAGCGGAAAAGGCTCAAATTGCAGTTGTTTATGGGTATGTTCCTACCAAATTTAAAAAAAAGCTAAGCTTAAAGCTGGGTGTAGCTGAAGCGACACAGTCTGTAGAGCCCTCACAGGTTGCACACAGTTATGAATGTTGCCACAGTATGAATTTTGCCTTCCAATGAGCTGACAAGTGCAGACCATTTGCCTTGCCCACCAGTTATCTGTGCTCCTGCAGATGTGTTTTACTTTCACAAGTACTTAGCAAAAGGCATACATATGATTTTTTTTTTTTAACATCAAGGCAAATGGACCCTTTCCTTGTGCTCTGCCGTCACTCTCTGTGCTCTGTTGCCACCAGGGAGGACATCCTTGTCCTCCCTCCTGGACCTTCAGTCTCACCTGGGCACCTGGGGGGCAAAGTTTTTCTGGTTTGAGTAGGAGTTGTGTGCACAAACCCTCGTGCTGCTGGACAGGCTGGAGCCCTGGCTGTCCCACGGGCACCAGCTGCCCCCCAGCATGGCATGGGCAAGCTGAGCCCAGCCACGAGACGTGTCTTGGCTTCAACAAGTCCATGTTCTCCTCTGAATTTTTTGGTGTTAATACGTTAATCAGATCTCTCATTGGATTGCTGTGTTTGTACAGTAATTAATTCTGACTGCAGCGACGCCATCAGCCTCAGGGATCGCTGCGTGGGTGCCGGCGTCTGCGATGTGATGTTGGAGGAGGCCTGGATGAAGCGGCGATGTTTGAGGTGTGATTTCAAATTGAAACTCGGTGACAAATTGATTGTCGTTGGAACAGAAGGAGTGTGGTGAGCACAGCCCCCCACGGCACTCCCCCTGCAGCCCCTCCCAGGGGCTCCGGGCAGTGGTGGCTAGAGGAGGGGGAGCTGGGGCAATTGGCCTTGGCCAAGGGGATATACATGGACTGTAGCAATTTTCAGCCTATTAAAGAGATCAGAGGCAGTCTGCAAAGGTTTTAATTGAAAAAAAATCTCCTGTTAAGGGTAAAAAAAAGAAGGAAAAGTAGGAACTTCAAAAGTCACATTAAGGAAACAAATCTATTGATTCCTCCTGCAGATGCAGTCTGCTAACCAGGAATAAGGGAATATTTAAGAACATAAATTAAGAAGCTGTGGCTTAAAATTGTGTAATGCTTCTGATCTCTTTAGTAGGCTGAAGATTATTTGCTTGTTAAATGAAGCACTGGACGTGGTTAAAACCATTCCTGAGAGATCCCTGCTTTCTCTGGCAGTGGCAGCCGGTGGGCTCACACTCCCGGCCCTGCATCCCTTGTCATGCCAGGTCCCAGCTTTTTTAATGCCCTTGTGCCCCTTCCCATGCTGTTTGCTCTGCTGTGCCAAAGAGATTTGAAACCTACTACGATGGTTTTACCTTGCAGTAGGCTTTGGGCTGGGAATTTCACTGGAAATGGGTCAGCAGCTGCTGGATGCCACAGCGGTGGTGACCATGAGCTCCTGCTCAGCCAGCATGACCCCTCTGCTCTTCGGAGAGTGGCTGAAAATGCCTTTTCCTGTGACCCTGAAGGAAAATGCCAGGGAGCAGCTGGTATGTTCAGGGCACAGGGGGGAGGTCAGGCAGGAACTGCCAGCCCCATTGCCCATTCCTCTTTGGGGAGAGCCTCTCCCAGCCTCACCACAAAGCATTAAACCTACACCAAGAATTGCATTCTTCTTAAATCTGGTACCTTTACCTGTCTTTCTGCACTTTTCATTTACCTGTGAGGGAATTCTGCACATGGGGAAAATGAGTGGGCTCTGAGTAAACCCACATTTTCATCGTCAAATGAAATTCTTCCCTTAAATCCTGGAGACAGCACAGTTCTGTTAGGGGTTTATTGGCTGGTAATGGCTTCTGGTGCCACTGTGACATGACTGGTGATGCTCCTCTGGTCCCCTCCGGAAGCCCGTGGCCCTGGACTGGCTGCTTTGAGATGCCCTTTGGGAGTGGATATTTATATTAGTTGAAAATGGATTAATTACCTGCTAGTGCTTCTGACACTTTCCTTCTGTACTGAGACACACACCCCTCCCTGGCAGGGGACCCCGCACGGCCCCAGGGAGCAGGGTGCAAGTGCCAGGCACGGGGAGGCGTGAGGTACGGTAGGGTCTGGGTTATCAATCAGCTGAACAGAGCAGTCATTAGGGAAACTTGTGGGGCAGCAAGATGTATCAGTGCTTTGGAGATAACAGACCTTTTAATGCTCAGGCAAACCAGGCTGGGAACAGCAGCTGAGCAGGGATGTGAGATACGGGGACGCCTTGGAGGGATTCTCTGTCTCTCAGCTCCTGCAAACCTGGGACAGCTTTAAACCAGTGTGGCTCAAAGCAACCTAAATCCATCCCTTCCTGCTTCAAACTATTTAAATATATATTTATCTGAGAGGTGCCCAACAGTGCAATGTTCATTAGCTTATGCACAGCAGCCATTTTAACTTATTGACTCTCCATGGCTGTGGTTGCAATTGGCCTTTTAGGGGTAATTCAATCGGGGCCACCCAAGCCGTTGCAGAGCTTTTAACCTGGGGTACATCACACTTCTGGTGGTTGATGCTCTCCCTCAAGGCTGCCCACCCATCGGCACCATCCCCTCCTCTTCCTCTGCTCCGTTTTGGTGTGGTCAGTGGCACCAGCCCAGCTGTGTCCCTCTGTGTGTGTGCGTGTGCAGGCATGCGTGTGTGCGCACGCCTGGGGATGCTCGTGTGCGCTTTGCAATACTTCCACCTACAGAATAAAACCCAGAACGGCAGCGGCTGCAGCGCGTAGCAGCCCAGGAAGCCGATGGGTGCATCCTGGGGGGCAGCCCAGCTGGGCAGGGAGGGCTGCTTTGGGGGACCAGGGCAAAACAGAGAACTTCTGCAGAGAGACTTGTGAGCCCCTTGTCCTCTCCAGCAAAAAGCTGAGAAGAGGGATCCTATTTCCTGGGACAAAAATGGTAATTTCTGACATTTTTTTCTTTCTACTGGAATATAAAGATATATTTTTTTCAGGCCAGCTTTTCTAATTTTAACTTCTTTTATTTTTTTTTTTTCTCAAAATGCGCTGCTGGTCTGTGGCCAGGCAGGAGATGGGAATGGAAAGCTGTTTCCTTTACAGAAGTGTTTTTTCCCTGAGCGGGGTGTGATTGCCGGCGCTCTGCTGCGACAGCACCCGAGGGCTGCAGCAGAGAGGGGAGCGCAGGGCACGGGGCGGCCGTAGCAGGTTCCTCCTGCCCCAAAGAGCTTGCAAGGAACCAGCCTGTGCTTTGGAGGGGGCAGAAACAAGGACCACAGACAGAAGAGCCACGGACTTGGCAGCTCAAGGATGGGGCTGATGTGAAATGACGGATTCCACAATGACCATTTCCTGGCAGGAGAAGGGACCGGGGAAAGATTTTCCGGAAGAGGGATCCTTATCATTATCAGTCATTATCAGCATTGCATAAGGCACACTCTGCTGCGCCCGCTGCCACTAACCTGTGGGGTTTGGGGGCAGCTAAAGCCCCGATGAATACTTGCTGGGACAATTTCCACCAAGAGCACTCTTGGATTGTTCACAATTTTTTCCTCCCCAAGCCATCCAAAGCTTTTGGTCCATGTTGTATCCGTCGAACATCTGCAACAAAGCTGAAAGTGAAGAACAGTCACAATAGTTTGAATTTACTCACTTGAAATATTTGCATCATTTTGTTGAAAACTTGGTCAAAAGATTTTTAGCAAAATCCTTTTCCTGAGGAAAAGCAACTCCAAGGGCAAGACCGACCCTGCCAAACCTCAGCACCTGGGGAGAACCGGTCAGCTGGAACATTTCCCACCAATTCCTGTGGGAACTCGGGGTCTCAGGTCTTCAAAGTTCAGTGGCAGCATCTTATCTCTATCGCAGCATTTCTGACAGCGGCTGCAGCACCAGGCGATGCAGGAATACTCCATATTTCCCAAGAAACTGCAGCAGGGCAGGCGCTGTGGGTGCTGTGCTTGGCCCCAGACGCTGGCAGGTGTCACCATCCCCAAGATCCGACCTGCCAAGCTCCTCTTAACACCCTGCTTTGTTTGCCCACGGACTCCTGTGGTCTCCTTTCACTTTGGGCTGCAGATAAAGACCGTGCCGCCCGAGCCTTTCACAGCTGCTTGTTCTCAGAGCAGGTTGTTTTGGGACACGTCCAAGCCGCGGGGCTGCGGCTCGGGGCGATGCGTGGCTCCTGTTCCCGCTTCTCCCCGGCTGCCATCTGCCACTTCCCCAGGACGGCCTCCGCTCTGTCGGTGTTAAGCAAACATTTGCCTGTGGCCATCTGGGTTCGATGATGCAGCCCAAGCAACCTTCCTCCGTGCCTCAGAGACCGGCTATCGCTGAAAACACTGGAAAGATGGAGAGGAAAGACCAAAATATCTTTCTTTGCACTTCATCTGCATGCTCCAGCACTGGTTTTGGATCCCCATGCTGGTGAGAGAAGCAGCACAGCAAGTGAAGCATGGGGGAACTACTGGAGAGGGTCCAGAGGAGGCTGCAAAGACTGGAGCATCTGTCATGAGGAAAGGCTGAGAGTTGTGGGTCTGTTTAGCTTGGAGAAGACGGAGAAGGGATCTCATCAATGCTTATCAATATCTAAAGGGCGGGTGCCAAGAGCATGCGGCCAAACTCTTCAGTGGTGCCCAGCGACAGAACACGGGGCAACGGGCACAAACTGGAACATATGAAGTTCTGTCTGAACATGAGGAGGAACTTTAATTGGAGGGGGCCAGAGCCCTGGAACAGGCTGCCCAGAAAGGGTGTGGAGTCTCCTTTTCTGCAGATACCCAAAACCTACCTGGATGCATTCCTGTCCGGCCTGCTCTGGGTGACGCTGCTTTGGTGGAGATGTTGGACTAGATGAACTCCGAAGGTCCCGTCCAGCCCCTACGATTCTGTGATAAAGGGATGGGGCGGAGGGAAACGGGTGCCGTGCTGGGGTGCAGCCCGAGCCGGGGGAGCCACTGCATCCCCACCAACACCTGGGGTTCCAGTGGGAAACAGCGCTGCAGCAGGGCCTTAGAGTCCGGTTCTACCATAAACACATTTCCACTCTGAAGGATAAACGTCTGACCACGTGTCACACATCACTGTGAAAATCAAGCCCGTACAGATGACAGTGAGCTCGGTCAGAAACACGGTTTCAGTGCAGGGAACTCACAACCCCATGGTGCTTCTCAAACACCTCCCTCCGCTGTTTCCACCTGCAGAAGCACTGCTACCTTGGGCTCTTCCACACTCAGATGTCAATGGTGGGTCACCAAAGCCACCACATCCTTCAGAGATAAGCTTCTGCTGATGAAGGGTTTCTGTAAGTGACTCAAGCACATGGAAGACACCGAAGAATTTAAAAATAAAAATCATTAAAGAAAAATACTTCTCAACTACTGAGATTTGTCAGTATATCCTCAGATGACTCCTGGAGGTTGATAGAGATGCTTAAAGATCAGAGTCCTCTCAAGTGATTAATTTTTGTGATTTGGAGTTTAATGAACACATCCTTATTCACAGCGTGGCCGTGGGGTGAGGCAGAGGAGGGACAGCTCTTGCTCAGGTGTGGCCCCGCAGCCCCAGCTGGCTCTTGGGTGCAGCCTGGCCACCAGCTGTAACCACACTGTCACGTATGTCAGTATTCAACTGCTGCCAAGAAGGCAGCTTCTGGGCATGCAAGTCCTCCAGGTAGCAGGGCTACAGCCACTCAGGACCACCATCCCGCTCTCAGATGGCTCTACCCCTTCTAATGACCACAGGCCACCACCCAATTTGTCACTCAGAGCCCCGGCCCATCTTCTCTTCTTCACAGCACTGACCCTACTTGGGCTTCCAGAGAGACCTGCTGTGTTATTTTATGGCCTGCTGTTGGCCGGGGCATTGTGTGGTTGAGGCCACCATCCCTAAAGCTGGTTGAAGACATCTTGTTTCCCCACACAAGGCCAAACACTGACCTCCTTGCTACCTGACGGCCAGCCGGCTGCCCAGGCAATCTGCGGCAGATGGCGTCTAGACGTCCAACATCACCAGATGTTCCAGCTTTGTGTGGAAGTCAACCTCTGCTCTTCAGCGCTGGAGCGAAGGGCACTAGAAGCACAGAAGGGTAATTAGCGCTTACACGTTAGCACAAACACAGGGGCCGAGCCCTCCCCCTGCCTGACGCCAACTCACAAACTCTGACAGAGCTCCAGCCACTCGTGCTGCTACTTCAGAACCGGGTTTTTAACACCGCCCTAAACCATCTAAATACTTGCACCTAGGGGAAAAAAAAAAAAGCTACTTTAATTTCCATAGCAACAAGTGATTTTTCCTGAAAGCAACAAACACATGAAATACAGTTACTGCAGATTGAAAAAACCACACAGAGCTAACCAAGAAAACAGAGGAAGCCCTGTATTTTTTCCCCTCTTTTCACAAAACCACAAAAGCCTTTCTAGAGAAGAGGTGCAGGCGGGGCCTGGCAGGATGCTGGGTGGCTGCTGACGAGAACGTGCCACTTCCAGTGAAGCTTTCGCTCAACCACATATTATTATTTTCCCTTTTGAGATGTGCAGGCTTTACAGCCCAGCAGAGGCTGGAACTTGCTCCCGCAGCAGCACAGGATAACAGGTCCCTTTCCAGCTTCCCCACTGAATGCCCAACTTGAAGGAATGAGATCCGATTCCTCCTCGCCCTCTCCACGGCTGCCCTGTGTGTAGAGCTCTGGGTCCCATGGACACAGCTCCAGGAGCCAGGGGCCAAGACTGCCCCCAGCAGCAAACTGAGCTGCCCTCTGCAGGGCAGCACACCACAGTGTCCCCGAGCTGTCACTGCCACCCTCCACCCAGCTGCAGCAGGAGGGCTCTGCTGGCATTTCCCCCAAGGGAGCCCAGCTAAAAAGCTCCCAAGCTTCTCACTGGCCCTAGGATCCTTCCTTCTACTGCATTATCCCATCATTAGCAATGGAAGGAGGGAAATAAAAATCCCCAAACGTGATGACTCCAGGCCAGCCCAAGCAGGCCAGAGAGCAGGGACAGTGATGGGGAGGAGAGACACCCTGCCCTCCCCAGGGGCAGTGACAGGAAAGCTGGGACACCAGCAGCCCTTCACAGCTCCTTCTGCTTCCCCACCTCAGCTGCTCATCCCACCAAACTTCAGAGGTCCCTGCTCATTCCTCCCAACCCCAGCATGTCAGAGGTGGCCCAGACTTCCCAGTGCCCCCTCCTCAGAAGGGCAACATTAAGTTTTCCCAGTCTCTCATTTGCAATGGAATCACACCAATACCCCACACATCCCATTAACCTGCAACAGCCAAAGTGATGGCATTTCAGAAAAGTAACTTCAGTTTCAATGTATCCGAGACCCAACAGGCAGTAAAAAAAAAAAGCTTTATATTTTATTTCTTGTAAAAATCTTTTAACACATGCAGACTAAAACCAGTGTAAGAAAGTATCCACCATCGTTTAAACAAATAACTATACTTAAATATAAGTGTCTGCAATTGACTTGTATAAAAATAAGGTACATTTTGCCTTTTTACAGAAATCCATTCTCCAGTTCTCATATCCATAAACAATACACAACTCTAATACATACAATTTAACCTGATCGTTGTTTCCCACCAATCTGATACTGCTAAGGTATTATGTGCAAAAGTTGGTAACATTTTCTTTCCCAAAAGAAAAAAAAAAAATCTTCTACATGTTTTAGAAAAATTAGATATTGGGTTTAAATTAATCAAATCCTAATCGGTTCCACTGTTCTGAAATAAAGAGTCCGTTTACTGTGGTATGTACAGGCTTAGCCAGAACCTGGGGCAGGTGCAAACCTCAGCGTCTGTGCCTGCTGTGTCCCGACCGGCCGCTGCCGTGGTGCTTGCCCTTGTGAGACCTCTCGAAGGAGCGGGACCTCTCCCGCCTGTCCCTGTGGTGTCCCCGCTCGTGCCTGTGCTTCTTGGCAGCCTCGGAATGATCCCTGGATTTGCTCTGTGAACGCGAACGAGATTTTTTCCTTTTGTGACCGTGTCTATTTGCGCTCTTCAGCTCCTCCCGGCTGTGCTTGGCCTTCAGGTGCGGGGAGCCGTGGTTGTGGTGTCGGCGAGGGCTGCCGCTGTGGCTGCGGGACCGGCTCCTCGACCTTGAGCTGTATGTCCCAGACAGGCTCCGCCTATTATTGTAGCTTACACAGAAGTGTTACAAGTTAAAACATTTCTTCCACACAGAAGAAAATAAATAATAAAAAAAAAAACCCAAATCAATGCTTAGAAACTTAAGTTACTGGAATATACCAGAAACTATTTCTCCCACAATGAGAACTGGTGAAAGTGACCATCCCAGAATGTTCCTTTGAAAACAAAAAGCCCAAACGCAGCACCTCCTGTAGCCATTTGACCCTGTCAAGAATCTTCCCCTCAACTCCAGATTGCAAATCGGTTATTATTGCCTTTTTTCTTCCATGACTTGACAGTCAACAAGACTCATGGGAACGCTGCAATGAGATCCAGGTTGGCATTTTCCAACTTAAATATCAGTCTGAAGATGCTTTAAAAATAGATATATAGCCCACCAGCAGCTATCACCTCACACCCTGCACAGGTCCCCCTCCTCCCCAGCAACAGCAGAGCAGCATGGTACTGAAGAGCCAGCCAGTGCATCACGCACCACTGGCAGAAGATCCATTCTGCCAGGCGTTGGAAGAAAGCTGCAACATGTGAAACTGGCACCTGTGACACTTCTCACTGCTTCAAAGCGGACCGAGTTCCCAGAGACTGCTCTGGTTTGTAACAGATTCCTTGTGAAGATCATCCGAGAGGGTAGGACTACCTTGTGCTCGCTCACCATGCACAGGCACAGTAAGGATACTGTTAAGCTTTCACCTAACGCCAAAGCTGCTACAGCCTGAACCATTAATGGCCATTACCAGCGGAAATGCTTCATGCCAAGAACCGAGAGCCCGCGTCTCACACCGCTGCTGGCCAGCAGTTAGAAGCCAGCACTAAACACTTACAAGCTCCTTGGAGCGGCCCTACTTCTTAGCACTGAAAAGCCCTGCTGAAATGCTCCAGAGCTATTTATGATGAAAAAGACAATGTTGCTAAAAAAACCCATGCCCCCTCCCTGCAGATCCCCACTGACCAAACGAAAACCCGGTACTTACTGCCGCCTGGGTGTGTGAGAGCGAGACCGCGACTTTGTTCTCGACCTGGATCGACTAGCACTTCTGCTGCTTCTGCTTCTCTTGCTGTCTTTTCTCATGCTTGGGAGGAAAAACAAAACCACAGGGTTACACTTCTGAGGTACTTGTTACTTCCATGAAGTAGCTCAGAAGTAGTCCACTCTACTACGGTTGAAGAAACCGCCTTTACACAAGTCTTCTCTTCATCAGGAAGAGATTTTTACCTACCCGTTGTAAGGGCTCTTGGAAGCCTGCTGCCTCTCTTCTGGCTCTTTTTTAATGGTTTTGGTATTCAGAGATACCGGAGACTTCTCTTCAGTTTTTACTTCTCTTGGGGAAGCTAAGAATTAAATTTAAATTCCAAATTAGATATTTAATTTATGCTCTGTAATAGACATATTGTATCCATTATACACCTTTACCAGCATTCGAACAAAATGTAAATATGAACTCATTCCATCTTTCCATTTATAGTACGCTCCTGGAGAGAACACTGGAGTGAGACGCATAGTTTAAAGCCAGCTGCCGGCGGGAGGGGAGAAGAACACCGGGACCTTCAGCTGAGGCAGGCTCCTTTGAGATTTCATCCACCAGGGCCCAAGTGGTACAAAATAAAAGCTGCCCTTATGGCCCACAAATATGTAACTTAATTGTTACCGTGAGAGTTAATTTCCAATACTATAGAGCAAGAATTAAGACTGAACAGCACAATTACCCATTTAATTTTTGTTATATTTGTACCACTAATATAAAAACCTTACTTCTTCACTTCAGAAGTCAAACTGTCTCTACAGACAGCCCATACAGCCCAGAGATGGATTCACCTTCTCGTGGACGGGCTGCTAAGCACAAATGATGTATTTCTACCTGGCTACTGGAAGTAAGGCAGAGGTGCTGCATTATGACTTGCTCTGCAGCTTCCTCACTCAACAGACATCAGGGGTTTAATATAAAACTCCAGAAAGGGAGAAGGGCCTGTGTTTTACCCACCATCACTGGACCAACACTCACAACAGCCTTTAAATTTTGTTGGTAGTTTACAGATCACTACAGCATTAAGAGGTAAAAGCACCAAGACAAAACTGACTGCTCTTTGTATCATTAGAGTTCAGACAGATTTATTGGCTGGTTCAGGATATGCGTTACAATTTATTCACCCTAATGCCAAGACAGCACTGTGACCTTCCCTTCTCCATTTCCTGACCACAAGCTGTCTTCCTTCACTGCACTTGCACAGTTGACAACTACATTAAAAACAAGCAAAGGCAGAGAAAGCAATTTTCAGAGATACCTGCTGCAAAAGGAACCATGAAGGCTACTGTGACACCACCCGCAACAGATTAAAACCAGAGAGTCTCTCTTCACAACACAATAATGTAAGAACTGTTGGGTATAGACATTTTCACAACATAATTAACTCAAGGGTGCCTATAATTAATGTATGACTCTCCCGTCTGTGGAAATATGGAATTAAGGCATCCCATTTCCCTCTAATCTGCTATTTCAAGGTATTGAAATGGATTTTAAAATCTGTTTTTTTTAAAAAAAAAACCCAAACATTTGTCTTTCTT
Organism: Gallinago jamesoni; assembly: GCA_025769975.1. Taxonomy (NCBI): domain Eukaryota; kingdom Metazoa; phylum Chordata; class Aves; order Charadriiformes; family Scolopacidae; genus Gallinago; species Gallinago jamesoni. The sequence continues at coordinate 8,837,642 of JAOQGH010000051.1, read as the reverse complement.
CTTAGTTCTGTAAGAAAGCCTAAATTGTCTTAATATCTCAAGAAGCAAACCTACTTTTTTTTTTTAAACACCTTGGGACACAGATTAAGATGACTTATCAAATACTGCAATGCAAGTTACTATTCGGAGAACACTTACATGGTTTGGATGCAGGAGAAAAGCCACCCAGTGTTGAGAGCGCTGGAGTTCCATCAGGATTTAAACCTTTTGCCTTCAGTTTAGCTTCCTGTAATGCCATTTTCCTCTTTTCTACTTCTTTATCCAGGAATTCATAATTGGGCTGTTAAAGTAACAATGCAGTAAGAAGCTGAACTAATGTAATTCATATTTTCATCTAATTTCTGAAAAATACTCCATTATGTTTTACTCATAGGTCCAGCAATGTGACTAACTTCCATAACTTGTTCTCACGCTTCCCTTAGAGAAGTCACACAGCGGAGCCTTTCCTATTAGTAAATGTGTGCACAGGTTTTCCAAACACACTTGGACAACCATGACACAGCTCAAGCTGAACTGAATAGGAAAAACAAAGGTCTTCAAGTTACCTTCTTTCTGGTATAGAGCTTAAGAGTTGTTAAACAGATCTCCTGAATCTCCTCTTCCGTGGTGCCAAAGAGCAAGAACCAGTGAGGACGGGTAGGTAGTGGAATCTGAAGATGAAACAACCCAAAGCTTACTAACAGAGGTTACAGACCAGGCTTCTGTTTCAAATATTACTTATTAATTTTCTTGAAACCAAATCATTAGCAGTAAAAGGGAATGCTAAGTAAAGACAGAGGAATACTCACCTGCAGTGCTCTAGCAGCGAGATAAATACAAGCACATGCTATAGTCTCTGGCTGGAAGCGAACAAACACATTTGTTCGAAGGCTGTCATTCATGTAATTCCTTTAAAAAAAAATTATGAAAGGTTAGATCTCAGGTTTACATATTTTTATTTAGAGGACAACAATACTGGAGACTCAATTGACTTTATTATTTTTTCTGTTATTATATTAAAAACTTGGTTTCTTTCAAATTATTGCATTTAATGTTTACATTTGTTACTTCCGTAACAAAGTTTGCACCATTGCCATTGTTTTGAAACCCCAATGCAAGTAATAGTATGTAATGGCTACTTCCTAGGTAGGCACAGTAAGTTACACCATGAAGTGTCCATTGAGTTAACAGTCTAAGAAGTACTTTTCATCTGTCCAGCTGTTTGCTTTAAACATCAATGTTCTTGTATTCAAAAATCAATATGCTTAAAACTCAAATGCAAGCATAAGCATGGTATATTTTTAACCTACCATTTTCCAGAGGCTAGACGCAACCTATAAAGTTCATAAAATATTGCATTTAAATCCTACTTGTGCCTCGAGTCACAATAACTTCATCCAGAGAGAGAAGCATCCAATTTGCTCAGTGTTGGAAAAAGACCTGTAAGTTAGTAACGGGTCTCGGACTTCACTATGCTCCACCATGGTGGCACTTGCCAAGCAACACATGCCAAGAGATACATTTAAACAGCAGAGACCTCAATTGATTTCTAAGTTACTGAGCTACAGGAAAGAAACGAACAGCAGTCAGTAAGTATTGACTCTACAGAAAACCAGGCCCAATATGGCTTCTACGTGAACATGCTGCATGCACTGTTATTTTTATATATTTATTTTTTTAACTCAAGTTTAGCCAAACGCTAGATCAACTAAATGAATGTTGGCAGAAAGTCTACCCCATGTGTACTTTAAATACACTACAGTATACAGTAGCTAGGCAAGAAAAACATTTAGAAACATTTTTAACAGTTACTTCTAAAAGCAAATATACAAATCCTTTTGACACCCAGACAGAACTAGAAGATGCTGCCCGATGGATATGGACCACTTCAGTGAATCTCGGATGAGCTTGCACTGGGTTGGCTGGAGAGAAGGGCAGCCAAACAGGTCATGGGCTGAGGTGCAGAGGGCAGAGCTCTATGACTTACCATCATGGACTACCCTTTAATTAAAGAGTAGAAAAAAGAACAAAGTTAAATTGAGTTCTCCATTACTATACTGGAATCAAGCCATGAAAATAGTAAGCAGAAACAAGCACTAAAATATTTTAAAAGCATGTATTTGTGTAATAACTTACATCTCATTGCTTTGCATATAGATCATCAGGCTTGTTATTTCTGCTACTATTTTCCTGGCTAGGAAAAGAATGGAAAAATAACAACTTACCAGGCTGTCTGTACCAGGGTTTGATTACGTTCACATTCTAAGACTTGTAAATACATAACAATGATCTGAAGAATAAGTTGGGGGGGGGGAAACAAAAAGCACAACTCTTTAGTTTTAACATGTAAAGCAACAGTAAGAAAGCAACTATGTATAATCAAACAGTATTCCAAAACAACGGTGTCTCCTCCTTTTCTAAGCATACACTGTAAGCTCACATGTCTGGAACAAGACATGCACTGGAACAAGCTGCCCAGAAAGGTGGTGGAGTCTCCTTCTCTGGAGAGATTCAAAACCCTCCTGGACAAGCTCCTGTGCAACCTGCTCTAGGTAGACTCGTTTTGGTGGGGGGGCTGGACTAGATGATCTCTAAAGGTCCCTTCCAGCCCCATATCATTCTATGTCATCCAACCGTGTTCAGATAATTCTTTATTTACTACTTTTCTATGATTTTCAAAACTAGTCACCTTCAACATTCCCAAAGGAAGCAATCTGTACCAAAGTCAATATGACTATTCGCCCAAGCACTCTGGCAAAAGCATTCATGATAATTATTAAGGAATAAAGAAAAGAAATCAGGTCACTTTTACACCTGTGTTTCTCATCCCACAGCTCACAATGATGTCATCAAGGTAGGACAGTATTTGCAATTACATTATTTTTGATAACTCACCTTATGCGGATGCTTGACATGAACACAAAATCCCAACTCCTTCAGTACCCTCCTTTCTGCTTTGATTACTTGATTTTTGGTGTTTATGTAGTTCTGATCAAGTATCAGGGGGCTTGGAGTCCTATAGTTTGTAAGAAATAAAATCAAAACTGTTTTGCATATCCAAAAATAGCGTCATCTCTGTTTTCCCTTCCAACCAACTAATGGCAACAGAAACCTGTTTTCAACTCCTGCAAGCAAGTTTAAGCATTAATCTTGTGCTGTCCAAGTTTAGATAAACTAGTTTAGTTTCTGCTTTTGACTAGCTACAGATTAGATGGCCAAGATAAAAACACTCCTTTGCTACCATGTATGCAGACTACACTGGTCTAGCCTCTGGAATAGAAGTCAACTTCATGGTGAAGATCTCAAGGAACCTTTATACTTCATGACAGAGACAGGGGAAGGAATGTGATACAACTACCTTTGCTAGTTAGGACATCAAAACAAAAGTAAGCTAGAACGGTGATATTTTTACTGATATTACAGTAGTAAGCTTGTGCTTTAGAAATTGCAGTTTCCTATGCAGTGGAAGACAAGATTATTCAACATCTTCAGAGAAAAAGAAACCCCTGCTACTGCGATATACGAAAAGCCTAGTAAAGCAAAGCATTTAACCTCTGAAATTGTGACAGATCTGCCTGTGATGCTGAACGCTGCACCCGCTAATTGGTGGATATCATGTCATTTCTGCTATTTGCGTTTGCAGAACAAGAGCTCATTTCACAAAGAAAGATTCCTAAGTCTAGCACTATGAAATCCTAATTCCTTCCAAATTCAACACCTGAACCCTCCAAAACATTTTTTTTAAACTAAAATAACTTGTTGCATGCTTTATGCACAAGTGTCACACTCCAAATTGTATTCTCTTCTTCATCTCTGTTTCGCTTGACCTTTCAACATTCCACATTGTGTATTTTAATCCACTTCCTCCTAGAGACAGACCAACTTTTCCCCTGTTTGTAATATGCCTCACATATTCCACATGCTTTCCAATGCAGAAGAATATTTTTGCAGCTAGGTACACTCTAATAAACCACAGCCTGTTCACATGATAAACCTAGTACACCCCAAGCACTGGTGACAAATTTATTTTAGATTACCTTCAAAAGAAAAAAAAAAAGTAATGCAAAGTTGATTCGAAATACAGCTTCTGTTTTAATCAAAGTGTATTCCCTACCAGCTTGTCTCTTTTGATTCCATGCAAGTTCAACAAATGGATCACAATTCTCTTCCCTGACAAATCACAGAGTAGAAAAAACACCCCAAGCCCCTAGCTTCCCACCACAGAAGGAAAAGGTCAATTAAATTACATGGCTAGCTGATATGCTTCCCAACTTCAATAATCCACAATTTATGCTAAGGCTTCTGCAGTCACCTGGAAGGACGCTTATTACCATTGGTCAAAGGATACTACAAGCTACATCCACTTCACTCACATAAAAGCACCAAGTTGTTCAACCACACACTTGAAGAGGAAGCTCTCCCTGCTCCTCCCATGGGGCTGAGAAACAGGTCCCAGGAGGTATGAAATTAAGTACTGCAGCTTCTTGGCACCAGGAAGGAGCTAGAATTCAAGTACAAGTCTTACTACTTCTGTCTCCTAAAAGAATTGCTACGATTTCCACGTCACATAAAAGTAACTTTTCCACTTAAGGGTTACTCTCACTCATCACGGCAAGTTTACAAAGTTTGTGATTTCAGCTACTGTAAATATAAATGCAGCCAGCGTATATTTGGTTTTGGTTTGTTTTTTTTTTTTTTTCATAAATTAACTAGAAAAGCTTTTAAAGCTTCTTTAAGGTAACTACTTCAGTAGAGAGGCTATGGTTCGTCTGAACACTTAAGATTATAAAGGGTGCCTGAACACTATGTTCTGGAGTTGGAAACTGGAAGAATCAAGTTGAAGTTCTTCCAGTCAGTGAAAGTGACTCACTTCTCATCAATTTCAACTAACTATATTGGGTTTTATAATAACATCTGTTCCAATATTGCTTTATACAATTTTATCTAGAGATCACTGGCATTAACAGGATCTGCAAGGCATCATTCAGAGCAAGTTCAGGTGCCCAAGCTCAGCTTATCTTGTTCACACAATACTTCTCAGAGATGACAAACCTGGGATGAAACAGTCAGAGCAGATATGAATTCCAGTTTAAAAAAAAAAAAACGACATCAACAGCAGGACAACACGACTGCATGGAATCATTCAATAGCCTGCCACAGGATTGCTATCTTCCAGATGTCTTTGCATTCTCTGAAAGCTATGTAAGAAAGTCAGTATTACAAAACGCAATAAGGTAGCCAGAAGTGCAACAGCAAAGACTGTGAGCCTTACTGCATTTTAAGTTTTTACTGTCCTTCACTTCCTTTCACTGTCCTGGGCCATAGGATGAGCACAAGCAGTTCACACTGTGGTTGTACACATTCAACAGCAAAGGGACAACAAACTCAAAGTTAAGACACTCAAGTGTGCTTTACTCTGTTGTCCCATATTACTGCAGTCACTTATGATACAGAAGTTCTAGAGATCTAAGAAAGTAATGAAAACCATCATTTTATCCAGACGGCATTTCTAGAAACAGAAACACAAAGGCAGCCTTTTATCCACTTATGCAAAAATAAAAATCTGCAGAAGACTTTATAGCACCTTCTTACTGGCAAAGTCAGGTTCCTCACTATATTAACATTTACCAATTTCAGTACTTTTGCCATAAGCTCCGTATCGTTGGTATGCACAATTATTTAGAAGTTGGAAACTTCAGAGATTTCCCTCTGGAAAACTTAAGCTTTCTTACTGAGAAAAGAAAAAAGGGGAATATTGCTACTGCTGTTGCTACACTTAGTTTTCAGTCCAAGTAGTAATCATTTTAGTTCCAAGTAACAAACCAGAGAAAAATAATTTATAACCTTATATATAAAATAAAAGCTTCAAGCCCTGTATAGCCAAGTAGTATTACAAATTATTACTCTGAATCTGTTCTTAGAGATGAGCACTAGAGCTCCAGGCAAGACTTTAGATGTAAGAACAGAGAGCACACCGTGCCCATCCTGGTAAGTCAACCCCTCACTTAAGTCACAAAACATCATCAGGATGTAGAGACTGCGTAAAGATTAACACATGCTGTAATGTGTTTGTAAAATAAATAAGTTACAAATACCCTTTTTAAAATCTCTCTGACAAAAAGGCAACCTAAGGTTCTCGACACAACTACAGCTTCATTTGATGCAATATTGTAATTTTTGTCTTTGGCATATATAATACTTTAGAGGGAAATTGCCCTGCGTGTAGTTTTGCTCATGATGCAAAAAGTACTTCTGACAAGCACAGCATAACATCAGCATCTCATTTCAAAGACCAGATCTTTCTTATGCCAGGCAATATAAGAGAAAAAAGTGGGTTCTGTATTTGTCTCCAACATTGTAAATACAAGCACTGTAGATTTATAGAACAGTTTGAAGAACACTAAATGGTGTGTATTATTAATACAGCCCACTTCCAACACAACTGCATGAACCTGTCTGCTGCAACAGAAGTGAAGAATAATAGCCCACTGAGCTTCTCAAACCAACATTTGTGAGATTACATGACAGGAATCACATTTGGTTCCAGTCTCATAAGGACTTTCTGCAGCTTTCAGGCACATTCAAGATGAATAAAATCAACTTCAAACTACATTCTACATGTTAAACAATAGTTGCACTTTGCTCAGAACACAGATGTTTCGACAGACAATTTTTAAAAAAGCAGTAATTATATGAGCTTTTCTCCATGCACACAAACATTTTTACATGCAGTACTACATGACATATGCTTGTGAAAAATTCAGAAGAAAATACGCTTGCCCAAAACACTTTAGCTTTTTCTTACTTCTCAGTATTACCAATACCACCTGGCAGTAACTCAGTTGACTACATCTTACAAAAAGAAAATTCCAATGCAATTCCCAGCTCTGGGAACATATACACATAAGAAACTGCTTACATAATAATTTATATAAAATAGCGTTACAAATTCAAGACTTCTGTATCCTTGTGAAGGCATGTTTTACTATGAATTCAAACTGCAATTATACAGAGGCAGAAAGTAGAACTAAGAACCCAAAGCTGTTTAAGAAAGAAAGAAAGCCTACTCAAACTACTCGAACTTCATGTGCAGGTTAAGAGCTTCAGTTAACAGAAATACTAGACTACAGGCAAAAAAGAAAGTACAGCAGCCTAACTGATTGTTTCAGTTCTGGGTTGTGTGTGAGAAACTAACTACAACCTAAGTGTTAGCTTCAGATTAAAAAAAAAAAAAAAAAAGATTAAGCTAGTATTCTAAAAACCTGGACAGCAAAGAAAAAAGCTTATAACAAGATACAGGAGTTCTTCCAAATGGTTCACCAGCGGCCAACCTGTTAGTCCCCCGATTCCAGTGACCTATTCTCAGAGCACTGGCTTCTCCTTGGGGATTTTCGATACTTCACTCACTGTTGCCATGACGACAGCTTCATCTTTATGTACCACTCCACATCACCCAGGCTTTGGTAAATGTAGCTGGTCGCTGTATAGTCGGTTGCAAGGGAAAAAAGAGTTGAAGTTAATAACGTGTACAGATATTATATAATTGTAATCTTGTAAAAAGTACAGAAAAATGTTTACATCCTGCTTGTTAAAAAAAAAAAAAGGTAAGCCTGAATGTCAGACTTCAGCATTTTTAAGATTAATTTCATGCAGATTCACTCAGAATCTCAGAGCAACAATACCCATCTCTCCAGAAAATAATGGGTAGAAGTGCACGATTTCTCTTGACATGATGCATTTTAGACACCATGTAACATGCACAAGTGACATTCTGATTTGGAACAGGCTAGCTGGAAAGATTTAAGTTCACAGGTTAAGTTCAGTTTCTCTGATCCTCCGTACAACACAAAGAAACACCTAATTTGTATTCTTATTGCAAAGAAAAGCATTGCATGTGATTAATTAGCCTTCACTGTCTGGATCAAAGCCAAAATACTAAGAATCACTGAACTAGCTTCAATAATTCCACTAACCAGACTCCCTTATCATAACTGCGGTAAGAAACAATACCACTGAATTCACACTTGGCATAACCTCACAAAACTCTCTCAGGGCCATGAGGGATAACAACATTAAAAAAAAAACAACATACCACTGAATTCACACTTGGCATAACCTCACAAAACTCTCTCAGGGCCATGAGGGATAACAACATTAAAAAAAACCAACCAACAACAAAGCTAAGCTCCAAAGTAGAACACCGAATCATTCTTATCGAAAGCTAACTAGGAAAGCATGAGCACAAGGCAGTAAAAGCAAGTTTTAGATGCAACAGGAGCATAACCAGGATAAAGACATCAAGAAACAGCTGGCTTCCCTTAGGGATTTCTACTGCACTTCTCAGAAAAGGTTACACAATTCCCAAGTTTAAACTCCTGCTGTAACCTGGTGCTACAAAGCAGAAAAAATGAAATTGTGAATTTAAGAATCTAGCTGAAACAAAATCCTTTTGTAACTATGGGATTACCTTACACTGTAAGCAACTGGCCACTAAAAGTAAAGCTACTTCATCACAGCTGACGTCTCCAATCTCACAGACTACAATACTGACGCACGACAGATTTAAATAAATTCTGTGTTTAATAGCAACTTCGAAAATACCTTCCCTCTAACCATTCCTTATTCCTTCCAATACATCAAGTTAATTTGCTTTACACAAGAACATACATAACTTTACACACAAAAAAGCAGTATTAGGCACTCACAACTGAGAGCAGCTCTACAACTTAGCAGACAATTATCCAGATCTGCACACAGATCGGGTAAGCTTGCACTTCAACTTCACCAACACAAGCACACGGTACTGTGAAAAACACAAGTCTCACTTTTTGCAATTAAAGACGCCTTCAGCTTCCAAGACTCAATTACACAGTCCTTGTTGAAGCGGTGTCATTAAAGCTGCAAACACTGTAGGCCAAACCATACTTTTTTTCAGATACCTTCTAAAATTGCTTTTTCTAAAAGGTAATACTATCATCACTCAGAAAAGTTCAGCTTTCATCTTTTGTTAACTGATATTTTATTGGCACCATAACCACATTGGGATGGCTACATACTAACAAGACAAAAGCATTAAGACTACTGAACGTGGTTAAAAGTCTGGAAAATATACAGCAACCCACTAATTGGCTACTCATACCTAAAACTACCTTTCAAGAACTACAAGACTTCAAAAATCAATTAGCAGCAGACCTAAAACTACAACCACAGACCTAAAACTAGAACCAATACTCAAGACTTGTAGCTATATAAATAATGAAAATAGGTCTACCAAGTCACCAAAAGTAATAGTAGAAGTCAGCATTGAACTGTACTGCCTACATAGCAGCCAATGAACACTCCCTTCTTAATTTTAGGTCGTTGAACTTAGCCTGCAAAAATACTGTGAATTGAAAACTGCAGTGTACATTAGTGACAACAGATGCTTATGTTCTTAACGAAGCTAATCTTACCTTTTTGCTCGTAACTGACGCAAGTGATGAAACACGTTGATCACGTCCCTTATACGACGAGGCGCCTCTTCGATTTTCGATGCAAGATTGATGCAGGCCATAGCAACAATCTGAAAGGAAGCCCCGTTTCCATAAGAAAATTACTTTTACTCCCGATAAGACTAGAATTACACAACTGAAAAACACCCCGTGGCCAAAAGGCTGGTAGACAGCAGCCTGTTTGGCGTCTGCCTGGCCAAATTCACCGGTCACCAACGCCACTAGCGCATTCTCCCTCCCCCTACGCCCCCCCAGCCGCTTCCCCGCCAGGCCTCACCTCGAAGCTGTGCTTGACGAAGGACTTCGAATAGAAGAACCGATGAAACAGCACCTGCCCCGTCGCCATCGCCACCTACGAACGCAGAGGGGGTAGGAGAAAGAAGGAGCAGGGAGTCAGTTACCGGGCCCAGCCGCCGCCGCCATTTTGTGTCAGGCACCAGCTGGCGCCGCCGCCTGCCCCCTCCCTCTCTCCCCCCCCGCGCGGCCGCCTCACACGCCCTTCCCGCCGCGCCACAATGGCGGCGCCCGCCCGGCCACCTCCTCCTACCCCCTCCCCTCCCCGTCCCAGGCCTACCCGGGACGCGGACCCACCTGCGGCAGGCGGAGGAGGATGCCGGCCGCCTGGATGAGCTCGCAGCCGAGGATGCGCAGGTCGGTCTCACACTGCAGGTCCAGGCCGTCCTGCATGGAGGGGGTAGGCGAGAGGCGCTCCTCGGGGATCAGCGAGTGGTCGATGGTGAGCGACACCTCCGAGTACAGCCGGTCGCCGATGAGGATGCCCGGGGCGGCTGGAGCCGGCGGGGCGGCAACAGTAGGGGCGGCAGCGGCAGTAGCGGAGGGACCCGGGTGTGTGGCTGAGGAAGCCATGATGGCGGAGCTCATCCGCACCCGGAGCCGGCCACGCACAGACTAGCGCGGCCCGGCGCTGTGACGCAGCACACAGCGGCGCCTGCGCGTGCGGCACGCCGGGAAAAAAAATAGTCCGCCGGCTCCGCCCTGCCGCGGCTGCCAACGGTCGCTGCCGGCCCGGCGGGCACCGGGAGCGGCTGCCAGCGCTGCCCCGACCCCTTCGAACGGCGGCCGAGCCTACTGCGCCCCGATCCGATCGCTGCGGCCCCCGGCGGGGGGATGAGTCGGGCGCGGCCTCCTCTCGGGGCTGCGCCCGGGCCTCGGTGGCCGCCTAAGGTGAGCGGTGCCCTCGCCGGAAGGGAAGCGGGACACGCGTGGGCCCTCCCGTGGGGAGGAACCGGCTCTGCCGCCCCAGTGCGTGCAGAAGGGGGGAGCGGCTGGCGGTATTCACTTCTTTATTTTTTTTTTACACCATTTACCACGGTAAAAGGTTATAATGAAGCAGAGGAGAAGGGAATTACACAGTCTTTTTTTAAGAGCGTGTCGGTGCGGTGGCCCGGGCCCGGGGCTGCGGGGGCTCGAAACACATCACGCAGAGTGGAGGGGGGGGGGAGAAAAAAACCCGTAAAATTCAATAAGAGAATAAACGGGATGGCATGGTGCAGTGCTGACTGGAGGCAGGCTGCGCGTTGCTACGCTGGAAGCAGGAAAGTTCACCTTTCAGCAGATGGAAGTAGTTTTATTAATGAAAATATTAATAAAAAATGTTAAAGCGGCTACTGCAGGTTAAGACGTCGTAGATATAGAAATACAAGTGAAGTGTGGGGGAAGGCCCCCAGCACCCCATGGCCGCCCACCCCATCGCCCCTTGTTACCCCAGGATTGGATCCCCGGCCCCACAGGACAAGGAAACGGGCCACAGAGCAAATTTTGGAGGCTTTTCACTCAATTCCGCTGCTTACAGCATAACCACCACCACCCCCAGCACAGAAGTTGGGATACACGAGCCACGATGTACACAGTTTTATTTGCCGTAAAGTCATTACTTTTAAGGCCACCGCTTCCCAGTTACCCCAGGCGAGGCTCCTGCTGTGACGACAGGCATCCCCCGGGGTGATGCCTTTATTTCCAGTGTTTTGAGAGCTGGAAACAGCCCCTTTTCAGCGGGCAAGGATGCTGTTACTGTAACAAAGGTTCCCGTTATCTCAGGCACTGCCTGAGAAAGATTATTCTAACAAAGCACGGACCGTTTAATTACAATCCTACAAAGCGCGTTTAATACAGCACCAGGACTGCCCTCCCCGACACCCGGTCTCCTCTCTGGAAGAAAAGCCACCGGCGCCTTGTTGCGGCGGGGGCAGCTCGGCCGTCCCCGTTCCTGAGGAAGACGGTCCCTCTGCGGGCCGGGACACCCGCAGGGACAGCACGGGGGGTACCCGAACCGTTCCCCCCCCTGAGGAGAACGATGTGTCCTTGGCCGGTGGGGCGGCCGCCACCACCTCAGCGTAGACATGAGGGGAAAGAGAGGGGCGGGTTCACACGACACCCGCCGCTGCCTCCCACCAGCGAACAGCGGCACCGGAGGCCACACCGCCACGGCCGCCAGGCCCGCCCCACCTATCCCAACCCGCCCGGGACGCGGCGACCGGGAAATTTCCACCTCTCGCGTCACTTCTCGGAACGAGCGGACGGTACCGCGCCCCCCCAGCCATATCCCTCCGCCGCCGCGCGCGCAGGTCGACACTAACCCTTCCGCGGCAAGCGCACTGAAAAGCAAATCCCGCCCCGACGGGGCAGCTTCGGGATCTGATTGGCTCGCTCGGCCTGAATGGCAGAACCCTATGCTCGCCCCCCCCTCCCTTCCGTCCGCCATGTTGTGTGGGGACTTGGGTGATGTCCCTTAAGCCTGCCGTGTCCTCGGGTGTCCTCGCCGGGCGCAGCGCTGACTGGCACGCTGGGGGCCCTGGTGGCAGCAAGTCCCCTCGGCCGCGGGTTTGAGCTGGGTCTGTGGGCTGGCAAAGCCGGCCTGTACCGCCGCGGGCGGGCAGGGCGGGGCTGGGGGGGCGGCGATTCCTGAGAAGATCCGTCGCTTTTTCCTGCCGGCAGCGAGACGCTGTCGCCTCCTCCACAGGGCCCCTGTTTGGAGAAAGAGATAAGACTGGGCCGGTCGGCGCAGGCATTGTCTGGAGCATGGACCGTGTCTCCTCGGTGGCCTCCTTGAGGTCTCCTTCTCTGCCTGGGCACAGTTTCTCCTTGTCCTTTCCCAACTTAAAAGGGCTCAGTGTCCAGCACATCAGCTGTAATGCGTTGTAACCCCTCTCCCATGAGATACTGTGCTGATAAAGTAATCCAGCAGTGACTCACCAAACAGCTATGGGACTGCAAATCAAGAAAACGGACCATGGCTGTGCTGCAGAAGGGGTTATCTCAAAAAAGGGAAGCCCAGGGCCCACTGGATCTGCCAGAGGGGACATGTTTGCTAGCTATGATAATGTTAGCTAGCTGTGATAATGTCATTCATGGCTATGGGGCACCTGCGAGTCAGATGGGCTCACCTGTGCAGGTTTGACCTTGTGGGACAGGCTGAGAGCTCTGCAGGCAGGGCGAAGTTGTTGTGCTGCGGAGGACACAGGAAAGAGTTACTATTTTTTTCCACTGGTTGTCAAAGGTGAGCAAACCTGATCGCAGCAGAGGGCTCATGGGGCATAAGGTTGCCTAACCCCCATGGAACATGGCCAGGTTGCAGTATAATAATTACTGAGCAAAGGGTCAGAGTAATTCATGGCTGCCAGGGTTTGCTATGCAAAGAGAGCTCGAGAGACAAAGCATTTATAGAGAGACACAAATCCAAGATATTTCACCAGGAAGAAGGAAAATCAGTGCAGAAGCCAAGTCTGCCAGGCTTTCCCAGGAGTGCCCTCAGTGAAGGAGGCTGAGGTGCAGGTGACCTGGGCTGCTCTTCCTCCGGGCCACCGGCACGGGATGCGGAGTAGCTGGGTGCGGCACCTTATTCTGTGTCACGGTTATAATGATCAGTCAGAATTTCCTAGTTCTACAAGCAAGTCTTTTAGAAAGATCACCGAGTCCCCAGTATGCAATGTTTGCTTTTTACCCTTCCTTTCCATTTATAGTTTGGGGTTTGAGAGCCAGCCTGTAATATCACTGAAATAGAGCTTTTTAGAGCATTTAGTTGGGAGGTGTTGTACTCACAGGTTCATGACTCAGCAGGGATTCTAGTTGGAAGGGTAAGTGTGCTCATCCTATTTTCCTGGTCCTTTCACAAGCTCTCTCCCTTTGGCCATGTACTGAACAGTCACCAAGATTTTAAAAAAAACATATTTACACAGCTTAAAAAAAATCCCAGGACCAACCCAGAACATCTCTGCCACAGCAAAGGCAATTTACAGTCCTTTCGACACACTGATTATTAAAGAAATAGTAATAAAACGAGGGGCTGGGAAAGAAATTGCCACGGTTGGCTCAGTTTTCTAACCCTGAAATTAGTCAGAGGGTGAAAACGTATAAGGTATTTGCAGAAGGGAGATGGCTCTTTCCATTTTCATAGCAGTTGGCAATGTGTGCCAAAAGGGCTGGAAAGAAGGGAAAAGAAGAGTCATGAGAGCGGCAGATGTCACTCGTTGAGGTGGAATTTGCCCACCTTTTTTTTTTTTTTTCCATGCACACACCCATCATGTATGAGTTTTAATTTTCTCCGGCTTTGCAGGTAACACTTAAGACACTTTAAAAATCTGGTGTATTTGCTTTCCTTGGGTGGCTCAACTTGCCCATGCCATTCTTACCTATCCTTGATGTGTTTTTGTCTGTATGTTTTTTAATTCAACAAAGTTGAGCAATGCCTTGTCCCCCTGGCTGTTACACAATTGGATGGCTTCGCTGTGCCAGACAGATTTTCTGGAGCCTGTTTAAAAATATAAAAGAATGCAAACAGGCTGGTGAGCTGGTACCAGATGTCTCCAAACTGGTAAACAGGGACCGGCATTAATGTTTTATTTTGCACCACAGGAGGCAGTCCCTGGCTGCAGAAAGGCACCCAGATGTGCACAGCAGATGACTCAAACCTGTTAATGAAGCGGCGTGGTAAGTTCGTGCTTTGTTGCCAGGACACAGAACGCTGCTGGAAAACAATGGCAATCAGTGATAGCTGGTTGAGTCATTAATGTGATTGCATTAACAAGCCTCGTTCTCCTGCACCCTTTGGCCTGAAACTGTACAGTTCATGAAAGCTCTGTACGCAGGGACCTACTGGCATTAAACTGGGCCCTAAAATACATGTGTTTGGTGTTGTATGTACACACATAACAGCCTAAATCATACAGCATTTCTGATGTTAGTGTCCAAGCATCAGTGCCCTGTTGCCTCCAGCCTCTTGCATTTGTTCTTACTCAGCCTGTGGCTGTGGAGACCCCCACGCTGGGCAGCACAGGGCTGCCAGGAGGCACTGTGGGACCACGAGTTCCACGACTGGGAGGGTCCCAGCACCCCCAATGCACCTGGGACTGGTATATAGCAGCATTTCTTGTCTTCCGAATCTGTGGTGTCTGTCCTGTGTCACACCTTTGTGTGTTTCTACACCACCCAGCGACACTGTTTCATTCTTTCAGGCGTCCGACTGTAGGTACAGACTCCAGGGCCAAGCTGAAGAGAAAATAGCACCAGCTTCCCAATGAGCCCTGTGGGAAGGGAGTTTTAGTATATCCTAACAGCTGTCTCCTAGTGGGTAGTTTAGAGCATCTCAGGGCCTAAAATCCCCTGGTGATTTTACATGTTTGTCAGCAAATGTTGTCCAAAAGATAATACGAGAATGGGTTCGTAGCAAAGAACTGCAAATTGCAATGTGCAATTACCTTATCAGAATAGAAAAGGTTTGTTTGGAAAAATAAGCAGCTGTGATGACAGAAAAATCTAATTTACTTAAAAGATACAAGAAAACAAAATGACAGGAAATAAGGCAGTAAAATATTTTGACATGAGCAGATATCTGAACATTTCTGCTGTCATATCAACTAGACCAGACTAAGAGAACGGAGACTGTTGTTAGATCAATTTACTCATGGCATTCAACTAATCTTTCACTTTGGAGATTTCAGAAAGTTACTTTTTTTTTTTTTTAATACCAAATCATTTAGGAGATTGACTTCTTCATGCTGAATTCAATAAATTAACCAAGAATCTAGAATTATCTGCCATCTCAGTGATAAAAACATGCTTAATCAGCTCTAATAGGACTTCTGATTGCAAATACACTTTCAGTACAGGGGGAATACTGAGTTTGCTTTGATATGAACAAGTTTGGCACCAAAAGACTTGGCAGTGAAATTTACTCAGGCTGGAGAAATGGTGTTTTACTCTGTCAAATTATGACTTGAAGAGGAATTAGTTAGGCACTTCTGTAAAAGATTTATAGAGAGACTCCAGTTTTGGACTCTAAATTAACAGCTCAGAGGAACAATGAAGATTATTTGAAATCGTTCCCAGACGGTGATTTCTTTAAGTTCTTACTCACTGTTTTTGAAAGAGAAAAGAGGAATTCAGTAGTGTGAGTTATATCCTGCAGTTTTTACCATGAATAATTTGGTGTGAAACCGGGAGTGTAATTATAAATACAGCCTTTTATATAAGCGTTTCTCTGTTTCACGTTAACTGATTCTTTACCTTCCCCTCCCTAAACCTCTCACAGGCTTGGTTTCAGTGGGATTCCTCTGCATTCCTCCTGGCATTACTCATTTCTTGCTTACTCCACTGAAGCTACAACTGGTGACTGGCTTTAACTCTTTATCAAGAAAAGGTTAAAACATTATTCCCCGTGTGAAAACAAACTCTTCCCCCCGCCCCCCCCCCCCCAAGGTTGCTGTCATCTAGAATGTAAAAATACGCTGCCGCCCTGGAATATATGTGTTCTTCAAACGTTGTACTCAAGATACAATATCTGTTGCCTTTTGCTTTCTCAGTAAATCTGCGTTTCTGTAAAAGTGTTTTATAGATTTTTCAGAATACTCTAGTGCAGGCTCTGCAGCATTTGGATGCTGGTTAATTGAAGCCTGCGTCCTTTACTCATTTTTTGAGTTTGTAGACTCAGGGCTTTCACATCACAATACACACTAGTTGCTTAGCGTTCCATCAAAAGACGTATAAGGCTTTGGGAAATAAGTCTAAATAAAGAATACACACTGTATTTTAAAATCAGTAAGCTTTTCCTATGTGCTAATACTTACCAGCTCACCTATTTGCAAACAGTGGTTTGATGCGTTTGCAAATTGAACATCGTGTTTAAAGTTATTTTAGTTCAAACCTGTTTTCCAGCACATTTTAAACTGAAGCCTGTTTTTCTCCTTGAGACGCACTGGTATTCAAGAAAAAGCGTGTGGAATTTATCAGACCTTATCATGGTTAGACAATGGCAGCAGGAGTCATGTTCAGATGCAGATCAGAGAGAGTCCATTTAATCTGCACACAAGTTTATGTGCCTTAAATAATCTGGTTTGAGAAATAGAAAGGGATAAATGCGTCCAGCTACAACCCACACTTGAAGTTAATGCACCGGCCTTTGGACTGGGGTGGGCAGCTTCTGAGAGCCGGCAGGGCTGGTGCCAGCAATACTGTCACTGTTGGGGACAGCCTAGTCCTCCCTCCTCTGGGTCAAGGTTGCTGTTCCCGTAAGCAGGAGGCAGATGATGAACCCTCACTGGTTCAGTGGCACCTCAGGGTGGGAGAGGTGATGCACATTCAGCTCTACAGCTCCGAGTCTGGGAGCGCCAAACCCTGTCAGAGGGACGGGAAGAGCAGCTGAGTGGACGGTGAGACCTGAATACATTCCCGACTGTGTCTATAAATGCCCCGTTGGCCAAAACGTGAAGATAACGACCTTCAAGGCCAGTCCCCTGTGCCTCAGCATCTTGTGAGGCTGCATGCGAGAAGCTTAGCAGGCTTAGGTCTTCCACAGGTCGTGTTTGTCTGTGACACGGACCTCATGTGGTCACAAGAAGCAGGAGTTATGTGTAAAATGCAGACAGATCTGAGAAGGTGTAACGATTGCTTTGCCCTAGTGCAGCTAATTACCCAAAGTGTGTGACCACAGTGAGATGATGTCTCTGCTGCCAAGCATTTCTGAGAAGAGGCCAGTTTCTGCTGTGCCTCCGGTGTGACTCAGCACCGTTAGGCAATGCACAACGTGGAGGGGCACTACACGAACAAACAGGCTGTTTCATGTCCCCGAGGCACGCTGCAGCTAAAAGCCCACCGCCCAGGACAGCTGACGCTGCAGGAACGGGCAGTGAGCTCTGCTGTCCCTGTCCCTCAGGGTCACCTGTGCCTGGAGGGGCAGCAACGCCACTGAGCTTTGGGAATGGGGAAAATGCACAACTAGGCTTGATGTCATCCCCACCGGGTGGTCAGTACTTAAAGAGAGATGCTCTGCAGACATGCCTATATGAACATCTGCCCCAGATCTGTCAGGGGCTGATAATATTTCTATCTGAAAGTAAGAAAACTGAGAAAACAGCAAATGGGAGAGTATGACATTGAGTACGGGACAGATTCCCCAAGCTCACAGCATATCCCTTTGCTTCAGCAAGAGGCTCTCTCACCCTGTGTCATGGTGGTGGTGACAGACCTGAACTGGGAATGTGCCCCGGTTTGTCCCTCGCGTGCCCTCCTCCAGCACTGACCCTCCCTGTGTACAGATGTGGTTCTCACAAGCACACCACAGCTGGGCAGGAGCAGAGTCACAGCGTCAACCGAGAATAAGTCCCAGCAGAGCCACCAGCGCAGAGTGTGAACAGAAGCAAGCACCGACGGGACAGAAAAGAACAGGCTGTAACCTGAAAGGCACACATCAGAGACAGATTTAGCTCTGGTTTGTGCAGGAGGGTATTTGTCACTACGGAGGAGAGGTCTGAATTATTTTTAGGGGTTGCATCATGAGTCTGCAGCTTTAAAGGACAGAAAAGGAAAGATGAGGCTGGCTTGTGTGGTGAGGGCTTGCCCGGCTCTGGTGGAGCAGAGCGATGCACCCACAGCCCCGGGAAGAAGCTGAGGTGTGCGTGTCGCTACGTACGAGCCACCGAGTGCTGCTCCAAGTGCGATGGCTGGTTTTGTCATTACTGGCTGTGACCTCGTAGCCTGCAAACCCCAGCATTACATGTACTCTCCTCATCCTGGGCTAGCAAGCAGCGGTCTATCTAGCCCACTGAGCCCGAGTGAGCATTTTCTAGTAAAGCCTGATTAAGATCGAATGGCTTTGCCCAGGAACCGCCTAGTGGAGCCGTGCTGTGGAGGCTCAGAGCACTGAGAGCCTTGTCTTGTCTTCTGCCCATCCAGGTTGCGTTCGCAGCGTTTCAGTCCAACATCCACCTTGCTCTGCAGCAGGAGGCAGAGGTGACTTTCCCAGCCCTACTGCAGCATGGCCACCGGCCCAGCCGGGCTCCTCGGGCACGGTGAGGCTGTGAAGTGTGTTTGCCAGCCCCAGAGAGGCTCCGTGCTCCGGCAGCGAGCGTGCCGAGGCCGCAGGACCACATCCTGCTGCAGGGGGACGGGTGGCTCTCACCCCAAACATTATCTGATAGACTGCAGGAGCAGCTGCACCACCTAGAAAAACATCGAGCTGCCACCAGGCAGCAGTTTCGCCAGGTGTTTTCCCCTACAGACAGAGTCAGTACAGAAATGCTTTGTCTCATGTAAATACCAAAGCAAATCTTTCACCACTTCATCCATTTGCATATTCACGTTTGCTGAACTGTGGACCAGCGCAAAATGAGTATAAGACAGGGTTATGGTAGTGCTATCTGCACGCCACGGGGGCACATGGGAGTTACCAGAAAGGGCTCTGGTACCACTGTTACCAGAAAGGGCTCTTCAAAACCTCTCTGAAAGGGGTGCCAAGCTCACCCAAGGGGCTGCACACCCTCTCCTGCTCTGCAGCTGGGTTTTTCTTCTTTTTTTTTTTTTTCCAACAAGAACTTCCACTGCTCTGTTAGCCTGAGGAGGAGCCCTTAGTGTATATAATATAAAAAGCTGCTTTTAATATTGAATGGATTGTTATCGCCACTACGAACAGAGGAGGGCATAGAGCAGAGAGGCAGCAGTGCTGGGGGCGAGTTAAACACGTCAGCTGGCCACCTTCTTCCACTGCAGGAATTGCTGTAATGGACTGTGAGCTGTTCAAGCATTTCTTCATGGTCTCACAAGCTTTTTCTGCACTTAGAGCATTTTCAAGGGTCTCATTAACCTCAAGAAGTCTTTTATTCTATTTTTTCCTCTCCAGAGGATGATTCAAAGCAGAAAGATCAGGTCCATCGGGTCTGTGACTCTTCATCTCCACTCCTCTGTCAGGGACATTATTTCTCCTGCAGCATCTAAGTGAAATCTCTACTGGGCTCTGAGTCAGTGGCAAATTTCCCACTGATTGCAGTAGAGCGTGAAATTCTCTCCTTATGGGCACAGTGAGGCAGCTTAGAAAAATAGCACAGCCTCTTAAAGTTTATGTATCAAGTTGCCAAAAGTGACTCACTGGTAAAGTGGAGCCTTATTAGAAAGGCACCTTTAGGAGTTCTGACAGAAGGAGATGCTAAATATGATGCTGTTCATTGGAGCTCACATCTGAGCCACACCAAAGCTCATGTTCTAGCTCGTGATCCAAGAATGTGAAAGAAGTTTTGATCGTATATCTTGCTAGTGGTTATTGGACAAGCTTCGCTGTACTCTGAGAGGTTAACTACCAGCAGAAATTTAATTTCTTTAGCTACTTGCCGGTAGTGAATTCTATGTGGCTTAGTCTATACATAACGACAACTCTGTCTGTGGGGTTTTGTAGGTGGTTCGTTGCCATCTAGTGGGCTGAGGCGATTTTGCAGAAAAGCTAAGACTAATTTTTGTGTCATCCCTGATCACACACGGCCGGACGGGCAGAGGAGGGATGCTGAGATACCAAGAATCTCGCTAATAAAGGAAGAGGAAATTAAATTGCTAATATATGGGCAAGATAGAGCCAACAGCAATATTAAACACACAGAGATACTGCCATTGATAGACTGAAAGCAGTTTTCAAATAAACGAAACTGGTGGTTTGAAGTAATTAGTTATAGCTGTCATCAGTGAGCTCTCTGGCCCCATAGGGCCAAGAGAAAGCTGCCATAGAAATGCAGAGTATACATTTGGGATAGCAATACCCCAGAATATTTTCAGTATCAGTTAGTTAGGAACAAGGAAAGACTTGAAAATTCATGTTAGCAGGTCATTTATGAGCATAGATGGACACAGCTTGTTCAAGGATTGACATAAATTGGGATTTCTACCATTATAAGCAAAGTTCGGCCATACTTTATAGTACCATATATTAAAGTAAGGCTTTTGTTCAATATAATTCTCCTTTTAGTCAACATAACTGAATAATTCTTTCACTTATTTTTGGAACAGATCACAGTCTGAACTAGGAGATTGTTAAATATGCTCTAAGCTTTATCTAGTTTCTGATAAGGAAACATACTGACAACATAATTCACTATTATTTCCCTAAAATAATAAAAAACAGGTTTTTGCAAGTACATATAATTTGATCCTTAGGTATCAAATACAAGCAAGTAAACTCCTTCATTCCTCCCTTTTAAAAAACTTTTTTTTTTTTAAATATAGGCATGTTTTGACGCAGCAGCAAGAATTCTGCGTGTGTTGCAAGGATCGCGGTGTGTGAGAGCCTGGTGAGGCTGGCACACCCCAAGGGGACCGCAGCCCAGCACTGGCCCCCAAACACACAGGGCAGGAAGGCTGCATCTTATCTAACAGCAGACTCCCCCTTTCTCTTTGAGATGATTATTCTCACTCACAAGTTTACCCACTCGGATTCCCAGTTTTCCCTCCGGTCTCCCTCTCAAAGGCTAGAGAAGGGTGGGTGAGTGGGGGGAAGCACATCTATGATTCTATGGTCTTGTATGGTCTTCAGTGACCACCTCAGAAGCACCTTGACACTGAGAGCCCCAATAGGAGAAGCGAGCGCTCCCGGTTCCTTCCTTGAGGAATTCTTCTTTCCACAGACACCAAACTGGGCACAAGCAGAAAGGTTTGGCTTGAACCATAGGTGTTATAATGAGGGCAAGGCAGAAAAGCAGCAGCCTGGCTCTCTGCCCCTCTGCAGGTGTCCACCGACAGCATCCCTCCATGTTCAGAACACACTGCCTTGAAATATCACAGTATTTTCTTGTGCAGCCCTTTATCCACAAGCAGTTCTGTTCCTTCTATGCTAGAGGGTTTGCAAAATGGATATCCTATTCCATCACCAAAGGAGAATCTCTGCAGAGCTCTTTTCTAGACTTCAGGCGAAAGAAACACTTCACAGTAAATTACTGGAGAAAGACTTCATTATAGGGTCTTTTACCCAGCAGGAGGCAGCACTTTACTATAAAACCAACCAAAACTTAGGAACATTTGTGTTTGACCTAAGGTAAAACCAGATTTTGAAGTGAATTGAAAAAAATCAAAACACCCATCATCTTATGCCTGTCTCCCATAGCTTTGACAGGGCTTTGTACAGAAGTGACAAGTGGATCCTGCAGTGCTAATCCTCCACCCAAGCAGGGGAGGTGGCAGAAGGTGCTGAGCCAGCGGCATGGAGAAGATGGGAAGCTCAGAGATCTTTAGAAGAAAAATTCCACGTTTATCCCACGCTAGTTGCAAACGGGACTGAACTAAGAATGGATTATGTCAGGTTTAAAATGTGTTAATTTTGATGTTGTGGTCCTTTTGCACCTGCAAGTATTACCAGCAGAGTTAGAAGAAAGACCTTTTGACTTTATCTTGCAGCAGAGCAAGACTCAGGCTGACTGCACTCTCTTGAGAAGTGCCAGACATCTGCTTTGGTGTTGCAGTGTAACCCATAGAAGTGATCAGCGTGACTCAGTTGTACCCTTTTTGAGCATATTTGATACATCACTATCAAAAGAAAATTCACAGTTTGCTATGATTATAAGTTTTACTGCACTAGAACTTAAGAGAAGACCCAAATAGTTCAATCAGCCAAAAGCATCAGACTCTCAAACACTTATTTGGACAATTCCTTGCCCACACCACTTCAGATAACCAATACACAATTTCAGATGAGGTGTATTTCACAGGCTGGGCTCCCCCAGGTATCTGCACCTTCCTTCCAGTGCCTCTGGCCTCCCCTAAAAGTCTCTGCTCCTCTGAAATGACCCACTGTACATTCAAAGCTTAATGCACAACATGGCTTAAAAACAGCTGCCACAGACTTTCCTGCTTCCCTTGTGCAGCTGAAGCAACACCTACCATGGCTTAGAGCATCTGCAAAGGTGTCCCTGTGAGGAGATGGGCTCTTCTGGGGTGTCATCTCTGTAACTCCAGAACGGCTGTACCACATCAGAGCAAACATCCCCGCTGCTCAGCATCCTGCTCCCGGCAGCGGTGAGACTTTCCAAAGAGTCCAAGACCAAAGCAAGCCCCACAAAGGCTTTCTTCAGGTGATCACACAGCTGCCAGCAAATTCAGGAGCTTCATGAACTACAGCTGATAACTTTGTACCTTTGGGTGGACTTTTCCTGCTGAATGTTTCCAGTCTTTGAGCCTGCATGAAATGCCAACCACCCAGCACGCACAAAGCAGCCCAGAGCCACCACCTCAAGCCTGCCCCAGCACCCATTAACCAGCAAACCCTGCTCACTCTCTCTATGCCCCCATCTGCCAGGGCCAACCATTTTATAGCTCTCTGTGACCTGCACCTTATTACCTAAGCCCCAGCAGCTGGTTCTCTATTCGCTCCATAAGCCCAGGCACTCCCCTCTCCATCCCCGTCTCAAGTTCAGTTGCTCATTATGAGGTGAGAAAACCTGCTTTGCTTAATTGTTAACGGGAACTTTCCAGACAGTTTTGGTAAAGTCCAGCTGACCGCTCTGCAGTGCTGTTTTTCCCAAGTCAGGTTGTGGGCTGCAGGCACGATGAAGGCAGAGTGTGCTGCGTAAGCTCACGCGTCAGGCCAAACGAATGAAGGATGTCTCCAGTGAGCCATCGCGGGGCCCACCAGATTTTAGCCCGTCTAAACAATCTGTGAACACTTCACAAGCTGCAGAAATCCACTGGTGGACAAAAGGCATTTCTGGCATTTTTGGACTTCACCTCAAGCTGTCTTTTTTAAACAAAAATGCAGCTATTGAAAAAATATGCATATATCTAGACATTTCCTAAAATTACCAGCCCCGGTGGGAAATGCAGTGAATCCATAGCGTTTGATGACATTCTCTGCAGGAGGCAACTTGTACACTTGTCACAGCAGCCTCGGGTGCGTAGTAAATAACTCAGTGGTGCCTATGCCTCCTCGATGATTTACGACGTACACAGAGACACACTCCATCTAGTCACATCCCGCTGAGACTTTGCTCATCCTTTTCTTATTCAGAATTACATGAAGGTCCATGAAACTTCTTCCTTCCCTTTTTTCTCTCGCTTACCTCCTACTGCTTCATACCTGTCACCGTGCTTTTCTGGAGGACACCTGAGATAACGCAGCTCCTAGAAACTGGGAACCTCTACTGTGGGGACACTTTATCCTGTGGAGACTGTAAAGTTGGTAGAAAGGAGCTGGGAAATTCAAACCACTGTTGTGGTGTGAACTCTTCAAAATGCCATCAATTCAGAAGAAGATGCCACAGTGCAGACAAGTGTGAACTTCACCTGTTGCTGGTGCCCATCTACCTGCTTGGTGGCACCTTCTGAAAAGCTACATTTCAGTGCCTTCTTTAACATCTGTCCTAAAGATCCTTCTTACCAAATAAACAGACAATGTCTGCATATAAACACTTTGCCAACAGATTTGCCCTGGCAAGCCTGAACTTTTCTAAAACAAATAGGTGACCACTAAGTTGCACTTCAATCCCACATGTTCAGGTGCTCACTTTCCCACTGCTTCCATTGATTACAATCACAAACAGAGATGAACTTTAAAAAAAAAAATATGAAAAGAGGAGTGGACTAGAGAAAGTGACTGATATAGATCAGAAATGGAAATAAAAGTCTTGCTATACAGATATCAGAGCCATAGATTTAAAGAAAGGAAGATTGAAAGGGAGAGGCAAAATATAATATATACAAAACCCTCAAACACCACTCACAACTGTTTGTCTGGTTGGTGCTCTTTGGGTAAGGCCAGGTTTACAGGACTGCAGCCGACAATATTTGAACTGAGATGGATGCGCGCAGTGAATTCTTCAGGAGCCATGAAAGTTTAGAAAGCCCATTAGCTGCTTTGGGGGGGTAAAAAGACCTATTTTGCTCATATTTCACTGGGCTTGTGGTCTAGTTTGCCGTTACACTGGATGGTATGAGACTCTGTGCTGCTCCTTCTGACTGAGAGGGTCAGAAGAAATAAACAGTAGAAAAATCCTGAAGATCCTGTTGCACTTAAGTGCTCGGATGCTTAGATTTCCGATAAGCCTAATGATCCTGCGTCACCTTCCCTTTGACTCTTCTGCGGTGAGTCGAGGAGCTCGGGTACCAGCTCCCGTTTGCCTGCCACGCTGGCTGTGCCGTGCCTCAGAGCTCTCACAGTGCCTGCCGGGCACCTCTGGAAGGAAAAGGAGGCAGGAAACCTCCTCAGTGCTGGGCAACTGAGCTACTTAGGTGCTCTCCGGTGCCTTTACCCCGCTGTTAGAAGATTTGCAAATGAGGACACTGAAACAATCAAGTAACACGTAATTAAAGAGTGGAACTCGTAGCAACAGGATGTTAGGGAGGAGAAGAGTATGGATGGCTTTAAAGCAGATCGAGCAAAATCCCATTATTAAACACATTGACCAGGAAGAAGCATGCAGTGTTAGAGGTCCCTGAAGCATCTACTGGTGATAGCAAAGAGGATGGTGCAGAGAGGGGGTCACTCAATATTTGTCTTCTCCTGCATTCTCCTGAAGCATCTGCTACTGGTTGCTGTCAGAGGCAAGATGCCGGGCAGCTGGCTTTCGTCTGAGGCCATTGATCCACCCCATCACAGCCTTCCCTACAGTTAACAGGCTTATGGGCTTTATAGTTTAGTACCAATACTGATATTTTACACATGGGTTTTATTTCTCGTTTCGTAATAGTATGTACAACAGGCTGCTGATAAAATCGTAATGCTTTCCACCATCCTTCCCCACCCCCATCGCTTTGCCCTTGTCAAAGACAATCAGAGCAGCAGGAGGCTGTGAGTGAGAAAGTGAGCTGCTGCGAGGACGGAGAGCTAATAGATAGCAGAAAGGGAAGCCCAAAAGCAGAAATAAGCTTTTTGAAGAGGGCGACTACTTTTCACATGCGTTCCCCTTGGTGATTAAATGGACCAGGATACAGCCAGATGTGAAGCACTCAGCAGAGCTGAAACAGTTTGCAAAAAATAGTTTCGAATACTTGGCTTCTATTCAATTTGCTGCTTTTTGTTTATCCACACAAGTATCTGGAGGGCTGCAAGGTGTTTACAAAGCTATTGATGAATTCTGCCTGGAATAGCTTCTCACAGGACAAATGTTTCTCACTATCCAAAATTTACTATCTCTTTTTTTTTCCTCCCCCCTGACTGTCAGCATCAGCCATTCTGTCAGGAAGCAGCAGCAACAGCAATTGGCCAGTAGCGTGTTTGCCAAAGTGAGGAGTGTCAAGTAATTTGTCCCCTAAAATTCTAAGATATGTTCAAGGTAGTCGCAGGTGCCCTACAGTGGACTCTTGGCAATTCTGCCACCCACCGATGCTCATAGCATCCCAGGGACTTTGGTCCACGCGATGAGATGAAGGCAGCTCCTGTGGCCCTTTCTTGCTGCCACCACACTGCAAGAATAGAATTTAGGTTTGTTAGAGATCTTGGGGTATTTTAGGCACATATTTTACCTCTTACTGGTTGCAGTGCCACGGGGATTAGTCTCTGGTCCCTCCAGCCATGGAGCACTGTGGAGCTCCTCTGAAGTCCTGCTTGTCCTGCTGATGGAAATCTCCAACTGGATGGGCCCAATTATCCTGGAGACATATCGTGCTGGATACAGATCTGCAAGGCATATGGTGAAAACACAATGAACCCGATACTGTACAACCCCCAGGCCGAGAGCCAACGTAGCAGTCACAGTCCCGAACACACATGGGATGCGTTTGGGAAGCTCCTTTGATTCTTTGTAATTTGGGTTGTAGTCAATACTTTAAAGACATACCTTGCAGGTGTTGGATGAAAATGTGCTTCTACCATGTCTCTGATGCTGGTGTTGATCCTGATCCCTCACTGTTTGGGCAGTGGGATGCAGTGGGACCTTCATTGAACCGATGGCAGGCCCACTAAAGTGTGGCCAGACTGAGAGGGACCCAGTTGTTTTTTTTGTTTCCTTCTGAATTCAAGATTGTATTTTAGATTCACTGTTTCTCTTCAAAAGAGAAGAGTGGCCATAGTGGACTGCCGAGGGGCAGCGTGAGAGCAAGGCACTCACACAGCCCTGCCTGTCCCTGCTGCCCGTGGGACTGAACATCAGCAGCACTGACACCGGGAGGGAGGGCACCACGGGTCTTAATGAAACTCAATGAGTCAAGAAAAATAAACCAGGCAGATTCCTACACATTTAATCCAACGCAGAACTGTGGATGTTTCAGCAACAGGAACAAGGCATCACTAAGGTCTAACAGAGAGAGCAGAGTCGAGACCATGTAGAGGGGAAACCATTGATGATTCATGAACCAGGCACGCTGCCCTCGGTATGGTGCTGGGCCATCCGAAACCTGGAGGTGGCTTCTCCATGTCAGAACTGAGGCACAGCCATGGACAGCTGGAAAAACACGCTCTGCTGTGTGCTAAACACCACCTGCGTCGAAGCAAAGGATCTTCACGCTTGCGTTCTTCAAAGGAAAAAACAACACCACTTGCCACGAATGTTTTCCCTTGGGCTGAATGTCCCAAACCACAGCCAGGCAGGGTCCTTTGGTTGCAGATCTGTTCTGCACCTTGTGACACATGGCCTTCTACTGTGGTTTACTCTTAAATAAAGAGTCGTCCCACTCAATACATATCTGTAGCCATTGACACGAGTGTTAGGTGGTAATGCAAAGTTATGTTTTACAAAAAATACGTAAAAACAAAGGACCCTCTTACAGACACACATGTTTTCCATGAATAACTGCCAGTAACTAGAAAACAGGTCTTTTTGCTCCTAACCTGGAGGCGTTGCTGTCCCTTCTGTGATTATGTTTTTTTAATGATCTTTAACCATGCACTGCACAATTGAATCAGGGAAGAGGCAGCCGCTCAGCATCACCCGGGGATGGGGGGACCGTGGGCTGCAATGCCACCAACCTCAGTGAGCAATCTCCTCTGAGGCTACTGCCAGCAAAGGCACTGCCCGGTTGTAAGGAGACCCTGAGATTCCAGTTTCCTCACGCTTTGTCTGCAAGACAGACAGAAATCGTGTGTCCACCTTGATTTGCCTGTTGAGGAGGAGCCAGAAGTGAAAGGCAGGGGTGAGGGCAGAGGTCAGCAGGCAAAACTTGGTTCTTAAACAATAGCTATTGCTTAAACAAATTGGTATTTCTGTCCTAAAAAAGCCAAGTGATTTCAGTGTGTACTAAAACTTGCAGTTAATTAAATGCCAGGATTACATCTGAATGCCTTATATCCACAGAAGATGGACAGGGCAGTTGTATTAGAGTATCTGCATTTATAGAAGCAAATAAATCTCAATCTTTTGATGTTCTGAGGTTGTGTGAAACCTACCAGGACTTCCTGGGGCTGGGGGATCCCCAGCATGGCTGGGACAGGCTCTTGCAGCATCGCTGGGGCAGGACGGAGGCCTCAGGCTGGGCTGGGGTCCTGGGCAGAGGCAGGGGTGGGGACCCCAGGTGGGGCTGGCCAGGGACATCCAGGTCCTGACACGACCAACCCCAACACAAGCAATTTAAAAAGCTGCAGGTCATTTCAGTGAAGCAGTCAAATGAATCAAGTTTGATTTTGTTTCTGTCTTCATCTAATTAGACAACAGGGATATTTATAGTATAATTGAGCCAACTCAATGTTGCTGTAATTTGACATCCAATTAATCAATGTCCAGTTCCTTCACAGGTGCAATATAAATGCTTCCTATCTGGTGCAGGCGTGTTTCTATGAAAGAAAACCAAACAAACCCCATAAAATTTATTTCCTCCTTCCTCCTGCCATTTCAGCATGAAAACCCAGCTGGAGTACGGTGACTGCCCCAAAGCAGGAGAAGCGACGTTGCAGGGTGACCCCATCCCACAGGTCCCATGGGGTGGTGGCCGCGGGAGGCAGCCCCGGTCCACATTGCTCAAGCCATGGGCGATCCTCGATGCTGGTAGGAGTGAGAGAAGCAGATTTTCTCACCCAAACACTGCTCACTGCGAAGCTGGTGGATGAGGTTCGTCAGTGGGGAGGGAAGGGCTTGTGTTTCTGCAGCTGGACAAGCCCCGTGGTTGCAGGGAGCTGTGAAGGTACCACTACGCCAGGCAATGACCTGAGGAAGGTTCTGGCCCTATTAGAGTTAACAGGAGTTTTGCATTTGACCTCAGTGGGGCCAAGGATTTTACCCAAGGAGTATTAGTCATCAGTACGGAGATGAATTAGACGACTTGTCAACAAGAAGCAGGGAAGGTTATTCCCGTGGGCTGCTGAGCTTGGAATCGGACAAGGTGGAAAAACAACGTCCAGCTTATTCCATTTATACCCACGCCGCGTGCGATGCCTGCATGCAATACCTCAGCATTTATCGCCTGTTTTATTCCGTTCCTGTCAAACACGCTGGGGAACGCTTTGTTCGGGGAGGTGGGAGGGAATTGGAGGGTAAAATTTCCTTGGAAAACTTCCCAGAACTGGGCTCAGCTCTCATAAACAAGCCCTGGGAAGGCAGTCTCAGCGTACAACCTATGGTTCATGTTTCTAGGAAATACTGTCAAGAGGAGCGACTAATGGCCCCATGGAAGCGCAGGGGGCTCGGAGGGCTGACGGCCCGGCCAGCCCCGCTGGCACGCTCCCCCAGCGCTGCCTTGGAAATTGTTGCTGGGTTGGTTTGGAGAATGGGATCTGCTTGAGACCTAGTGAAACGCAGCAAAAAATGTCCCAAATTTTAATTTGAATTTTCAAGCGTGGGCAGGTCAGCGCTTGGGGGAGGAAACAACAGTGTGGTAAGGGGGTTTGTGGGAGACGGCTGTTGTTTGTCGCCTTCTGCAGAGGGTACGATCCTGCCCTCCGGGCACAGAAACGGCTGCTTGGGCAGCAAAACCCGACCAGCACAGAAAAGGTGCCAAGTGATCACAAGCAACCATTTCCAAAAGATTCACGGGAAGGAATACAATAATTTTTCAGGGAATAATAAACAAATATATCTGAAACAAAGAATGATTTGCTTGTGAGCAATGGAGAAACAGACAAAGTAGTTAAATTTGTTAGAGAAATCAATGATTATGTAACCATTTGGCTGGTTGATGTCTGGCTAAACATCATTCATCTTCATATTTATCTTACAAACCTTTTACCATGGAACAAGCTGGTTCTTCATGTTGCCCTGAGCTGCTGGGACCAGTGGTGTGACTCGGGATGCCATTCAGCCTGGGCAGCAGCTGCCAGCACCAGCGTCCACTGCTCTTGTCTTACCCACTCTGCTGCCTGCTGCCCCTGGCCAGGGCTGGATGGAGAAACCAGTCCTTGCTGCTCCTCCCCCACAGCCACGGGCAGTCAAATCATGCGAGACATGGGTGGGAAATCAGAAGGTAAGAAATCTGTAATGTCTATTTTCTGGAGACAAGAGGAGGAGAAGAAGAAGGGAGCCAGCAGCAGAAGGGGTCCAGCACTTTGCACGTCTTGGGTGCAGTGGCCGCCCCAAGCACTGTGTGCCCAGCAAATGGGTGCTTGTGGGTCCCTGCACCAGTTCTCAGATGGGTCTCTCAATGATGGGAGTCCTCCCAGGGGCATGGCTTTGCACAGGAGAAACTCATCTCAGGCTTACAGAGACGCAAACAGCCTTGAAGAGCATGGACTTCTTGGAGTGGGTACAGAGGAGGGACACAAAGATGCTCAGAGGGCTGGAGGACCTCTGCTGTGAGGACAGGCTGAGAGAGTTGGGATTGTTCAGCCTGGAGAAGAGAAGGCTCTGGGGAGACCTTAGAGCCCCTTCCAGTCCCTAAAGGGGCTACAGG
>JAOQGH010000051.1:8698689-8802293 GCA_025769975.1 Gallinago jamesoni | reverse complement strand
ACCACCCTCATTGTAAAAAATTTCTTCCTTATACCTAGCCTAAATCTACCCTCTTTTAGTTCATAACCATTTCTCCATGTCGTATTGCAACAGGTCCTGCTAAAAAGTTTGTCCCCATCTTTCTTATAAGCCCCCTTTGGGGACTAGAAGGGGCTCTAAGGTCTCCCCAAAGCCTTCTCCAGGCTGAACAACCCAAAGTCTCTCAGCCTGTTCTCACAGCAGAGCTGCTCCAGCCCTTGGAGCATCTTTGTGGCCTCCTCTGGACCCGCTCCAACAGGTCCATATCCTTTCCGTGCTGAGGGCTCCAAAGCTGGGCACAGTACTGCAGGGGGATCTCATCAGAGTGGAGCAGAGGGGATTAAAAACAACGGGGAAAAAAACAAGCAAAGAAACACAGACATCCCCACGAGGGCAGGCAACTAAAAAGGGGGACACAGAAATAGCAAACATCCTTTCAAAGTTTAGCCTTATTTTCATTTCACTGCAAATGGAAATTCCTTGCACTGGTACAGCTACAAGGTCTGTAGCATTTCTCCCCAAATAGTTTGATGGTACTTTGGTGGATCACCTTAAGAAATACTTCTCTGGAGCTGCCAGCTGTGAGGGAGCGGGCAGCCCTTAGCTCTGACCTGGCAGTGGAACTCAGGCACTCGTATGGTATCATAAACTAATTTTTGGTCATTCTAATTCAAGTAAATGCTCATTACCAAATGTTAGCATCTCGCCTGTCAACGTAACAAATTACAGAGCTCTGGCAGGCTGGGGAGACAAACACCAGCAACACTCAGTGCTGGCAACTAATCAAACTCCAAAGCTAAATATTTACATGGCATGCTACAAGACTCCAAGCTTCCAGCCACAACCCCCCCTCAACACACCCATCAATTAGGCAGGCACCAAACCATCGAGTTCAATCGCTCAGATCCCTCTCCCTCTGTACCTCTTCCAGCCCTTGCTCAACTTCATGCCTGTCTTCTCCTCCCCATGCACACTGCAGTGAGGATGGGGTAAGGGAAGGGAGCTGGGGTCCCTGGGAGTGGCTGAGCATCCCTGTTCCAGCCACTATCGTGAATTTCCCAAAGCAAGAGAAGTTCAACGCAGGTGCAATAACATTTCTGAGCTGTCCTGGTCCCCATTTTCAGAGCCACTGACCAGCAGCAGCCTGAGTGAAATCAAGAGAGTTGGGAACATTTGAGATGGTGGAAAAATCAGGCTGTAAATCCAGAGGGGTGCAGTCATTCATGCTGCATCCCAACAGAGAGCTGTGATATGAGACGCAAACCTTGTGGTGACCGCTGAGAACAGGCTTGACTCGGCAGCACCAGCGCTAGCTTCGCTCAATGGGCTTTAATCCCAATTTATTTCCCAGGTCATTCCTCTTACTCCCTGTTCCCCAAGTGCTTTTGATGTCCCCTGTCTGGTCCCCACCATCACAGCCACCCTCATCAGCCCCTGCTGCCCTCCTGGCCACCAAGCCAAAGCCAAAACTCACCGAGCAAACACTACAGAAAGTCGGCAAGAGAATATTTCAGCAAGCAGATTGTATTGCCGTGCTCTGCAAGGAACTTTCAAAAAAGCTGTGGGCTCCCTCTGCTACTGAGGGGAAGTTACATATTACAGTAAAAAGCATTACAGATCATTTTATTTCCCATTTTTTTCCCCCCTTCTTAGCTCCCCCTTTTTTTCAACAACTTTTTGCAAAAGATACATTTTTCTAGGTTGGAAAATTTCAAATATTATTTCTTCTCAGCCTTGAATGATGTCTGAGTTCATTTCCTGACCTGCAAACTTATAATTCATGTTTTCCCCCTCTTTTCCTTTTTTGCTTTCAGTCTTTTCTACCATACTTCCTCCACTTCAGAATCATTTGAAAGTGACAAAGAAAAATCAAACAAACTGGGAATTTTCCAGTTTGGGAGAAATTTTGAAAAGCTACAGAACAGAGAAGACAATTTAAAAGAAAAAGAAAACTACATTTTTAAAATTACATTCAGATGTGAAAGGGGATAAAAGCAGGAAAAAGAGGGGAAATCAAAACAGTTAAATATTTAGAATTATTTTTCAGCAGTATTAAATCTTCAAAATTGCTCAATTTCAAGCCTGAAAGAAGCAGCAAATTTTATTTTTTTTTTCCACAGACACACATAAACAGTAAAAGGATAAAGTAGAGTGAGATTAAATAGGAAGGAAAATTATCTTTTTACAGACAGAAAGTGGTTGAGAAAAGCAGAAAGTTCTTATGCGCTCAAATAATCTTGGCGGCGTCTAAAGCCACTGAGACCCCATGCATCTCAGAAGCAAGGGCTGAGGGGCTGGGATCTGGGTTTGTTTCTAACCACCTCTCCTGTCCTGTAGGCCATTAGGCTGAAGAAAAAAACTGAATTTCACACCTGGATGTGGAAGCTGCTTCAACATCAGCAAATGGCCCAGTGCTAGGGAGCTCTCCTGCATGGTAGCACTCCATCACCTGATAGGTCATAGATGTCTTAGACCTCTCATGCTGGACAAAGCTCTCCCTGGCCCCTGCCAACAGATGGTTTCCCCCACACTTTTCCATGGTCCTGTTTTGGAGGTAAGAGAGGTCCACAGCGTGGCAGCGGGATGCACTGTGTTGGAGCGGTCCCAGGCACGTTTGGTTTGCTGGAATGGCCACAGAGGTGCCAGCAGCTCTACAGGTAGGTGGTGGCCTCTTGGCTCTCCCGTTCTTTAGCCTGCGCGACGGCAACGTTGATGCACTGAAGCCACTCTTCAGCGTTCTTCTCATCTTTGGCCTTGAAAACATAGGTCTTGCTGTCTGTGAAGATCTCAAAGGCCCGGGGCAGGCTGCGGTCCCTGCGCTTCTTTGCCACCGCTTTAACGCTCTGCACCTTGCTGAGCTCAATGGGGCAGTCGTCGGGGTCGTCTTTCTGAAACACAAGGATGACAGACACAACCAAGTTCATCCAGTAGAGCTTCCACTGTCTCAATAAACAGTTGATGTCTCTAGAGCCGGGATTGTAAACATTGCCCGTGTGGGCAAACAGAAATATGGGACCTTCCCAAAAGAGAAGCTAGAAACCCCTCCTCCCAACGCAGTGCCACGCTCCCCTGCTGACCACCATCAGGTTTCATAGGCTGTCATGGTCTACTATACCCAGCGGCCAAGGGTCCATGCTGATGCCCATGAGCTCTTCCTCCTCAGCATCTGCACTTTTTCATTCCAGCTTCAGCTATTAACACGGGTGTTTCCTTTCTCTGGCTTTTAATAATGGTGGCCTTTGTTAACGGTGCCAGGCACAACTTGTGCCGATGGCAAATGCTTCCTAGGTAAAAAAATCAGCTGGTCCTCAGGGAGTGGAGCAAGCTGTCTTCGCTTAAGCAGTGATAAGTTGTTCCCCTTCTCAGAGTCTCCACCCAAAATTGGAAGCAGCAGCTCCTTTTGTTGGTTTTGAAAACAGAACAGATTCTTTCAGCCTGACCTGGGAATGTGAGGGAAGTCATGGCATTTCTCAGTGGGGAATGGAGAATACAGGACAGTTTGGTTGCAACTTTGTTTGCAAATATATAAAGTATGCATGTCTAGGAAATATTAGTGTCGTTGTAAGAAATATGATGCAGGGAGCATAAGAGAGAGTTGTATAGAATCAAGGAAGTTTCCTACAGGAGAAGAGAATCGTGAACTCATAAAAAATGTATAAACGGTTCTCCAGGTGAGGAGTTTAAGCCCAAGGCTCCTATTCCTCAAGAATATTTATGTTTCTCCTGTTAAGCTTCTTTTTACCAAGAACAGTAAGGCAGATTTTCCAAAAGCTTTCCCTTTCTATCATACAGGAAAGATCTGGACTGATCTGAGTGAGACTTAGGGGTTGATTATCTTGCAGGAGCTGAGCAGGAATCAGGAGAGGCTTCGGTTGGGAACTGCTATCTCCAGAGCTGCTCTCCCAGCAGGCCAAGTCTGAAATGTAGGACCAGAGCTGGGCAGGGAGAATTCTGCAAAAAATGTCTCAGTCCTTCTGGGAAAGAACCAGGAACATTTTACTGTTCCAAGGAAAAGCTCATCTGAAAAGACCATCCAAAAGAAGTCCCAAGCCCAATGGCTGTGCTTCCTCTCAAGAATTTGGTAGTCCCCCACTGTTACCACTGATCTGCCACTTTTCCACATCCATAATGAATACCCATGATGTGTTTCTGAACTTTTGGAGATCTTCTGTGCTGCATACCCACCTATTACTTATAGTCAAGGTTTCCTACATTCCTGAAGGACCGTAATCCTTGGACAATCCCCTCCTTTCTGTCTCAAAACAGCGCTTAATCCATCCCTGGACCAGAGCAGCTTTCCATCAAGAGAGGCTGTCACGAAACTGTCAGCAGGGCCAGTGCCGGGGTGAGCACACAGACCCCTGTGGGACATGGGAGGTCCCTGGACTGCGAATGGCAGTGACTGTGCAGAGCCATCATCTTCCCAGCACATCTCCATCCCCTGGCATTGCTGCTGCTTGTTCTGGGATAGGCCATTTATTTGTCTGCCTCATTTATTTTTTTGGGGGATTCCACTCCAGACCTGAGAAGTTTTCTTTAAACCAATAATTTCTCACTAAGATGTTCATTTCTGACCAAATGACTTTGAACGATGAAGTTCATCTCCAACTTCACATGGGAACAAATGTTTCCAAAGTCATTATTGATTCCTCCTGCACCACCACGGGACCACAGCAGTGGCCCACCCTCCCCTGCTTCCACAAACACCAATTAAGGCTTTATCAACAGGGTTAAAGTGGCTCTGCACTGATATCTCACCTGGGATAAACATTTTATCCCAGAAAAATTTTATCCCAGGAAATGCGAAGCAATGACAGATGCAAGAACTAAAACTTTTCACCCCATGAGCCAGACCTTAGACTTAGAAGCCTGTCTAGCAAAAACGATATATACTTTTCATTACCACATAATGTTTGACCTCCAGTTGCTAAAGAAAATTGACTGTACCCTAGGCATGTTCCTGTGAAAAAGTTTACCACACCACAATTTTCCAGGAGTTTAGGATGTGGCTCGCTTTCAGACCTCTTACATTTTGGCTTTCTCTGGGCCATACAGTTGCTTACACAGAGCAAGTATTGTCCACATGGTTACTCAGACGAAGGGAAGGTTCATGGTGGGGCTCCAGGAATAATCAGGCACAGCCAGCTGGCCATTTCACAATACGTCTTCTGTCTTAGGTTTGTATTTTTAAGTGAGCAGCGTGTAAAGCCCAAACACCCACACAGCACCCAGCCCTGCTGCACAGCGCCAGGCAGAGCTGTCATGCTCAGCCAGGAGGACACCATCTGGCCTCGAAGACCACAGCAAGCACCAGATGAGGCTGGGCAGGACCCTCTACCATCACTTTTGCTGGTCACAGCCTGTGGCCCCACATCTTGCAATGCTTTTGGCACCATTACCCAGCCCAGTGAGGTGTGCGGCTAGTCCTCTTGCTGGGTGCTGGAGGTGTGCAGGAGTGGACCTCCTGTGGGATCTGAAAGTCACTCTCTTTTTGTCACAACTGCTTCTGTGAGGCTTCATTCCTCCAGCCCTGCTTAAAGGGCTTAAAATTTTCTGTTTGGTGTCTGCAATAGTCCACCCATGGCATATGTGCAACCTAAACTGGTGGGCTCAGGGTTGCTCCAGTCTCCAAGCAATGATTAATGGCAGGACTTGACTCTCAAATTTAGGCCAAAAATGTAGAAGTAACAGGATATAACTCACCAGCTTGAAAGACT
The DNA here is from genome assembly GCA_025769975.1 of Gallinago jamesoni. NCBI lineage: Eukaryota > Metazoa > Chordata > Aves > Charadriiformes > Scolopacidae > Gallinago > Gallinago jamesoni. The sequence continues at coordinate 8,796,558 of JAOQGH010000051.1, read as the reverse complement.
GATTACCCAGGCGCAGTAACCCCGCTGCTGTCCTCAGGGGGTGGATGCCAGCCTGCTCGGCTGACAAACCAGTCCAGGTATTTGTGTTCAACATTGAAAAAAATAAAAAAAAAGCAAAGAAGCCTCGAGTTTGCCAGTTAAAAAGGGACAGTTAATCGAGATGAATTACGTTGTTAAACAAAATCTACTGTTCAACAATCTAATCTGCCAGCGTCACCCGCCTGCCATGCGTTGCTGTTGCTGTTCCCCATGTGAACACCGAGAATGCAAATCCATGGAGGCAATTTCTGCTCACTAATCGCATCCCAGGAGTAATCAAGGTATCCTGATGTGCCTTATGCCTGGCTCATTTGGAGACCTAATTAAAGCCATTCTGTTAAATACATTTCTATAAGCCAGTTGACTTTCTAAAAAAATGACAATTATTCTGACACTCTTTTAAAAAGATACATCAGCCAGGGCTGAGCTGCAGCCGTGGTACGCGTATGGATTCAACTGGCTTCAGAACCTCAACCAAAACACCAGAAGAAGTCACTAGAAAGTAAGGAAAAGGCTGTTTCATGGAGTACTTGCTTTAAGAAGGACTGTACTGTCCCACAAAAGGCACATCTTTCTCCTCGGCAGGACACCCTGTTGCATTTCCTATAGGAAGGGGGTCAGGGAGCCATTTAAGAAGCTTCAAGAGGTTTACTAGGTTTCTATAAAAATAAAGATGACTTACCAGAAATATTATGGTTTGGCTATAGTTGGAAGATGCTGCTATTTTTGGATTATCATCTAAGAGAGAGCTCTTGAAACAAAAATAAATAGTCTATTTTGCACAATGTTTGATAACTCTTACTGTGAAAAGCTGAACAAAAGTAGTTTCTGCTAACTGAGAAGTAATAACTAATGAGGACTGGATTCAATTACCTGTCCTGCTTTGCCCTAGGACACACTTGTCTCTGCCCTATCGGTATAAATTTCAAACAATTTCACAGAAATTTCAGCAGAATATTTCTGAATTTAGATCAGGGTAGAAGTGAAAGCAAAAAGCCTCAGTTCCTTTAGGAGAAAAGCATTTTAGCATCACTTTACTTTAAACGCACTTGTATTTCCTGCACAAATAAAACCAATTATAATGCCCTCATCTCAAGAACAGTTATTAACATACAAAAGCAGCAAAGACTTTCAAAAGTGGTGTACATTTGCTTGATTTTGGAGACTGTCCTGAGGTGTTCGGAAGGGCCTGACTTTCCCAACAAACTGAACATAACCATCTCCTCCTGAACGCTGCATTAAAATTGGAGATGCAGAAATCACAGCTCGCACGCTGACGGTGGCTGCTACTTACCTTGCTGTCCCATGTCATGCCCTTTGCAAGTGGAAAAAAGATATTTACCCAAGCAGGATTTATTGAATTTGTATTTATCCAAGGAAATAAAGAATCACTGGTCAAGACTGGAAACCGTTTTTTAACCCACCATAAGTCCTTCAGAAAACAGAAGCTTTTGCACTACCTGAGATGTGCCTGGGATGCCTGGAGGCAGAGGGGATGATGCTCAGGCACAGGTCACCAGCTAGTAGGGGATAAATTACTGAGCCATGGGTGTCACAGTGATGAGCCCTGGGCATTTGTTGCCTGAACAAGCTAAACTAATGCTCTGAAAAATCTCACATTCTTGATCCAGAAGGAAAAATATAACAAGCCAGTGAGCAACCCCATGGCTGGGCTTGGCCATGCAGCCTACAGAGACCACGGGCAAAGCCAGGTGGTAAAAACCTCTGGGAAATGGTGTTGGGGTGGAGGGAAAGAGAGAAATCAAACTGACGGTTGTGTGACTTACGGATTTTCCTTTCCGAAAAAGCAGCTGGTTGCCAGCCAGAGTGAAGTAGCGAGTTTTCCACCTTTTGATAAACTTCCACCGGACTTGCTTCTCTTTAAGCTTGCCTTCAATCAGAGGTTGGCCGTCCTGATTTACAACTGGGAAGGTGAACACAAAACAAGGGGGTTATTTCTGTCCTCCCTTCACCCTAGCCGAAAACCAGGCTTTTGCTGTGATGCAGAAGAGGGGTTTTCTGCAGTTTAGCTGTGTCAGCCCCAAGACCACATTTCTCCTGACCTCAGGCATTCAGCTGTCGCTTCTGAAAGACATTTCAGCCCTTAGTCACGTTTTGCTTGGGAGGTCATGCAGATGGAGCTGACAGCTTGGACTCCCCTGCCCATCAATTTTGCTATCCCCTTAGCCATTGCGTTCTTCTCCCCACCGCTGCACCTCCCATTTGCTTCTCAGCCCTGCAATAACAACTTAGAATTTCAAGCAATTGAAGGCAGGCATTTATGTTGTCTCTGAGGCTCTAATCCACACTACAGAGTTCAGTACAGTTATATTTCTGCCGTGCAGTATTTTGGATAGGAATATTTTGAGGATATCCCTCTCCATTAACTGCACTAGTTGCTTCATTGCAGCAGCAGCCCTACGGAGAAGGAATCAAGAGCCCGATGCGGGATGTCCACATGGGGCTGAGGGACCAGACACCATCCCACTGGAACGATTGCCAACCTCTCATGGGTAAATCCAGCCCAGAAATGGGACATTTTGTGAGAAAGGGGTTGGTGAGTCCTAGGGCTTTGTCTTCCAGACATGACCCTTCCCTTCCTCAGCATCCCGAGACACAACTCCTTCTTCCCTTGGGAAAGGGATATGTTTATTATCAGCTCACCCTTACTCACCAATAACCTAGCCCTGGGCTTTGTAGAGGTCACCCCCTGTTATATCTTCATTATCTTCTCTAGTTGTCTCTTCAGGAATATTTCAAAAGTCATTTAACATCAGCAGTCCATTTTGTAAAAAATAATCCTTACAACAAACCCAGAGTTATCTGCGTCCTGTCAATATCACAGCACTGGCTGGTTGGGAATGTGATGTTTTCTATCACTTTTGCATTTCTAAAATAATACAATTTATTTTGACATCTGGAAGGCCAAAGGCCAGAACAACTCAAAGCTCAGCCCTCAGGGACCCAGTGTCTGTCCCGCTCCCTCAGGAGTGGTCAAGGTCTTTTCATCATGTTACCCATTGAGGACATTGATGTTTTTACCATCTTGTGGCTCAATTAACTTACAAACTATTAGTGTGTCGTTGGTATCAATAACACTGCCTCGCCTGTACCCTGGGTGGTAAGAGCTAAAACAGCATTTCTGCCACACGCATGGATAAACACCATCCTTACTGAACCTACTTTAAACACAAGATGGGCAACTCTGCCCATGAGGAAGAAGGAGAAGGAGAGACATAAAAGCTCCTGTCTCCCTGATGACCTGTGCTACAGCATGTTGCCAAGAGTAATCTAAAATGTAATTAAAAATACATATGTACAGTATTGAGTCCAATAACCCTAATGACTGTTATTGGCACAGAAGCAGGAATACAGCCACACTTCAGCTCAGCCACTTCCCAGTCCATTCATCTTCAATAGGTGGTCTGAAAAGTGGCTTCAAGTGGCCTTAGAAAAACAACTTAAATTTGTCACTATAGATTTTCCTTCAATCAATTCCCTTTAAAATAAAACCAAATAAAGTCTCTAGGAAAGGGGAATAAACCTTTTTTTTTAATCTTATTGCAAAATTATTGCTATATTTAAAATTACTTGTAGAATTCTAAGCACTGTGTGAAGGGAAGCACCTTGCACTTCCATTTACAGTGTGTTCATAAGGTTGTGGCCATCTCTACTGCCAGCCCTGTGATCACGGTGCTCACCTGTGATCAATATTCATTGGAATTTACCTTGGGTGGAAGCATGTGAGGCTTTGGGAGCTGGACAAGCGTTCCCAAACCTTACGCGCAGAAGGGAATTTTCCAGCGCAAGAAAAGCCCAGCAACCACGGGGATCATGATGGGCTTTAAACCATGACCACAGAACAACCCCAGCCACTGCCCTTCACAGAAGGAGCAAACAATTTAAAAATTCTCTAGACCACAGCTGAATTTCTTTTTCCTTTCTCTTCTGTTTTCACACTGATAGACAGGACATGATGGATCAGATAGGCTGAAGAGCAGTCCAAGGCGTAAGCAGCCTGAGAATGGATGTTTTTTGATGTGATGTTTGATTTGGAGCCCTTCCCAGCATCTGTCAGATGGTCAGTTATCCTCTGGCTGGCCGGACTTGCATACCTTAGTATGAAAGTTTACCCAGAAATGCTTTTGCTTGAAGATGTTTGCTATCGTCTGTGCCTGAGCTTTTCAGAGCCCCAGACGCAGTAGGTTGGTGTTGTGTGGAGGACGCGAGGTGAGCTGGGTGGCTGAGTGCAGCCACCAATGCCAGCACCTGGGGTTTCACAAGCTTTATAGCTTTTTGGACACATACCTCTCTTCACTACCTCCTGTCTACTACAGGAAACCAAACAATGCAAATACAATGCATCAGATTTAGATAAAGAATGTATTTTTTTTCCCCAGCGTTGTTTATATTGGCAGGGAGGCAGGCGTTGGGGATCTTCAGTGTGTACTATTTCAATTTCCTCGAGAAAGGCTATAAATATTTCTGTCTTTGCAGATAGGGAGTTTCTGGAAGGAGATGGACTGAATGAAAAAAGGGGGGTGGCCAAGTTTCAGCTCCGATGGGGAACTGCAGCTGTGATTTCCATGATAAAACCAAGGTCAGGCTCTGCTCCTCACAGACCGTTGCATCCCTCGCTCTTGGGAAGATGCAGCAGCTCTTCCCTGTGTATCTGCATGCTGGCACCGATGAGTTACACCACCCAACCTGACACAGCACAAAGTAAAACAGAGGCTTGCTTTCTCCCTGCATATTTTTTGTCTAAAATGTCTTGTGTAAAATGACACAAATTTACAGAGAAGCTGGTTTGGAGCCGCACCCATTTCACAACATGCTTTTTAGCCAGACAGAGCCTCATTTTACAATGTCCCTCTCAATAAAAACTTCACAATTGTGTTAAATATTGTTTTCAGAACTACTGCAGATACACATTTTCACTTGTTTTAGAGATTTGCTTAACTGGGAATTTCTTCTCCCCAGCCTTTCAGAGAAGTGTGGCTGGAGTGGGGGCTGTTTTCAAAGAAATACGCAGTTTATGAGAAAATTGCAGAGATGGGACCAAGAAAATGGCAAAGCTGCGGGGAATTAAAGTCCTTGGCCATGGAGACTTTATGACTTGCAGTGATGTGGTGCTTCTGTGATAGCTCTGTCCTGCCTCCGTGCCCCGGCCAGCTGCTGGGGATGTGCATGGAAAAGGGCTCTGGAGCTGGATGTTACCTCTGAGATGGAGGTTTTAAACCCTCTGCTGAACAGGCTGGTCAGAGGGGGATGGAAAAGACCCCGGGGAATCTCCCAGCTCCATGGCAGGGAAAACAAAACAGCCCCCACTCTGTACATCCCTCTTCCTCGCTGATGTGGGTTTCTGAAGCACAGGTCCAGGGCAGATGCCTTATGAAGGAGGCTTGTGCCATGTGGCCTACGCTGAATTTACACTCATACAAAGCACCTAGAATTACCTGCCAAAGAATTGATGGCAAAAAAATCCTGCATAGGCACACTCCCAATTTTCTAGACAAGAGAAGGTGAATCCTGTGCAAAGCTCCCTAGTAACAACTAACCCTGGTCAAACAGAGCAAAGAGCGGCTGAAATCCAGCTCACACAGGAAAGAAGGTATCATCAAATGCCACCAAACAAAAAAATACCAGAAAATATAATCTGGTTTGAGCAAGGAAAAAGTTGGATGGGTTTTTTGTTGTTTTTTTTTTTTCCAGTTAAATTTGTTTCTGCAAACCAACTGTGTCCATGGACCATCAGACTTGAGGGGAGTATTGGCATTTGGACCTGAGCAGGACTGTGTTGTCATTTCTGCCTGCAGCTGCACTGGTGTCCTTTAGAAGGGACACCATCTGCTGGCAGTGGCTTTGTGGAGGAAACACGTACTGGGAACAGAAGGGCTGGTTTTCTTTCTAAACAGCTTTCTGAGGCTGTATCGGGTATTATCGGGCATTTCTGCAGCTGAGATTTGCTGGGACACCCATAATGACCATCCTTAAGGGTCATTCCTCTTTGGGAGCTGAGCAAAAGGACAGACCCCTGCCTAGCGGGTCTGAGTATGAAGCCTCATGCTCTTGTACCAGCCACTTCACATTCTGGTCACTTTGTTCCCCTTTTATACATTCAGCCTTATAATTTGTCAGATTTGTGAGAACAGATTAAAAGTTTTAAATTTTTTATAATTAATTTTAAACAGCATCTAAGCTGATATTTTGCTTATTGTGCAAATGCCTCATCAAATTTCTAACTTGATGTATGGGGTAATATCCCTGTCATTCCCATCATTTACCATTCACATGTGCATTCTCTTGGTGGAGGATGTTTTGTCACCACGAGAATACGCAGTCTGGCGCCAGGAAACTGCCATCCCAGTAGCATGTGGGTGATAATAACAGGGCACAGCTCTGCATCCACTGCCAGGATGAAGTGTCAGAACTACTACGACAAAGTCTAGCCAGTGAGAGACAGTGAGCAAAAAACTGTGAATCTGAGAAACTTAAATCAGCAGCACCAAGTAGCGAGCTTTCCTGGAGCGTGCATAAAAGAAAGAAGAGACAACTTCAATAAAAATAACTGAGATAGGACAGGAAACATTTTTTACTCCTACGTGATAACCATAAAGACTTATTATTAAAATGCTCACTGTAACTTTCAGAGCATGACGACAACTGTATGAACACCTAGATACAACAAAAGAAGGACTTCATATGAGAAGACAATTGCTCAGTGGTTGGTTCTTGTGCATCTACCTGGCTCCTGGTCCCACAAGAACAGCTTTGATACCAATTCCAGTGCAGTAGGAACATGCTTTAACCCAAAATAAGACGATGTAAAGTGTAAAACGTTCAGAGACCAGAAGATACTGAGATGGTTGGTGGTCAGGAATGCAGCATGAGAAAGGAAGTGAATGTGCGACTTTGGCCTAAAGTGGATTTTTATGGCCAAAATATTTCAAAACCAGGATTTACTAAAGAAATGGTGATCTCTCTTTAAGCAGCCAGTGGCTAGAAGTAACACTAACAGCACTTCTAATGTACATCCACAAAGAATCCTATGGGGAATTCTGATGTCAGCGTCCAAAGTCGCCGTAATGAATCTGATGCCAGTATGTCTGAGGGTCTGATTAGAAGAAAAAGATTCATGAAAGATAAGAATGAAGCTCTTTTCCAATATTTTTCTAAGTCCTTTTGCTTATTTTCATTGCGGTTAACTTCACAGAATCACAGAATAATTCATCTGGAAGCGAGCTCAAGGGGTCTCTCATCCAACCTCCTGCTCAAAGCAAGGTCACTTATGGGGTCACACTAGGTTGCTCATGGATTTATTCATGCAGTACTTACAAATCTCAACAACATCTCTAAACATGCTGTTTCAATGCTTGATCATCCTCATGGTGGGAAAGTTTTCTCTCATAGGCATTCTGAACCTCTTCTGTTCCAATTTATACCTGTTATCTCTTGCCCTCCCACACACCACCGAAAAGAGCCTGGCTCTGTCTTCTTGACGACCTCCTTGTAGTTATGGACAGACTACTATGAAGTGCCCCATCAGCTCTGCCTGCACCAGCCTTTCTCCCTGACCCTCCTCACAGAGCAAAAGCTTCAACCTCCAAAAGTCTTGGTGGAGCCTGTCCTAATCCTTATTGGGATTTTACATGGTCACCACTGTAGCCATTCAATACCTGCCATGTGCAGAGCAGAAATAAGTGCATGGAGCTCTGTGAGCATGGACATCATGAGTAAATCCCTACTGCCTCAGAAACACAGAACTTCACTCTTCTGTCTGAACTCTTCCAATCCAAATGCTGGTGACCCCCACTTCTTTCTATGGCAGAGCAGTATTACATGAACAGTATCTGCACTACAGTTAGAAGATTGTTTAAAAATGCAATCAGCTGCCAATTCCTTAAACACATATTAATTATCGGAAAATTATGTCTCGTTTTGCTTTCTTCCCATTGCATGAATAAGGTTAAATCAAAAAACTTCAGAAAAGTGATACAAGAATGAGTTAAGATTGACCTTTCACATAATTATTCATATCATGGGAGACTAATGAAGTGTATTCTCCTTAATTTGCCCAAGCAAAAATCAAGATGTGGCATTAGAAAGTCTACAAATAGGGATTTTCTGCATAGCAGGAAAGGGCATAATGTGATGTGGTGTTTAGAGACTAGAAATTACCCCCCATTTTAACAGTGTGGTTAAATTCCATGATTACCTGAGCAACAGCTTAGGCATGTCATGGGTTCTCTTTCAGTTGGCTTTTAAAAATCAGGTTTAGACATCTTTAGAAAAATATGCAAAAGTAATACAGATCAAAGAGAAAACACTTCTTTGATATAAGCATTACCGGACTAGATTCTTTGACTATTGTTTTTAGAAGGTGAGACTAAGTGATCACATAATCTCTGGGCTTGAAATCACTTTGTGTGGTGGTATGCCGGCATGTATGATGAGATCTTTAGCTTGAAAAAATGGAGCTAAAGGATTCAAAAGGTTATATTTGTCATTACTTTTTTTTGTTCTGCAGAACACACAATAAAGCTACGAATATTTCCCAAACTCAAAATGAAAAAATATTTACTATAATATCCATTGCTTCTTAAACTATCTCAATATAGACACTAACTCCAAAATCAATTTAACCCTTAAGAGTAGCCATTGATGTGTCTACTGGAATTATTTTCTATTAATTGTATCTTGCTTTCTTTGCAGACCTGCAATGCTTCAAGCTTTAAATAGTTCGGGTACTGAATAAAAAGTAAAAAAATCTTCCAAACTCTTTCTAGATGAACTCAAGACAGATAAAAAACAAAGTATTAAATCTTGCATTTGATGAAACATAAAATCATCCACAAAAATTCAGTCCAATCATGAATGATCTCAATGGTAATAAACTCCTCTTAACTTGAAAGAATGGAATGTGTGGGCGGCAAGCAGACAAAGATAAATGCAATTAACCTAAGGGAATATGGATTCACTCTCTCTCATTAATCATCATGTTTGGTTTTGTTGAAAACCTGGAAAGGACACATTACTGAATGCCACTTTTTATAATTTTTAAGCAAGTATTATAGCTGGGATATTTCAGTTCACTAGATAATCACCACTGCTAGCAAAAGATAAATGTATTCAGGAGTTAATATGGTGTAGGCTATTCTGAGTGAATTGCTTTTTTAAAGAGGAATTCATAAAAAACCCTCAGTTTTACCCAAATCATTGCCCACGGGCACAATGTCTCTTCTGCAGCCCACAGGGATTACTGCAATTTCTTTGTAAGCTTCCAGAATAGGGAATGTACTGCAATTCCCTCTCTGGCTATCAAGTGGTTTTACTGAATTTTTTTTGTGCAAGAGCTTGTGAAGCCAACTGTCAATACACGAGGTTATGTTGAAATGGGGCTCTTAAAGCCAGTGCTTCCTAACAGGAGGCTCATGCTGCATTTACCAAAAATTTCAAATGCTTTGTATCTGTGCTTGAACAGTTGTCATTTAAGAAAAAATAATAGTGTAACCTGGTTTTCCTAGCTCTGAAACCAGGTGCACAGTCAGGGCAAATATGTGTGTCTGAGCAGATGAGGGGGATTTGTGGAAATGCTCTTCCCCCCTTTGACTCGGGGTGGCAGGAAAAAACAACTTGGGGTAATTTAACAGCACTTCTGGAAATGTGTGGTTGTGCTTTGCAATCAGAAGAATGCATAAGAAATACTCCAGCTTTCTCTGGGTTAATAGCCACTTTGGGTAGATCCACCTCATTGCTTAAGCATAACTGCCTCTTTCCTCACAAACTCAGCCCCCAAGTGCAGTCCAGCTCCGCAAATCCTCCCAGCTATATCCAAAAAAAACCCCATCATTGATCTGGCATCCTACGGTAAGATTGAGGCTTTAAGGCATAATGCTTTCCTAAGTCTGGAGGATAAATGGCATCTTGCACCACGGCATCCAAAAAATGCAACAAAACCCAACATTAACAAAAAACAAAAGGCAATAATAGAAAAAGAATTTGCCTCTGAATTCCTTCTTTAGGAAGAATTTGGTTGCTAAACAGCATTGCTGAGAGGAAGAAATTACTTTCTTGTCTTTCCAAAGTATTTGAGATTCCAAAGGGTCTGTCCACTGTGCAATGAAAAGAAAAGATGTTATACAGCCTTTACGTTTCTTACCAATTCAAGGAGACCTCTGAATCCTCTTTTTTGTGTCAGATCTTACAATCCCCAAAAGACCCTGGAGTCTGGTCTGGGAAAAAGTCTCCCACTCTGGTATGACTTTTCCCAGCTGCTGCAGCTCTATATCACCAATACTAAGGTGAATTTGTCATTCACCTGTAGATTTTTATTCCATTAAGCACTGACTTCCACACTCCTTTCCTACCCCTGAGCTTTCATATGACCAATTCAATACTTTATTTTCTTGATCTTCTAAAGCTTTTAGAGCTGTGAAGCAAATCCTGATATTCACAGTGTGCCTTTCTCACAAAAATTTCTTTAAATCGAGACAAAGAGAGTAATCGCTCATAAAAAGGATGAAAATATTCTATGCCCTGTTCCTCCTGTTTCTGACTATGCTCAAAGGCACCCCTGAACTCTCAGCACTGACTCTAAAACAAAGGTGAAATGGTGATTTTCATAGATGCTGACATTAATATAGTCTTCTCCCACTTCTCCTGGGGTATGGCCACAGAGACAGCTCAGTGGCTGGGCAGGGAGGAGGACAGGCTGGATGGGGGAGAGGCAGGTGAGCAGTGATAACCCTGCCAACGCCAGGCACCATCCTTGGTTACTGCAGTGTTCCTTCCAAATGTCATGGAATCATAGAACCATTTTGGTTGGAAGAGACCTTTAAGACCATCAAGTTTAACTCTTAACCCAGAACTGCCAAGTTACCACTAAAACATATCCCTCAGTGCCACATCTACACATCTTTTACGTACCTCCAGGCATGGTGACTCAACCACTTCCCTGGGCAGCCTATTCCAATGCTTGAAAACCCTTTGGGGGAAGAGTTTTTTCCTTATATACAATCTAAACCTCCCCTGGTGCAACTTGAGGCCATTTCCTCTTGCCCAATCCAGGCATCCTCCATGCTCTCAAGTACTCATGGTACTCAAGTAAAAGAAAGCAAACTCTCTAATTATTACATCTGCTGAGAAGGTAGCACCTTAATGCTATATTTCATTTTTTCCATGGAATTTTAGTTAACATCATACAGATACAAGCTAGATAAAAGGTAACTAAAAAGAATTATTTGTTTTCCCACTCCTAGAAGAGGCAGTGTAATTCAGAATGGCCTATAGGAATGAAAATCTAATTTGTGTCCAGGGCTGCTGTGGAAGCTCCTGTCCCCCTCCACAGTTTGGGGGCGATGTGGGCAGCTTCCCCTCGCTAAGCTGGCTAAGTGCTTCCACACATCTCCACACAGAGTGGATTTTGGCACTTCTTGGGAAGGACAGAACTGCTCCTGGCAGCAGAGTCATGGTGCTGTGCCACATACACCTTCCCACACCACATCCTGCTTCCAACCCCTCTTAGACCTCTCCATGGAAAACATGGTGCTTTGGCAGGAGAACAAGAGGGAAGCAAGGTGTCAGCTCTCCTTTGATGTCTCCGGACTAGTGTCATCAGCAGAATCCATGGCATCCAGGAAATGATGGCCCCCCAAGGATATCACCCCCAAGGATTGCCTTTGCCACCTTCATCTGGCCTGTTTGCTCGAAGACAGCTGCCCTACTAGCACCATCAATAGGTTGCTACAAACACTCCACTTTTTGGACTAGTTAAATGTCCTTGAAAATTCAAAACAAAGCTCTTTCATGAAGCTTTGAAATTTTAAGCAAAAAATCCTTTTAGCTTGACTTACGTCGATCACTGATGTGATGGACAAACCACAGAAAGATCACGGTGCTGAGATGAAATTTCAGCTCAAAGCGTGATTTCTATTATGGTTGTTGAGTCCCATGAGAGTTGTGGAAGGAGGAATATGGTCAAACACCCATGCAATGAGCACGGGCAGCCCAGCCTGCAGCAGAGGCTGTGCCACTCTTGCAAAACTTACTAAATTCAGGGTTGATGAAATATAAAGAGAAGCTAGCTGTTAGAATAAATAGCTGAAACAGCCATTTATTCAAAGGCTTGGCCAAAATATGCAAAATTCTTGGCCAGAATTGTGCAGACTTTTACAGAGTGGCAAAAACCATCTAAGGCGATTCCTCTAAATTTCAGTGCACTGATCTAAAACACATGGCTATCGGAAAGCTTCAGAAAAGTGGTCACCAGTCTCTTTTACCTGTGAAAAAATGTATTTTCCACTCACTCTGTTTTCTTATATAGCTGAAGTATTATGGCTGTTGTTAAGCACTGCCTTGTTCCTAAGAAGATGTGTACTATGGATTCAATTATATTAAAACAAATAATTCTGAGAACAAAGAAGACATTAATAGGGTGTAAGATCTATGCCAATGTTCCCTGACATGTGGCACCTGTGCAGTCTCCAGAGGACTTGGGATGTGGTCCAGCAGATGCAACTCCTTTATCTGGACACTGCAAAATGGGTGCAAATCCCTCCCACTCCCCAGGGATTAGTAGTCATGCAGATTAATGAGCCTGCATTAATTTTGGATCGTATCCCTCTAAGCATACACCGAATAAGGTTTGTGCTTGACACTATATCTCACCAGAGATGCTGAGACAAGAGGAATTTAATGGAGAATTCCAGTTAAAGTAGACACTGCCTCTGCTGTGCTTGAAGGGTTCCCTTTTCCAACCTCTGCCACCATCACCAGAGACACAGTGTTATCTGTGAGTTCGGCTCCATCCTCCACCCACCACGCACAGCCCACCAGCGATGAAGGCAGACCACTTACCTGTTGCCTTTTCAGGGTTATTGCACATGAAGCACTGCCAAGTTCCAGCTTCCTCACTGTAGCCAAATAAATCAAAGAATCTCACTTCTTCCAGGTGCATCTGCACATGGTCCAGGTCCTAGGCAATAACAAGGAAAAACAAACTCACTGACGAGGTGAACTGCTGCACAGTTAACAGCTCGTAACCTGAAATCACAGAGGGATGTACAGAGAGCACCGAGAGTCCTCTTCCATATGTCTCCAGTGGGCAAACAACCTGGGGAGATGTGCCTCTCTCTCTCTCTACCATGGGTAGCAGCTAAGATGTATATTGATATAGATGTATAGAGATAGATATTTAAACAATAATAATAATAAAACGGTCCATAGGAGGCAGAGAACTGGTCTGGGGTGGGTTTTTTTGCCTCTTCAACACTGCTGCCAGCAGCGTGCTCAGCAGTCCTGCCCAGCACGTCTCCCACCAACTGGACCACCCTAATTACCTCCATCTCTCTCTCAGAATTTTTTTCAATGATCCAGAAAGTAGCGGTCTCTGCTAACAATGCTGCTAACAACGTTCCTCCTGTCCACCCAGAGCACCCATCAGAGCAAGAGCTAGTACCTGGGGACCACTTTATTTTATTTTATTTTTTAATGAAACAACAGAGGCTCCGAACCCAGCTGCCTGTGTGAAGTGCCAGCCAAATGTTTAACGTGAATATTTCGTGAATTTCCAAAAGCCCAGCAACAACAGGGCTGATTTGTCTCACACAAAACACACCGAGGTAAATGTGACATTGTTCTGCAAGTGACAAGCCAGGGAAGTAAGGATTATGCATCTATAAAGTAAACCGAGTGTCTGACTTGATCAAAGAAACCTATAGAAAGTATACTCGCAGCTTCAAGTACGAGAAAAACCAGAGGGTATTATTTTTAAGGCAATTAATAATACTGTATAACTCAGTGCATTTTAAACCCTGCTATTTAATTTTAAAACAAATAGTGGTCTCCCAATTAAACAAACGTTGGTGGAAAATAACAGCAACCAAGTTACGCACTGCAAACACAAAGGGAATTGCCAGGACCACTCAGAAAACATTCCTATTTATTTGCATGGGGTCTCCACGGATCTGCAATGTCACATGCAGCAACCCAAAGAAAACACGGATTTACGCAGTCAGTGGGAAAAATACCTTCCCTTGCCAGGGACATTAGTTCAATGCACTGAACAGGGCTGTGCAAAGGATGGAGTTGTCTGATTCAGGCCTTTTCAGACAAGCTTTAATGAAGGCGAGGGAATAGGAGGCTGGCTGGCTCAGGGAGACCTGGCAGAACAGCATCCCTCCTCTCCAGCCTCTTTCAACCCAGAAAAAGGCCAGGAAAGTGCTGTTTTCACAAGAACCGAAACATCCAAGACCACTTCAGACCTCCAGCCATCACCCTGGATAACAAGCTTAGCTGAGCCAAACACTGAGTTTTAAAGGCCAGGTTGGATGGGGCTTTGAGCTAGTTTGAACTAGTGGGAGGTGTCCCTGCTTATGGCAGGGGGTGGAAGTAGATGATCTTTAAGGTCCCTTCCAACCCAAACCATTCTATGATTCTATGAACAGGGACTCTCGGGTGTCCCCACCCTGGAGGCCACCTCCTGATGGCTGTCTGAAAGAAGGATGGCAAGGCAGAATTGGGAGCAGAACCCATGACCTGAGGAGATCCAAACAAAAGGTTTTCTTCTTCCCTTTCCAGCAAGAACATGCAGAGAAATGGGCTTCACAACACATGGGAAGATAATGACCACATGCCGAACGTCTTGGACACACACAGACTTTGCTTATTGCAGGCAGCAGGCCCACATGCCAGCTCTTTCCACCATCCTCATGTAGGAGATGAGCAACCAGGCTGCACCAGGCAGATCCCTCCACCCAGTGGGGTCCCTTGTAATGCTCGACCGTGCAATTCGTCACACTCCTGAGCCTGTTCCCCAGGATCAGGGCTGCATCCGTACCTCTGCAGAGTCAGTCGTTGGGCTGCCCTGCCCCAGCATGCTGAAACTGGTTTATACTGGGGGAAACATGAGTAAAACTTGGTTATTAACGGCTCTTTATACATTGCTGAAGTTCTCATTTTCATCCAAAGAGGAATTCTATACATTTGAGGAATTCGTCTGGTTTCTGTGCTGTGTAGCTGGAGCGCTGTGCAGCTTCTCTCCCTATTTCTCCAGCTGGCCCATGGGTAGTAGATCTGACTGTCTGAGGCACCCTGCCTCCCTTCAGGCACTTTGTGCACAGTGTGGGATCCTGAGCAGATCTTCCCCAGGCAGGAGACCCGAGTCCTCAGGAGGGACAGACCACACCAGGGTCTCCTCCCCATTTCAGGCTCCCCGGTGGAGGGGCAGATGTCCCTGTGAGCAGGGAACAGCAGAGCAGAGCATGGCCAGCAACATGCCCTGTCCCAATGTGCCCTGATCCTCCTCCTGCTGTGGCATAAACAATGCAAAATAATGATGGTGCTGCTCTCAATGGGTCTGTGCAGGACATTATTTGGGCACGTGGATCATGCTGAACAAAAAGCCTAGGAACCTCTCCATCCTGGGAAAAATCTCTTAGTGGCTGCAATGAGCCAACTCTGGACTGAAAGAGAACAAATATCACTGAAATATCAATGCAGCAATCTTTCTTTTTCACTCTGTACTCTAGTACGCTTCAAATAACCTGCAATAAGCCACTTATTTCAGGAGGGGAAGCACGGGGAAAAAACCTAATTGGAGAGGAGAGATTTATCTCATCCCCATGCTCCATCATCTCGAAAACTTCAGTGACTCCATTGTGAAAACCTAGCGCTTCTTTCTGTTGCGTAAACTGAGATAGCAAACAAAGGAACTGGAGGAACAGAACTACCAATGGCTTAAAAATGTTAATTATTCTTTTGCAAGGCTGCTCAACAAAAGCCTCTCTTAAGGCATCACATGGGGCTCGTAAAGTAGTCACCATCTCGTTCTTCTGACACAGCATGAGTCAAAAGAAAGAATTCAGCAACGAGCTCAAAACCGGCTTAGTTTTTGTAATGTGGCCTGCATGTACTTTGATAAAGAACTATGAAGCAACCAAACGGAAATCTGTAAGGATGTACATCTGGAAATGCTTTATTTCTGGCACATCTTAAGCCGTGTTGTATAAATATTTTTTGTGGCATGAACAGGATGCCCAGTGAAACACGACATGCTTTCTGTAAGCCAGGTACTCACTGCAATTCCTTGCACACGTATCCCGGGCCAAATTCCAAAACCACTTACAGTGATATAAATCTCAAAATATTTCTCAGAATTCACTCTGGAATAAATCGTTGGTGTAACAGATTTTTCTCCAGGTTTGCAAAATGCTTTAGGATACATATTGAACAAAAAAACCCAAAATCTAAATTCATTTACTCCGGATCAGCCTCAGGGTCACAGTGCAAAAGTGGAGTGACTGCAGAGCAGTGTTGCAGCACGGACTCCGCTGTGGTTCCTGCTGGGGGTCAGACCTTCCCCACGTGCTCACAGCACAGAAATTCCTCCGTTCTGGTAAAGCATTCAGACATTGCTGCCACGTGACACATAAAACAAAGGACGCTGACCTTGCATTTATATCAACAGATTTCAAAATATTTCAATTTAAAAGTGCTATGCTTATTGAAACCACCACACCCCCATAATTTTGCTTCCTGCACTACTGGTACAGGAATAAATATAACAGCTACAATGAGTTTGTCAAACCGTTCACAATATTTCAAGTTCTTTACCAATGGGAAGATCATCTGAAATGAAAATTTCTGATTACTGTAGAAGCTGAGTCTGTCAAGCAAAGTAAGGACTGGGTCATGCTGGGAATGCTCCAGTGAGATTTTTGGGGGATGTAAAAGATACAGGAAACTTGCCTTATGGTAGGCCTAGGTCTTACTCCCAGAAAACTCAAAGGGACTTTTATCAGTAAAACAAATTGAATTGCACTAGAAAAAAAACGCAGGTATTGGAAGGTATTGATAAGGAAAACCAAAACAGAGAAAATAAATCCAGCAGCACACTGCAGAGACCAAGACTGAATGTTAAAGTCTTTCACTGTTTCAGAGTGTTACACATCTACCTGAGTGTCTCCAGCCTCCGAAGGCTGTTAGGCAATTTGCAGCTCCCAGAGTTTCCAAACTTCAATTGACTGCTTAAGATCAGTATCTCATTTTCCAGCTCTGTTATTTTGGGAACTCAAAGATACTCTTACTATCATGGAGTGATGAAAGTTCCCAAAATAGGCCAAATGCTAGTATCTGAGCAGTAGTAGGATTATGCAATGGATGTGCTGGAGACTAATCATGTTTCTGGGGTGTTGGATGTTTTGAAGACTTTATGTGCACAATGTGCTACATCTAATCCTACTCATGAAGGCATGCTCTTCCCTAAGCTCTTTATTCACCCCAAACTCCTTTACACTCCACCAGTTCTGACTTTTGACTAGTAGATCTTGGCGTGGACTCAAGCAAGTATTGAACAGAAAAGCAGTTCTAATGCCTTCAGATGAGTCAGGCTAGGATTTCAATAGCAGCCAAAATACTTAGTGCAATCTCCTCTGTATCTAAGTAAAACCCATAAGGTGGGTCTCAGTGTGGGGATCCCCTACTATTACAAGCCACAGCAGGAGTTCCCACTTCAATGCAACATTATCTCGGGGACTCAGAAGGTGTTTCTGACAAAACTCCTGTTTTTAAATCAGCCATGACCTTAGTAAATTAATCTTGTTCAGCCAGACAGCTTCATGCATATGATATTCTGAGAGAGAGTATTTTAAAATCATGTTTGACAATTCATTTGATCCAATTGAGCTGGATGGAGATGTTCAGGAATAAACAGATATTTGTTTTACAATCCTACAGCGTCCTTTTCCAAGAAGCCTGATTAATAGCTTTGAAATAGCATTCGCTGAAATCCCAGAGACAGTAAACAGCTTTGAAAGAGTAATCTTTTAAACTGATGGGGGTAACTAATGGTGCACATGCAAATGATCATTTCCATAAAATGCAAGTCTGTGTTTAACTAGGTGAACTTCCAAGTGGCTGCCAAACAGTCCACAGTGGCAGCTAATCTGAACCTAGAGTTTGAAACTGTGAGCAGGAAAAAATCCATATGTAGCATCACTAGTTTTCATCACGTTGGGATCAATCCACATGAAACATGTAGGAGGGGGTGGGGAACAAGCCTGGAGACCTTTCAAAGCACAGTACAAAACAACACTGTGGACCCTCTGTAGAGGCTGAAAATATAGTGGCTGGTGAAGGTTTATTCAACCACCCCACAAGCTGAGTGCTTCATATAAAAGGGAGGTGAGAGGCAAGCACTGTGGTTCACTATATGGCCATCCAGGAGAAGAGGACTTGGCATGTCAGTAAGTGCAAATGCTCAGAAGATGCTGGAGCTAAGGGAAAGAAGGGGAAGGGGCAAGGAAAGGAGTTTCGACTTTCATAATTTTAGCACAGAAAAGACTTGCTGTAGCTATTGTACAGGTCTGTGTACAGCTGTTTTAAAACTCAGGGCAAAGTTATTTTACTATTATTTTTTTTCTGAGAAAAAAACCAAGCTTACCTTTTGGTGTGGAAATGTAGACTGGATCATGGCAGTTTCAAAACTGTGTGTCCCCTTGAGCTGTGTCTTCTCCCATAGGGCCTTAAGGATTTGCACAGAATTACTCTGTATGGACAAAGGTTCTGCAAACAAGCTCTGAAGAAAACATTGAAAACAGAATTTCAAGCGCTTTTTTACTTGGTTATTAACAAAGAGCATCTTGTTCTTACAGTGGCACAGCCATGCAAATAACCAGGGATTAGTTCATTTCTCTGAAGGGAGTTATGTTGGATCAATATGCGCACAATTAGAGAAATCCTCAAACATTTCATTTCCTTTGGGGCTTTTTTCTTTATTGGACATTACACGTCTTTAAAGTCTGTGGCTCACCAAAGATTATCTATCAACTACAACTATTCATAGCAACTTGCACGTCATTTTTGTATTGAAATGGTAGTTTATCACAGTGTGAGCAGCACTGGCCTCTGTGAACCAGGTGTGGGTTTCAGTGACACACATCTTTTTGGAAAAGACAGGCCATTTACAATTAATGTGAAGAGATGCTGGGCACTGCTGCGGGGTTGTATTCAGACCTGGCTGCAGCTCTTAGTCCTTGCGTGGGGAAGAGTAACCGTGCAATGTTTGCGACTGCACCAAACAGCAGGATGAAATGCAGGAAAAAAACCAACTCCACAGAACAAGTTCAACACAGATTTTGCTTGCAGACCACAGGAATTTTCAGCCCCTGAACATTCACAAAACAAGATGAAACCTGTGTTGGGTGCTCCCACCTTCAAAACTCCCTATTTCAAAGGACAGCAAGGACACAACCTTATCCTGCTTTCAATTATTCTAGTATTTCAGCAGCACGAAGTTCTTCATTGTATAAACTGCACACAAAGTCAATGTAACAAGACCACTACTGTGGCTGAGAGAGGTTAGCATTTCTGCCTCTACTATATCTGCTAAATGATCTTGTAATTAAAAAATGCAAGTTAAGAGTGCACAAGCAAATCTGATTTTCCATATTTCAAGTATTTGATTTCACAATACGAACAATGTCCTTTTAACATAGGTTTCCTGGATGAACGTTCCTTCTTCTCTTTCTAAACAGTGAGCCAACAATCCTAATTGCACTGTCTGGCACCCGACTGACACAGACACACTTCAGTCAGACTCAACCAGGAATTTTATCGTGGCTGAGGCAATGCATTTTTTCCAACTAAGCTGTCAGAAACAGCCAGATCATGTTGTACAAATTAAAAGGCAGAAGCAGGCAGCTCCAGGCAGCCACTGGCATGAGAAAATGGCAGCCCAATTGGTTTGTGTTTGGCAAATTTATGATCAACTCTAGGGAAGGTGTTAGAAAGGAACCTGCCAGGCAGCCCCATGCTTGCTGGTGCCACCACAGTGGCGTGACACTGTCCTGCCTGAAAAGGAAAATCAAACCATAAATCATATAGCATTAGAGAATGATTTTAATGCATTAATCTGTGAAACTAAGTAGCCTGTCTATCAAATAACCTGTCTAACATCACCCCTTACTCTAATTTCTTTTCCTTTTGTTAATCATCACTGAACTGTAAGACAATTTCTCAGATCTCCACTGACATACGCCTCTCTTCCTACTGCCCTGCACTAATTTGCCATATCACAACTCCTATCCAAGGATTTTGAAGCATGATATAACTATTCACTAATATTTTTTAAATTAAATAGAAAGCGGGGTCATGAAATTAAGGATCTGTTCTGGAGACCCGAGAGAAAAAGTCTCTCCTTCTCATTTTTGCTTTAGCAGAATGCAATGTCAAGCAGAATATGGAGCAACTGGCAAAAAAAGGAGTAAAAATACAATAACTGGTATTGAAATCTTCAGAAACTGTCAGAACTGTCTGTCTGTGGACCTAGGACAGATCTGCAGAAAACTACATTTTTATCACTAGCCTTTCATTTAACTCATTATTAACACGCTATAAATAAATTTTATGTCAAATTTATCTCTTTTACAATTTCATGGGCTTAAATAACATTATCTAAGGGCTGAATATAGTGCCCTGCATTTAATTTAATAATAGTTATATATACAGTATTTAAAAGCTTTAAGATTTCAAACAAAAGAAAAGCATACATTATCTGACATTAAACACCATGGTGGTGCACAGCAAGCTTAAACTCTCAGTGCAACACAAGAGGAATCCTTTTTTTTTTTTTTTCCTGAAAAAGCATATTAAGTACTGCATTGACAGCATGTTTGCAAAGACACAAACTAAACTGCAGTGCTTCGAGTCTGGCCCTGGCAGCACGGGGGGATTCTGCTGGGGCCAGAGGTAGCACTAGCACAGCTGGAGCGAACTAGCAAGACCGTAGAGATAAAAACAAAGCTTTGGAAAGAGTAGCTGCAGTGGGATAAACACAATTACCCAGCCAGGTAATTGCATTCCCAGCAGGGAAAGCCATGGGGACCAATGTGTAGAGGGATGGGGAAGGAAAGAAATATTGCCCTCCCCCCCCTGAAAATATGGTCCTAGTTCCATAAAAGATGGAACTGGCAGGGCCAAATTCAGAGTAATCTGGGAAGAGCTTAAAGAGAGAGGTTTTTTTAATGAAAAAATTTGTCAGGAAAAGGCGAGGCAACAGGGATTAAAGGTGGGATCAGGGATTACATTGTCAGATCAATCCATGAACCACAGGCAGAGCAGAGGTCAGTGTGTTAAAATCCAGTGGTGGCTGCACAGCAGCAAGTGAGGTGTGCCAGCCCTGCCACCCATCTCCTCTGCTTCTGCTCCTCCTTTCTCTTTTTTGTATGTTTTAGTACTTTTGTCCATATTTTTCAACATCTGTTTTCCTCTCCCCAGGAATAAAGTGATACCATCATAACATAAATCATTTATTCTCTCTAGGTCGTGTTAAAATTCAACCTCTTTCTTCAGATTCTCATTTACAGAGTAATCAATCTCCTTTATTTTCCCCTTTCATCTTGTCCTCTCATTCCTGTTTTTGCCTCTGTGCTTCTTTGCTTCCTTTGCTCTGCTCTGTCACTGTCCTCTCCCTCCCTGACCAACTCCTACTGACCTGTGTTTTTGAAAAACAATTTTTGTATTTATTTCTAGAAACAAACACAGGGAAGAGTGATTTGAGCTGTTAAATTCACAGCATAAGTCACTGTGCATGTTTTAAATTTCAGATAAAGCCCCTGTATTTCTAAGGTTTGATTAGGGTGGGATGAACTGTGGTGAATGGCTCTGCATAGGTTAAGAAACCAAACCGTACTATTTTAACACAAAAGCTATCTGTTCCATCTTGAAGTGTGAATGTAGGATTATCTCTTAAAATTTCAGACTATTTGTAATTTATTAGGAAATTCCACCTATGTCCAAATACTGGACTGTATTTGGAAATGATATTAAACATGAGAAAACAGTTTTGGGGTCTGTAGGAGAACAGCACTGATCAGATTTGCAAATTATGCTCAGTTAAAACTTCTGCAGTAAAAACTCTTGGTGGGTGCAGCACCTCTAACCTCCACCTGCAGCATCGGGGTTGATTGTGCTCCCCTGCAAATCCCCTGCAATGCTCCTGTTTGTTGCAAGGCACCTGGGACTTACTGGATGTTTTGCCTCAATGAGGGCAATGAAGTTTGGTCCCACTTTTTTATCCTCAGACTTTGTAATCTCTCCAGACAGTTTGAATTTGCTGTATTTAATAGAAATATAAAAACTTATAAACTGCAAAGTCACTTCAACCTACTATAAAGACTTTTTGAGAAATCTCAAGGGTCACAAAACACTGTGGATTAGAAGCATATTTAAAGAGATTAACGACTGAAACATAATGGTAACAATATAGGGGTGCCACTAATTTGTATTGCACACACCTGCTGAAAGAGGAACATGATATGGATCCACAGCGAAGGCTGCTGGCTGATGAGGGTAAAACTGGATTTACTGTACAAGCAGTAATGGCCCTTCAGGGGACAGCTGAAGAAGAGCTTTGCTATGCAACTTCTAACGGTATCTAGAAATAAATATACAGAATATTAAAATCAACTACATAAAAGACAGAAACCTCACTCTCCATTATCAACATGCATGCAATCGAGCAGTGCCTGGGCATACCCTCACAGTGGAAATGTATCTCAGTCTGGGGCAACTCCTGCGGTGTTCAGAAGGGCATTGCTGTGTCTGCGCCCTTAAATTAAAAAACAAGCCATCTGACAGTACCAGAGAAATTTAGTCTCCAGTGCTTTAAATCTTACATAGTAATCATTTACTCCCAAATGCAAAAGGTGCAAGACAGCGCCCAGCCGGGCTGTTTATCCTCTCCGTCCTGTCTCATGCATTTAGTGCTGGGGTTTAGCTTATCAAACCAGACAGACCTGTCAAAACTGTGCATCGCTTATTCCTATTTAAAGTGTTTGTTGGAAAAAACATCCCATATTAGGAAACAGCCATATGGGGGCTTGACGTCTATGGGATCCTTGCCGAGACTTCGCGCAGCTGAAAGCCGGTGTCTGCAGGGATGGAGGAGTGTGGCTCCCAGCCAGGAGCAGGCTCATTCAGCCCCGGGTAAAACCTGGGGTACTTCCCCTTTGCAGTGGATACTCCCAGAGCCAAAAGATGCATAAATTGATTTACAACACTATTATGCATGTAGCATGTTTGCTGTACAGATCGTCTTATTAATTTATCACCAGAAATACAAGTTTCAAAGAAGAGCATTAGTGAGCATTCACTGAGTCCTGTGTCACTGCAAGGAATGGGGTGACCCATGCTGCGGGGGCTCCCAGCAGCAGCCCCTCTCCCCGACCACCGTGGATCCCCAGCCCAAGTTCAGGTCTGCCTGAGCCTGCCCCTGCAGAGATGCTCTGGCTCCAGCCTGGCTCCTAGGGGCTCCAGGTCCCATAAACCCCGCTTCTTATCAAGCATATATACTACAAGTCTGCTGATCATACCCAATTTTTACACACCAAGTCAGGGAGCTGTGGGCTTTGAAGCCATTCTCTGAGAGGCACAACACACAAAGGACAGGAATCATTGCTGTTAACACACTGTAAGGGACAGTGTGACACTGTGACTTGCTCAAATCAGTGCAAGGGCAGCCACTGGCAGAGCTCATGGGCCACAACTGCCAGCACAACAACAGACCTTGCAGCAAAAAAACAACTTGGAGAGGAAAAGGCATGGTGCTCCAGGTCCAACAAGGACAAAGAACAGCAGATGCATTCACAGTTATGTGCTGGGAAAGGTGGGATATGTCCTTTCACAGCTGTGACTCAGTGTCACCCACTCAACACACAGGTTTTCTCCAAAAGAGCAGTTTGACTCTCAGTCGCAGCCCCAGGGCACTACGGACAGAGAAAGCATCTCCAGTTCTCACTGCTCTGTCAAATACTGACCATTTATGCCATCTGTGATCATGTCATCTGTTGATAAAAATCCTGCAAGGGTTTCCTTTGGGATCAACAGCTGAGAACAAAAGCTATAAGCTACGTAATGTTACCTGACTCTGAACTTCCCATGCTGGTTTTAACTGGAAATGAAGCCCTTGAGATGCACAATTCTGCCTTTGCAAAATATTGACCTTAGACCCTCATTTTCTGTCTTTGGATGACTTCTCATAATGATAACAGCATGTTAGGCATAACCTGATCAGGCTTCTTTATTAACTTAAAATAACAGTATCGTTTTATAGTCCCTTTAAACAGGGACAATTGGATATCCAAGGTGAAAAGGCATGGAAAACAAGAGACAGAGATCCTTAAATGATGACCTTGATGGAAAAACAGGAGAGAGCTGTACCTTCTTCACCCAGCTGGAGACTTGAACTTGGAAGAGGCGGGGAACAACGGGTCCCACCAGCAGCTGCTGCTGCCGCTGGACTTGTTTCTGAGCTAAAGGCAGAAATAACAGAACGACAGACAAGCCATGGCCGATGAGCCCGCTAGACTGATCCATGCAGAAAGCCACCATTGTTCACCTCTCCTGTGGCCCTTTCCTGCCAGCACCTGCAGGGGCAGAGCCAGAGCGGTTCCAAGGAGAAGAGAGAGCAGCGCAGGCTCCTGTGGCCTCAGCCCAGCCGGGTCTCTCCCGCAGCAGCCCCAGCATGAATCACGCAGCTGAGAGGGCTGACATGGGCCAGCTGTGCTGGGAGGGTTACTCAGAGACGTGTGCTATCCCGGTGAGTCAGCGTGCCGTGAAAGTGTAGGAACAAAATGCTGTAAGAAAATGCCTTAACTGGAAAAATGAGTCGTAACTTTCTAGAAAATGTGGCTAATGGGAGACAGTTTAAATATCAAAGCCTTCCAGATCAACTGACAATGAACGCCAGCAACAAGGAAGACTGATACCAGAAGGCAGCCTATCTGCCCAACAGACCATCTTGAAACACTTGTTTTTAACATTTTTTACTTAATCAAGATATGAAAGCACAGGAGAGAAATGTAATATATTCTGTATTTCACGCATAATAACACCACGTATGAGGAATGAGTTTACCACAGGTACAACAGGATGACCATAAGCTTTCAGCAGTAGAAAGCCAGGGTTTAACGTTAAACCAACAAAGATACAAATGCTGCTAAACTGAGATAACAGTTCCAAAAAGAAAACCAACTTAGCTGCAGATCAGAGGTACAACATGCCCATAAGCAACACGGTCACCTTAGCAGGAAAAAGATAGGGCATAAAATCCCCCACTCTTGGATTAGTAGCTGTGGGGAAAATTTGAGTTTAATCTATCTACCCAAACCAGTAACCCCACAGTGTTCACATTCAATGTAAAGAGGAGTTTGAGAAACTGAAGGGGTTAATTAAGCGACCCTAAATACTGGGTCTTAATTAAAGAACAAAATTAAATGATGTCTCCAAGGAAGCTGTTGACAGAATGCTCTTCCAACAGCATGGTCCAAACTAAAGACCTCTGGTTTATGCATCACAGATGCTAAGAAAACACTCAACCAGAAGTAGAGGTTTGGCCTTGGTCCATGTATGTGAAAGGTTTAATGCTTCATTATGGGAAACCACTCTGAGCTAAAAGTGACCATAAACCACGTACTGCCACTGCAAAAAGGAGCCAGAAGTCAATATCTTCCTCTCCAGTGAGTACGGAGGTTTGTTTTTTCAGTTACAAATGTGACAAGAAACTTGGGAGGCATTTAAAGGCTGCAGGCAAAAATTGGAGCGCATTAAACAACCAAGGCAGCAGAGTCCAGAGTTGGATTTCATGTCACCCACAGTAGGTCCACATCAAGCTGATTGAACCTCACCTGGGTTTCCCATAGAAGTCATTGTGGCTGTGAGCAGAGGGTTGCAGAGCTCCAGGATAGCAGCCCCTGATTAGCAATTAAGAAAGGGTGCTCAGTGCTAGGTGGGATTGAGTTTGATGGGATTGTGAAGGAGGTTTGTTGCTTCAGAAGGAAAAATTGCAAAGGATATATGGAGAGGCACAAAAACCTAACAAATTGCTGAGCAAGACATTGTGGATGACACAGAGAAAAATTCCAAGGCTGATAATACACGCCAAAATAAATGTCAGCTGAAGCGCTGGAGTCCATGCTGGCTGAGCCAAAAGTTAGTTCCCAGAAAAAAGCAGCATTCATTTGTCAATATCAACTGAAAAAAGCCTCCTACTCAAGCAATCTTCAAACCTTTCGTATGAGATGAACAATTACTCATAGCTATTTCTGCTACATTTGATATTCTGAATTTGGCAAGATCTGACAACAAGACAAAGTTACTATGTGTTTTTCAATGGTTTGCAACAAACTACCAGTTTTGACATATAACAGATAATCCCAGTTATCCCAAAGCCAGTGGAAAGTGGTATTTAAATAATAAACCTGTTCTGATAAGGGCTAAGATGACTGATCCATATCTAGCACTGTTACATTGTATTTTGCTGAAGTGTAAACCAACACGCTGATACCACAGGAAATAATTTTTATGGCCACAGGAGACCTGTAAATAAATAGGCAAAATGAGTTTCTTGTCATCTTCTGGGTGCATTTCAAGAAAATGACACGGCAGCAAAATATCTACATTGTGCCATTTCATAAAACGTTTAAAATAGAAAAAAAAAACAAAACAAACCCTGCTCATTTTAATTAATAGCATCAGAGACTGACCCATAGCATGTGAGATTGGCACACTGGATGTGCCACACACTGCAGAACAGCCAGTGGCCTGTTGTATCACTGTTGCACAGAGACAGATTTCTAGCTAAAAATATAATTGTCATAGTCATACAGGGCGAGTCATAGTCTTCCAAAATTTGACAGAATCCACCAAAGGTGAAGGAGCAGAACTGAAAGCCTTCCCTTCCTGCAATCCTGCCCACTGGAACACTTCTCACCCAGGAACATTCCTTTCTGCTCACAAATAACCAAGAGCTGAAGTGTCTGACCAAAGTTTTCAGAGATCTTTAACGACTGCAGCTTTTTATTTCTAGCATTACAAATAATAAAATAGGTTTAAATATTGTAAATATTATTCAACAGGTTATCAGAGTCTGTTGTGCTCAAAATATTCCCCAAAATGTCTGTATTACATATGGCAAGTGTTATCCTAACACCGATAGGCTGTTGTTAGACACTGACTTTTGTATGCTACATTTTCATTTTTAAGAAGCCAAAGCAAAGCACTGAATGTTTCTAGAAGTAACAATATTACTCCTTACAAGTGTTTTGCCTCTTGTGTAGCAATTTCAATTCAGAGCCTATGCACAATATCCCACTGCAGCAGAGTAATAACATTCATCATGGGTTTTGATATTCCTAGTATAATACTGCATATTTATAATATATTATTCAAGGATCCCAAAGAACCACTACTTAAATCTCAAAGTGTCCATCACAGGAGGTTATTCTTGCTGTACCTTGTAGCAAAGTTAGAAGAGCAGCAGGATCATTCAGGAGTGAAGAATGCGTTTAACACATCCACATTCACACTTGAGCTCAGACACGCTTTAATCAAGCATGAAAAAGGTGCTTTTAAAATCATTGTAGTATTTATGAATTGCATGTACTTATGTACTCAGTATGACATGCTGCTTATGAAGGTATATTTTGGCTTTCCTAAAACACATGTACATCAGATGGCTGAGGTTTAAGTCAGCTCGGTGGCATACGTTTCCCAGTCCTTCATTGCAAGTTATATAAAACACTATGAACCAAGTATCAACCTTGTGTAATCCTGACAGATTTCAGAGGAGGTAAAGCAGAGACAATACGACATAGTAAGACCTGTTCACACCGGCGAGACTCGAAGGCAGTCATTTCTAGGGAAACAACCCACAGCATTTGCACTTGGCAACGCGCAGTGGCTGACAAAGGGGAATCTGAGGAGCAGGTCGGGATCAGGTCTGTAGGTTTAGCTAGGAAAAGGGAGCATATAAACATTTTTGCTAGAAAGAACAGAAATAAATCACTTGCAGGCTTTAGTTCATAAAAAAAACTTTAAAAGTGAAAAGAAACCAGTCTATGCCTATGAAGGTGGAGACAACTTAGTCCCCCGAATCTCTGTGTAATTCCCCATGTGGAAACACATAACCACTCACCCTGACTTCGCTTGGTAAGGAAAGATTAATTTAGCCCCAAGAAACTTTCTAGATATCAGCAAGACACAACACACAGGAGATTCCTCTCAACAAAACCTACTTGCTCTGCAACAGCTCCCCCAGCACATGGCACGTCTTGGCGAGTGCTGGTAATCCAATGTTGACTAAAGGTCCTTTTGATGTGATTTAAAGCAATGAAGTCCAAATTATGGCGAAGATGGATCTGCAACTCTTTAAAATAATTGGTCAAAAGTATGTAAGGGAGAGAGGAAGGAAAAAATTAACTAATTTCCCTGAGGACATTAAGCATATTACACTGGTCACATTTAAGGTACACATTTACAGACTGTAGAATCAGTTTTGTACTTTAAAAACTACTGTCACTTCTAAATGTGGAAAGCAAATTTGAAGCAGGGTGTTTATGCCAACTTCTATTTCACTGAATAACCTTTCCCACCTGACCTAAATTAGGACTTACGGAAACAGCATTCCAACCACTACTATACTGCATGGGCTTATAGAGGCTTTGGCTGTGGAAAAAGAAAAAGAAAGGAAAAAAAAAACAACAGAGACAGACTTGTCTTACAACTATTTAAGAGTTCTAGCTCTTGGAGCTGGACAATGGATATCATTGTTTTGCTTGGACCAGGAAAATCCCTTGTGCACGTCAACATGTCAAAAGATACTGCACGAGGAAGAAAGGGACAGTTCAGGGACAAGACAGCAGGTTTGTCTTCATTGTGGTGTTAACAGTATAGGCAGTCACGGGTGAATGCACACACAGTCCAGGTCTGAATGCTAGTCACCCCCACAGCCATGCTGCTGTATTATTTGCGTGAAAAATGAGCTTCTCATGCAACCATGAGCTGCAGTCAGCTGAGCTCTGACTCTCCAAAAGTCAGCTCTGACATTCTGAGAGAGAATTACAGCACATTTTGTACATCTTAGCAGCATTCCCTTTGGTAATAGCAGAGGAATTAATTTCTCAGCACTTGGGATCTCAGCCTGTGCCCCCACATCCAGGTGGAAAGGTGGCCAGCCTGGATCTACCCCCCTGCTCAGGGAGAGGCCAGCCCACTCTGGTGCAAAGCAGGTTTATTAGGTGAGAAGTCTGTGTGTGTTGATGAAAATTTTGTTTAGGCTGAGTACCAGCTCGGTTAACTCAGCGAAGGAGAAAAGTTCACAGCTCTGTCCCATCTCATTGGCGGCAAATCCCTACTGCTGCTTAGTATCTGGGGTAACACGCTGAACAGACAGAACAATTGCTGGTTTTACCCAGTTACTATCAATTATCCCTATTCATGAGGACCTAAGAGCAAACCTAAGCCAAGACATTTCAGACCTCTGTCCATCCTCCCACTAAAGCAGTTCCTGATGACATGTGGGCACATCTCCATAAAGGAGGATGAGTTCTCCTCCTTCCTCAGCCTGGCTTTGCCTTGGCTTGAAAAGAGACTCCGAGTAAGACAAGGAAAGGATTTTAAAACATGAAGAACATGTGAAAGGCAACACAACACACAAAACAACCCCACACAGTCACCAAATGCCCCAGATGGCAGAAACCGATCAAGATTCCAAGGAAGCACTTTTCCAGTTGAGAAAAACTTCTCATCACATCTTTTGGCAAGTGTCAAAGTTCTAGCAAGAGAATAATCAACAACTTGTTTTTCCTACAAGAAATAAGAGAATATATGTTGCAATTTTAAAATTCACTACTGGGAAAGTTATTCCTGGGGAAAAAGAACAAAATATAAACAGAAGAATCTCTGTAGAATTGTTAATTGCTGTTTATTCCAGCTTAACATGCTGGGCTAAACCAGGAGGGCCATAGGCAAGTAGGTACAGAGTCACTGGTTCTGGGATGAATTAATGCATTATTAGGTTTACACTGGTAATCCTTTACTATTAAATAAAATCTGTTAATAGGAGTAAAAGTATGTTCATAAATTTCCCAAATAGAATCAAACCCACCCATAAACATGAAACCAGGGAATAAGAAATGGATACAACTTTTTAACTTTCAGTTTTAAGCCTTTTTCAGCTTCCTCAGTTTCCTTTCCGTGATCTCTTCAGTTTGGGTTACAAATAAGTATGCAGACAATAACTATCTTTATAGGACAAAAAAAGTAATTTTTAAAGCAACCAGCTTCAAGAAATGCCCATTTATACTTTTTTTTTTAACACCACTAGCTTTGCATGCATGCCATAACTCAGTCTAACAGATTTCCCCTCCGGTAAGTTACACAAAAATTAATGGAGAGGGCATGACTATAATGGGGTCTGGACAGCCACTACAATCCACTCAATACACAGACTCCGAATCTGAGTGGCAAAAGCCACATTTGAGAACACAGAGATTAGCTTGACTATATAAACCCCTGTATCTTTCTCCCTTACCATTAGGGCAAGGAAAAGCCTATGCCATTTCAGAAGGTACAGCAACAAAATATCTCTGCCACATTGTCCCATATTCAGAAGCAAAAGCGCATTTACCTTTCTGCTGCCTATATGGATGGGTGATGTGTGTAGGAAAGCAAGGTCCTGGGAAAATGTCCCCCTTCTGCCACGGCCCGGCTCCTCTGTGTCCCAGCTGCCTCTGCCTGGCAGAGACTGCTGGCTCACCCTGCCTGCACGGCAGGCACAGGCAGCTCCTAGAGGAACTGTTAGGTCTGCCCTGCTCCAGCCCAGGAACTTAGAAGTTGAAGTTATAGAATCATAGAATGGTTTGGGTTGGAAGGGACCTTAAAGGCCATCGGGTTCCAAACCACCTGCCATGGGCAGGGACAACTTCCACTGGACTAGGTTGCTCAAAGCCCCATCCAATCTGGTCTTGAACATCTCCAGGGATGGGGCAGTCACAGCTACCCTGGGCACCCTGGTGACTCATCACCCTCATAGTGAAAACTGTCTTCCTGATAGCTAATCTGAAACTCCCTTCCTCCAGTGTGAAGCCATTACTCCTTGTCCTGTCACTAAATGCCCTTGTAAGAAGTCCCTCTCCAGCTTTTTTATAGGCCCCCTTCAGATACTGGAAAGCTGCTATAAGGTCTCCCCGGAGCCTTCTCTTCTCCAGGCTGAACAACCCAAACTCTTTCAGCCTGTTGTCATAGCAGAGGTGCTCTAGCCCTCTGATCATCTTCATGGCCTTCCTATGGACCCACCCCAAGCCCTCTGGTTTGGCTTTGCCCCCGGGAGAGTGATAACACCACCCCACGATGAATCTCCCAGATACCAGGTAAAGGGCATCTGGAAGCCAGCCTGTTTAAACTGGTGCTTCCAGATTAGGTGTAAAGCACACATGATTTGCTATTATCACGTATGTGAGGGCAGCAAGTTATGAGAATGTTCATGTTCCTATTATACTCCCCGCTGGCCTGGGAGTTTCTCCGTGGTCTGCCGACGCAGATCACAGTGAGCGTGATGACCATCCTGTGAGTTAGCACTTCCATTCTCACTGCCAGCCCTCACATTTGGGATGCATTTGCAATACCAGTTCTGTAGAATAAAATGCCAACTAATATTTTTTTTGGCCTAGCAGCAGCAGAGCTGATCTCTGGAAACACTGTCCTGAGCCCATGCAACTTTGTGGTCCCACTGAAGGAGCAGAAGTCCATCTGTTCCAAATCAACGTTTGGCTTATGGAATGCTGGAATTTATCAGACCGGTGCAGGGGCAAGCACTGCAGGGGAGCAATGAGCTTTTCCATCTACACCATCATATGGTACCCATTATCTCTCAGTACAGCATAAAACATAACAACAACCAGATTTAGGGCCAGTGTTCTGCAACCTGTTTCCCCTGCTGCCTCCTCCCTTTTCAACATTCTGTCATTAATCCCATAAAATGCTTGCTGTTTGTATTTCCTCCTGTAGGGCACTGAGGAGCCAGAAGTGACTTACTACTAATAAAAAGGTTATAATATTTTTCACTGGATGGCATGCACTTTGAATGTGGCTTCTGTGACCAAGGATGGAATGATGCACTTGGCTCCCTGGGCTCTATTCTTTCAAAAAGGAGGCTGGGCAGGCTGGAGATGTGCAAATCCCTCAGTATCCTCTACACAGGTGTATTATCAAATGCTTTCTTTCCAACAGCTCACTTGAAACTCAATACTCTGAGCTGCAGCCATTAATAGTGGCATTTTTATCCCAATTATCTAAAGAGCAAGTAGAACTAGGGTGGAAAACAAGGACCTGCCCTCAGGTTATAACCAAATCCAGCAGTTGTACAGGCTTGTGTCTGGGAACCATCTGACATCAGCCACTCCCAGAGGAAGGATACACATGGCCACGTATTTGATCCACCATCACCATTTGATCCACCTCCACCATTTGCCTGGGAAACAAGAAGAATAAGTCCAAAATCATCTGACACGCAGGGTTCAAGGTGAGACCCAGTGAGGCTAGCGCAGGTAGAGCCTGCCAACGGCTCAAGAACTCTCTGCTGCATGCAGGGATAATTGAGGCTAAACAAGGTAAAACAGGAATGTCATCTTAAGCCTTTCAAAGCAACCTGCTCAAACCATTGCCAGCTCTGTCTCCCCTGATGGGTACATGAGACCTAGAAAAACAGAAAGCTGAAGGACCTTTCAGAGAGCACCTATTTCAACCAGTGGAGAAACTTCAAATGCAATGTGGGGATCTCCAACACAGGCTCTTGTTTTTTATAGAATGGTTTGGGTTGGAAGGAACCTTAAAGATCATCTAGTTCCAACCCCCTGCCCTGGGCAGGGACACCTCCCACTAGATTACATTGCTCAAAGCCTCATCCAACCTGCCCTTGAACACCTCCAGGGATGGGGCAATCTTCTTAATCACTGCGAACCCCAGCCACAACAGGCAGCAGATATCTTGCCCAGCATATGCTGAAAAGCAATAATGAAACTCGGGAGCATTCAGGAAATTACAGATGCACAAATCTGGGCCACTGACATCCACAAGATCCTGAAGGTCTGTAAGATATAAGATCACAAACCATCTGCAAAATATGAGCTGATGAAAAGTGCTTTGCTTAACTCCATGAAAGCTAAAGTGCCTGACAAATATGGTGGCATTTTATTTTTTTTTTAGGAAAAGATCCACAGGATTAAGAGGATTAAAGTGATCAACATGATGTGAAAGAATGCCTCACATTGCTTAAGGTATGGCAGAGATGTGAATCTGGGTAAAGTGGTTCAAACTAAGCAGGAACTGAATCAAACCATCAGCCCCAAACTGAAACAAGCTAAAATAAATGGAATTTTGTGGGTTTGGATGCCTTCTTTCTGCCTCAGTTTAAATTCCTTCCCTGACTGCAGTGTGTTAGTTCCAAAAGATTCACTTATGCACATACATATATGCATTTGGTAAGCTGTTGTAGCTTGTCTGCAAAACACCTTCCGCTCGACCATTTTCTTAGACTAAGACATTCTGGCCAACAGCCCCATCTTAAACCTGCTTCTGTTGTAGGATCATCACCCAATTCACAACTCTCCTCTGCCTGAAGCAGATGGAACCAAAAAAGGCAAATATTAAGTGACATAGCAGAGCTGAGGACATGTCAATTTTTCAATGTTTATAGAAGGCAGCTTCAAATTAACTGTCACAGACTGACCATGGATCCACCCTTACAGTTCTTAACCAGTATCCTTTTCACAGCTGTAAAATCACTCAAGTTAATATTACATAAATTTTGACATATAGTATAAATCAAATGAGCTTGTAAATCAGCAAGGAGACTGAAAAAGCCACACCCTGTAAAGCCAAAATATTTTTTGAGGGCTAATACCTACACAGTAAACGTCTGAATCAATAGCAAAAAATATAACTTGCAAATCACAGACAAAGTTACAGAGCATGGGATGCAATCAAAGACACACAAGGGACCTGGAGCAATCATCAGATCTGCCCCTTTGCCTACACTCAGAGTCAAGAGTGCCTGTGCTGTTGGAGTTGTAGTTGGAGTACAGCTGGCTGATGGTGTAAGGTAAGCTTCAGAAGAAACAAAATCTTTTATGAATCCAGCTGATGTGTGTGGAAAAAAACAGGAATGTTTTAGGGAGCACTAACCCTTCTTAAGATCTGTCAAACCTCACAGCCTTGCTTTGCCTAGGCCAGCTCTGAGGTTTCTTTAACCTGTTTTTAACCTCCACAATCTCCTCCACCAGTGCAAGCTAGAGAGCTTTTTCTGCTTAAGTTGAATCATTTTTATTGGTATTTAAACTCATTAGTTCTTGCCTTGTCCAGCATGGGCTGTTCCCTTAACTGTCTTGCACATAGCTAAAAATTGTTATCAAGTCCTCCTTCAGTTTTGTCCTACTTTGGTTAAGAAAAGAAATTTTCTAGATATTTAGTCCTTCGAGGGATGTGGGAATGGCAATTCTGATTCAAGTAGGAAAGTCCCATCAGTACCTTATCCTGGTATTAGCTTGCAAAGGGTAAGAGGTGTAAGTGAGGAGTGCCAGAACAGAACCAGCACACAGCAGTAATTCCCCTCCCACTCTGCTGGTACCTCCATCTGTAGCTCTGGCATTCCAGAGTCAGGGCTGGTATTATTTTGAAAACCCTTGAATGGCTCTAATTCATGAATTTGCCTAATCACTTCTGAAACCAGGTACCCTTTCAGGATACTTAATCTACTGTAGCAATCAGTCTGCCATTTAACCACATGTATCTAATTACGTGTTAAGAGGTGCCTATTTTGTGTATTTTGAATTTGCTTCCTGACAACTTCATTACATGTTCTCTAGTACCTGTATTAGGACAGACAGTGAGCCACCACTCCCAATTGATCTTCTCGGTCATTCATGATATTGCAAATCTCTGTCAGCTGTCTCTTTTCTCCACTGTGGACCTGCTCAGCCTCAGTTTTAAGCAATAAGGAGTTCACCATGTTGACAGATAGTTTGCCCAAAGGTTAGACTTCACCCTCATTAGAAATGCAAGCAGAGCCTTGAATTCTGTTTAAGCAAGCAGAATTTGGTCCCAATTCAAAACTGGGAAACTCTTACAACTGACATTAAAGCTTTGCTGAGCTGTGTGTGAGCTGATGCTCAGAAGCCCAGGATCAGCACGGCTCTAGCAAAAGGATGTGTGGGGAGATATGCACTCTCCATTATTAGCACACTGCAGTGCTATTTTCTTGCAACATATTTTGCCACTATTTCCTGTTCATGAGAGATTGCTCTAAAGCACCTTTCTTTTAATATTTTCTCTGGTTTACATATTAAGTTTCCTATTCAACATACTTCTACATAAGTCACATAAAATTAGCCAACTAAGAATATTAATATTTTCTAACACCTTCTTACAATTTTCTAACCATCTTATTTGAAAAGTGAAACAGACACATTTGAATGGGCCTTTGTAGTGTGCGGGAATCACAGAAGTCCAAGGTTTTTGATGGAGTGGTTTATGCAATATCTGAAATATTAACAAAGCTGTCCCCTGCGTAATGAGCCAGACTGCATTTCTTCAAGATGTTTAGAATGAGTCACATAAATCTCCTGTTCTGCACATGTGTCCCTACTCAAAGAATTTCCCTAAGAATGCTAGTTGAGGATTTTCAGGAAATTACAATAGTTTGAATGAATTTAGAAATAGTCACATGCTTAGAACATACCATAACAGGTACTTCAGAGAGGAAACTGAGCAATATATTGAAAAGTAGTCAATGTATTGTATTTGATTAATGCAAGGTCATAGCATTCAGCACATCAAAAGCCAGATAATTCACTCTCATGTTTCCACTGTAATTTATGAAACAGAAGTTTTATCGTTAATTCTACCAAATAACTATTTCAAATAGCAAACCTGGAATGTAAGATATTTAGGAAATTCTTCAGAAACATAAGCTTTAAAAATATATAGTTATATCCTTTTCATGAGTGGAAACTGCTTTTCCACATCCTGATCACTGAAAAAGCAAACAAATAAATATTTTATCAACATAAGGTGATATTTGTTAGACCTGAGGTTACAAAGTGTTAGAAGACGATTTAAGTGACTGCAAAGTAACTTAAATTATTGATTCAGTTACTCTTTGGAATCACAGTGGCCCACTGACAGGTTGGGCTCTGGACCACCAGCAAGTGGGTAGATGCACACAAAGCCATGTTAAAGGGAGTGACTGCTGCCTGGTGTAAGTGAGAGGCTCACAACCCAACCTAGTTAACTTCAAAGAGGAGCATCAAAGACCCATCTTGCAGTTTATCGCCCAC
Organism: Gallinago jamesoni; assembly: GCA_025769975.1. NCBI lineage: Eukaryota > Metazoa > Chordata > Aves > Charadriiformes > Scolopacidae > Gallinago > Gallinago jamesoni. Next base: position 8,760,352 of record JAOQGH010000051.1, on the reverse strand, counting down.
CTCCCCCGCAGTCTCACAAACACAGCTTTATTGTACTTGAAAACAAATACCCACCCTTGATGAAAGCAGAAAACATTAAACAACCCCAGGGAAGCAATGAGATAGGATCCAACCCAACCCAAAGCACTGACGATCTCATTCTGTTGCGCCTTCAAGGAGCTTTGCCTCTGGGCTGGAATATGCTGACCTGAGGGTCCTGACCTGCTTCATTTCTGGTGTATCTTGTGAGTCAATTGATTTAATAATACCATGACAATAAGGAAGGAGACACAGATCTGCTCCAGACGAATCCAGCAGGACAAGAAGGAGGCTTAAGAATTAGCATATGCCTACCCATATGCCTGTGTGGCTGAGTCTGACCCATGACACGTGTGCTCTGTCATGCTCAACGCCCCATGTAACGTAATGCAGCTCCATAACTTACATCCTAGAGCTGGGTGACATTCCCTTTGCCTGCCTGCCTGCCCTGCAGATGTGCTCAGAGGTATTGTCAGCCCTAGTCAACAGGCACAGTTCTTCAGCTGTGTGACAGGTCCTGCCCTTCTCCAGAGATCTCAGGGTTTGTTCCCTACGACAGCTAAAAGGCAACTCTCACATTAACCTTTGTGGGAGCCTGGGGTAGATGAGGGCTGCACTATGTCCCTGAAGGAAAAGATCAACAGTCCTGGAAGTTCTCAAAACACTGCAATTTGTGAATGACATTGTTTTATAAAACTAATGTTCCTCCCCATCCATGAGCTCTGTGCTAAAGGATCTTTGCTATTTATTTGTTTAAACCCCAAGAGGACTTTTGGTGTAGTGTTAAAGTTCTCATAATCAGAAAGGCTCGGACCTCTTACCTTCAATAACACACTGATCGGGGACAGGAATTTTCCTCCCCATCTCCACGACATATGCTTTCACTTTATCCAGGTTTTCCTTCAAGTGCAAGTAGAGCTTATCCTGGTATTCCACAGGGCACGTCACTGCCTCTGCATTTCCCTCAAGGGCCTTTTCTTTACTAGATTCTGGCAAAGTTGCTGATTCTGTGTAATCAATACTTTGGTGAGAAACCAAAGGATTTCCCAGTTGCATTGCTTCACTATCAACACTAAAAGGCAATTTGTCGTTTTCTTGGCTGATGTAGATCTCGGTGAAGGAGATGCCAGCAATTATCTCCCCGTTCTCCTCGTCCTGTCCACTCTCCGAGTTTACCCCCTTCATGCGGACTGCATGCAAAGCAAGACTTTTGGACCTGGAAGGCAATTAAGGAAAGGAAAAATGTTTTGGAATAGAGGCAAGACACACAGATCACCCGAACACATGGTCTTCTAAGTTACCTCTGTGCAGCTGGTTCAGAGAGCTGAACATGGGACTTGCTTAGCCAGAGGCAAGTATCTTTTGGTAAATATGCATTTCAAAAGCAAAACTCAAGCCACAGCCTTAATAAGCAAATGAAACTAATCATATATCACAACATCTGCATGCCATGGAGGGAGCTAGTCAACCTATGTGAAAGAAACTTATAACCCCAGGACTGGAGTATATGTTTATTGATCACATCATAAAAATGCCATCCAGCAGCCATTTGAGGGAACCGAGATTCAGGCTCCAGTTCTTCATTGCCCTGTATGCATATGCTGAGGATGAAGCTAAGCCTCAGTGAGAGTAAGAAGGGTAGAAGTGAAGTGACCGAAAGTGCAAATACTGGAGTAGGAAGAGAAAACCTCTGCTGTGAAGCTGTGGAGCACAGGCAGCCTAAGGCCACCATGGGTGTGTGTTGCTGTCTGAGCCCATATTGCACCCAGGGTCCTGGTAGAGCCACATTCACCTTGTGCAGAGCATGGGCAAAATTGGATTCAAATACTCGATATGTATTGTTAGCAATCACACCTAGGAGAAATCTTTGTATCTTCTGTTCTAGTAATACCTTTATGCAAATATTTTCCTGTCCCTTGTGCTGTTTCAGGGCACAGAAGAGATTCAATAAATAACTTAGAAAGATCTTATCCAGCCTTTGAATTCAGGGATATGAGTCTTGGTTAAAATTAGACTTATGATGCCCATAGGTATCATGCAAATGGACCAATTTCTCAATGTTTGGATAAAGTTTTATTACAAAACTGATATTTATGAAAACCACTCACATATTTTACAGAGCCATACCTGTTAAATCTCATATCCTTCCTTTCTTCTTTAGAAACCTGGCCTAAACTGTATCTCCGCACTGAGCCAGGAGTACTGTTGTCAACATTTATTTTCTCTTCAAAAGCCTGTATTTTAACTTGAAGCTTTTCATCTTCTTCATTCCCATTCATCACAGATTTTAAATCATCTAGTGGTACAGGAGATTCTGTTTCAGTATCATTTTCCATCCTAAGGAAGTAGAAAGCAGAGATTTAACTCTGGCACACTGCGTCCATCGTGATGCTGATGCTGCATTTCTGCCTGTGACCTGTATTATGTATCTGGTAAAATAATTACATTTCAGCAGAGATTCTCTTAGAGGTTGATTAATCATTTTCAAAAACATCTTCTAGACCAATGTCTCTGTCAGATGCATCGGAAACCTGAAACATCTCTGACAATACTGGATTAGAAACTGTGTTGCATCTGCAGAAGCAAAACCCAACTCGGGAAAGAGTCCCATAGCAAAGATTTTCCAACTGAACTTAAACCATTCTCTCAAGCTTGCTAAACAGTGACTTATTACATTATTTTCATAAACCAAAAGTAGAGCTAATTGCAGAGTTTATAGAATTCTGTGGTTTTAAAGGTTTAACAAAAGTACATTCAGTTCTTGTACTCTTGAGTAAGAAAAATCTCTTTTAAAGCTCAGAACATGGACAGAAACAGGCTTGGAAATAGTTCTAAGCAATGTGACTGAAGTTCAGCAAAAGAGAAGGAGAAAATGAAGAGTTAAAATGAACTTGTAGGACTGCAGGACAAGCTGTTTTATTTTAAATTTGATTGTTATGTTAGTCTTAGAATATATAAACTTATGCAAAATTCAAAGATAAATTTAAAATAAATTGAAGGGAAGCTGTTAATCTTAAAGGACACAACGACATTTGCTGCCAAATATATTGCTGGTAAAAATTTGCTTTCTAGTGATGAAAATATCCTCTGACCAGTGAAAAACATTGTCGTCGCTGGAGGCCCAGCAGTGCTGCCACAGGAGCAATAATCACTACCAGCCAAAGCCAGAGGGCCCCATGGCAACCCTCTGCAGAAGGGTCCTGGGATGAAGGACCCTCCACCCCAACCCAGGGTAAGGGAAGGCACATTGATGTCACAGCAATGTCACTCTCTGCCCCAAGCACAGCCGTTTCTGTGCCCAAACCCAGGTTTCCCAGATTAAGGTTTTCAGCCTGAGCGCTGAATTCCCCAAAACAGGGCTCCTGAAAACAGCTTGCTGAGTTCCTACACAGCTCACAGCCCACGGCAAGACTCAGCTCCTCCGAATATTGGCCCATTTGCCAAAAACCTAATCCTCAGGTGTCCACACCCTCCCATGAAGATGCTGCGTGGCCTTTATGCAGCAGCAGCAGGACTGAATTTCCCAGGGGACCAACTGCACACTGTGGCAAAAGCACTGTTGCTCCTTCCCCTCTTCTTCAGGGAGGTGCCTTCTGCTGGGGGTTTATATGTTCCCATCTGACTCCTGCAACTATGGAGTAACTGGACCAAAAAATCATGAAGGCAATACAATCAGAAATCTCTAAGAGAATGAAAGGGTATTTGATAGTATTTACTCTTTAAACTCTACCCACAGCTCCAAAACAAGCTCATTTTGCTTCTGACCATTTCTTTGGGTTGTTTTTTTCCCCAATGAGCAAACATCTGAATAACTGAATCTGTAAAATATGGGTATGGAAAGCCACAAATGAGAGTTTTAACACAGCACTTTCAAAGCAGCAGAGTCACGCTCACAGTTGGGAAGCCTATTAAAAACTCCCAAATATTGCAAATGACCAATTGTGGAAACAAAAAAGCATATTTTAAAAAAACACAACCACAAATACTGCATCGCAAAACGCACTTTTTCATTTGTTTTGATAAAGACAGTTCAAGATATTTCTCAGGGGAGCTGGCAAGTTTTGTCTTGTTTTGTTTTTAATTTAGGCAAGATCTCATAATACATTAACACTGCATAACGCTTTGAAAAAAAATTATTCTTCTGTAATAAAGAACCTTGGTATGACCTTTACTAACAAATCTTTCTGGAGATGTAGGACAAGATTTATTTTATTAGAAAGCTATCACTCCAACATAGCTCTCAACACAGCTCCCATTGTGGGAACTAAGCACTAAGAAAAATGTCTGTTACATACGTATATACGTATAAAGCCCTCTGGCTACAGAGAGGAGATTGATGGACTGATGGGGTTTATGAATGACAGACCCAAACCAGCAAGCCTCGATGATGTTTAGCAATAAAAATAGCCTTTTATAACAGCACTCTTTTGTCCAGCATTCTCCTCTGATGGTTTTGTGAAGGAAATAGAAAAAAACGCTTCTGCTAAAGGAATGTGTTAATGAATCCTATTCACCATACAGAAAGCGGCAGCAAGTCAGTAAATACAGGGCTCATCACTGCCTGGTGCTCCTCAAACCCTGCGGGTTCCCAAGATTTCAGAGTGACTGTGATCACTGTGGGAGGGAGGCAGAAGGCTCTGCTCTAGGCATGCCCCCAGGGGACCACTTGCTCTCACGTGTACCCACTTTGCACTCGCATCAATTCCCAGGAAGCCAAAAGCACATACCCCAAGTGAAACGTTCAGTGAAGCCTCCACCCCACACCCAACAGGACGCCTGGCAGACCATCCTGCTGGCCTCCCCTTCCAGCAACAGTAAAATAAACTATTGTTTGAAATCTTGGCAAGAGACATTAGGTACATTGCTGAGGTTGCTGGAGAAGGATCAGCTTACACCAATGCTCAGGCTGTTTTGGAGAGGAAAAGGATGCACAAACCTATTGAGAAATCATAAGGACACAGCTTGCAAAGATGGTGCTATGCTCCTTACTGTTTCACCATTTTTAGATTCTCAGTGGAGATCTCTCCAGATCTCTCTGGAGAGAGATCTAAACATACAGGTCAGGAAGTCAAGAGTGATAGATTAATTTGAAGAGCATTTCTCCAGACCACCAGCACCATTATCAACACCACCAGCCAGGTACTTAAAATGGGAAAAAGAGCATACACAAATAGAAGTTGCTAAAAATACTCTTGAGATGTGATTACTTCCAGGGCTTTTCCTCTGTGTGGATGGAGGCGACACAAATGGATCAAGTGCAGGTCCTTGTTGCTCGTCAACATACAGACATAGTCACCTCCTCAAATACTATGGAAGCACAGGTTTGAAGAAGGCAAGTGGTGGGTAGTTATGGCAAGCTCAAAACCTTAAGCTCATGGTTGGGAAGCCCACCAAGAGCTTCCAAATATTGCTAAGAACGATCATGGAAACCATCATCAGCCAGATAACATTCAAGGCTGAGGTGCCACGAGGAGTTTGAGGGTGTATCCTCCAGCACTTTGTCTGCAGCCTCCACACTCAGGGTGCTAATAAAGGATGCCAGAACACTGTCATAGCTGACACTGGCAGGGACACAACCAGGGGACACAGGGTGGCAAAGGAAGTGGATGCTTCATGCAGACAGGTGTCTGCACTGAATTAAATCACACCATACTCCCTTACCAACATCGGAAAGTCTTAGATGCCATTACAGCTCTCTTTACCACTACAAATGTTGATTTGAAGGAGGACAGATGCTCTGGAAAATGAAAGGCAAAACAATGGTAAAAGAACACTCTATGATGCCATGTGCTCCTTTAAGGAGAAGAGATAATTTCATACAGCCACTACACTAAAATGAGTAGCACCGATATAGCCTGTTATGCTCAGTGCCTACACAGAATGAGGGCTTGCAAGTGTCATTACATTTTCTTTCCTTCCTTTCTTGCCTTCTTTAAGCTGTCCGTGTTATACTTCTAGGTTGGATCAGTCTATTAAAACTCCGTATGTGTTCTTAAAAAACATCTCTGAGACTGAATAACTTGCAATTTTGTGACAGTAAGGGGCAACAGAGCATCGTGTGGTTTTAATTATACTCTCCACTAACTGCATGTAAAATTCCCTGTGTCAAACAACTCCAAGCCAGCCATCGCTCTGAAGAAATCGGTTTCTTCTTATGTAAACACATGATTCTGGAAGGAATGGTTATAATCCAGCCACACATTTTAAAATCCTGTTATCCTTTCACAGCATAAATACTCTGGATTGCTGCTCTTTAAAAAAACACTGCAGTTCAGCAACTGCAGCAGCTCTGGAACTAGGAGGGTATTTCCATGTTGACATCTGAACCAGTCCCACTCACAAGTCAGAAGAAATGCCATTTAAATTGGCAGAGAACTCTTATTTTAGCCCTAAGCGCTGCTCCATACTTTTCTTATCTGATTTAGCTGATACTATGCTTGATTTAGGCCTGAATTGTAAACCCAAAGGATACCTATAAATTGCAATTGTGAAAAATCAGTGTTTTGCTCTGATACAATAGGCGCATTGAGATAACAAGATGATGGCAGCTGCAAGTATACAAGGAACTGGGGTCATAGAAGATTAGGCAGATGAAGAAGGAAAAAATAAAAAAAAAAATAATAAAATAAAGAGGCAGATGGAGAATAAAAAATAATTTCAGAAATGTTTGTTTGATAGAGCCCAGACCCTGCCACTGGCCCAAGTCAGCTCCATGGAGGGCAGACATGTCCCAGGACACTGCTCCTTACCCAGAGGAGCATCAGGAGCAGGTCTTCCTTCCCATCGCTTCTGGCTACGTTCCCACCTGCCTCATGCTGAGCACTGGTGTATCACAACAACTGTCCCACCTCATAAAAGCAGCAATTTATCCAACAGAAAAGTTAAAAACTGACAACAACAAAACAAATAGTGTGGAGGAAAGTCTATTTTATGTTCCTTTTGCAGCAGAAGGAATGTAAAGCCAAACTCTGCCCACCCTCAAACCAGAATAAACTCTGCGCAGCTCCACTGCAGCCTTGGGATGAGGTGGGTGCATTTGAATGGTCACCCCCACATATTGCCCTCCAGATTCTGGCCCCCTGCCCCACAGCAACCTTCATGCTCTGAAGATAACAGTTACATTTTCATTCACTTATATGCACGGCTGTGTTGGCACTTGGAAGTAAACATAACTTAAACCAGCAAACAATCAAAGCCTTTTCCTTTCATGCTCAGTATAATCAGTAGAGTTTTTTTCCTGAAGGAAAATAAGGATGTTTTCTGAAAAATTCACGAAAAATATTATCTTTTCCTCCCCCAGCCTCTCCACCTAAACAGTATTTTGCATCCGTAACCACACTCGTGCAGATTAAGAAGCTTCTACTCCTTAACAAAGCGAGTCCTTAACAAAGGGGAATTTTAGAGAGAAATGGGGAAACACAGCAACACAGCAACAGTTTTATTGAGAAACTCTTCTTGCTTTTTAATGTTTTTATCAGCTCTAGAGGTAAACGTTAAGCACAGAAGGTAATAAGGAATAGGAATATCACAACATTTTAGCAAATAAAGCAATTTTTCCACCATAAATCAAGGGACTGCAATGGGTTGTGTGAATAATTGTCATGCTTTGTTACTGAACCCTCAACTCCTGTCCTGCTTCACTGCAGTTCCCAGAATACGTGACACCCTTCTGGTCTCCTTCATTAAGTGACATCTGGCTTACTCTCCTTCACAGTTGAACTTGACTAGTTTGGAAAATATGTGCTCATTTTGTGCTCACCTTGCTATCTCCACTTAGGCTTTTTCACTATCTTCAGTGAAACTTTTCATAAAACAAGTGCTGAGGGCTCAATTTCAGCAGAGGTTTCTGCCACCAGGTGAAGTTTGGACATCTCTTAAGACCTTGTAAAGTGTGGAATTATATCAGGGCTCCTCTCCTTTTTCATTTTTAACTCTCTCCAGGATACCAATTAATTGTTTCTCGAATGACCTCAATGTTTTGGCTTGAACTCCACAAGTCTGTCTCCAAGGCTATCCTTCATGGTTATGAGTTTTCTGACATCTGTGTTAAATTTTGTCACACAATTACTATTCCTTTGTGCCCTCTTGACCTATTCCAGGATACACAGTGCTAATTATAAGTATCTCCCTAATTAAAAGTGACTACTACCATAAATTTAAATAACACGTTCTTACTGTGATGAACACAGCAATGGTCCCAATTCTTTCTTAGGATACATATTTAAAAGAAGCTGAGTGAGCAGAATGTCTTTTTGTACATGCTTGAGAAAAATTTTTCAGACTTTCTTTCAGCAAACCTTTATCAGGGAGCTATGCCAGTCATTGTTCTCATCAGCTTCAGTAGTTAACTGCTAGAATAAACTCAATTGTAATTGTGCAGCCTGACTTCACTGATTTATTTTTCACTGAAGCTTTTTAGATTGCTTTAGTCTACTTATCTAAGACATGGCTTTCTTCCTATTCTTTAAGTGCTGAAACTTGAACAGCTTCTTTATTCTTCAGTGCCAAATGATGCAATTTCTGTCGTATGATGTTCCAAGGTCATTCTGCCTGGTAGCATGGAGCTGGTGTCTGTAGTGTGCTTACAGCTCTTATTGTCACCCTTTAATTACAGATTTCTTCCTTTGCTACAGACACATGCTTTAGTGTCACTCGTCCTTTTGCTTGCATTTGAAACGCATACCTCAAGTTACTTCTACAATTAAGGATGCTGTCCATCAGGTGCCTGTAAACTATTTTATACACTCACCTGACCCTATAAATAACACAATCCAGCAGCTGAGTGAATATATACCAGAATGATACAAGAGAGATTTCAAGATCAAAATGAAAATGGCGATTTAGCAACTTCTAGGAACTGCAGCACACCTTGCTTCCAGCTGATTTTTCATTCATCATCACTTGAATATATTTCATACAAATTTATACTGCCTCAAACATCCATGGAGCCAAAAAGCCACGGCTGTAGCTGTGGCTTTTTCATACAAAAAAACAGCTTTACCTGGCTCCTGATGTGTTGTCATTCTCTAGCTGTCGGACGAGGAGCTTGGCTATGGCAGTGAAACTGTTGCTCATGCGGTAGATATCTCTGCTCTGGGTGCCCAAGATGCTCGAGAAGGTATCAGTGAGACTCTTAATTTCCAGCAAAAGAATATGATGAAAGGAGTGCTCCATGTTGGCCAGCTGGTTCACCAAATACATCAGGCAAATTCTGGCTCGCTCCTAAACAACACAAGGAGACAGAAGAAAATTTTAAACAAATTATTTCATTATTTGCTTGTGCAAGAGAGGTTTGTGTGCATGCTGCTGATTAAAACGTTGCCCTAGGGGAATAGTGGCTTCCCCATGATAACTAACAAAAAGGCAACTACATTAAATGCAGAGTTTATTTTTGTGTATTATTGATGTTATACTTATTCCTCTTGGTATTACCTAACTCAGCCTAACCTTGTCTCCTCCTCAAACCAAGAGTCAGAGTCCATATCAAGGCTCTTTGGAGAGCCCTGCATTGCTCTAGGGTGGTAGATCAGTATGGCTGATTGCACAGAGCACCATCAGCAGACCTAGCTCCCCTTTCATCTTTGATCAGCCTTAAGAGCCTGGCCAAGCTATCTCATCTCCATACACCTAGTTTCTGTGCCTGTTTTTGGCTTTATTCTGTGCTGTTAGTGGCAGGCAAAGTCTCTCACAAGGGGCCAAGGGCTCACATATGCTGCACCAGTTCACAGGGTTTTCTCCTGCATGGTCTTTTTTCCTCACATTTGTACCTGACCTGTTGCACATGGAGCTCACATAGGTATTAGCACAGACACAAATGTGTCATTACCTGCCGGAAGACCTCAGCTCATCCAGAGCAGACCCCACGGCTCAGGTCTGCACTGGTTTATGGCACTGCATGACCCATGCTGGACTGTGTTCTTGTGTCTTCATTATAACCTCATTGTATCAATGTGTTAATTTCCAGCTTTTTGCTTTGCCCATGTTACTCTCCAAAACTGCAGATAATCAAGTGTCACCAGGCAATTGCAGTGAATTCTGTGTATGCCATTACCTGTTACAAATACTTAGCCAGGATCAAACATCTATTTTTCAAACCATGAAGTGTTCCCCAATCACAACTTCCTTTCTGGACGTGCTGGGTGTTGCTGATTTGCTATATTTAGCAGTGTCACCTAAAGTGCCTGTCATCACCAGTGCTATTCAGACTGAGCGAGACTCCTCTAGCACAGGGTTGGCAGAGGAGCAAGGTGCAGCGGGCAGGAGCAGGTTCCATCAGCACCTCTTCTGGCTAATGGTGAGAGATTAAAGTACCTTGTAAATCACGGGAGGGCTTCTCTCCTTTCATAGCAATTCACTGAAAAGCAACGCTCAGATTAGACCTGTGACTAACACTGCAACAAAGAGAAGTTTAAGATGAGATTTCATTTTAAGATCTCATCACAGGCGATAAGGCGCTGCCTGGCAGCTGTATCAATCACTGCCAACGCACTGAAGTCTGATATGCCCTCTGTAGCCAAAGTTTTGCTAGGCAATTTATCAGAGGGATGTGATCATGCCAATTTATCAGCAAGATCACATCCCCCACAAATTAGAATTAAAGGCCCTGTTTCAGATCATAATATTAAGCATGCAAATATTTTCTAGCAAAGATACTTTATCATCTCTGCTTGGCAAGGGCACACAATTCCACTTCCAACTATTTCTGTATCTATGTGTACAAATTCACATACTAAAACACAAAATCCAAAGGTAAAGAAATGCATTAGGGTTCCTCTGTTTTGTAACAATTGTCCTAACTGTATTAGGTTCCACAGTCCTAAAAATACCAAAGTGGGAAGAGCAATACAGAAAACAGCGATTAACTTGGGAGCTTGTATCAGACACTGCACCAAGGTAACCAGCCATGGCTCTGCTCAGGGAAACCCACTTGATGCTCAGAAGATTGTTACAGAAATTAGGAAATATTTTTTCTGTTAGAAACAAAAATGTGCTGAAATGCCCTTGCAAGCAAAGGCACTTTAGGAAAATAAAAAAAAAATCTCTTCTTTCCAAGGGGTCAGCAGAAAAGGAGTGGAAGTCGTGTGCCATACACATCCTCGAACTGCAGGGCAATAACATTATTACCTGGGCTCTTCTGGGACCATGTAACAGGAGAGAAAAAATTGCTGAAAGTTTGATTCCAAGTGCAGCTGGGACATAAAAATACATGGGGGACTTTGGCAGAACACGGCCCAAGCATCAGAAGTGAGACATTTTTTGAAGAAAGTCAACTTATTTTAAGCAAAAGAGGATCTGCTACACCGTGCCATGACAGAGATAAATGGGAAAAGAATATCAGACAAATTGCTTCCCGTCAGCCATATGGGGAAAAACTATAGCTATATCCTCAGCTGCGCTGGTGTGGCAGAATGAGCTTTTTTCTCAATGGTTTGAAAGAGGTTGAATTTTTGGTCCATATTCACTAGTTTATTTGGAAGACAATCCTCCTTCCAAGAGATAAACATAGGCTCAATTAACATTTAAAACACATTTTTGTTTCCTAAACAAACTGTGCAGCAGACGTAACTGGAAGAGAAGTTTTGACCCTTTTCATGTCACTTTGATTCAGCTGGAGTGTCTCCAGCCATGCTGAAATGCTGCTACTCGCCTGGAGTGAGGTAAAAGAACAATAAACTCGACGGAGTAATATAATACGTAACTGTTATACAAAACAAAATTAAAGCAAAATAGCTCAACATGAAAGCAGTCATTATCCCTCCCACAATTTTTATCCAAAAAATTTTCAGAAAGCCTGTTTGGATATACATAACCCATTGTTATTTTAACAATGCTTATTTTATGTTTTCTTGTATTTTTTCATAGCCATCCCTTGCATTTTATGGTACTGCATCTGCCAGTAGGTGAAAATCTTAAACACAAGCAATGAGGTGTGGCAAAGTATTTTGCTTTATCTTAAAATCAGGCTCAGGAGACCACAAAGAGAGATCACAAGGCTTTCAGAAGTAACTCCAGTTTCCAGTTGGTTCAGTTATTGGAAAAAAAGTTATTAAAACGTTCGATTGACCTTTGCCCCAAGATGGTGTTTTGCTTTGCACAAATTTATGGTTAAGGCACAAGTTCTGATTTCAACTTCACCCATGAGACTCTCCCTGACATCAGTAGAAGTGGTGTGTATAAACAAGGAGGCAACATTTAAAATGAAGGGATCTATTTTCAGTCAAACCTCTCATCTCTCCAGGGGTCTGCCTGAAATGCCACGGTGGAGACCGCAGTTCAGTGAAAGCACAAGAGGTTGCTTCTAGAAACCAGCAGAAAGGATTTTCTGTTCATATCTGCAATCTATACCATAAAGAGCCAAGCCTCAATCCTTGCTGCCTCTTTTCCCTAACTAAACCTCCTAGTAAAATAAAATGTCAATGAATAAAATTCCAACACTACTGCTGTCATTTCATTTCCCACTTGTTTTGCTTGGCGGGGAAGGGGATGCTGATGCATGTCTATAAGTACGAGCCAGCGGCGTATCTGTAACACGGCACTGTTACAGGAAAAGGAGGAGGGGGAGAAGTGACAACAGAGGTTTCCAGGAAGGCATTGCCATGGCAGGCTGTGAGGCGAGACCATCAGCAGCACATGTGTCTGCAGGGACCATTTTGCTGCTTGCACATTTCTACTTGGACCTCACCTAAATAAATTAACTGGCTGCAGCAATGCTTGTAACTTAGTAGTTATGCTTATAGATGAGAATATTATTTTTATTCTTTCTTGTGGGTGCACTTGTTATATTCTGAGCCTTTAAGATCTGTCCAGATTTTATGATGCCAGATATGTTTATTACTTTTTCATTTACTTGTTTTATCTTAGGCTGATTGTCTGCATTGCAGCGAGTGATACTCCACACATCAGTGAAATCCGTAGCATGTTCAAAAAAGCATTTTTGAATGCTTTTTGAAGCTTGATCCTCATGGGAATACCCAGAGACACGACCCGTCTCTTGGCTCATGATAGGATGCGGGCAAAATATGCCCTAGAAGCTGCTGGAGTAAAGCAAACAAAACCTTTACAAGGGAAAAGGAGGAGTATGAGAGACCCACTGTATTACTAAACACACAAGAGCTGCAAGGACTCTTTGGTCACCATGTCTGGTCTGCTGCAACTCCAGGCAGTTGTGGACCAACAAATGTCCTGCCAAAGCAGCTCCTCATACCTTTACAGAACTATGGGACACAGAGCACTGAAGGTCCCTGAAATAAAATAGAAATCCTTAGGGTAAAGAGACAAACACCACAAGTAGAAGGTGAGAAAAAGACCAGTTACAATGTCTGTGAAGGAAGAGGGAACTTACTATGTGAAAATGTCCAGGCGATGAGGGGAGCAGACCTCATCCTACATCACAGAAGAGGCAAAAGCCCATAGAACAAAAGTATTCCACAAGGAAAAAATGGGAAACTTTAAGCCCCCCTCAGCAACTGTACCACAATATTTGCACCCAAAATGGTGATTTGCCTTGGCTCCAGCATGCAATGCCCAGCCACCACACAAACACCTTTTAAGGTTCTTTCTGCATTATTTATAGCTGAGGGGAAAACTGAACTGGCAGCTCGGCACCTCCAGAAGCATGTCTGGAGGTGCTTCTGCCCAAGCCCTTCAAGAGCAACAGTGACAACAGTGACACAGACGTACTGCTCCCCAATGAGGAAAGGCAGGAGGCATCAAGTCTCCCAGCAAAGACCCTTGGTGCTGGCAAAGGTGGCTGCCAGACTGTGCTGGGGCACCAGGGCTCTGCAACCAATTTGCTCCCCAGGCCACCCAGAAGTTCCTGTACATTGTGCTTGGACCTCTTCTCATCTGGAGAGCTTGCCTTTGTTTTCTCACCAAGATGTTCTCCCTGGATTAAGACACAGCATTAAGAGTCCCTTTCTGCCACTCCAGCTCCTCTGCCCAGCAGAGACGAGACAGGACAGAGTGGGGACAATTGCCTGAGGAGATCCAGTGGTGAGGTATCAATGCGTGTAACCTGTGTCCAGGTGACAGCACTGTGCAAGCCCGGCAATGGTGTCAGGAGCCTCTTGTAGCCCCAGTGCAGAGGGAAATATCAGCAAGCCCAGTGTGACCCCTCAGCAGCTTCATGACTGATGTGGCTTAAAGGTGACTGCTGAAACAAAATAAAGTCACTGCAGCATTAGTAACTACTTAGACACTTCAATCAGGGCAGCTCTTCCATTATTTGGATATTTTTTAGAACACGAGAGAAGAGGAACCACTTGTCTCACGTGAGAAAGTTCACCTCTGCCACCCTTTGCATGTTGCTTTCATCAATGTTTTTGAGTATCTAGTGAAAGGTCTCCTGGATGCCACCGAAACAGAGCCCACTCCAAATAAGCGAAAAGCATGCCATCTCTGCAAACACACGGTGCTTGTGGCAGCAAAGAGGGCTGGAATGCAGGCTGCTCCTCGGTCAGCAGCTTGCAGCTTCTTAGAAAAATAAGACACATGACATGGGACATAATGCCAGTTACTGGACACTTACAAGAGAGAGACTGGAGATTAATTATTCAATGCAGGCCTGCCCGGGCTGCACATGTAACAGTTGGTGGTATGCACACAAACCAATGGATTAAAATCTATGAGGAGAAAACATTCTGCAAATGGTTTCTTTGTAAACTTTGCTGCAGTCCATAATTTCCAACAATATATGAAATAAAGCACGTGCAGTTGGTTGCTTGCTTATTCTTGGTATAAAAAAGTAACAAAAAAAAAGCAGCAAAATAAATTCTGTCCCTTTTAAGTAGCAGAACACAGCAGGAAAGGAGCCTCAGAGACACCCTAAACACAACACCCTAAAATACAGAATCCGAATTAAATCCTTAAATTCTGATCCTGGCTGTGCTAGTTTGAGGATTACCTAGTTATAGGTAAAGCTTTAAACTGTAAAGCTTCTAGAAGATGTTGGCTCTTAAGTACTAAATGCAGAAATGTGGTCAGCTGCAGTTCTTATAAAGGCGAATTTTGATGGGGAGATGTAAGTAAACATGGAGAGAACAACAAACTTCATTTGGCTCACAGTCTTCAAATGTGATTTTGACTTCAGCCCCCAACAGAAATAAGATTTACAAAGCCAAACCAAACCTGGTTTTGATTCTTATAAGATGAATCATGTTTTAAATGAATATAAAGCTCAAGATCAGTAGAAATAGCAAGTATAGTGTCTTCCTGTACTGTACCCATGGCGATCAGACACGCGTCACCCTTGACGCAAACTCCAGTTGACTTAGTGCAAGTTTTGTCTCAAGGATCACTGAAAGGACATGGAAACCGTGGGATTCAGTTCTTTGTTGAAATGAATCATCCAGGTTACTGTATGGCAGGCATCAGTGCCACACTTCAGCAAATGGTTAATTTATTACATACCATTCATTTTCTGCTATATAATCTAGTTTGTCACAGCCATAAAAATTTGAATTATTTACCAGAAACTCTTTTAATTCAGCAGAATCTTATTTGTGCAATACAGGACCATGATTTGATGTGGAAGGAAAACATCTATGAGCAGTGGTGAAAGACATGTAAGCTCATACCCAGGAATGAAAATAAAATCTGATCAAAAGTCATGATATGTGATAAGTAAGTCTAACCAGTTTGGTGTCCTCAGGACACCCAGTCTTGAGCAAACAGGTAGGTCACAATCTAATAGCAGTAATCAACTCCAGGCTGTGTTTTTAGGACCAAGGTATAGCAGCAGGGTGAGACAGGTCTCAGCAGGGTCTAAGGCATTTCCCAGACCCAGCAGTACAGGGCTTCATTGGATCTTTACAAGCAGGGATCTTTGGGCTGGTGTGCAGAGGAGAGCAGAGGGTTCTGGGTCCTGAGAGCTGCCCAGCGGTGTCTGTTCACTCTGTTTGAGTCTGCCCATGACACCTGGATTAGGCGAACATCACTCCCACATCCAGACTGCAGTTATGACTATAGCAAAAACTTCTGTGCAAATTCATTATGCTGTCATGAAACTCCCATCATTATATTTTTTTAAGAGTTTGTCACTGTAAATCCTTTCTAGGCATAATGTTCCCATTGGGTCAGATCCCAAACCAAGATATTCCTGTGATGAGACTTGAGCCCAGAGCCACCACTGAATGTTTTCATTATAAAGACATTTGGCTGAAGCATACAGTTAACTACTGCTACAAAGCCAAAATATCTGGCTTACACTATACGAGGAAGTTCTTGTTTCACTGCATGATTACAACATTCCTGAAGGCTATATGCATTTAAAATATGATATCATACAAAGCGTGTGCAAAATATGTTTTTCTTTTTCTCTGCCTTCCATTTCACATACAGGTATACTGCAATCTAATTGAGCCAAGCCCTTGGAATAGCAAAAATTATGTACTTTTATCAAATAGGAGTTTTAGCCATTTCATAAAAAGACAACTCATATAAAGAGAACATATATGTGCACAGACTAGACACACAATAAATAAAAAAATAATTTATATATTTATCTTTACAGTTACGAGAATATAAGTATTCATCTTTTTCATGCCCATTAAGCCCTTCTAGAAAGTTTCTTTCCCACTAGCCTACACTCCATTTCTACAGAGACTGGTTACTACCTGACTGTTCCTTGTCTAAAAGATCAAAGGGCAGTCGCAGTCACTAAAATACCACATCTGATTTTTGGGGTACTTGCTGTCATAGCCATACAGGTATTACAGTCTAGACTTATTGTGGTCTTACAACCAGGAATATGTTCTGGTAATGCAGTGTCCTTACTCATGAAGAAAGGAATACTTAGATGTATTACTTTATACAAGATTTAGAAAAAACTCCAACCAACCCAAACCCCCAAACCAACCAACCAACCAACTACTTTTGTTTTCAAACTTACCTCATCAATATGTCCAACAGCTCCAAAGATCTTTGCTGTTTGCCCAATCAAACTTGGAAAAGTCTCACCGATTTCTTTCAGCATTGGAAGAAAAGTGGCTAAGGCTGTTGGTTCATAGCCAGCTATTTCTATAAGTATGTTTAGAATAACATCACTATGGTTTGGGTCTCTCAAGTGTCCAAATAGAAATGGAATACACTCTTTCAGCACCTATTAAAAAAATCAAACAGAAGCAAATTGTGAATTTTTTTTTTAATTGTGAACACATATTACCTGAAGAGGTACTGTACAATGGAGTGATAAAAATAAAAACACTAGAATTTGATTTAGTAAAATAGTTTTCCAAAATAGTTTTCCACCCTTTCTGACCTTCGCACAGAGCTATTGCTGAGGTCAATCAAAGTTCAGCTCAACATGTGGAATAAGAGTAAGCTGTAACCTTGAAATATTGCAGTTATGCATATATAAGTAAGGAAATGCCCAATTGTTAAAAAAGACCAAAAAAAAGCCGTCACCGAAATATTTCCCTTGCTCTGGGCCAGTCCTATACTTTTTTGATTAAAACAACACAGGACTTAGCCTTCCCCAATGATACAGTAAATTAAAGTACTAGTAGAAATTTTTGGTTTCCACCGGAAACTAAATAACATGACAAGGTTAATAATCTGGAAGAGACATAAAAATAAGAGGCAGGATCTTCACTGCACAAAAAAAATGCTTTAGGCAAGTTGTAATTTTTTTGTGACAAGACAATTTTCAAGATGCTGAGGGTCTAGTCCTTAAAACCCCCTTACAAACAGGATACAGTGTATACAACTATTGACTGTATGATTATTTTTCATATAAACACACGTGTACACTAATACACCCCTGATTCAGAGAAACTGTTGCATCTGTGTAGAAGACATTTCAACACCAAAATGGGGGGTAAAGTGACCCGTTCTGGTTTTTGGGTGGGTTTGTTTTTTGAGGATTATCAGTTTTATAAAGTCAATGCCTATCACTCTGGCAGAGTGGCTGAATAAATTGTTAGTAGTAATAAATTATAATAATAGCAATATTGATAACACCACACAATTTCAGACATGTCAGCTCCAGCATGGAACCCCAAAATAGCCAGCGGTGTACAACAGCCCCCTTCAGCTAACAAGTCCATTGCTTCCAAAAGTATCTGTATTTCGTCTGGGACTGTGTACAATGGTAAAGTTTCCTTGGCTACCCAGGGAAAGATACTAACTACTCTTGATTCTTCTTTTCCAAAGATTTTATGAATTTCATAAATTCACGAAGCAGGTAGTTTTGTGCCTTGTTCTAATGCACTGGGTGCTGTCAATGACATGTAATTTCCAAAGCATTCCTAATCAATTCCTAACATTTTTATTTTCCTTGATATGTTATTTAATACCTTTCATATATTCCAATGGAAACATAGTTAAGCGAATTTGGACTCTGCTGACAGAGGAAGAGCCAAAAAAGTAGAAAACTGGTTTAACACGAATGTTTTCATCCAGCAGAGTCATTGTTATGTTCTCTTTATGATTAGATGGAGAATTTGGAATGAAATTAAAGAATTCATGGGGAATTAGCGTAGGAAAGCACTGTCATGCATGTTATGGGACTCCTCACTGTTCGGAGAGCAGCTAGCAGACAGACCTTGCCAAGTCATCTGAAACAAATAAACTGCTCCAAAAGGAGGTGCGGCATTTAGCAGTAAGATCTTTCAAACATAGCTTTACCCCCAGTTCCTTTTTCCTGGCCACGATCTGGAAGAGCCTGAGGAGGTGCTGTTGTTCGGCTTGACCCAGCTGAGCCATCAGTGCCACCAGCTCCTTCAGATGGGGGTTTATCGGCTGCGGTTGCTTCTCATACAGAGTGGGAAGGACACGCAGCAGCATTGAGTTCCCTAGAATGGAGCAAATGAAAGGCCAGTAACTCACTGTACATCCATATCCATAATGAGAGAGAGCCCTAGAAAATTAGCACACCCCTGGAGACACCACTTTTTAAGAATCATCAGTACAAATACAAGGAGGCATAAAGCACACTGTAGAAAAATACATACTGGGCCAAGAAGACAAACAAATAACCTAAACAGAATGAATCATTGCAAGTATAAAAACATAGGTGTAAAAAAAATAATCCTATTAATTAGAATTTTCATTCTCAAGTACAATATCATGAGAAGACTGCTTAATGAGCTTTTTCTGTTGGTACTCTGTTGACTCCTAGACCAAACTAAGTGTGATTTAAATTAACAACAAAAAAGAAGAAAGAAGGAGAAAGAGGAAAGAAGGAGAAAGAGGAAAGAAGGAGAAAGAGGAAAGAAGGAGAAAGAAAGAGGAAAGGAGAAAAAGAAAGAAAAAGAAAAAAAAAAGAAAGAAGAAAAAAGAAAAAGGCTAGAAAGCACATAAAAGCTATATTTCTCCTTTGTTGAGATTCAGACTTTCAAATTAAATAAGCAGCATATGGAAAGAATAGTTGGTTATTAAGAGAACTAAACATGCACGACAGTAAATTTGAACATAAATAGTTAAGGATGCCATTTCCAGGAATAGAAAGGAGCCAGAGAGAGTCAACTGCAGACAGACAAAGATATGCAAAACCCTCTCTCACACATTTTCTTAAGATGTCTGTGCATAATTCAATTTGAAGCCCAGGCTCATACCAAAATATATAACTTCACATTGCTGTACATGCCTGCCTCGATATATTTAAGTTTCACTTGAGCAACATATGGAAAACATCTGCCTATTGCAGTGTAGTATGGCTCCTTTTGTAAACCCTTGAAAGTCCTTATGGTCTCTTTGGATTTGGTTTCCAATAGGAACTAGCTCTCTGGCCTGCTGCTTTTTCTCCCATTTAAATCAGAGCCTTCTGATTTTGGAAGATAAGCAGGTCACTTCATGGATGGTAGAAAAAGGATATATGGGTCAGACTGGACCACACCGTGCTCTTGCCAGATACAGAAAATGCACCCCAAGACACTGTTAGGTCTTGCAACTTCACCTCTGTGCCAAGCAACTAACATATAATTCATTGCAGGTTCAGACAACTGTTAGTCACGCAGCTTATAATGATCCCTAAGGGGTCCTTATGGTTGGGAGGAGCACCTTCATGCTGCTCAGCCAGCCACACTTCTGTATCCTATCCTGAAACATTTATTCTGCTTGAAGAATAGGTGGCTTCCAATGATTAGCCATCCTCCTCCTCTGTACAGCCACTGCCATGCTAAAGGCAAAGTTCAGACTCCACCCCTAGTCCCATGGACATGGCAAATTTCTGTCCTGTTCTGTTCCATACATAAAGCACAAAGGCCAGTTGCAAAGAAAAGGTATATTTGCTGATGAATTACCCCAAAGACATTAGCAAGCTGTTTAGTTCTGGCCATTTTCTAGCCACATTCTTAGTGCAAATCTCTTCCCAATGTTACAAAGGAATCTATAAAAAGTGTCACCACTTTTACAAGTGTCACTAATGTACTGTGGGATTCATTCAAAGCACCAATTCACCCAAGGTTAGAACCAAAACAGTGATAGAATGTATTTACTTGAACTTTTCTAGACTCACATCTGAGTTTGAAATTGAAAAATTTTGTAACTGAATACACTAAAATTATTTCCTTCTCCGGATAATTTAGCGCTTAGAAAAATAAGTCCTTTCTTTGCACTTGCACACATTTAGTTTCCAGTGGAAGTTTTCTGCCCGTACACAGGAGAGCCCTGAAGCACCAGTTAAATTTCAGCAAAGGTGACAACTGCAAAAGATGAAATTCCCATGTACCTGGACAGGCAAAATTCATTGTCTGTGAAAGTGTCAAGGGAAGGAATTTAGCAGAGGCGAATGAAAACTACCAGTTTTAAACAAGGAAAGATGGCCACTGACCTGAGACATGCTATTACCTAAACTGGGATATCACAATAGGAGGGTATTTGGAAACTAAGACTAATTATTCCATCTGAGAAAATAACCATTTTAAGTATTGGCTGTATTAGAGGCGTAATGTAATTTGACATGACACATCATGATGGGTTGCAGCCATGAAACTACTCTGGACAAAAATACTTTGTACAAGCTCAAATTTGGGCAGTTTCCTACAGCAAATATTGCAGAGTTTATATTCACTAACCAAGATAAATGGAAAACAAAGGCAATTTAGAATCAACCCCATCGCTCTGGAGTTATATTTAAGTGACCTCACTGATGTGGAATTGCTTTTAATTGAATAACCTGTGTACACAAACTCGTAAACAATCCAAGCATAACACAATTTGTGTCTGTTCTTTATATAACTTAAGAAAGGTCATGAAGCACAAGCCAATCTGCTATTTTCTTGTATTTTCATGTTTTGAGTTAGCTCTGAGTACCTCTTGCCATTTGTTTGTCACACCTTTTCAGTTTCTAAGGGGTTTACACACATGCAGCTCACTAGCCTTTTGACTCTCAGAGCTCAGGCACTCAGAGGCAATATTGTGCCCCCTCCCAAGTAATTAACTTTTTTAAAAATCTTGCTTCAACTATCTCAGTCTAAACAAAGTGCCTGAAAAGTATTTTTGCTGTCTGAGAATGGAAAAACATTATACTCAGTTCTTAATTACCTTCTTTACTTCTTCTGTCCCCTACCACCCTTACCCCCAGTACTTTCCAGATTAGATTTTCTCAGACTTTCCAAGCAGACCACACACTGGGAATTATGCAATTCAGGCAGAGTCTAACGTAGAGCTGGGGACACTCAATGGCTTTGCACAGCTGGCTGTGAGTCAGGCAGGCAGGAGGCACGTATGGCAGGGGCAGCCCCAGCCACAGGCTGTGGTGGTGCCAGCCTGCCCCAGCTGTCCCCAGACCATGCCCCAGGCACGCTTTGGCCGTTCTCCCTGAACACATGTATTGCAAAGGTTGCCCTGTGCTTGGTCTCTGCTCTGGCCAACCCAAAGAGCTTAGATTAAAAAAAAAAGGGGGAAAAAAAGGAACCTGTTAGCACACTGCAAACAGAAGGACCTCTCAAAACTGTACAGTGGGGTTTTGACATTCACACATGACATTCATACACCCTCCTTTCCGGTAGTTGTAGAGAGTGAGAAGGTCTCCCCTTCAGCCTCCTCTTCCCCAGACTGAACAACCCCAGTTCCCTCAGCCGCTCCTCATGAGACTTCTGCTCCAGACCCCTCACCAGCTTCGTTGCCCCTCTCTGGACATGCTCCAGCACCTCAATGTCTTTCTTGTAGTGAGGGGCCCAAAACTGAACACAGTACTTGAGGTCCTCACCAGTGCCGAGCACAGGGGGACAATCACTGCCCCAGTCCTGCTGGCCACACTCTTCCTGACACATTCCAGGATACCATTGGCCACCTTGCCCACCTGGGCACACTGCTGGCTGATACATTCAGCTGACAGTTGACCAACATGCCCAGGCCCTTTTCTGCTGGGCAGCTCTCCAGCCTCTCTTCCCCAGGCCTGTCGCATTCATGGGGTTGTTGTGACCCAACACTTGGCCTTGTTGAACCTCATCCCACTGGACTCGGCCCATTGTCCAGATCCCTCTGTAGAGCCTTCTTACCCTTCAAGCAGATCAACACTCCTACCCAACTTCATGTCTTCTGTGAACTTACTGAGGCTGCACTCGATCCCCTTGTCCAGGTCATTGACAGATTAAACAGAACCAGCCCCAGTACTGAGCCT
Source organism: Gallinago jamesoni (assembly GCA_025769975.1). Lineage (NCBI taxonomy): Eukaryota > Metazoa > Chordata > Aves > Charadriiformes > Scolopacidae > Gallinago > Gallinago jamesoni. The sequence continues at coordinate 8,737,770 of JAOQGH010000051.1, read as the reverse complement.
TGGGGAACACCACATGCGATTGGCTGCCAACTGTATTTAACTCCATTCACCTTCACTCTTTGGGATTGGCCAGCCTGCCAGTTTTTTTACACAGTGAATAGCACAGTAGTGGCCAGCAGCCCAACCTGCAGGTAGCCCAGGTTTCCACAAGCAAGGCTGGAAACTGGGAGGTATCTGGTGCCACAGCAGCAGGCTCCCAGAGGGCTGTCCTGGGAAGCTCCAGCCTTAGCTGCCTCCTCAGCCGTAGGTGACACCTGCACAGTGCCTCCCAGCCCCCGCTACAGGAGGGGACAATGCTTGAGGCCATGCACACTGCCTCTGCTACCTCATGCAGCCACATCTCCCACTCATGGCCCTGTTGTTGGAGCAGAATGAGCAAGAACAGCAGCACAGAGCCCTCTTTACACACTCCTGTGTACAGCGGCAAAGGGCTAAACCAGAGACTCTTATGGAGAGGGAACACAGATTGTAAATTAGATGCAATTACGTCGGTTTTTTTCTGCTATTCTCTGAATATTTTGTAGCCAATACATAATTTGTACCATATTACCCCAAATCTCACCTACTCAATGCATCTCTGAAATAATTAGTGGCTCATCAAACTGATAAGATCTCCAGAATTTGAAACAGATTAAGATCAATAACAATAATACTTAGCAGTAGATGAATGTCTAATCTGAGTGCCTTGCTTTGTTTTTTCAAAGTTAACAGAAACGGCTCTAATCACACAGCTGCTAATCTACATGGTCCCAAAACAAGATGCTAGCAATAACATATTAGCCACATAGTTATGATATTGTTATTGATAATTAGGGCTGGAAAAGTAAAATTCTAACAAGCTGTCTTTATGAGCTCTCCTTTATTGCTTAAAGCAGTAAACTGTTAGTATATAATAGAAGTTTTTATATATAACTATCAAAAAAGCCACAATATTTAGGTTAAACCATACACACGTACCCAAACTAACTCCAGGTAAGCTTATTTTAATACCAATCCCCTCCAGAGCCCTGGCACGTACCAACTACAAAATGGGTTTGCAGAGAACACTTTCCTTTCCACAAAGAGCACAAAATAACATAACCTATGGGGCCAGTGCTTGTAGGCAGTGATTTCGCCCCCCTGCTCTCACCCTCCCATTGCTGCATGTTGCAGCAATCTGCTCTCAGAGGGGAAGCAGCCACTCGCAAGAGCAGCTTTCCCCATTTCTTCCCCTCCGCGAGTCAGTACATCTCCCCCCAGTGCAAACCTGGAAGGCTGGAATTGAGCAAGCTGCACGCCCCCTTCTCCTCCCGGCCAAAACTAACAGTCAGAAGTGCTCTTATTACAACACTGGCACTAGCATTGCTCATTCATTCAAGCCGAGGCGCTCGGAGCATTTATTAGGGGCTCGCTGTGTCTCACTCGCAGTCTCGCCTCTGCTGAAGTCTGAGTGAGACTCTAGCTCCAGACAGCCCCACTATTTTCAGGAAGCAGCTACAGAATGCAGCCCCAAGAAATACTTTCTCTGCTTACACTCTTCTGTGTTTTCAGGGCTTCTGTTTCTGTTCTGGATGCAGATGATGACTATGATCTCATGTATGTGAATCTGGATAATGAGATTGAAGGTCCGGTTCTTGGTACTGAGGAAAGTAAGTAGATTTAAACTAACTTCTTTGCAGCTTCTAAGCAACTTCGTTGTTGCTTAGCTCTTGTAACAGTTATTATTACAAACATTATTTTTTTTTTTCAGAGGAAGAAGCATGTGCTTGTACCGGTTGATTATTACGAGCAGCAAATGCTAAAGCACTTGGATGTCATGCCTTGGAATTTGCTTTATACTCTTTATTTTTAAATTTTTATGCAAAAGACTACTGCTGACCCTTAGTTTTAGAATTGCTGTAATACACACTACTTTACTTTTCTGTTTTGATATACAGGGAAACACACTGACAGTATAAAGGGCGTAAGCCTTGCACGGAGCCAGATATTGTCCTTTTGTTTAAAAATGTAAGTACGAAAAAATAGCAACATCTGTATGTTCCGTTCCAGCTGTTTCATGTGACTGCCAGCGAGAGCACACTGAGTGGGACAAGCTCTTTATCATGCTTGAGAACTCGCAGATGAAAGAGAACATGATGCTGCAGGCGATGGACGAGATGGTGAAGGTGGACCTGCAGACCCTGAAAGTGGAGCTGAGCCAGCTCACCACCAGCCTCGCAGGCACCTTCGCCGCCACGGTGGAGAAAGTCACCTCCCACATCGTGTCACAGGTAGAGCAGGCACTTGTAAGGAACAGCGACCAAACTGAAGAAGCCAAGAGGCTTCATGAGTCTGAGCAAGGAAAGGTTCTCAAGCAAGTTATGCTGCTGAGCCACAATGTGTCCAGCTGGCTCAGCCAGCTGGACAGTGCTTGGCTGAGGAGACCTGAAGCAGAGGCTCAGGAGACAGTTTTTCAGCAGGATAAATTCAGTCCCACCAGAGGAGACAATCTCATTTTGAACTCTCTGTGGAAAGAGCTACAGCAAACCAAAGCTGAACTGAAGGCATCACAGAAATGGGCAGCTCAGCACCTACTGCCTGCAGGTAAGTCCACATGCACTGTGCTTTACTGGAGAGCTCTCTTTGGTGGGCCTGTCCAAGCAGATCTCCTATAAACAATCCTTTTAAACACCTTCTTCTGCATGACTCCAAAGCAATCTTATGAGCAGCACAGGAGCTTTGAGCAGCCTGTACATACAAGGAGGAAACGCATTACCTCTTCTCAAAAAAAGAGATACTGAGCTGTTCAAATGTGGGATCAAAGAAGGGTTTAATCAAAGTCCTTACATAGGGTAAAGCAGCCACTCAATTTGGATCCCATGTCCTGCAGGCTCTCCCAGATCAAAACAGTTATCAGAGCAGAAAACATATTTTAAACATAAAAATTATGCTCTCTCTCCTTTTACCTTCTCAGCTGGTAACTCTTACACAAATGCACTAGTCACTGAGCTCTCCTGTTCTCTTCATGCATATACCCACTCCTTCGTCTTCCTAAAATAAGTGCTGTCTCTGTCTCACCAACTCCAACTGCTCAAGAGCAGAGCTAGATCTGAGGACACCGCACTGATGTCAATGAGCTAAGCACGCTTCCCGCAGCAGGGAGAGCACATTCACTGCATGCAACTGTCAGGGTAGAATACTTCCTCAAGCATGGAAAAATTAATAACACTGTGGTATTTGGGGAGTTTTTATTTTCCCTTCCAAAACATTTGCATTGGTCAGCAAGCAAGGCGGCCGTAGAAAGATGAGCTCATTTCTCAAATTTAATGACAAGAAAGAACAAATTTCAATACAAGAGGAAATGGCCTTAAGTTGCGCCAAGGGATGTTTAGATTGGATATTAGGAAATTTCTTCACTGAAAGGGTTATCAAACATTGGAACAGGCTGTCCAGGAAGTGGTTGAGTCACCATCCCTGGAGGTAATTAAAAGACAGGTAGACGTGGTGCTGAGAGACATAGTTTAGTGGTAACTTGGCAGTACTGGGTTAACGGTTGGACTTGATGACCCTAAAGGTCTTTTCCAATCAAAACAATTCTATGATTCCGAATTTCATGTCAGTTTTTCTGTGCACTGTATTATGACACCCAAAAAGCGGCTACAGCAAACTTGAGTATGGCAGAGCAGACCCCCATCTATTTAAAACGTGCTTGCAATACTGCTACATGCGCAACATAACTACGCTGAACACAACTCTGCCTACCAGACAGCTATCACTGCATGTCTTCTAAATGTTGACATGTCTTTAATGACTGCATTTTCCATAAATGTAAGTTACTGCAGCTTAAAAAACCCACAGAAACCCACACTCATGGAATCCCGTGGGTGTATATGAATAGACAGTTATACCAGGCCTTGCCAGCGACCCTTCGCATCACTCCCCTTACACGGCTGAGCAAGAGGGAGTGCTTCTTGTAACAGCTCATGCAAAGGCAACAACTTACAGAAGCCTATTACGATACAAACACAGCATAACAGTAATTTACACTGAAGCATTTACTAATTAAACATGAATCTATCCTTTCACATAGGGCATGGATTCAGCTTTATAAGTAAATTGCTTTTACTCCATTTATCACAACACTTTAGTAATCTTTGTGTGCTGCACACAATATCTTACAGCATATTCCGTTTTGGGTTTTTCCGCCAAACACATGAATCTTGCCTTTCAGAAAACATGATCTCATACTTTATCTTGCTCCTGTAACATGGCCAGCCCCTCAATCAGCCACTCTGCACTAGGTGAGAGTAAAAAAAAAACAAAAATAAAAAAAACCTTGACCAGCATTAAGGATCTCAGTCTCATCAGTGGAAAATCAGATTATTTCCACAGGTTCCTACGTGGTTTTATATAAAATGTTCTGATTTTTTAATTTAAGTGATACATTTTAAATACTTCCAGAGTCTCTCTCTGGAAATTTTTTTCAAGAGAATTTTTAGCAACTGACTTTAATTTCTCACATCTTGAGTTACTGCCAGCCATATTCTTGAGGGATTTTCTAATCACACTTTTTGTTCTTCAGTGAAGCTGGTTTTAATTTTGTTTAGGCCTTGATAATAAAGCCTGAAAGCTTGCTAATTAAAAGCTTTTTCACAATATAGCATTCCTAAGTAGCATTTTAAGGAGTATCCTCAACAGTTGCTCACTGCTCCTGCCTCTGCTCAAAAGGGCCAATGAAGAAATGTAAAATGTGCTCAACCTAGAAAGGAAGCAGCCTGTGAAATAACACAGCAGTGTAATCCTGGAGGACACAAAGAGTCCTACATTCACTGAAGCAGAAATTTCCACACACGCTTTAGACATTTTAGATCCTCTAGCTTGTTTAAACAGGAAACGAATGAGCTTAATTGTAGAAAGGGGCTGATTTTTCCCCTATTTTGCTTAGAATATTAAGTTATATATGACGAGAGAACAGCACACAGAATAGCAAAAATGGCTTGGGTTTAGTGGTCAACAGTTACTTTTCTGAATTTCATAAATTTCTGTGTTTTTAACTAATCTGATTTCTAATATCAACATATTAATTGGAGATGAGAGATGAACTGGTTTTAAAATATCATTTATCTTCTACATCCCCCGTGCTTAACCAGGGCACATGGAAGTTACTGACCAATAGTCCTAAAGGTAGGGTCAGAAAAGGAAGTTATTATAGTAAATAAATAAATACATACAATACAATAAATGCCACACTTCTGCCAATGCTCCCTGTGCCTGCTTTTCAGTAACCCCTGGTCCCTTCTCCTCTGCTGCTCAGTTATCCATGGGGCAACTGCAGGACACTATGTAACTGCTGGTGACAGAGCTGCTCTGTTCCCCCAGCATCAGCCTCACAGTATTGCCCCAGGAACGGCATGGAATCTAAACCTGCTGTTTGATAGGTCACTGAACTCATCCCCTCACCATAATGTTGCCATTTGCATCACTCCACACTGGAAAGGAACATGACGGCTAAAACAAGACCTAAATGAAATGGAGAGAGGACTACCCAACACAATTACCTAATGTAAAGTGCTAATTTCTCTAGGTGACCCAGCAAAAGAGAAGCTCTCCTAGGAGACATGTCAGAGGAGAAAGCCCCTGCCTCACATAGATCCTTGGGGAAGCCCAACTTCCCAAAGCAAGCACCAGGGCAGATGGGCAGCATTAAACCTAAATGTCATTTTGCCTGTAAAATATACTACTTTTGCAGTGAGGGAAGAGCCAAACCTTGTTCCTGCAGTCTGATTAGCCCCTAGACCCGTTGCCATAGTGTTAGGCAAATTCACCCATCAGATCTGACAGCTTCTCCAAAGCATCCTACATCCCACAGGATGAGCTGAGCTCTCAGATCCCTTTGAGAAGCCCGTGAGTGAGCATGTGTCAAGGGTTGTAATTGTGCATGTACAAATAGACCAGGTTTTATTTACCTAACAGTCTTTCTAACTTTTTCAGGGTGTGAAACAGCAATTCTGTTTCCCATGCGTTCAAAAAAGATATTTGGGAGCGTTCACCCAACTGCTGGAATGACCCTTCAGTCCTTTACTGCTTGTATCTGGGTGAAGGTGACTGAGGCTTTGGACAAAACTATTATCTTCTCCTATGGAACCAAGTTCAATCCATACGAAATCCAGCTTTATCTCAGCCAGGAGTCTGTAGTGCTTGTTGTTGGTGGTGACCAGCACAAGCTAGCTGTTAAAAATGTAGTTGTTCCTGGGAAGTGGATCCATCTCTGTGGTGCCTGGAGCTCAGAAAATGGATCCGCATCTCTGTGGGTGAAGGGAGAGCTTGCAGCCACGGCCTCAGACATTGCTGACGCTCATACCATTCCAGATGGAGGGATTTTGCAGATTGGTCAAGAAAAGAATGGCTGCTGTATTGGAGGTGGATTTGATGAATCTTTAGCCTTCTCTGGAAAATTAACTGGCTTTAACATGTGGGACAGAGTGCTCAGTGCCAAAGAGATTGCAGCACAGACTGGAGAAGATGCATGCAGCATCAGGGGCAACATCATCGGGTGGGGAGTCACAGAAGTTTTGCCATATGGAGGAGCCCAGTATGTTTCTTAAATTCTGGCCAGGCAGTTTCTGAAGCAGAGAACGTATTTCATGAAAAGCTGAACACCAATACGTACAAGTAAACAGAGCCGTAGGAGCCCGTGTCTCTTCAATTCCCAAGAAAGATTAGCATTGCAAGTTTACAAAAGGAGGTACTGTGGAGACGGGATTTGATCTCTGCCTGCTGTTTTGGCAAAACACTGAAAAGCAACACATCAAGGCACGACACTGAAAAAGCTGTTCCTGAGGTCAGGCGACTGCTGTCTCTCTAGCGTAGTGGGTTTTGATGTATGAGAGCCACTGTGGACATTTTTGAACTGAGTGGTGCTCCTGGCACCCCTGCTGAAACAAACACATTGGGTACCCAGCTGACCAGTCTCTGCAGAACACACATCAGGCTGCACATGTTCCCGGCTCCTCCAGTCATTGGTTTTTATAGCGCTGATGTGAATTTTACAGAGGAACCACATAAGCCAAGAAATGTGTTGTTTATTAATCATTGTTAGTAAATTGTAGACTATAACAAAACTAGCTCCTTTTTAAAACATTATTTATGCCACAAGTTGACCTAACATATAAAAGTAATATTCCCCATCATAATCTGATGTTACATTTGGAGAAAATGCAGCTGTATTATATTGTAAATTGACTTTGTATTAATTTTATTGAAACTATTTTTGTAAATTTGTTCTGTAAATAAAGATACTTTACTAAACTAAAACTTTCCACGCTTCTTATGGACTGAAACTCTGAAAAGTAAGTACCAAGTGGGAATTTTTCCATGTTTTGAACCACATAATTTTAGCTGCTAATAGGAAAAGAACATAAATATCAATACCTCATACAGAGGACAAAATCCAAGCATTAACCAGAAATGGCTTTAAAGGCCCATCATGATAGCAATCCCACTTGTGAACGCTGCTATGTGCGAGGATCTGCTTCTGTAGGAGTTTTCCCACATGAACGTGGTGGATTGTACACAAGAGGCGCTTTGACATGCTGACACACACGCAGTGACCCAAGGTTGTGCTAGCACAGCACTCAGAGGCTGAAGGAAGGATTCGTTTTGAGATATACTCAAACACCAGTCAGTACCCTGTGACATAACGTTGGCCATCCAAGAAGGACATACTCAGTTTTAAGATACATTTAGATATCCAAAGTAACCAAGTTGTTTGATGCTAACAGGAGGTTTGTACAAGGCAGAACTGATGGCAGTGGCTTTCTTCTCTCACATTCGCAAGCTTACCCAATATCCAAAAAAACATAGGGCTGGATAGACTGCATAAGAAGCAGATGCAGAGAGCCAAGAAGCTGGGGGTGATTTGCGTGAGCAGAAGTAGACAATGATGAATGGTTATTCTCTGGGTATGTAGCCATTTATGACAAGAACGATTATTCACTACCTGTTGAAGCCTCTGGACAAGTTATCATGGAGAATGTCTTTATTCAAAGCAATTCTTATTTCCACTGGAAGCAGCCCACCCTTCTACTCTATTCACATGTTTCTTTTTCTCATTCTCTACAGATGTCCTAAGACGGCACTCCGAAATGTTTCTTGACATGTTGCCGCTATGCTTATTTCTGAATACGATGCAGCTACCAGATCCCTCTTTCCACGGTACAAAAGTAGTAAGAAAAAAATATGACAAGGTAATTTCCACTTTACTGTGCCATTCAAGGGGGTTGTGCTTCATACCTGAAGTTATATGATCTGCTCCAAAGTCTGGCCAACACTGTTCATTTAAGGTAAAAATAACTGCTCCAATTCCTGGAATTTCTCCTATTACCTTGCAATAAAAATGTGTCTAAATTATAAATGCTTACTACTAAGTATGACAAAAGTTCCTTACTGAATAATAGGTGCAAATAATCTTAACTACAAAACAATGAAAATTACTTCTGTTTATCTACTGACAGCCAGGAAATAGACCTTCAGAGTTAAGAAAAACACTTGAGGTCCCAACATTGTGGAAGGGCAAAACCACTCTCAAATCCTCTTTCCATACAGTGCTCTCCATTAAACAAAACCAAATGTTCATAAAACACAGCAGAAAAAGAAAAATCCTCAAAAAGATTACCGCAAGTCCTTTCTGGCTGCTTTTCTTACTGTACCTCATACCTGAAATGCTTTGTCTTGGAAGTAGCCTTTTCCTATCTCTATTCTGGTTTGGCAGATGACCAGACGCAAAGCCAGTCCTTTCATTCTCACTGACTCAGCTGGAAAACTGTCCTCTTTCCAATTGCTTTGCTCTTCCTTTATCACCTCTGTGGACAAGAAAAGCTCTCCCACAGTCTAGTACCCTCCTGCCCAGCATCACAAGTCACCTCCATCAGCACACTTCTCTTTTCCCTTCCTAGTTTAACTATATTTTTCTTCGTTGACAGCTACTTCGCCTGTTTGGAAAACTCCACACCAAGTAAATAGTATTTGGGGGGAGTTTAGGCTCCAAATGTGGAAAAGCCACTGTGACCCTGCTCTTGCACTGCAAATGTAGAAATGAAGGAGCAAGCGCAAGACATGCACACCTGGAGTAAGTTGCCAAGCTCAGTTCTGCCCTCTAACAAGCAAGATCCATCTCTGGAAGGTGGAGCAGCTGTGGGACTCTCAGGTGATGGCAACGACTGCGGGGTAGTTTTGCTACTGTCCCCTGGAAACAGGAATAAATCTGTCTGATCCCTTACGCTGATGGAAGGTGTCAGCGCAGGGTCTGTCAGCACCACAAACGTACAGATATTTGCATGTTTAGAAGCTGAGTTCATACTAACTAGGACAGAGTAGTTAAACACTCTTTCTAAAGAGCTCTTTTTTAGCTAATAAGATAAGAAACTGCTTATGCAGCCAAACAGTTGCCCCAAGTAATCAAAAAATTCAGTTAGCTCTCAAACACTGGCAGGCAACGGGCCAAAGCCTACTATCAGTCTCAGTGGTGCCATGAGGCTGAGCCCTGTGTCTGTGCAGCACCAGAACAAGGCCTTTTGTCTCCCTACTGCTTTGTAAATCCATCCTTAGCACCTTATCCTCCTGCTTCCCTTCTCCCTTCAGCAAACACTCAGTCTCTAAGTGCGGTTCTTAGCCTGATGCAAACCAACTTTTCATGCCTGAAATACAAATTATGTACATAGCAATTAAGCCACTATGCTAAACAAAGCACCTTGCCTATTCAGAGTGCCCTCTTCCAGTCTGGAATTTCCAAACCTGATGTCCACAGCAACATCTGCTGGTAGAATAACATAACTACACAAAAAAGAGCAGGAACAGTCACGACGAAACCTTCAAGTGTGGGTGTTAACCACTTTTCCTAACCCTATGACTATACCAAAAAAACTGTTTTCCTTTATTTCTTTCTGTTAATAGCACTGTATTACAAGTGGTAACGAACAATGTTAACTCATAAATACTAATGTCACAAGTCTTAAAAGAATTATCCATGGGGCTTTGTAAGTTGTTAGCAATATTCTGTTCTTGAAGTCTACTCAATTAGTATTATCACACAGCTCAAATATTTATCACACATTTGTCCTTAAACAAAGAAGATAGAAATATGCAAACCCTTACCATAATGTCTTAACATCAAAATTACTTTCTAAGCTTAGCCAATTCCTCTCTCTAAAAATAACTACACTCCATTTATATTTTTTAATAAATACAGAATGCACACATATATTTTGTGGGCTTAACATTTTCATAACAACATTCTTGGAATAATTATACAGCCATCACTACTTATTGTTATTATCCATACTTGAAAAAAACCCAAAAAACCTCCCAAAAACCCAAAACAAAACAAAAAAACCAAAAAGCACCAGTGGTTTTACTACTGCAGAAGCACTGTATTGCAACAAATACTGTGAACTTTACTACTTCAGCTAAATTAGACTTACTTTTGTAGAGGTATGAATAATTTTGGCTTTTTAAACCACAAAAGCAAAACATATAGAGTTTAGCAATGACATTCTATGTAAAGTTAATAATATAGGCAAAATTACAGAACCACTACAAAGCTTTTATATCTTACATCTGGCTATTTTGCCACAGAATGGGATTAATTTCATCCCCATTTGTATCTTGGAGTATTGCCAATGACATTAATAGAAAGGATAAGAGCCAAGTAACTAGTGTCTCATATCATGGCTTATAATTTGAAGTCCATTAGTACAGTATACAAACATGTTCAGATGTATTTCCTGCCCTACGGGTCATCCAATCTATAATGAAATTTCCATAGTCAACAACATTCAGAAAATTCACATAATCTTGAAAGGTCTTCCTTGATATAGTTTGTTATTAGATTGCATCGAACATGTTTTATCACATTTATAGATACATCCATATGTATGCTTTATACTTACGGGCCTCATGCAGATTTTTACATCTAATGTATTTGTATATATGGCTAATACAGCCTAACTAATGTAACGGTGGACATTTTGCAGGATTAAACCCAAAACTTCAGTGTGTTCATACCTTGAAGGACACTTTTGACAATGACGTCTGTGTGATCAGCCAGCAGATCCGCTTTAGCGATTGCAGCCAAGGATAGATAATTTGACATATTTCTGCACAGTTCCTTGTTGCCCCTCTGAAGAAATCTCACCGCCACTGGAACAGCTAAAGCCATTACTGGAGGTTGGTTGTAATTCTGTAAACACATGAAAAAACACTGAAAAATAAGCAGCTGAAAAAAATGATTAAAATAAAGTCTCATGCTGATCAGAGCGGACAAACAAAAATCAAAACAACTGGGGAAAAAAGCAAAACACATCAAGAAAGGTTATGTTTTGGTAACACCACTGAAGGCAGATTTCAAAGAAAGAGTGAGTAAAAATTTAAAAGTACTCAACAAGGAGATGCTAATAACACACCTTTTTTTGACTTCTACAAGAGGAGAAATCATGATATTAAGCACACTAGTTAAACGTTAATTGCTGCTGTTAACGTTTCTAACAAGGCATCTTGCATTTGATGCTCTCAGAGAATACAGCAGAAGATATATCTGTCATCCACACAGAGTAGGTAATTTTCATCCTGAAGCATAGGAAACACCTCAGAGCAGTCATTCATGCTGTTGGCTGGTGAATATTGCTCCCTGCACGTTGCTGCCTCTCAATCCTGCATCCCAGCAACCTGCCCCCCTCTGATGTCCAGCCCCAAGCAGGGCAGCCCAATGTGCAGGCACAGAGTCAAGGCTCAGGGAAGCTTAATTTCAAGCACAGGTAAACCTTCCCCAGCACAAGTCACAGCTTCCCTCATCTACACCGAAGCGTGTTTTGTTCTGTCTTTGCGCTGGCAGAGACCATGTGAAGAAAGGACTACTCTATTCACACGGCAGGATCTCATGCTAAGCCACTTGGACTAAGTCAAAGGCAAATTGGTCAAATGAGGAAAAGAGTATGCACGAGTACTGGGACACTTGCTCACAGGATAATAGCTTCAGTATTAATCATCAATTTTTCTCTAATAATAATTTAGATTTCCTTTCTTTATGTCCCTGCCTATGGCAGGGGGGCTGGACCAGATGACCTTTAAAGGTCCATTCCAACCCAAATTGTTCTATGATTCTTAAACTTCAGTCAATTTCTCTGAACATCAGGATCAACTGAAATTTTTCAAGACAGCGAACTTCTGTGCTCAAAATGTCACTAAGAGTCAGTGATCTTGGGGGTATCTGAACATACAGTTAAGTTTTGACATTAAGGTCAGAAAAGGTTCTCTGCAATTATTTGTGTATGTGAAATTGTGTGGACAGACTATACACATATAACGCTCGATAAGTTCCCATATGTAACTGCCCTTGAAACATGTAGGATATGTTTATGCATAACTGAAGACCTACATTCTTCCTGGAACCTCCTTAATCAGTGCTTTTCTCTCATCTTCACTCAGTTTTGAATATCTCTTTGAAACTGGAGTACATCACTGTTTTTGAAAATAATCTTGCAATATGATTATATTTAATTAGCATCTGAAATCACAGGCAACCACTGGAACCCAGATGTTTTGGAAAGCAAAAAAACAGTGAAAAAAAAAGAAAAGCAGACCAGACTTAACACATGCTTATTCTGGAGCAGCACTGAAAAAATAAATTTAGACCTGAAATCTGTTGTTCCACATACCCTACTAGGTTGCCTCCTAGGATAGCTCTGCTCCTATCAGGAGTAACTACCTTTGCCATTGGCCTCATGGAGAGCAGAACTGGCCCTAGTTATGGCTGCATTGTGCTATTCAACCAGTGCACAAGAGCTAAGTTTAACCATCTATGAGGATTTTTCCTTGTAACAGAGACCTGCCAAGCAGTGTAGTGCTGCAGCCACTCCAGAACAGTGCCTTTCTGCCAGCCCCCAAGGAAGAATGGGCTGCAGCAACTCCTAAGTGCCAAGATGGCTCATCATAGCCACTGCCATATGTCCAACACCCACGTCTTTAATGTGAAAAGCCCTTAAAATGAGCAGAGCTTTATGCACCAGCATGTTTAAATCATCATAATGCCTCATTATATTTGGCTGAGAGCTGAGAGGCACTACTGAGTAGGAGCCAAATTCTGCCTCCAAGTTATACTCTGGGACTCCACATAGAAAGAACGGGAAGATAAGGTTTGACCCTCTGACTGTGCTTTAAAAGATCTAAGAAAATTCCAAAGAACAACTTTTTTTTTTTCCTACAATAAAGATAAAATACTTAGTTAAGAAAAGGTTTGAATTCAGATGGAAGAAGAAAGGTTTCATTTGTTCCATTACAAATATCAGGGCATGAATGCACGCTTATGAAAACTTGAAGGTGACAATGAGAAACAGATTTCAATTATATGATATAGTGATGTTTGCAAACCTAGGGGACCTCCCTGCTGCTAGTATCAACAGAAACATGCTGTGAGATTCAACCCAGCTGTCAGATATTCATTACTACTTCAACTATCCCTCACGTATTGTATAAAAACCCATTTTATGCCCTCTTTTTTATATAAAAAGGAACTTGTTGATCATAGTGCTGTTTCAGGGGGTAGTGAATGTATTTTCATAACTTTCTCATTTCATTCCAATGAACTACTTTCTTGAAGTAGTCTGCAACACAGTGCAATCCCTAAAACATTTGGATGAGCTAGCTTGATTTAGGCACACAGTTGCCAACAGCATGAACTGAAAGCTTCAACAAGCCATTGCATTCTTTAGAAATGATGTTTCATGAGAACACTGAAGTACCACAAAGATAAAATATGATTTTACAGTGTACAATCTCTTGCCTGGAAAGTTTAATCTGTGCTCCTATCGGTATCCAAATCCGGTTACTATGTCACCTCCAGGGACAAAAGACAGAAGAGGATGTTAGGCAACAGCTTCAGGAACACGTTGCCTGTCACAAGGTGTGGTGCCTGCCAAAGCCTGTCGTTCACAGAGACAGGCAGATGGGACACAAACCCTGGATACACCACTGACCTTCATTGGACACTTTGCTGTGCCCTGCACTGGATCACAGTGCAGGAATGCCAGCACAGTGCAGAAGCTGTCTTCCAAAGCCTCATCCACAGTCTTGACAAAATGTCTGGCTACAATAAACCTCTATGCTTCCCAAACCAAAATCAACAAGGACCTGGGCTTCAGAATAGGAGGTTTTTCCCTTTCTTTAACATTTTGCTATAACATACGTTTTTAGTGCATCTTCAGAGTGACGGACCAGGGGTAAACACAGAACTAACCGTTGTGAAGTAAAATTTTGTTGATGCAAGTCAATGAAAGTCAGCATTGAAGTTTTGGGTTTGTTTGGTTGGGTTTTTTTAACTTCTTTGTTTCTTTTGGACTTTAAACACTTTCAGCCAAGCTAGATGAGGAATGTCAACAACCCTATGGAACAACATATTCTACACAGGGCTAAGCAGTACCTTTTACAGAATAGAGATGTACTTGTGCCATCATCACTTGAATTTTTATAATGAAAGAACAACAAAAACCAAACCCACATCTGATTTAAGAGGCAGAGGCAAAGAAAGTAACTATGAAGCAGCAGACACACTGCAAACATCACCCCAGAGCTGTGTGTCTAGAGAGGCATTTCATAGCAACTGTTTCTCCGTCTGACACAGAGCTGGTCCCCATGAATTGTACCCACAGATGAAACTCTGGAAAAAAACTTGATTTCTGCTTCCAGTGAGACACCTGTGCACACAGATTTCTCTGTGGTTCTCTCCAGTGTATTATACTCCTTTCCCAACAAGGAATGATATTGCCTGTAGTCCTGGCTAAAAAAAAGCCAAACTCACTCAAACCCACAAATGAATGAACAAAAAAAAAAAACCAAACCAAAACACCAAAACCCCAAACTCACCCTGATTTAATAGCAGATTCCCCCTGTAAATGGCTTTTCACCCTCAGCTTACTTTCTTAGAAAGCCTTGGAATAGCCCATTCCTATCCCCAAAAGGCTGCTATGTACTAAAATATTGTCTATCTAATCCTGCATTCATGGGGAGCAATAGTTCATAGATTACTATGTTTAAATAGAACCCAATTTCAGCTGTTCTTCTGATAAATGTTTCTGGCAAATACCTTTTTGGTCTTCTTGTTGCTGCCTCCAACATTTAGTAAAATATTCTAAGAAATTATTCCGACAAAAATTTCCAATTAAGATATTATTACTCCTGGCCAGAGCAGAACTTCTTTCTAGTCCTTTATTTAGAGTAGTAGCTGTCAGGTTCTCTCAAGTCAATTTCCTGTGTTGTGTCCGAATTCAGCCTTTACCATCAAAATGTTGAGGGAGATCCTCCTTACTGACTGACAGCATATCCAATGACCTACATTTCATGTCATTAAAACTTCTTTGGCATTTTTCTGCCTTCCAGAAAAAGTCAAAAGAATAACCTCCTCCCTCATATTAAGTGCTTTCAAATGAATCTTTCTGTAAACACAGAAAATTATAGTCCTATGTCTCCCCCTTTAATACTTACATAAAATGCAAGTACTTAGAGTTAATGGAGAATTAATGAAATCTGGCACTAAACAGTCAAGACACTTCTAAAGACAAGGAAAGCTGCCAAAACTTTTGATTCACTGCAATGGATGCCATATAAGTGTAATAATATATGCTAATATTTGCGGTCATATTCTTGTTTTTAAACAAATGCAACCACTCCAACACACCCTCAGAAAACATAACATACAACTGCATTTTAAAAGATAAAAACAAATAGCCAATGAATGTTACACTCCCTTGCTTTCAGTTGAGTCTTACCTGCAAGATACAGCTCATGATGTCGGATGCAATTTTTGCATGTGGTGTGTCCTCATCTTTTCCTGAGGGTTTCAGGTTGTGCTCTAGACACGACTCCCAGAGAGCCACGAGGGCTTTCCCATGCTTCTCTATGGACGCTGTCTCCCTGATGGCAGTGGTGATGCGAGTGATGCAGATTTCCACCACAGCCTGGTCATTGTCATTGGTTTGGTAGTCCTGGTTCAAACAAAGACATTTGCCAATGAATGTCCATCCGTTTCAAGGACCCCACAAAATTAGCCTGAAGACATGAAGCTTTTGTAACTGTCCAGTGTCCATTTTCTCATTTCAACCTTTGCAATTAACATTTAGTGTGATTAAACACAGAAGTTAGTCATCCCATACACAATTCACGGGTTTAGGTCTTAATTCTCATTATTGTAAAGGTACAGATTATGTTATCAAATGATTTTCAGTAGTCTGTCTTGAACCATGGCCTTCTTGACAAGGGATTGCAGCCACACACCTTAGAACCACTCACACAGGCCTCTTCTCCCATAACCATCCTAAAAATGAAACTGGAATTGTTATACCCACAACATATATAGATCCAGATGCAGGAGCCAAATATCGCACGTCACGTCCAGTCCCTGGTGTAAATATAGTTAGTTTCAATTAGTATCAATGTAACATGAATAAAAGTTAATTAAATAGGCTTTATCACAAAATCCTGTAATCCCCCGTAATCACAGACACAGATGCCATGTGGATATGAAACAGCAGCATTTTGCCACAACTTAAAAGACCCAGAATACACAACCACTGTCCATTGGTCTAACCTATGCTATTCCATCCTAAAAATTAAGAAAGATAAAACACAGGCTGCAGTATTAGTCAAAAGTCATTGCTTTTGCTGGATAAAGCACAGTCATTTTTAAAGGGCTGGAGCCAAGTTCAGTACTAACTGGCAGAAGTGCAGCTCTAGGGTCAGATCTGGGGGCTCTGCGCTGCAGTGCGGTAAGATGCTGGGTCAGTCTCAAAGCAGTTCTCTGCCTTTATTCACAACTAGCCCTCTACAAGCTTTGATTGGTGCAACAGAAAAGTCCATGCATTTATTAAGAAAAGAAAACACACTTTTTCTTTTGTATAAGATCACCTATTGATAAAGAGGTGAACTAGTTAACAGCCACTGGCTGGGACAGCACTAGAACAAAGCCCTGGTGAGCATCACGATTGCTGGCTGTGTGTGGACACAGAGGGCAGAGCTGTCCGCGCTGCTGTGAAACTCCTCACATTTAGGGGAAAAAACACATCTGCACCTCTGTCAATCCAGACTGCTCAGGAAGCGCTGGAGCAGCTCCCCGATCTCCGGAGCCCTCTGGTGGGAATCACTGCTCAGCAGCTGGCAGGAAGGGGATGATGAAGCTCTGCAGATGCTTCAGCTGCTTAATGCAGACTGGTGTGTTTGTAAAATCATTTTGTAGCAAATTCGGGCATGTTCTTACACAAATTAGAGGGAATTTGTCTAAAATTCCTGATAATCTGCAGTTAGAGACTGCACAAACAGCAGAGGCAATGGCCAAAATAACTTGATTAACATTCTGAAAGACAGTGCAGATGTAATTGCTGTCAAAGAAACAACCAGAGAAGAGCCAGTGCACAGTGGCTGTCCTGATGGACAAGTCAGTTCTTGTTACAACCAGCAATGCTGTGATCAATGTTCTGAGAGTCAGAGGCCTGCACACTGCCAAAACTGATTTCTAAAATCACATGCTATATAAAGGGCCAGAAAAGTGCAGTTATGAGAACACGTATATGTTGCTAATTGAATATCCTAAGGTTCAAAAAAGATTTTCCCTTCCTTTCAGCAGACTGGAAGCAGGAAGAATAAAAGAGCTTTTTTGGATTTTTTTGGACAGCACTTTTAAAGGGTTTACCAAAATCCATGAGCCTGCCATCATTCGGAACACTTTCTGCTGCAAACAGAATATACACTGTATGTATAGTGTATCTGTAACCTCCTATTAATCTTGAATATACCTTAAATAACTATTTAATAAGAATTCTGATAAAGATGAACTTAAAATATCTTTAAAAGAAATCCAGCTAGTGGGAACTGGATTTGGTTACCACATTTTTAAATCTTACACTTGGCTCAGCAGTCTTAAGTTTTTTAGAAACTTAAATTTTGTATGTCCCTGTCTTTAGTTTTTTATTTATACAATATATTTGATCTCATGAAAAATTAATTGAGGACAGTGTTTCACTTACCGCAGATGAACTAATTATTCTTATTTGTTCAAGAGCTTCTGAGAGGCTTCCTTCAATTTCAGCATCCTCTAAGGAGAAGAGATCACCTGCACGTGAAAGGTCCTTTTGTGCCAAAACCAGCCCAAACAGATGATGCATAGCTGCATTCGTTGCCGCTCAGCCAGACCTCCACGTGCACCATGGGCATGAACAACTCAGATGAGGACAGAATGGAAACAATCCTGAGGAACAGCGATCAATTCAATGTGAAGAATAAATCTGGGGCACATTTCAAAACTTGCTTGGCTCCAGTCTAAAGGAAAAAAGAAAAGGGGGAAAAAAATTAGCAAACATATTGACTATCACCTTCCAGTTTAGCAAAGATTTTTAAGCAGTGTAGGCAAGCAGCATACAGAATGCCCTGATCCAGGGATGTCCTTAAGCACATACCACAAACTGCATGTTTTGTCCTCAAACACTGCGTAGCTGAAAATTAGCTAATCAATACACAACTTTTAATAAATAAAACCAGGGTGGTTTTTTTTTTTTTTTTCATTTCATTTCATATCACCTGAGAAGAATGGCGACCGGACTAACTGATAAGGATTACAAACTGCCTTTCTGTGGTCAGTAGCAGAGCAGAGCTAAAGGAGGCGGGTAAAGCCACTTCATTTGTTTTCTGGGTTGTTGTGTCTTGACTCTAGAGATACACTATTAGCAAGATTGAGAAGATAATGATTTTTGTTTAGAAAAACAGTCAGTTTTGTTGCCAAAATGATCCCTGTAGTCTTTTCAACTCATGTAAAACAAACACTTGGCTGAGCTGAAACTATGCACTTCTCCTTGACTGGGGAATTTAACAGAAACTGAGCCAAGTGGGGCCGGGCTCGGAACCTCGTGCTCCTGAAAGGCAACAGTCCTGTACTCGTGCCCCAAAACTCTTGCCTTTCAAACATCTGCAGAGGAGACGTTTACCTTAATTATACAAGAAGTTTGGTTTTTTCCACATTTCAAAGGTGCTATTTGTTATTCCAAGATGCCAGGACTTGCCTTGTGCTGATGAATACCCTCTGCTCATACACTTTGGAAGCACATGTCTCCACAGCCAACCTCAGTGCATTTGACAAAGGGATCAACAGCACAGGGTCCTTCAAGCCCAGAACATCCCACAGGGCTTGGACATACTCCTTGGACTTCACCAAGGCAGGTACAAGTCCATGCAGGCAGAAAATGTCTGTCCTTGAGTCTTCCAAGGGTTTCCATGATGGCCTTACTAGTAAGAACAGGACAAAAACAATGCCTCTTCCCTCAGCTCCTGATTGTACTGCACTTCTATTCATCATTTTCCCCCAGCACTATTCATGATGACAAAGGAACCCAGCAAGATGCATTTTCTCAGCCCCAAAGACCACGTGTAAGTGTAGGGCTCTCCATGGGCTGCCGGCACTTCAGGCAGAACTACGAGGGAAGCGTGGTGGTGGAAGAGCCTGCTGTTCAAGACCCTACTGAGAAAGGGGTGAACCAAGGAGAGAACATTCACCAGCACTCACAGCAGCCATGCTGGCCAGAATCACCCTAAGCTTCCTGAGCTTCTGCCAGCCAAAGGGGACAGAAAGAGATGTAGCGTCATGGTCCTGCATAAGCTCAGATACACATGAAAGGAGAAGTTACATGTGGGAATGAATGCTTCTGTGCCCAGGAGAAGCTGCTGCACAGTTCAACAATCTCAGTCCAAACAAGCTCTGCTCAATGGTCACTTGAAGCTCCCTTTAGCTTTAGCTACATCTGTATTGGCCATCTTCTAGTACGCAAGTGATGAATGATCACTCTTTCAACACCAACATCTTCCACATCATCAGTATTTTCTCCATAATGAAGCATATGGAGAGAAACACAGCATCATTCAGAGAAATTGTTAAGTAATCAGTTGTTAATTGCTGTTTTGTGAATAAAAATATCTTTCTGAATTGAAGTAAACATACCTTAATGTAAGGGATATACATATAACATATCTGTATATATGCAAGTCCTTTACATTTAGGTATGCAGCAACCTAAACAAATCGTCTTGGCCACTAGTAGCTGTCTGTGCAGGAATACAACGGCTATTAGCTGACAGAATTATGGCATTAAGGTAGGCATACACTAAATATCGTACTCATTAATTCAAGAGTTTGAGTTGGCTTCAAATGTTGCACACTGGAAAAGCAGTTGCTAGAATTGGATCAGTCTGCCTTTGTGCAAATCGCTTAAATGACCTTGTCTGTTTCCAATGAGTAAAATTTCCCTGTAGCTTTATATAGAGGAAAGAGAAATGTCTGAGGTTTTATATCTATTAGTTGAAGTAAAATACAGGAGAAAAGGGAATCTTAGGAAAAAATAGGCTATTCATAATCTAGACAGAGTAATGAAGAGGCTGGGTAAGTGTGACAAATTAAGGACTGAAACATCACTACATTTTCCATAGAGGCTTGCGTAAGATGAACCTGGTATAGCAGTGTATGACCATCCTTACCCCGACGGACCGTGCCAAGCAGGGCAGTCAGAGGTCCTGCCCACTGGAGCACGTGGTGGCCTGCAGAAAGCTCTGTGCAGATCTGTATCTAACCCAGCTGTTGCTTAACATGAGAACATATATTAAAATACAAACATTATGTCACAAAGGAAAAACTTGCCTTCTGTCTTCGCTTATTCATCTAATTCTGAATATTTACTGATTTTGAGGCTAGGAAGTGATCTAACAAGCACAGATTCCAGATGGCCCACATGGATTCACAGTCAACTCCTCCAGGTTCTTCTCTTGCGTTGATGAACGAAGCACTACATTGTCACAAACTAGATAACTTATAATTATTATTTGACATCAGAGTATCCTTTATCCCTGTTACTCTATTGCATGCTATTTTTCAGAAAAAAAAGGGCAAAATGCCAAATAAAGGGCAAAACCAATGCAAACACTGAGAAACTTCTGGAAATAACTCAATAAAACAACCTCTATTTTAACAGTATGGATAGCATCTTGCATTTGATCTGCCATAAGCCTGATTGTAAGGGTTTTTTTTCCATTTCCCCAAATCTAGCAATATCATTACACAAGACTTTTAGTTCCATTATTTGCAACAAGACAGAAGCAGAAAAGAGGTAGTAAGATTGCAAGCCCTGAAGCATAACAGGCTAGATCCTCCTGACAATTGCCATGGCATAAATCACCAGTCACCAAACTGAAGGGGATGGCGTAAGCACAGAGGAGACAGGGCCCATCGTACTCATGCTCTGCAACCCTCAAATTCTGAAAGTGCAAAACGCAACAGACACAAACTGTTTTTTGGGGTTTTTTTGTTGTTTTTTTTTTTTACCTGTTCACGATTCCACAACATCGTCTTCAATAGTTGCTACAGGTGCAAAGCTCCTGTTCTTGGAAACAAAGCGTGACCATTTGCTTTGCCCTCCTGCCACCCCAGGCAGCAGCCAAGGGCACAGCAAGTGGAAAGCCGGGGAAGCCGGTGGCAAGCAGTGAACCTGAAGCTGTTAATTGCAGTGCCAGGAGTAAGGCATCTCAGGAATGCAGACTAAAGCAGCCTAAAAGTTACCAATGGCTCCGTCAGGTGACTAAAGGAACCTAAAGGCAGAGAGGCCTTATCTCTGAATGAACTGCTCTGTTTCTAGGACAAAATACAAAGCCCGCTCCACTTGAGGGCAGTTGTTTTTAATAGAGAAAACAGAGCTCTCTGTGTTAGTGGAAAGCTATCCTTCCCTGGGAAGAAGGTAAAAAAAAAAAACCCTCAGTAAGCTCACAGTTTGAAAGAAAAAGAACAAGTGAACGAACTTGCTACAGAAGAGATCTTCTGTCCAAAGGAATGAATGCTATCGTTCTGTAACACTTTACATGAATACAAAAGAGAGTCTGAAGTTTACTTTGGCTTTTAACATTACTGTCATAAGTAGCACAACAAAATCTGCGCATGTAATTCAGAAAAATGCTCTAGGGAGACCCATTTGAACCCTCCCTTTGATCAGCTGCGCTGAAACACAGCAACCCCTTCTTGGCTTTTTGCAAACAATATTCTACTGGCTGTACTTCTGCAGAAGAGTTTCTCAGAGAGGCCCTGTTCTCTACCCAATGAACAGATGCTTTTGATGTAAGTTTTATAGACAACACTAAGGACAATACAGAAAAAGGTTTCCTTCCTATAAGCTCTTTGAAATGGAATTATAGCAAATCTTCTTAATACTCATGTAATAGTGCTGAAAATCCTTTTCTTGCATAGGTCTCAAAAGGAGAGAATTGTCTCTTAAGCACCTCCTTGCTCACTAGAAGATTGTACTGTTTCCTACTCACAGGTAGCTGGCATGGAGGAAAAGGAAAAACAGTATATTTGCCTTCTAAACATGTCATTTTTTTTAATTTTTTTTTTTTTTATAAAAAGTGTCAGGTTAGATGATAAAATTGCTTCAGAGTATGGTTCCCAAGATGTTTCATCATATCTCCTATCAGTACCTTCCGATTCAGACAGGACAGAGATTACTCTGTCAGATCAGACATATATTTGCCTGCCATGTACACAAGCAATGGGAAAGAGGCAAAAGCTCTTGCCAAAGTTTGTATGCGCTGCGTGGCTCCCCATCGGCACAGCATCCCTGGGGGTTTGCAGCAGGGATCCACACCTCCCTGTGGTACAAATAGGAAACAAAGCAGTGACTCCAGCTCTTGTAACAAACTTCAAGTCATCACTACACAGGCAAAAAAAGACAGCTTATAACACGGGCTGTTTCTGCTGGTTTGCAGAGTAGTCCCATATCTAATTCAAAGTTTTGATTCTGATATTCAAACACCCAGTTTCCCTTTTCATGACAAGCTGAAAGAGCCATACGTTCCCGGGACCTTGAAGCTGTTCCCCTCCAAGGTGAGTCTCTCAGCTTGCTGGAGGCACAGCATTCTTACCAAAGCTCCTTATCAGAAGCAATCAGAATAAAAGCTAGCCTGACAGGTTTCAGAGCTTGAAGCATTGAATTGGCCTGTTTGCAAAATAATTCCCCCAATAATAGAAGATTAACAATAAAAATTCCATGTAAAAGGGCAGTTGGACCTAAGGGCATCCAAAAGCCAATTGAACTTTGAGCTAAAAGACTGAGTCTTACAGTTTTATCAGGAACTCAGATTCTGCAGAATGACATTAGAAGGACACACACACACAAAATCTCTTAAATCAAAGAAGAAGGGGAAAGAATAATATTATTTTTTTTTAAAATTTACAGTTAGGGAAGTTTTACAAGAAATCAGAATAATTTCCTTAACTTTCAAAAGACTTGAAATATAAGTGTCTTGCTTGATTTTACCAGATGGTGCTATTCCACTGAAAGTGGAAGTGTAACCTTCAATGAACTGTGCAATAACATTGTTAATATAGTTCCATGTTAAGCAGCATAAATCAAGAAAACTCTCACTATATTTAAAGAATTTTAGGAAACGTAGGCCACCTAGAGTTCATGTGAAGTGAACCTCATAGTATTTTCTAGTTTGCTCACTGCAAAGCAAGAGGCAATTAAAACCTTACTGTACTGTTGAAACAGTCTTGCACATGAACTTATATGATACTGTGTTTCAGAAGAGGTTAAGCATCCTCAGTGCTAAATCCTGAGCTAACTCACCCCCCCAGCAAAGTCAATAACCCAGCCCCATTGGGGATAGTCCCTGCAGGCTCTCTAAGCCACTGGCCAGTGGCAGTTGAGTACATCAAGAGGTAACAAGCTGCGAGTACAAACCATCCCCTTGCTGGAGCCACACTGAGAACAGATAATACTCCAAACCCAGTGCACAGAATCCAAGATTCATTCAGCACTTCCCAGACCCCATTCTCCTCTTTAACAGTCAGTTTGCCACGAGCACCATGCACGATTCTCCTCAAACGCTGCAGCACAGCTCCCAACTGAAGCACTCCAGCCGATGTTTCTTGTTCTGTACTGAAGGAACAGACTACCCTGGGCGCCAAAGATCTTTGATAAACAAGAGGTAACGTTCATTTTCTGAAAGAAATCTAAAAGGTGAAAACTGAGCACCCAGTTCAAAAAAGTAACTTAGATTTAAGTGTCAGGTAAATTACACAGCAGAGGAAGGGGATCTGAGAATTCCCCTTAAACGGAGAGTCTTCTGTTAAAGGACTGGGAGGCCAGAGGTCTTGCTTTACCCTGGCAATCTTGGGAAAAATCACAGTCCAATGCTTTGACTACTCTATCTATAAAAAGGGAAAGAAAAAAAAATAAAAATCAATTTCCTTACCTCGCAGACATGTTGCCATACTTAATACACTGGATTGTATGAAGTGCTTTGGATGCCTTGGAAGAAAGACACTACAGGAAAGCAAAAGCAAAACAGTATTAGTAACTATTTGCCTTTTCAGCACTCTGTGCGCAGACTATAAAATACATGCTGCATGATACCACCAGGAATACAACTGTGTATTTCACCAAACAGGGTTTAATATTTAGGACACAGTCCCATAAAAAACAAACAGGACAGCAGCTCTAGTAAACCCTGTGTGAGTTTGTGATGTTATTCACACATGCATGGATCGAACAAAGTGAGGTTTAGATTTCCATTCTCTCTGGGGGTGGGGACAAATGTTTTCAACAACTGCATATTTAGTTTTATTTTACTTTTCCATGAATAGGAGGAAGATTAGAATTATCTTCAAAGCAAACTTTTATTTTGTGCATATGATAGGATTCAATTTTCTTGAAATCCTTCTCCCTCATCTCACAGGAAAAATCTGTTTTGTGGAATTAGAAAATGCATGTCTCAAAGAGTTACAGAAGTTTGTAATGTCTCCAAGACTGCTGGATACTTCCTTCCCACATGCATCCAGCCAGGAAACAAAGCAAGCATGGATACATTTCCTGGTTATTTTCAGCCTGAAAGTTTCCCAAGAATATCCACATATGCAATTTATGGACAGAATATTGGAAGATATTTCAAGTAACTTTTCCCCAATGTGTTATACTAATAATCTCGTTTATTTTTATGTTTGAAAAGCATTTACTCACTAAAATAGATCAGTCTTTCAAAACTTTTAAATAAAGTTCTCACATTTTTTCAGTGAAAGAAAAGGATTAAAGATTATATTGAAAGAGCATCATTTTCACACAGGGTGAATAGACTACAGCAGTTCCCATGGGACCAGCTGCATATATTTAAACTCTTCTCACAAGACAACCATTGTTTCCTACAAGCCTCTTTGTTTTTTTTCTGTCATGACAGGTTTCCACACTTCATGTCGTCTAGAAATCCCATAGATGCTGAGCTGGACCAGATGATGAAACAATAAATTATGAAGTATACTAATTAGGCTAGAGTTAAATTATTTTTTTTTCCACTAATGAAACACCTTGCTGCAGCCCTGGGAACTGTGAACTGACTTGCTCTCAACATCCATTTCTCATACACAAGGAAGCAGTATCCTTATTGGAGGCAAAATAATCAGAGGAATTATACAGCCTCTTTTAGATCCATCTCTTCCAGCAGAATTGCAGGGTTATACTACTTCCTCAGTTTAAAGTAAGTTCAGTGTTCTTCCTAGATGTGTCAACCAGCATGTAAATATTCTCCCAATGATAAACAGGCTTAATCAGTAGGTTTTTAATTTCATAGGTCAGATGCTGCTTCAAGTCAGCCAGATTTCACAGATCTCCAAGGCAATTTTGGCTGCAGAATCCATGCAGAACTCAGCTGATAGTGGAGTGGTAAGAATGTACTTACAAACTTGCTTAGTAATAATTTGCAAACAGTTTATAACTTGACCAAGTTTGTTTGGTTTTTTTGACATATATATGTACTTGATAACCTATGTGCTGTTGAGACAGTTTTCTACTATTTCCAGTATATAAGAGACCACAAAGGTTTATATTTGACTGCTGTTTCAGAACACACCAATGCTATATATAACAATTCATAAGACTTAGCATTTTTTAACATCAGTGAGACAGATTTGTAAGAATTCCATTTCTAAATAACTTCATGATATTAAAATATTATACTAAAATAAACAACACACTGCTCATATGGAATAAATTGCTTCATATAATGAATGCCAATATACTCATTGTCATGGTGATGCTGTCGAGAGCTGGTCATTTTCAAGTGTTGCTTAATGACCTTTCATATCTGTGACAAATTTTCAAGACAGTAATGGTGTTATGGAAGAAGAATTGTTATAAAGGTTTACAAAATGTATAAATACACATTTCTGTCTAAAGAGAGTGAAAGACTAAATGGGCAGAGCATGAGGGACTACAGGATAGAGTCTCTGAGAACGCCACTGTGGAAGTGAAAATTGGACTAGAGCAATAAATAAATTCAAAGTCATTGTCTCTCGAAGTTGCCTGAAGGAACAGTTCACAAAACAATCATTGAACACCCTAAGGTTCCTCCCAGGTACCTGGCAATCCACTCCAGTGTCTCTTTTGCACATTTTTTTAATAGGACCAACAGCTTCCTTAGCTCGCATTTTCAAAGTTCCCCTAACATAAAGAAATAAATTCTACAGCACAGGGAAGAAAGAGAAACACATTTGAGCCCCAGGATGAGCCAAGAGCACTGCAGGATTAATGCACATGCTGTCATACACCACAATACACAGGCATTGCTTTTTCTTTCTGTGTCACTTCAAGCTAACTTACAACATTTTTTGCAATCATTGCAATGCATTTATAGATATAATAGCCACAGTTCCTGCATTCACAGAAAAAACAGTAACAATCACACCATTAAAGACTACATTTCTTACACTCTCAAAAACCTCTTCCATTATTTAATATTTGGATCTGCTACTCAACTTCTTTCCATGCAGTAATTTATTCATTATTGAAAATGTTACATGAATGCATATTTAAGTTAGTTATTCATACCTCTCAGAAGAGAAACCTCTGAAAAACATTAATAATTGAAGGCAAATTGTCGCTCTTTAGAGAAATTCTGATAAAATCCATTACAGTTGTCAGTTCCCCTTCCATCCCCCTGTCTCTGGTATGCGCGGCTGCTGGCTCGGTGCACAGCCTTGTCAAACCAACCGTACAGTCTATTCAGTTACCCTGGAGTTGTCATGTGGAATCAAGCAAACAAATATCTTCTCTCCATTTTCCCCAACTCCAGCACTCAAAACCAGATCAGAACTAATTCTTCACAAAGCTTAACTTCAGCAGCAGCTTGAGTGAAAATGCTCCGAGCTTGATATGGAATTTGAATTAGTTAAAAGGATTTATCAACAGCCAGTGGTTACATTCAGTTAATTAATAACTTGCTTAAGAGTAACGAGGAAATTGCAGAAGTTAATATTACTTATGGGGCCTCTTCTCAGAAGCTGGTGAGAAGGCTGGACCCTTTCAGTGTGTTTGGAGGAACGTTAGCCAAAAGAAAAAAATCAGGGAAGAGTAGGACACTGGAGGAAACGCATCCTTTCAGTTGACACCCATTGTACCTCACCAAAGCATAGAACTTCAGCCAGACCTTTGAAAGCATAACTGACCAGGTGGAACCAGTGCCCAGGACCTACCTGAACACCTCCAAAGCTTGGCAGCCGTAGCAGAGAAATTATTTCTAAATAATTCTGGTGGCATTCCGCACGCAAGCTGAAAGTGCTTTCCTTCCACATTAGGAACGTCTGTATACTTCTCCCCTTAACTTTCCAGATTCCCAACAAATCAACCATAACTAATGCCTACCCTACACACAGACCAGAAGGATCTTGACAGAACTGATACTGGCCACATCCTCCTCTCCTGGGAGAGCATAGGAGCAAACTCAAACTGGGAGTGCCCTACCACTGCCATTTTTCTAATAATGGCCAAAGTAATATCAAATGAACCAACTCTCAGAACAGCAAAGTGTAAGGTCAAGCCCTCTTAACCAGCTGCTGGAAGAAAAGAAACTGTTTGCCTAAAGAAAATGAGGAGACATGTTTGTACCATTCTTGTTAGGGCTTTTGTCCTTTTACAATACAGAAAGGATTTATAAATTATACAGTTTAAAAAAATCTGCTCCACAGAATATGCATTGAGTCACACAAGTCCTCAATTTTGATGCCAAACGCCTCAAATAGCTTTTTTGCTCCTATTCATTCCACCACAGCCTCTGCAACCAAACACAAAATTAAGGGTGGTTGAACACCTGCTTTTAATGATGTTAAGAAAGTGGGTGTTGTTGTTTTTTAAATAAAACACAATTGTGTGTTCTGTACACTTTTTAATTTAGTATGTATATGAAAAGCACAGCTTGCTTTTCTCCTACCTCTATGAGACTGTAAAAAAACTTGTAAGCTGACAGCAGAACATAAATATGCACCTGATAACTACTAAAGTCATTGTACAGTCAGAATGAAGAGGTCGATTCCTTCGCTCACTGGCAGCCTACTTTTGACTTCTAATAGCAACCAACAGAACATTTGCCCCCGTGTCTGACAATCCTTCCATTTTTCATGTGGAAGGAAAATGAGAACCACAAGCTAGTTTGTACTTACTCACACACAACTACAGTTGTAGGTAATGACAGTCCTCAGAAGATTTACATGGAAAAGCTTTTCTGATAACTATGTTCAAAGGGTAAGACCAGTGTTGACTGTCTTCTCAGAGAACACATTCTCTTCATGTCATGAAGCAGACAGGAAAAAGGGGTTCCTCTTACTCTGAGACAAATGTGCTCTGCTCCCAGAACCATCTGTACGGTAAGAAAACTGAGACAGAGACCAAGCTGGGGAATATAAGGCAGCAAAGTGAGGATCAGTAAGAGAGACCCAAATAAGCTTTGAAAAGAAGACTGATGGCACTTCCATGCAGAAAGACAGTGACATGGCCCTTTCCAAGCTCAGCACTTCGATCCCTTCCAACTTGTAGATTGCCTGCAGAGGTTTGCCATGCTAGCATCACCCTTTACAACCCTGACAGATTCATACCTTAATTCTTCTGCTTCTTTATTGATGGGTTCATTGCTGTAAATTATTAATGTCATTAAGACAATGAAACCTTAGATAATTCAAGATGGCATGTGAAAGAATACAGCAGGAAGACTGACTCCAGACGCCCAGCGCAATTGTCTTAGAAGTTCTCTGGCTTTCCTCTTGATGTTTATAAAAATTGTAATCACCTACACAGAGAACCAAGAAGTTACCACTGAACCAGGATATGCTTGGAAAGACAAATGAAATCAGAGACAGCAAAGGGCACTTAAGCAACTCACAGCTCAAGCATATAATGCATTATTACAACATATTGTTTGCTATAGAAGGCAAAACAAAATATTGTGATAATAAGGAAAAAGATTTTCACATACATATCGCTATTGAAAAAGGAGAATTTACTTTATGAAAATAGTTTTTTCCATCCTAGAAAACAAATTGGTCTTAACTTTTATTATAATAGCTACAATGAATTTATGCCCTTTTTAAACAATGCCCTGAAAATATTTATTTTGTTAGACTTTTAAAAACAAACATCTTGTTAGGAAAGAGACATACTATTGTTCTGTCTCCAGCTAATTGGTGAAGAGAAACAGAATATTCCATATTCATTGCATTTAGCCTAAATGAGTCATGTTATCTTCTACCCAGACAAAGCATTTTAATTTTAATAATGACAATGCTGACAGCTACAATACTGTTCTTGCAGAAGTTTGCTTGTAAATAATTAACAATTGTTGTATAATGACAGTGGGTTTTTTGATAGCTCTATTAATTTCACAGTCAGGCTGGAGTCTCTTTAATTTAGGGTATTCATAAAAATCCAACTCCCTCCCAACCTACTAACATAAAAGGCTAATGGAGAAAACAGGTTTATGTCCCTGTAGTCTGTATTGATGCCAAAAATCTGTTGTACACCAAGAGTTAGCCATAGAATAGAGACTAGTATATGGAAATGAGAATAGTATAGAAATCACAGATCATACCTCCAACTGGTTTACGTTTGACTAATAATTATCTGATTCAGAAGTTAAAGACTGTGCTGTGATAAACAACAACTTCACATAGCAAAATTCTGTTCTGTGTTTTAGGACCTGGTGGTGGCATTGTCAGAGGACAGATTTAGCACAGGATAGGGCACCATCTATTACTGTCCTTTAAATATGGGTACATGCCTCTCAAAAATCTCACCAAGCAAGACACCAATGAGTGTTCCCCTAATCCACTCATACTTTTAAAACCTGGCAACATTCCTATTGTTCTGATGGAATCAACAAGGATACAATACCTTGAGGACCATGAAAATGTTTCCTGTGTAAGCAAGTTCTTTATCTGTCACACGCCATACAGTTCCCTAATTCACAACTACATCTTTTACATACACATTAGGAATTTTGTCCAAGAATTGTAGAACTATATGCAATGTTTCCTCTACTATAACAGGAGATATTCAATTTGATTTTGTTTTCCTTTCAGATAACACATCCTGGTGTTTCCATTCCTGTGACGATAAAATATTTCACTCCAGAAATAACAGGGACTCTCAAAAGCCCACTGAAGTTAATGGAAACACTGTTACTGTCATTACAAGGATATATAGACTTTTGTTCTCCCAGTAGGTATTTTCTGAAGTCACATTATGCCCGTTTTCTTTCCTAGACAAAGAAATGGATAATGACACAGACATTTATGAAGTAAATTTTGGTTTCTATACAGACCAGGTAACAAGAACCACCTATGGGCCAAGCATTTGACTGGCAGCAGCCCAATATTCAGTGTAATTGCATAGCTGAATGAATTATTCAGAATTGTAAACTGTCCTGCCAATTAAAAAATGTTAGATGTCAACCTAATATTTCTATCAAATTTCATATTAATTACTAAAGCTATTTTCTAACTATTCTAATTTTTTTTCCATATTAAGTATTGCTTATACTCCACTTCAACTACTGGCAAAGCCTAGCAATCTTGTTTGATGCTTTCAGAATAGCTGTTTATTTCTAAAGGCCAAACCCTGTGTACTAGACAAAGTCAAAGCTCGTGTTGAAATTAAAAGAGGTTTTCCCTGAATGAAGTCTAAAAACTATAGGATTTGACCCACTGTCTCAGAGGAGCTAGACCCTGCCGCAGCACTGTAGCTGTTCGTTAGTTAGGTTCGTAGGTGGTTATTGCCTGGCAGCCCTATCATGTAACAATACACAGAGCTCATTATCAGCTGCACTGCTCCAAAAGGCTCATCTGCATCACAAAAGACAACATCTGCTGTGCATCTAGGTGCCATCTCGTTGATAAAGTCTATCAGAAATAGAAAAAGTTTGCATACTCATTTCTTTTTAGGCACTGCTAGAGACAGTTCCAAAATACTCATAAGCAACAAAAAAATGTCACTGCAGGTCCATCTGACAGTACTTCAGATGCATTGCATCTTCCCTTGCTGTGATGGACTAACTGCAAACATCCAATCTCTTTTTTACATTTACATATACACACACACACACGCTCTCATATTCAGATCTTGCATATCAGATAACATTTTCGTTAACCACCTGCATCATTTTCCAATTGAACTGCATATTTTATTACTTAAGACATCTATTTCTATTCACTTTGTTTCCCATTTACAGGGCTTTCTTAATTGAGCTGCATAGTTTATGAACTGTGCTAATTGACTGCATAACTCCACTGCTGAGGTTTTATATACTGTACCAAGCAGCATATTGAGTGCTGGATTTGTGCCACTGTAGTTAGAAGCTCTGCAAGTTGAGGAGCACTTTAACAGTTCTGCTGTATTGTTCACTTCTTCAATTTCTGTTTTTCTTATTCTGTAATACCCAAATGGGTTGAAATCTGCATTTGGCTTAAGCAAAAGTTTTTTTAAGGATAGTCAGGACAAATGAATTAAACTGTTGACAACAGCCCAAGTAACCCTTGTATTCTGCCCCTGAGAGCGGAAGTCAAGAAAACTTACCCAAGGAGAGCAAAGGCAGCTACTCCCACGAAGAAGAAAAACTACCTGACCACAAGGGACTGTTCCAATAGGTGCTCATGCTCCCGGGTTCTGGTTAACAGCCAGAAGCCTTTAATAGGGTCCTAGAAGCAGGAAGGAAAAGCAATATTGATAAGTAACCATGAGGACATGCTGTTCTCAGCTGCCACGAGTTAAGAGCTCAGCAATCTGGGCATGTCAGCTGCAGAGAAACAGAGTGTCTGGAGCCAAGACTGGTTCTGCACAGCATCCAGCTGTTTCTAATCCTAATTAAGGCTATAGGCTAACAGTGATTATTAATATTAAACACCTATCCTCTGAAGCTACTAATGAAACCAGTTAATCTGTACCATAGAGCCACATTTAAAATTAATACAGGCATTTATGCTAACTCACAAGAAAGAAAAGCAGTACACATGATACAATGTGCTCACACACAGGTTCTCTTGGCTAGGGATAGATGCCACAGTAAGAGCCAGCATTTAAAAAACACTAAAACATCTGTTCAGGTGCTTAATAAGCTTACCATTGTTAACACTATACCTCACAGATGAGCACAATGCTTTGAAAGACAATCAAGAGGAATAGCACTTCCACCAGAAACTCTAATTTCAATAATGACATCAGAGCTAAGTAGTGGCAGTTATTTGGAGGCATAAGGAAACCAGTCAACAGGAAAAGAAAAAAAAAAGGGCACCTCATGGGACAAGTTACTTAAATTAATTAATACCAGCACTAATATGTAAATGTCTTTCCAGGACAAAGGTTTGTTTGCTAGATTTGTAGAAGAAAGCCTCTACATAAATAAGTGAGCATGAAACCATAAAAATGTAGGCTTGGAAAATCCTCAAGAGATTATATAACTTACCTCCTTACATTGAATCAAGAGCTGTCAGGTCCAGGCACACCTGATGTTTGTTTTGATCTTGCTTCCCTAAGCAAAGCTTTTCAACACTTCATAATTAGGAATTTACCCAGGAGCCAAAGACTTCTTCCTACTTGATTAGAAACAGAGGACAACAGATCACTGTTTTGCTACAGTATTTGACTCTATGATTCTTTGCTCTCTCAAATATCTCCTTGTGGAGCAAACATCTCTTAGAGCTTCTCGCTCCTCTCACATTTTCTTTTTTTCCACTCTTATTGAATGTCCCCTGGACTCTCTTTTCTGGAATTTCTCAGCCTATTTCATCAGGCACCTGTACCATCTGGGGCCGCAGGTAACTGCTGATGCCCGCAGGCCTAGATAGGGCACCAACAGGGTACCAGGATGTTCTAGTGATCTCTCTCTCCACCTGGGGAGGTAACACATAGTTGAAGCCTCCTCACCCCAGCTCCTAGCCACAAAATGAGCTTTGACTCTTGTGGTATGGTCAGAACACCCAGTTTGGTTTATTATCTTGTACCAGCTGCAGTGATCAAGCACTTTATCTACAGCACACTTTATCTACAGCACACTTTATCTACTCCCTGTCCCATTTCTTGGCCATCCTCTTCACATCCCTTCCTCTCCCTTGTTCATGCCTCTCCAAACACAAAACTAGTCCTCCCCCATGCTTGTAACTTCTGTTAGCTCTCACACCACTGCCTGTCACATCTGGCACTTTCACACGTTGTGCCCAGTGCTTTTCCACCTCCTGTTTGTTTGGCTTAAACCTCAGGCCTGAGCTTGAGCAAAATTTGCCTCCCAAAATTTTTATTACCTCAATTTCTTTGTGTGGTTTTCTTTTTCTTTTTTTTTTTCATCAGTTTGGGTTTGTTTGTGGGGTTGGGTTTTTTTGGGGTGGTACCACTGTACCTGTTGTCTTCTTCCTTAGGCATTTCCCCTGGTCTGACAACCTCCTGCTCCACAGATATGGCACACAGCCAAAGCAGGCCTCCAGCATGAAACCAACTCCCTGAACTTTCAAAACATATTGCAGAGAAGCCCTTTTTCTCTCATAAACTAAAAATTTAAACCAATAATCTTTGCAACATAAATCAACATTTGATTCTTTGTGTCCAAAATGGGGTTCTCAGTTTTTCCCCAGCAGGTCTGAATTTATCAAATAGTCACGTGTACACATTGTGTTAAAATCAATTAGTAGAAAGTTCAGTGTTCACCTTTCAAGTCCAACTCAGTACTAAACTGATTCGATTTTGCTGTCAATTACATTAAGGAGAAAAAGGAGAAAGTAGGAAAAAAATTAGATTAGCACATTCTGAGATAAATGGTATTTCAGATAAGTTTAAACTTAACTTTTGCAAGGTGCAAACTCATCACATACATCTACATGGAGAATTCTGCAGAACACCTGGAAGGCTCAACACCAAAACAGCTACTTCATTATCTAACTGCATTACAGTTTTCTTTTTTTTCTCCTCACCTCAACTCATGGGACAAGACAAGAATTTAGGCTGGGGCCTGAAATTCCCATATCCAGTCTAACTGACCTAAGCCACAAAGGTAATTTTCACCTAATCATCAAGTTAGATTGCCTCTTTAGTCTTCCTCATCAGACTGTAAATAGATGTTCCTCTCTCTTCTTGGAAGGCCAGGAATTAAAGAAAGAAAAAGATACGCAAAAAGATTGAAATCCATACTAACTAGAGTTAAATACCATGAATTTAAGAGATGTAATTAGGAGGTACTAGATTATAAGTCAACAGATTCTTGAACTTAACTTTAACCATATGAGTAACAGTCTCATTATTTTTAGTTATTCATTGCCCTGTTTCAGAGTCAAAGGATCACAGCATGGTTGAAGTTGGAAGGCACCTCCAGTGATCACCTAGTCCAAGCCCCTGCTCAAAGAGGAGTGAGCCAGAGCAGGTTGGTCAGAGCCACCTCCAGTGGGACTTTGAACATCTCCAAGGATGGAGAGTATACAATGCCTCTCACCAACCTGTTCTAGTGTTTGACCTGCCCCACAGTAAAAAAATTTTTCCTCGTATTTAACTGAATTTCCCTGTATTTGTACTTACGCCTACTGCCTTCTGTCTTGTCGCTGGATACTGCTGAGAGGAGTCTTGCTTCACTCCTCCCCATCAAATATTAATATACATTGATAAGATCTTCCTGAGTCATCTCTTCTCCAGGCTAAGCAGACTCAGCCCTCTCAGCCTCTCCCTCTATCTCAGATGTTCCCACCCCTATTCATCTTCATGGCTCTTTGATGGATTCACTTCAGTATGTTGCTGTCTTTCTTGTACTGAGGAGCCTAGCACTGGACCCACCACTCCAGACATGTCTCACCAGTGCTGAGCAGAGGGGAAGGATCACCTCCCTCCAGCCGATCCTCTGCCTAAGGCAGCCCACAGGCTTTAGAACAACATAAGGAAGCAGTACAGAGAAAAGTCATGGTTGTCACAACTGGACTCAAGCTCATTACAACAAGACAGGAGTGTGACACTGGTATTGTAATACACAGAGACTTACAAGAGAAAAAGGCTTGGTATTCTAGAGTTAAAACTGATCAAACAGAATGGTCAGACTTACCTAGAAGTTTTCTGATGCTTAAAAAAAATCTCCAATTCCATGTTCTCATTGATTCTTGCAAAGAAATTCTTTCCTACTGGTTACTGCAATAATATTCTGACTATAGAGAGTAAAAAAGAACAGCATTTTATTGTCTAAACAACATCCAACATCAATTCCATTTATCACATCTCACTAACAGAAGAAAACATGTAAAACCTTCCTGGATGTCTTTAAATCTCTCTGACGAATTTCATTCGCATTATTATTTCATCTTAAGAATTACAAAATCTACTTCAAATTTGCAGTCTAGTAGTACCTTCACTCCTCCTATGTTATGCTCCCAGAAAAGGGTTAATGTCATGCATATATACAGACCAAGGACTTTTTTTTTATTTTAATGGCAAGGCAACAAAGAAATTCACTTAATGACAAGTTCTTGGACTAATGTATTATTCATTTTGTTATGTGACAGAACAAAATTGTATCCATAAATATATAATGCTGTACACCACTTTTTAATGTAGTTTACATTTATGAAATAATTGGCTGTCTTTCACCACATTATCCTCTCTTTATTCACTTTTCTTCAAGCGGATGTCATAAAATACAGTTCATGACATAAAAAAATGCATTTATTCCAGGAACAGAGACAGCAACTGGCCTAGATAAACCTACAAATTTCAGCCTATGTTTCTGAAAACATTTTCTAGTCTCTGGAAGGATTTTGGAATTACCTTTACAGTTTTTTTCCTCAAATTGCTACTTTACTCTCTTTTTCTT
Source organism: Gallinago jamesoni (assembly GCA_025769975.1). Lineage (NCBI taxonomy): Eukaryota > Metazoa > Chordata > Aves > Charadriiformes > Scolopacidae > Gallinago > Gallinago jamesoni. The sequence goes on along the minus strand of JAOQGH010000051.1, from coordinate 8,701,600 downwards.
ACGATTAACATTATTAACTCATTTGAAGTAAACAAATTGTACCTAATAATCAGCGTACTTATATTCATGTATTTAATGATATGTGGGGTTTTGACTTAAATAATAAAAATACTCAAACTTCTTTACTCAATATCCTAAAGCAAAGCAAACCATGAGCAGAGAGACTTCTCAGCACAGGCAGTGTCCTCACCAGAGCTTGGTGCAGGCAACACTGGCCCACTATCAGTCCCAGGAGAGTCAAGTGGTCAGCTAAGTCCCAGATACACTTGGAGAGTCCAACCAGGAGCAAAAGGAGACAAGGCCAGAGACAGGACCGGTAACAAAGCTACAGCATGGGGCCAAAGTCCATCCTGGAAACAGGGCTGGATGCTTGCATGAAAGGCCCATCCCAGAGCCAAACTGGTAGCAGCACCAGTCTGATGTCTATCCAGGACTGAGGGACTCAGCCTCAGCTGAACTAGAGCTTCTGGGCAGGAGTGGGTGGATGTCCCAGGTGGGGCTGGTCAGGACCATCAAGGCCTAGCAGTACCCTCAGAGCACAAACACTTTCCAGGTTCCACTACTTTGCTTAAATTTTGTTATCCTTCATAAATTGTTAGGAGGAGCATTTGTGGATTGTTTTATCCTCTACAGTCACCTGCATGATCTCTCCAGTTGCTGCCCTTCACATCCAGTTCTGGGTTAGAAGGGGCCTTTAAGATTATTGACTCCAACCATCAATCTAACACTGACAAAAACATGACTAAACCATGTCCCTCAGCACCACATCTACCCATCTTTTAAATGCCTCCAGGGATGGTGACTCAACCACTTCCCTGGGCAGCCTGTTACAATGACTGACAACACTTTCTGTGAAGAAATTTTTCCAAATATCCAGTCTAAACCTCCCCTGGCACTACTTGAGGCCATTTCCTCTTGTCCTATCGCTTGTTACTTGGGAGAAGAGACTGACCCCCACCTCGCTACACTCTCCTTTCAGGTAGTTGTAAAGAGTGAGAAGGTCTCCCCTCAGCCTCCTTTTCTCCAGGTTTGACAACCCCAGCTCTCTCAGCTGCACCTCAGAAGACTTGTTCTCCAGACCCCTCACCAGCGTTATTGCCCCTCTCTGGACATGCTCCAGCCCCTCAATGTCTTTCTTGTAGTGAGGGGCCCAAAATCGAACACAGTACTCAAGGTGGGTCCTCACCAGTGCCGAGTACAGGGCACTGCCCCAGTCCTGCTGGCCACACTGTTCCTGATACAGGCCAGGATACTGTTGGCCTTCTTGGCCACCTGGGAACACTGCTGGCTCATGTTCAGTGAGCTGTTGAGCAACTTCCCCAGGCCCTTTTCTGCCAGGCAGCTCTCCAGCCACTCTTCCCCAGGCCTGTAGCATTCATGGGGTTGTTATGACCCAAGTGCAGGACCCAGCATTTGGCCTTGTTAAACCTCATCCCACTGGCCTCGGCCCATTGATCCAGCCTGTCCAGATCCCTCTGTAGAGCCTTCTTAGCCTTCAAGCAGATCATCACTCCTACCCAACTTGGTGTCATCTGTAAAGTTACTGAGGCTGCACTCAATCCCTTCATCCAGGTCATTGATAAAAATATTAAACAGAACTGGCCCCAGTACTGGGTCCTGGAGAACACCACTTGTGACTGGCCGCCAACTGGATTTACCTCCATTCACCTCCACTCTTTGGGCCTGGCCAGCCAGCCAGTTTTTCATCCAGCAAAGAGCAGGCCCACCCAAGCCATGAGCAGACTGTTTTGCCAGATGAAACTGACTTCAGCCCGCTCCCCTCTTCTCCTGCCCTGTGCCAGCCACGAGACCCAGTTCTGCCTACACAGGGGAGGAGAGTCCAGCAGGCAGCCTTTCAAACAGCAGGCACCACCTGAGCTTCTCAGCCAAAACATTTTCAGGTGGGTAGCAAAGCCTACCCCTCCACACATCTGTATGCTACTGAAAATGTTACAGATCTGCATGCTTTTGCCCATCAACGAGAGATGAGTCTCATGGACACAAACAGGGAACTTCACAGCGCCAGACAAATGCTGCTCAACTGCCAAAACCAACACTGAATCATTGCTTGAGCAGCAATTAAATTGGAACAATGCAGATACCCGAGCCTTCCTTTAATCATTCTCCCAATCCTGTGTTAATTAGCTAGGCTGCAGTAACTACAGAAATGATGAGCCTATATGAGAATAAAAAGTAAAATTATATTAAAAATGCAGTAAATTATACAACACTCTTTCCTATCAAAATATTTTAAAATATTCATGTCCAAAAGTACATATCCTACAAAGATCCTGGGACTGTTGATTAGATTTCTTTGTGATGTGGATCTCTTAACTGCTACTACCAATCAAATTAAAGGGTGGTATTTAAGAGCTGCCAAGCCTCGGCAACTCCAGTGGGCACAAACATGGTGTTTATTAGACATCCCAAGCAGAGGCTGGTTTGCAAAGGGCACATCAGTTTCACCCCTGTGGTAAATGAACAGCCAGGGGCCTCGTCACACGAAACCAAGCTCCTCTGTTCCTCCCAATGGCTGCTTGGTGTAGGTACACAGCAGGCCTGAAAGCCATGTTTTTGTGTGAAATGATCCAAGAGCTGGAGCCCCTCTGCTGTGAGGACAGGCTGAGAGAGTTGGGGTTGTGGAGAAGGCAAGGGTCTGGTGGTCTCCCAGTTCCTGAAGGGGCTACAACAAAGATGGGGAGGGACTCTTGATCAGGGAGTGGAGCGATAGGATGAGGGGGAACGATTTTAAACAGAAAGAGGATAGATTTAGATTAGATATTAGGAAGGAATTCTTTCCTGTGAGGGTGGTGAAACCCTGGCTCAGGTTGCCAAGAGAAGCTGTGGCTGCCCCATCCCTGGAGGTGTTCAAGGCCAGGCTGGATGGGGCTTTGAGCAACCTGCTCTGGTG
>JAOQGH010000051.1:8493084-8698683 GCA_025769975.1 Gallinago jamesoni | reverse complement strand
TCAAGGCCAGGCTGGATGGGGCTTTGAGCAACCTGCTCTGGTGGGAGGTGTCCCTGCCCATGGCAGGGGGGTTGGAAAGGGGTGGTCTTTAAGGCCCCTTCCAACCCAAACTATTCTGTGATTCTATGATAAAGGAGGGGTAGCACCACTGACATAACTCTCTAGGTCTTAAAAATACCACAGTTGTTTGCCCCTTGCCAGCTTAAGCGCTGCTCCAGCCCCTGTGTCTGTAGAGGGCTGTGTTAGCCCCCCCACTGCCGCGGGTCTTCACTCCCTGGGACTCGGAGCACTGCCGCCTCCTTCGGCCTCAACCTTCCTCACACCACGCACCTGCCCCCCTATCCCCGGGCCGTGCTTGGTTGCGGGGCCGCGGCGGGAGGCGGTTCGGCGGCACGTCCCGCCCGGCCTGAGGGGCGGCACAGCCGCCCGCCCGCCCGCCCGCAGAGGGCGCCCTGGCCGCGCCGCTGGGGCGGCTGATGGCGGCGCCGGGGGAAGGGGAGGAGCGGCGGCGCTTCCTGGCCCTCTCCCTGCCGTCTCCTCGCTGCTGGCCGAGCAGCTGCGGGAGCGTAACCCCCTCCCTCTCCTCAGGGTCGTCCTCCCGTGGCGGCGTGGGGAGCGGTGTGCGGCGGAGGGCCCGGCCGGACCCCCGGAGCAGCAGCAGGAGCCCTCGCCAGGTCGGTGCCTGCGCCTCCCCGGACAGGCCCGTCATGGTCTGCCGGGGCCGAGTCCCCTCCGTGCCCGGCGCGGAACCAGAGCCACTGCCCTTTCCGAAAGCCGTTCTTCATTATGATTCCTTTAATGTTGCCTTCTTCTCTGGTGACCAAGCGCTGTCCCCGGCTGGGGTGCGGGGGGATAGCCCCGCCGGGGCCTGCGGGAGGCCACAAGCTGCTGCCGCCTCTGGGGACCCCCCCCCTTCCCGGCTTCGGGCTGGGGTGCCTGCGGGACTCGGCCGAGGAAAGGCGCTTCCTGATGTTGTGGGCTTTTGCTGTGATTTTTTGTTGTTTTTTTGTTGGTTTGGTTTGTTTGTTTTGGGGTTGGGTTTTTTTCCGTTTTTGTTTTGGTTTTTGTTTTTGTTTGTTTGGGGTTTTGTGGTTTTGTTTGTGTGTTTGTTTATTAAAATAAACCTGGTTGGAAACGTTCTGTGGGAACCGGGGTTGGTTTCTAGGTAAAATTTGGTCATGCTTTGTCATCAGCTCTGAAGAGGCAGCATTCACCATCAGGACCGTGTAAAAACGTGTTTATAGAATAGCCAGAGACAAAATACACTTCCCAGAGTTACCCCAGCCAGTGTTTGAAGAAGACCTGAATTACTCCTTAGCTTAGCTCCACTTTTCCTTTTCCCCAGGAGTAATTAAATTATGAATACAGTACAACTGAACATCCTTTTGGATTTCAAGCTGCTATTAGCTGTGATTTAGAGAACTTGCAAATGTGCCAAACACATCTCTGACATCTTCACACATTACTAGCAGTGTCTTGTTATTTGACATCCAGGAACATGCAGCAGCCAGAACACATGGATGCACACAGCAGCATGGTGGTTGGGGAGGCAAATAATCTGTGGCAAGTCTCCCAAATTCTGGGGAAAGCTTGCTTTTCCTTGTCTGTGCTGTAGAGCTATTCGTAATGGAATGAATTTCACTTTTAAACCATTGGCTATTACTGTTGGCACATTTTGACTGCAGAATAAGGGATTAAAATAAGAAAAAAGTGTGTCTGAACAGGAGTCTCAAGCTACAGATTCCTTAATACTAAGTATCTTACTCTGTAACGGTTTTATTTCTAGCTAGAAAAACACTAAACCTTTTTAGAAAGGGATGACATCAAGGTTCCAAGGTAACTGTTCTGTGAAAGTAACACCTTTACTGTAACTTTTCCAAATAGTGGTAACTAGAATTTGGGTAGTAATCTAAGAAAGAATATGAGGTTACAGGCAAAGAATTGTTATAGGAACATAAATCACCTTTTAATACTATTTTCTTTTCTTTTCTTCTCATTGGCAGCTTAAATACTGTTGGAAGAAAAGAAACGTCGTAGCAATATCCTCATCCAGTTTTCAGGTGCAAAGCATTTAATGCAACAAAGGAAAAGTTTTTTTTTAAATGTTGAGGAACAGTTCAAATCTCTATGCAAGACTGTATATTTTGGGAGAGACCATCTGTATTGGTCAAACTCAAACACCATTATTCTTTTGAGGTGAATATGTGGTTATGAAATACTTCAGTGTCAGAAGACATAGCTTATTTGGTGAAGGGTATATGCTAATATGGCACAGCCAGTCCAGGTGTGAAAATAACTGAAGGCCACTGACACCTCTGCCTTTTGCCTTCCCATCAATGGCAGGAGGAGTTCAGATTTTGTGGCCAATACGTTTGGTTGATGACATCCAGTTGTTCTAGCTGCTGGTGGAATGGCTGGCTTTGTTGATCAAGCTATTACTGGAACAGAATATTTGCTGGGGACTTAAGAAAAATAACAGTTATTGTAAGATTAAAAATACAATCACAAGTACTGGCAACACAAACATTATTCTACTGCATAAATGTTAAGTAATAGCAACCCAAGAATATCCACATGCTTTAAATGTGTTAAGTGTGTTGTGTGGCAGGAGGCCAAAGCTCAAGTCTTCAGTCATCTGGGAAGTGTAAGAGGCCCATCTAATTCCTACCACTTTTTAAGCTGTTTGGTTTTCTGTAATAGCTGCAGGGCTTTGGAGCAGGGTATAGCATAAGATCAGGTGGCTGAGTCTGAATTGACTTGTTTAGACTTGCTACCACATAATCCTTGATCTTATAAGAGAACTTTTGCATGTGTAAGTCTAACTGTAGTCATGATATTCATACATGGTTTTAAATACCATGTTAAACCTAATTTTTCAGACATGGTTTTAAAATACCATGGTCAAATTTCTTTTTTTTTTTTTTTTTTACAGCTGACATATTTTGCTTATTTTCGATGAAGCTTAATAAATTGTGTAAGGTTTTTGTTACAATGTTTACATATGCTTAAAAGTTCATGCCTAAAAGCTGCCTAAGTAGTATGTTTGCTTTGATGTTTCTCCCTTTTTAGTGGGTGGTAAAGCCCTATTCAGCTGCAGGGTACCAGAATGGGAAAACTTACTTGAAACATTACTCACAACTTTTTTTTGAACTTTAAAAATTATTTTCGAAGATGGCTACAAAGTCTAATAACTTCGCCAGCATAAGCTGAGTAGATCTAGTAGGTTAAGGTCAATTCACAGTGTATGAATATATGTTCTTTTTTATCATTTAATTGGTTTAGGTCCAGTGATGACAGTTCTCTTCAGAGGCAGCTGGTTTCTACAGAAAACGCAGTCCAGCATTTAACACCACATGAAGTCTCATGAAAAGAAAAAGCAGGTTTCTCGATGACTAGCAAAGTGAGTCCTAACTTTACAGTGAATGATGCTCTGTGAAAACAAACTTTGTGAAACTTCATCAAGACCCAAAAGTAGTCTGATGTATAATGAGGGTGGCTCCAACCCGTTACATGGCAGAAAGGATATGCTGCTAACCCTTCTGAGCCCTGTTCCCCTGTGTGTGGAGTGAAGAACATCAAAAATCCCAGCCACAAACATCAGGCCTTTGGGCACTGTTGTCTGTCAGATATTAAATAACATTTTTCGCTTCTGGAGGGATGCTTTTATACCTCAGTACTACTTCTTCCCACTTTTTGAATTTGCTGTACGTTTGAGATGTTCCAAATAGTCTTAGAAGTTTTAATCATCTTTCCTATTACTGGTTCTACATCTGGCTTTAAATACTAAATAGGTGAACCTACTAATATTTTGTTGGATTTTTTTTTTTAAACAATATGTTTGCTTTGGCTTTTTTCCTTAATACCTAGGTGACTTTAAACTCCTTTATATGAGAAATTATTAATCTTCAGGGGACTTAAATTATTGTCAGGATGAGAAGGAAGTCAGCTGTTTTTTGTCAGCAGGAAGTTTCAATTATTCAAGATAATTCTGCATTTTTATTTAAATTTTCTTCAATTTTGTAATAGTTATTTTTCTAAGTAAATATTCAAATTTCAAATATGATGGATATTTCACAGCAGGAACAAAAAATATCCAGAATTATTATAATTGGCTGCAAGAAAATATTTTTAACGATTGAATGCAACTCTCTCGTTTCTTCAAAATTTAAGCTGTTTTGCATTATTGTGTTTCATTCCGGGGATTTTGGAGGCAGGAGTACCCAACATTTATCTTCTGCAAGTTTCTTATGCTTTCCATCTCTGCTCTGAAGCACTAAATAGCACAAACTGTTTGACAGTATGTTGAATCACTAGTTAGCCTGATGAGCTATCTAGATCAAGTAGACCTTAGATCTCTCAGGGGATCTGAGTCATAAGTGACTTCTTTTTCATAATATTGTCCTGAAAATAGTTACATAAAGAACAACATTATGTTTATATTTTGTCAGTGCGAGTAGAGTGTTCAGCATCCAGGCTAGTGCCATTAAAGAAAGTACTGTGACTTTATTGGCATAATATTGAACATGAAAATTAGAGTTTTGATCTTAAGTGCAAATAAATTGCTTGGTTTACTTTACTCTGTAGCAGAGTGCTGGCATCTCAGTGTAACTGGCAGCCTGTGTCTAACACAACCTCAGAGTAAAATGATATAAATCTGGAGTGTTGCATGTTTGTCAAGAGCTAATGAATGTGATGGACCACAAAGTATTTTTCTTTCTTGGAAGTCTAACTTCTGTTCTGCAAGCAATAAATATAAACAAGCATTGTACAGTTAATGTCTTATTCACACTGGCTGTATTTATTTCTTTGAATTTGGCAGGTTCATTTATGAGACTGGAAATAACTGTGATATCAAGCATCCGTCTGGATGCAGAGGTCTTTTCACAGAGGATATTCAGCATCGGTAAACAGATTTGCGGATTTGCATGGGGTAAAAATGGAGGCAGAAATAAACTTCTGAAATTGAATCTCGGTCCAGGAATGATGGCTTCTCGTCTGTATACACATGCTTTCAATATCTCCCCAATAGAGAATAGGAGATTGTGCATAAATGGAACACCATGGATTTGGCATCTTCTAGAAGAATGTGTCGAGAATGCGTGGGAGTATTGGAGCGTTGTCATAGGACTGATTTCCATTGTCTGTTTTCTGTTTGCTGCACTACCGTAAGTTTAAAGTCTTAAGCAGTCCTCAGATTCAAACATGAGTAATCTTGCCTGAAGCCTTTTTCAAAAGCTGCCTTTTTTTTTTTATTTTATCTTGGATATGTTTCTCTATCTGCATAATACAGATATAATATGCCAGAGAAGCATGTTGTTCATGTTTGCAACAATATTTAGTGGTTGACAAATGAGCTTGATGTACTGTTCTGTTGTACTGATTTGACACTAATCTCTGCCACTTAGAGCAAATGAGAATAAATCACCTCTTCTCTCTTATCTTCTCCACCCTGAGATGTGTGTGCACGCGCAGGCACACTTGCAGCAGAAGTAGGCTCAGTGTTTATTTAAACCACATGCTTTGTCACCAATACTGTTGTGCTGGCTTCTGCCAAAGAAATTTGGATTGAGAGAAGGTCAGACGCAGCACATGAGTTAGCGCTTCGCTAGTGCTAAATCAGTTGCCGCTTGGTCACTGGCACTGGGTTCAGGTTCCAAATATGTAGGTAGGAGATGACAAAGGAAAAGTAGAAATGCTCCCAACAGGTGAAAATGCCTGAAATTAAATGGGATTGACTCCAAAGTCTGTCCCCAAAAGGGGGATGTAATTTACTGAACTAGTAAAAGGGCTATGGAAATCAAGCAAAATAAAACTACTCTTAGTAAGCTGTTGAGCTTCAGAAATATTAGTTGAAAGGGGGCTTTACATTAAAACTGTCACATTAGTGAGCATGGAATTCATCGAGATATGTCTAATGGACTCACGTTTGGGATTGCTTCATAGACCCCATTGTGAATCTGAATAAAAGTTCTCCAATTTAGAGGCATAAGCGTAGGTGTCAACTCTTTTAGAAGCTGTGTTCATTCTTAGCCCTTCTATATTAAGTAACAGTGTTTTTCTTATTTTGGTATTTTAAAAGCTGATATTTACAGCAGATGAATATAAAATGCTTGTCACATAGTTCTGGTGTCCAGAAAATTACATTTCAATGCAGGCCAGAAAAAAGGAGCACATGCAAGCAGTAATGAGGTTGTGATTTGAGCCTTTTGTTATGCTAGAGTAAAACGCAGTGAGCTATAGTGATACTGAGTTCTTCTTCAAAAGGTAAGTGGAGTATTGCTGTGATAGGTCTCTTGTGGTTAGCGTTTTAATCTTTTTTATTCGGATTTTGAAAAATGTACTTCTGATTTTATTAAACATTTTTGCTTACACTATTTTACAATTACTTCTGAAATTTGTGCCAGTCAAATTTACATTGCCTGTCAGAATGGAAGAGTGGATCAAGCACTGTCTTTGGGCTTTCTGCTGTGTTGGATAGCTGGAGATCTTACAAATTTCATAGGCTGCTATTTAACAAATCAACTGCCGATTCAGGTAATCTGTCAATACTCCTACTTTTTGATTTATTATTTTCAAACTGTGTCTTTAAAATCTAGGATAACTTAATATTGCACGGTGAAGCACGTGCTGGAAAAGAAAATGGTTTTGTATTCTGTTCACTGCTTTACCATCCATAAAATAAGTCATATTTTCCCAAATACATACATTGATGCTGTCGTGTTCTTTCACACTTGTAATTAACGTTTGGAGAGCCTTACTGGGTGTTACTCAATGATGAATGAAGTGAGGAATTTTCAGTTAAGCTTCAGCTTCAAAGTAAGCTTGCAGAGCAAATAGGGCTGGAAGGAAGTTGTGTTGTTTAGCGAGTAATAGATCAAGATGGTTTGGGATTTCTACTCTTGAAACTTGGTTGTTTGGTTGGTTTTTTGGGGTAAAACTTTATTGACAAAGCAATACTAGCTTGAAGTTGTTAATCTGCCTAATTTGAAAATGTATTTGCTTCATTAAGGAAAGGGTTTCTTTGAAAGAAACAGTAGTTGTCAGCGATACGTTAATTGTGTCTGAAACTTTCTTACCTGCTGTTTTTATTTTTTACTCTTAATTAAAAGAGAAAGAGGTATGTGGCAGCCACCTGCAGAAGTCTTCACAAGCTGGAGATGGATCCCAAGGGTGGACAGAGTTCTCTTCTCTTTCACAACTTAACGCGTGGCGCTAACCGTTCCATCTCCCCATTATGAAAAGGGGAAGAGAGAACGTCATTTTTGTCATATTGAGGGAAGAGGCACTGAGTTAGATTAGTAGCTTCCGAAGTGCTGGAAAACTAGGTGGAGCAGACTTAAGCTTCTGGGCAAGAAGGAATTGTCAGTCTGCCCAGGTAGGAATTTTTTGCTATGCATCCTGGATAATGAGCAGCTATTGCGATTGTGTCAGCAAGTCCCTGTTCCATAAGGTTTACACTGCATTCATCAGCAGCCTCACTTGTTTTGTTTTGGAAACCTTTTTTTTTCCTTTATTTTTGACAGTGCTTTGGTATTTGTCATTCACAGTATGATGATGAAGCAAAATTTCTATGCAGTTAAGGTATTTTGAACTATTTGTATACTGAACAAGCAAATGTGTCTTCTCTTTCAGATTGTCACTGCCATTTTTTATGTTAACATGGATATAATTATGATTTCGCAATTTGTCTACTATAAGCTCAAGAATCAGATGACAAAATGTAAGGTTTTTCAAAAATTAAAATATTCTTCATAGTATAGCACACTCTTTACCTTGATGCTTTCTATGGTGTTTAAATAACATTTTTTTCAGAAGGATCAAAAAATAAGAATGCCCAGATTCTGGTTGAAGTTGTTTAGGTCTGTTACTTCATTTTCTCAAGCTCTTGTGAAAATCCTCTCTCATTATATCTGTAAATGTTTTCCATGCAGTACTTTCAGTTTATATAGACAGAAAAAATTGCAGTAGTTTTGTGGAATCTGGTTCCATATTTTAACTTACTCCATGGTTTTACTATGTACTTAGAGCTATCTAGATATATGTATATGTTGAAAGCAAGCACTGTTTCTTTGTGTGGTTTGGTTAGTTTCCTTCATGTTGATTGAAACAGGACTTTATTTGCTTATAGCATAAAATATCTTGACATCTTCATGTGTTCTGTTTCAATATATATAGTTAAAAAGCATATTAAAGGGGAATGAAATTACTTGATTTGTGCTTCGTAAAATCCTGGCAGTAGTTGTAGTATTCAGCCAGCCAAGGGACTACTGTTTTGACTGAAATGGAAGACAGAAAGCTCTGTTCATATTGTATCAAATCGAAAACATTAACTCATCAATCTAAAAAAAAAAAAAAGTATCAAAGAAAATCCATGGTGCAGCAGAGGTAACAAAAAGCTGAAGTAAAACAGATGCCTGCCCAGCAGACTAAATAGGGATAAAGCAGATTATTCAATATGGAACGGATAATAAACCTGGAGATAGGTCAGTGCTGAAGATGGTTCCTTCCTGCTGCCTGCTCTTGAAAACAAACACAGGCTTTTGTATGTTTTAAGTGCCAGTGCTGGTTTCAGCTCAATGGTTTGCATAGCTGGAGAGGGAGGCATGCACTGTGAATAAAGCCTTAAAAGAGGGCTTTTAATACCCAGTTCTGGAGCAGTTAGCCTAGACAAGTTCGTCAATTTTACATCTCAAGTGCAGCCTGTGGTACAGCACTACTAAGTCTGTTTTATTTAGACTACAGGTCTTTGGAACAGGCTTACTAGTGCTGTACAGCAGTTTGTTCCACAGGTAACAGTGACTGCAGGACTTTGCCAGCATCTTGTAGATACAGAAGATAGCGCAGCTCTGGTGTTCTGTAGGATTGTCTGCTGTCTTCAAGTTGTCTTGTAGATATCTATAGAGACTTGCTAGATGGAGTCTGTGTCTTTCAATATGTGAGTCTTGGTAAGGCTTGATATCTAGCCAACTGTGGATATGGAGACGGGTCCAGCAGAGCACTTAGATTACATATTTATGTTAAAAATATTTTTGTTAATTTAATTTTCAAATATCCTTGCTTTTGCAGTTTTAAATCAAGATGTGCTGAAAGATACTCTTACATTCTGTTCTACTTAGCCATTTTCTGTTTATCAGCCATTATTTGATAATAAACTATTAGGAGTTAATATAAGAGATAATCCGAGTATGACAATTTTCTTTCTTGGTAGCAATGCTCATTTAAGGAGTTCCCCTCCTGTTCCTGCACTGCTGCCCTCAGTTGTTGCACGAGGACAGAGCACAACTATGATTGTGAGCAAGGGTGGACACAGAGCCCAGAAGGAAAAGGTGGACTTCCATTGCTGCTGAGAAAAAGATACATGAAATTGTACCTTTAAATTTACATATCTATATTGCAAACAAAAAGTAACCTTAAATCAACAGCAGATGTTATTTTTCAGCTAATTTGTTTGTGTGTCATTCTAGGCAGCAAAAGCCTGAAGAATTTCTGTGTAACCTGGATCATCATGTGTATAGCCCTGTGTGTTATTTTACCCTGTCAGCTGTTACTAAGAAACCAAGACCAGAGCACAGTAATCGCAAGGAATAATGTAAGTTCTTACCTGCTTCCATTCCAAAAAAATCCTGACCCAAAAATGTCTTGAAAAGTGTCTTGTGTACTCCAAGCTTTAGAGACATTCGGATGATGTTTTCAGTAATGATTTAGAAATCATAAACGTTGGCACTATGTGGATATTTTAACTGTGGAACATAAATCCCAAAATAAAGAAGTTATAAAATTGCTTCCTTTAGCAGCTTCCGGTGTTTGGGGCTTATTCTGTCCCTTGGGTCATTAGGATGTGCTGCTCTGTGAAATAACATGTATACATGTTGTGTTTCTGCTTGTGTTAAATGCTGGAGGCATCCATGTAGAGACTATACAGTCACAAGTGAAATCAATAAAAGTGGAAAATTACAATTGTACCTGCTGCTGCTGTCGTTTCAGCAGGAAAGTTCACAGGCTATTCTAGCAATTTTATGGCCTTCATACTAATGCCAGTAAAATAATTGTAATCCAGCAACATTGCCCAGCAGGGAAGCAGCTTATTTTCAAAACACAGCTAGAGTGAGAAACAACTCTTAAACTGTGAAAAATGAGTATTTTGCTTTCTCCAGACAGGATGATTCATTTTTTTTAGTGGCCTTAGCTACAGTTCTTAGTTTTGGTTTGAATTATTGTACCCAGGCTTTTTTAGCAGGACTGGATTGATATTGGTGTCGTATCCTAAAGCCTGGCACTAGTTTTGATCTCAGTCATGGCTATGACGCAGCAGTGTGCATTGTTGTGAGATAAAGATTAAACCCTTTCTAGCCTTCTTTGGTCATTTGAAAAGCAGCACTGAACTGCTTTGAAAGGAGTTCTGTCCAGAAAATCAGCCACTGGACTCTGTTTAATCCTCTGAAATGGCTGAAAACATTCTTGCCAAAATATATGTACCTTTCTTTTTCAGAGCTCTCTTGATATGATTGAAATGTCAGGCTTCATTTGCGGCTATATATCCTGTGTGTTTTACTTGGGAAGTAGGTTTCCTCAGCTTTATAAAAATGTAAGTAGGTTTTTGGCTAAGTACACTTGTATATTTTACAAAATACTCTCTGTTGCTTGAAATGTTGGATTCTTGAACTCAAAGGTCTACTTTGCTTTTGTGGCTTTCTAAAACAGTAAAGAAAAAATGGGCTTCATTTCCCATTCAGAGGAGAATGGTGAGAATTTCAGGAAAATTATGATCTTTGATAGAAGAGGATTCATTGGCCAGGAAAGAGAAAGTGTTTACAGTTGGATTTATCAGCTATGAGCAGAAACATGCTTTGTGTGATTGTTGTCATAAGCAAGTGATATCTCCCTTTCTCCAAACTATTCTACTTTAAGTAACCAACCATGGGATCAAAAGTTAGAATTAGAGGGAAATTAGTTTAAAATTTTAGCCCCTTTTCACTAAGATGTCATTGCTGACCTCTCCCTCCCGGCCCTGCAGCCTATTCACTATCAGTATATTAAAAAAACCAACTGACTGGTAGAGCAAAATAATAACTAAATACCATTTGGAAGCAGTTAATCCTTGCTGCTTTGCGCTTACTTAAAAATTACATTAACCACAGCCCCTTCTAAGAACTGTAACAATTTCTGTAGTTTTCAGTGATACTTGCTGAAAGCACTAAGCTTGGAGGATTCAGAGCCCGGGAAGAGATGGACAAGAATGACTGAAAGTCTTTGAATGTGCTATAGTACAAAATGCCAAAAATTATCTAAACTGACTACTGTGATACATGTTTTAACATTTCTTTGTATTCGCAAACTTCTTTGTATTTAGTTCCGAAGAAGATCAACAGAAGGCACCTCTTACCTGCTCTTTGCATTAGCCATGATGGGAAACTGTACGTATGGACTGAGCCTTGTATTAAAGATGCCAGCTTCTGAATCCTTCTGGACCCTCTACTTTTTACACCATCTTCCATGGCTTATTGGGAGCTTTGGAGTTTTGTTTCTAGACGTTTTTGTATCCTTTTCCTGTTTTAGCTAGAGTTTCTCAGGATAGGCTTGTTAATAAGTAGATCAGAAATTGTGGATTTTTTTCTTAAAAATCGAGATTTTTTTTTTTTCTATGATTCTAATCTGATCATAAAATTTTTTTTCTCAACAATCACTTTTATGCTTTTTATAATTGTATTTCTTGATAAGAACAACAAGTTTATAGAAAATGTCTATATTAAAGCTACATTGCATAGCTTAATTTATATCTTGTAGCCAATATCTACTCTACTGAAAGCTGGGGAGGGGAGATTGCAATTGTGCTGTTTTTCTTAGGTTTGCTGTCTGATAAACATAAAAAACCCACAAAAATTCCAAACAAACAAACAAACCAAAACAAACCCCAAATCTGCCTGTTTTTAAATGCGATATGAAATTATAGCTTTGAGAATTTGGTTAAATTGTTAAGTGTTACTGCTAGATTGCATTAACGTCAGAGACAGACAAAGAGGTTTTGGCAAACTTAGCTTTAGAAAATAGCACTTATCAAAGAAATGCTGCAGCTACCCTTAACTACATAGTTTGGGGCAAAATCAGATGCATTGAGACACTGAGTGCCTCTGAAAACCAGCAGCTGTGCTCTTGGAGTCATGTTAAGGGCCAACCAATACACAGTTATCTAGATTAGTACGCCAGTTTCTTGAAGGTCTTGGGCAAACTTACAAGGCTATAATTTTTTTACTCATATTCAGGGGACATACGTGAGATGCCCAGTTTATTGGTTATTGTTAGTTGTGTTCTTTCTAGATTGAGCATTAGCATTTTATGATCAAGAAATTGAAAGCAAAATGTTTAGAGTAATACTGTACTTCTGCTTTAGAAGCCTAGTGAAGAGTAATAGGGCGGTACTTGCTTTTACTGTTCATTATAGGTTCACAGTCACCTGTCTTGTTACTATAGTTTGTGTTTTCACTTAAAAGACTGTAAAGAGGAGCCTTTCTGATTTTTGCTGAAGTAAGAATTTTAGCTTTGTGTCTGAAAACATCTTGGTACTTAGCCCCATGAACTCAATCTATAAAGCAGGATAAAATGAAGAGTGATTTCAGGACCACGCTGAAGCATATTGTGTTAATCCGTTCCATATTAAAAGGAAGTTCTTTACCAGATCTACCTGGAATGGTTCCAGAAGTTATGATTCCCAGGCATCAGTCTTGTCTTTCTGATTAAAGTAATTTCATAATCCTCTCCAATTAGACTAGCGGTGGGACAGCTGACCCAGGCCTTTGGATGGACAGTTAAATTATACTGTCATTCAGAATAGCCATCTGTGTTTTCTGCATCTCCAGCCATGGCGACTTAAGTGGGCAGTTTAGTAAAACATTCTGCCGTGGGAACACAATTCTTCACTGCAGTGGTGAGACTAAATTGTGGTTCGTGGCCCGTTTCAAAATACATCGTAGTTCTGTCTTTTATGAGATAATGCAGTTTCTTGTGCGTGAGCAGACTGCAGGGTTCAGGGTTGGTAGCCCATGTGGCTGCTTTGAGCACTCGGGCCATTTGTTCTGTGAATGAAGTAGTGACTCTTTCTTCCACCCCAGCTGGAAACATAAGCCAGCCAGTATTTATTTACCCAAAGCCCCCTAGAATTTGATCTTGATGACCCTTACAGTACGTTCTATGCGTATTTACAGATGCCTTTCTATGATGTACTCTGAAAAGGAACTTTTATATCGGCCACAAACCTCCCCCCTCTCTGAGCCCTGCCCCAGGATCGTGGTGCCAGTGTGCACATGACATTCATTTCTGGGTTCTGTCTTGATTGGAGTCTGAATCCAATCTTGTTAATAGTCCTCCAGTTCAAATTATATTGAAAACAGATGCTTCCAAATCAGGTTGAGGAGCTTGTAGGAATCTAGTCAAGTATATAGTGTTAGCTGAAAATGTATGAAGTATTTGTAATCAAGAGAAAACAAAAGCAGACCTCCTGCTTTGAGAAGCCCTGAAGGTATGGAAGTCAGTGCTTTTAAAGAGAGCTTCATTACTGTCTCTTGCCAAGCAAGAAAATCAAAAATCAAACAAACTGATATGTCACGTTAGACCAGAAAACAAAGAACAGGATCACCTGTGTTTTGGAAAACAGAGGAATTAAACCAAAAAGTCATAATTTTGAAGGGGGGGGTGTTTCGTAATTGATCATTTGTGTAACAGACAGTCTTTGTTTTGAGGAGTAGTTGCAAAAATTGTCTAATTCTAGTAGACCTTGTTCCTGATAGTGTCCAGAGTTTCATTAGGTGGAAAATAAACTCTCATTTCTCAAGGTCCAAGCAAGGATTAAGAGTTCACTTACTCTGTGTCTGCAGCAGTATTCTTTCGCTTCCATCTGACACAGCTGGCATTGACTATTTTTAGAAACAAATGGACTCCTGATCATAGCTGGAACAGCAGCTCCAGCATTACTTAGTGCTGGATTACGCTGGAGTTGTTTCGGCTCAGTTTAACAGGATAACATGGTCATCCTGTTTCCTTGGTGTCTACAGTTAAAGCTATTTGGTTGCACAGTAAGCCAGTTATTTTCGATAAATAATGGAAGTGGCCGATTGTTTGTAAAGTATGAATTGTCCTCCTTTTCATTTTAAGAGGAGTTTCATAGCATTGCACATTTGAATTACAAATTGGACATGATTTTCTTTTCCAGTAAGCGTTACTTTCCAACTGCTGCTTTGCAGTGGAGGTGGTTGGAGTTTCTCAAGAAGCCACAAAGCCCAGGGTTTAAAAGGGCCCGATACGGTGCCTTCTCCATCAGAGAGGCTAAGTCTGGATTTGCCTGCTGTAGGGATCCATGGTGAACCTTATTAGAGCTTCATTTTACGTGCATGATTACTTAATGTTTCACTTGTACACAAGGATGCAATGCTACATACTCTAAAATCAGTTGATGGCCAGTTCTGCCCTTAGGCTTTTAGCAGCCACCATCACCAAGTTCCTAAGAGACTGAACCTAGCGCAACTTCTTCCGGAAAATGTTGTCCTTTTCTGTAAGTTTATTACCTTCTTTTCACCCTGTTTCCTTCCTCCCCTGCTCCCACCAAAACCAAACAACTCTGCTTTGTCTTTAGTTCAGACAAAGCCCTTTACCAAGATTTTTTGCCCCCTTTTTTTTTTTTATTTGACATCACCCTATTGTCAGTGAACTGTGTTCAAATCCTCCGTCTGTACTTCTTTTCATTAAGTGTAGCCAGGTTGTTACTAGATAGCCAAAGTATATTCAGCAAGAGCCAAGCTGTTGTACACAGACTCTTCTCTTGCACCTTTTGTGATTCTCAGGGGAACTACTTGGAATCCATTATATACTTCTACAGAACATCATGCTTTGTAATTTAATTATACTCTGCAAAGAATATGTCTGACCTGACAGTTCAGCCAAGAGAGTTTCCTAGCCAAACATACAACTTCTTTGCACTCCTGTAAATACCCTCTTTTGTCTCAAAACTCTTTCATTTTTTGAATTGTTATTAAATTGTTTAATTTAATGAAACAAATTTGATACACTAGTTCAGTGGCTGACATGAACTTTACTCTGAGAAGCCGGTTTGGTTGTCTCCTCCACTTTGGGCTGTCTGCATGCTTAGGTCTTAAAGTTTCCCCCAAAAAGTCAGACGAGCAACAAGTTAGTTTCTATGCTAAGTATTCTTGGCAGTTCAGCATTTATTTAAAAAATATGAGCAGCTGAGTACATATGCTACAAAAACATCTTCTGGAAATACTCTTTGATAAGTTCCACAGAACTTGTGTTTGTAATTTATTCCTCTTGAAAAGCTGTGCTGCTGTTGCCAGCTTGGTGGCTGAGAGATGCTGCACCGTGCTACAGCCCAGGCTCGTCCCAAGCCCGCAGTGTGATTTCAGCAGATTTAGTTCCCAGTTCACGGTGTCTTTTTCCACCAGCGCAACTGTTACGGCTTGGGGAGCTGCTCAGCTGAAAGTACAGTAAGGCCTATAAAAAAGAAAAGAAGAAAAAGGCAGGAAATTTAAGTGGTAGCTTTATATGCTATAAAACTAATTTTCTAAGCTCTGAGAAGAAAGCATTCCTCACATAATACTATAGAAAGCCTCAAAAAGGAGCGCTGACCTGCTGTCTCTGAAGGAAATCCTGTCTAGGCTGTAGTTGGGGGGCCTCAGAGGTGGGATGCTGGAAAGCTTGGGGAAGGTGGGATAATCCTTGGGGCTCTGCCTAGGATGTAGAGAATTTCCTCTCCATTCATCCAGGCCTCTTTTTTTTTTTTTTTTTCCTCCCTCCTTACTTTTCTAAATAATTACATACATTAGCCTCAAACTTCTCACAACCATTGTCTGCGAGCCAAGTTATTTTAACTGATCTAAAGTGTTCCTGGTAGAATTCTGTAGATCAAATTTCCTCCCAGAGAAACGATTTCATTTTTTAAATGGGATTTTACATGTAACAGTAGTGGTGCTCCAGGCTCTGTGAAAGCTGAACATATAGGACCATACATTGGACTTTGTAGAAGGTACTCGGGTATACAAGTGGCTGCTTGTTTCTACACCACGTGCCTTTAAACATGCTTTCATGCAGATCCTTATGTGGGAGGCTCCCTACTTGACTCCATCTACTATACCCACCTAATGTCCTTCTCAATTCTCTCCTGTCTCCTAGATGCCCACCTCTGATTTCCTTTTTTAAATTTTTTTTTATTTATAGGCTATCTATGCTCAAAGTCAATAATTTTGTTTGCAAGCTGGAACCATCAAGAAAAATGACAAGTACATACTTGTTAATTCTTTCTAGATTAGTGGTGTTTCCGATGGTCTGTTTTACAATAGAAAGAAATAATTATGTCTAATTGCACAATTCTGTGTTGAAAACGGCATTAAATATTGAGTCATAGTGTTGTCTGAGTGTCAGTGCCTGTAAATGTCAAACAGCCTAGAATTTTTGCAGGAAATGAGAATTTTATTTTCTCTTCAGGTCCTGCTGATCTATTGCTAAGGAAAGTTTTTAATAACTTCCCCTCCCTCAGCCCAGCCTGCAGTATTTAGACCTCTGGGGCTGGAGTAGTACAGGGCAATATGTCTGATACCATGCCGTTCCTCAATGAACCTGGTTCTTATCTCTGCTACTCATGAATTTCACACTTGGGACCCTTGCAAGCGCGAGGATGAGGAAGTAAAGGATATTTTCATGTGTATTTGAGCCATGTAACCAACGAGAGCTGAAGTTTTGAGTTAGAATTTTTCTGTACATTCCCTTTTCTGGTGTTGCCAGTGAAATATGATTGAACTTTTTGCCATAAAGAAGTACTGAAAATGAGTGTTAAGTAGGATTTGGAAAAGGTTATATGCTAATGTAGAAGATTCCACGTCGGGATTAAATAAATGGATAATACTTACACTATGGTACACAAATTAGACACAGCAAGTTTTAAGCTTTCCTCTGCGGACTGTGGTGTTCAGTGTCTGTGCCAGAACTAAATGGATGGCTGCTTTTATTCTGTACGGCTTATTTTGGGTTTAATTGAAAGCAAGTACTGCAAATGCTGCCTCTGTGTCCCAGTTAATTACTTCCTTACCCCAAAAATAACAGGTGACGGTGCAATTCATCCTGTATCGTCAGCAGGAGGGAAGACACTCTGGTTTAGTGGCGCTGGAGGTGGAACCGTTGCTGTTGGACGAGGAGACTGAGTAGTGTCGAACTGGATTCCGCTCCTGCCTTCACTGGATTTTGCTCTTGGATGACTTTGACAAACAGTTGCTAGGGGACCAAATTTATTACTTGCTTTTTATTATTTATTTTGTCATTAATGTGTTGTTACTTATTTGCAAATGACAATATTTAATATTTACTGTGTTGTTTCAGGATAGATGCTATTTTTTCCTCTGATTTCCCCAATTTTAGCTGTTTCTCCCCAAAGTATGATAAAGAGTCATAGCAATAGCTGCTGTAGGAATATTTATGTGACATCATGACACAGTGCGTATCATGGGATGACTATTTATTTTGATATGAGTGTGTGCATCTAGTTAACAGTAGTGTGTGGCTGGTTTAAAAGCAGTGGGTGAGATTCCCCCTGTGCCCTGAACCCAGCCTGGAGTTACAGACTGCTCCGTCTAGGTGCATTGTATGGTAGATTTGGCTTTTTTTGTTCATACTCAATTTTGTATGCATCAGAAGAAAAAAAATCCTGTAATTAAGTCACTTCAGTGCAGAGGATCTGTTATTGATGCAAAAGCAGAATCCTTGTGCGAGGTGGTGGGAGCCTCACGTACATCTCACTGCAGAGTGTCACTGTGCATTTTATGTTTAAGTGTTAAAGCATTTATACATCAATACCTGCATGTTCCAAGGTCTATAACTGCTGTATGTCATCATATGCCTCATATGATGTTTTTGTACAACATGCATTTTCTTTGCAAGCTTCTGGTTTAGATAAATACTGCAGAGAAAAGAAATACTAGAAACTGAGGAGACTGTACCTGGTAATTGGGAAGTTTTTGCAAAACTGTGTTTGTTTGAATAAAATTTTAATAAAATTATCTCAAAGAATAAACTTGTCAATGTTAAATATACGTATAACAATTCACTTGTTAATAAATAAGTTTGTAAAAAAAGGCTGTTTTTTTAAAAAGGTCAGTATGAAGATTTTATACATTCGTGGGCTCATCGTGGAGCTGCTTCCCTTTGATTTTGGATAATTTTTAAAGGGAAATGATTGAAATTTTATTTTGAAATAGTAGAAACTAATAAATAATGGATTTGCTTTTAAATAATAAAAGACACTAATACAATTTTTCGTATCTAAATTGCTGCCAAGAGTGTACACTAAAAGTGAAACATTTTTCTCTACAAACTTCTGTAGAGAACTTCATGCACCGCTGATAAAGCCCCCCGGGGGGGTTTGGGGCGGTGGGGGGCAACCTGGGCCCCGCTGCTGGGGGTGGAAATGGAATTTCAGCTTCTGCTGCAGCAGTAACTCACGGGAGTAACCGAATCCTGGGTTCTTGCTGGAAATAAGCCGTGTCCTCATGAGTTGAGTCATGAGTTGGTTGCTTCATTAGTCTCGGTGTGTACTTAAGGCAAACGTGCTTTCCCTGGTTTCTGAAGCGAGTAGAGGGTATTAGAAGTTAACCTTTTCAGTACATAAATGGAAATGCAATTTGTCGTACCTGCAGATTTATATGCTGTACACAGGAGATTATCAAGCTCTTGCCCGGCTGGTGATTGAAACCATGACTTGTTACTTTTTAATGCAGTTAGAATTTGTCCTTACATCATTTCTGCAAAGATTATTTCCCTTTTTGTTGCTATATGTAATCCTGTTTTGGGATGTCTCTTTATCCCCGTTTCATACTGCTGTTTATTAGAAGAGCTAAATACAGGGTATATAAAGTTACTGTGATTTAATTTGAGACTTTTAATGGAAAATAATTTAACTTTTTAAATGTGAAGCAATGATAGTTATTTAGTGATAGTTCACGTATGTGTAGTATTTATTATATGGGTTAAGTGAATAGTTACACTTGAGAAAACGTTATTTCCAATTAGTTATTTGACTGCAAGAGCTGATCAAATACATTAGTTGTCCTGGCTGTTCCCTGTTGCCTCTTAGGACCTAAGGTCTTTGTCACCTCTTTGCTCAGCCCACAATTATTTCTGAAGACCAGACCCTGCCATGCCAGAAGAAGGTCGAGCTGTGTCCAGATACACCAGGTTAGACACTAAAGGGCAGATCCTGATCACCTCTTTGTTAATCCCAGGTGGGAAAATATGGCAAGTAGCTTCTATCACAGCTACTTTGTTGGAAAGCAAAGTGTCTTAATCTTCTCGCTTTATGCTACTAATTCTTCCCTCGTGCTGCATGTAATCCAAGATTAACAGCTTTGTTTTCTGATTTTATTTTTTGAACCATCATGGAAATCTCATTAACGAAAGGAAACATCTAACATGTCCTTGGGTCTTTAAACAAATTAACCAAATAATTTAACTAACGTAGTTCACCATCTTCCACAGCAGGTTGTCCCAGGAATGGAGTTATTCCTGGCCATTACACATCAGTTTTGATCACTTGTTTCCATAAGAAAAATAGGTACATAATTCACCACTTCTGACCATCTCTTGGAATTTAGTATTTTTTTCTTAATTTGTTGCTTGTATTCTCGCTGACGAAACGTGTTAATAGTCTAAATGAGAGGAAGTTGGTTCATCTAGCAAGAAGCAGAGCCCAGCTCTCGCTCCCCATGCTTGGATGCGTGGTGGGTACCACCACAAGCCACAGGGATGCACCCAGAGGTGCCTTGGCAGCACAGCTCTTCCTCCAGCAGGTCCGGATCCATCCCCTGAAAGCTCCTCAGCACTGCAGCAAGGGTTGCTCCAGCTTCTCCTCCAACTCCCAGCTTGTTGAGCATTTCCCAGCCGGTCTTCCGACATTTGGGGGTTAATGGGCCCCGTCACCATCAGGAGAGGTAAATCCAACCATTGCTGTGGTGTGTTTTAAGGAAATGTTAATGGCAGTAGGGTTGACACATGAATATTAATAGCTTGTAGTACTTCAGTGTCCATCCACGTGGCTGCTTGCTAGATGCTGCTGAAAATATATAGTATGGAGACAGGGCATCGATTCATATTGTGATGAGGGGGGTCGCCGTAATGTGCTCCAAACAGCTCGTAAATAATGACTGTGGAGGAATTAAGACCAGTTTAATCCGACTAAATAATACTCCTAATGATAAACCATTAAAATCAAGTTGACTTTTTGATTCTAGCAATTGTATCAGACAAGGTGATTACGCTCAACATCAGTATTGATAATCATTAAAATAGATTAAAGTATTGACTGAGAAACAAGAAATGCTGGTTGCCTTCGGCGCAAGTGGTGGTTTGACTTCACAGCAGGGTCCCTCCTGCTCCCTGAAGCTTCTCGCTGCAACGCAGAGGTTCAGGCAGGTACCAGTTACTATTCTTCGTGAGCACTGTGAGCCTCAAAATCAGCACCTATTCCAGCAGCACACTTGCTGCCTGATGGATTGACCACAGCACGGGAGCTTGATGTTAAAAATACCCTCCTTATCAAGGAGAGAAGGCGTTTTGCAAGTGGGGGGCGTGCAGGATGCAGAAGATTTCTTGGGCACGTTGGAGGAGAAATGGCTCAGTGTTCAAAATGGCTTCTTGGAAACAGGGCGTCCTGCTCCAGAGCTCTCTGCGAGCAGCCTTTTGGTCGGTGCTTTACCCTCCAGCTGCCACTGAGACGCAGCCTGGCCGTACACGGGCCGCTCGGGCGAAGGGTGGCTGCTGGTTTGCTGTGGGGATATGGAACACTCACTTCTCTGGGCCTTCAATTGCAAAGGGCTTTTTAAAATTGATTCCTGGCCTGGCTCAAGTTATTGTATGATCCTGTAAATATAGAGAGAAGATGGCCATTTTATGATGTCTGACTTCCCTACAATATTTTTTTATTAAGTAAACTGTAATGGAAATATTGGGTTTTCATTTCTTGCTTGCTTCTTCTCCAACAATTGCCAGTAAATCAAAGTTGCAAAAAGCCATCTCTCCCTCTGTGCTGGCAGACCTAACGGCAGCCTGGTGGTCACTTATTTTTGGAAATGATATCGCCTTATTTCTAGGCACTCAGCAGACTTCAGTGCTGATGTATTGACACCCGCAGCTTTCAGATCAAGGAAATAGTGGAGGACAGCATTTCCAGCAGAGAAATGCCCATATTTTAAAATGAGGACTGCCAGTTGTAGTTACACCAATTCGCTGAGATACGAAAGTGCCACGCTTAGGAAGCAAGAAAGTATTTCTTCCCCTCTTCTACGGGCATCTCTGCTCGCTTGTGTGTCTCCATGCTGGGCTGGAGGCACCTCTCCCATCACACATCTAAGGACCTACAGCCGGACGTTTTGACCCTTTTTGTAGCACGGGCTCGTTTGACTTGGCCCTGGACAAATGTACGGAGTCAGTGATGTCTAAGCACATCTCTGATCATTAATGTGGAGATGAGTCCTGCAGTACAGCCTCATCTCCCTGGGTTGCAAGCAAAAACTCATATGGAAGGGAAGTTTAAATGCTGAAGATAGATGTTTTTTCTCCCTTTCTGTGTCTGTTTTTTTCTAAATATGAAAGCTGGAAGCTTTTTACCAGTCCTAGGGTGCTGCAGCCCTCTCTTGTTTATCAAGAAACAAGAAATGTTTGATGTAGGATGAAATGGTGACGGGCTGTTGATCACTGGCAGCTGCAGGGGCAAAGCTGTGAGCTGGACCTCACTCCTCTCAGCCCAACCACACCACCTCTTACAGTGGGTCTATTTTGTTGAACCAAAGCTGTAGTAAAAGTGGTTCCTTCCGCTTCTATCCCGGCTCATTGGTTTTTTTCCTACATATTAAGATTGTTCAGTAACCAGCAGAGCACCCGCCTGCAAATGCAGCAGAGCCCAGCACAGGCTGTGTGTTTCTCATCCCTGCCCCGTGCTGCGATGCTGGGTTGAGCCACGCTCCTGTGACACCTCCTTTTAAACATTTGTAATATCATAACATCATCATCATCACTTAAAACCAGAAAGAAGATGTCCCAGGTTTAGCCCCGGGTGTATTTCCCCTTTGTAGTGTTTGAGAACAACTGCAGGGAGGATGCTTCATTCTCAGTTGATCCTCAGCGCTTTTTGACCCGTGTCCTTTACCAACAAGTACATGTCCCTCGTCCATCCTTGCTGCATCACGCCAGGGGACCTGGTGCCTCCAGTGGGCAATGGTTGAGTGGTCACAGAGGGCTGGGAGCCCCGCAACATGCTGGGCTGGCCGGGGCATCGCCGCTTGCCCTGTAGGATGGAGCTGCAAGCCCACGTCCCAGCCCAGACGGAGCCATTCCCACCAGATGGAGCAGTTGCCGTTCCACTGCCACCGAGCTGTGAAAGCCTGAGGGGCTGCATCCCCCGGCCCCGAGGAGGGACCCTCACAATTGACCCTGCAGGCGCCCCAGCTCATCTCGACTCTGCTCCCAGGGTGTAAATCTGGAATAAAAGTCCCAGAGCCGCGAGAGCCGAGCTGAAGCAGCGCCTCCCATTTGGTTCTCTGCTTTGCTTTTCGGCAGCTCCTCAATTTTCAAATGTTTCTAAGCCTCTGTCCATGTTTTTTCTAACTTTGCAGTACAGGTTGGGCACAGAGGACTGGCTCTCTTTTAGCAAAATGCCTCTTTTCACCTAGTTTAGCCAAAATGCTGAACAGGCGCTTAAAAATCACGCAACACTTTAAATTGAACGTGACCCATCTGTGGATCTGGGGTGTGCCTGTCCCGGGTGAGAGCAGACAGCGTGCTGCCCGTGCAGCAGTCGCCCTCCTCACCAAGGTGCACAGATCTGGCCTGGGCAAGGTCTACCTGCCCAAGGTCATGGCTGGTTTTGGGACCCGTTGGGTGTGTTCCCCAGAAGAGCAGCAAGCGGGTAAGGAGAAGCCACCCTGGTGATGCACCGAATAACCAGCCAGTGCTTCAGACGGTCCGTGGTGACCATATATTTGCAAAATGATCATTGTTTTCTATGATGCCAAAGGGCAGCAGGGTTTTTAAGCCCTCCTTACTCACATTTTCCTCAGGAGCCAGTTTCTGTACAGGAAAGGGGAGCTGCTGGGCAGAGTGGTGCCCCACCTCAGTGGGATGCCCACAGGTCCATGCCACACTCAACCAGTCTGATGTGCTTGGCCAGAGCCTGGTCATGCGTTGGAACTGCGTGAAGGCCTCTAAAAATGCCAGCACTGAGCTTACTCATCTAATCTGCATTTTTCCCTGAATCCATCCCTTGCTCCTCTTGGATCTGACACCTGCCCTGTGAAGGAAAGCAGGGAGTTTTCCCCCAGCCCTTGCTGAAGAAAGAAGCCGCTCCCCAGGAGAATAACCCATGATGTTGGCTCCATGCTTATCACTGACCAGTACCTTCATGTGCTGCTGCAATGGGAGTACAAGCCTGTTCAAATTACGAAGCTTGGAGCTTATTGACTTTGCTTTGCTGTTGCTTTAAAAAAATTCTTCCCAACCCATCCGGCCTTCTTGCAAGAGTCTCACAATGCCATGGACTGGCAATGCCTTCTGCCTGCATGCTGGTACTTTCATGATAATCAGGTTCAAGTTTTTCATCTGATCTGCTGGAGTTGAAGTTTGGGGTCAAAGTATCCCCAAAAGCTGGAAGGCTCAGCCTGAGCTCCAGATGTTGCAGTTCAGAACCGGCCCTGTGCTGGTGAAATGTAAAGTTGTGATTTATTATTGCATGCAGCATGATTCATTTTTACACTGAAAGTAATACTGTGTTGTATAATCAAATCTCATTTGTTATTTATTGCATTCTGTCCCTGCACAAATGCAGGTGCTTCACCCTCTCTCCTGGTGGATGATGTCCTTTGTGCTTTTCCTGGTGGGTCAGTGGGGACCTGCTGTGGGATGGTGGCAGTGCTACTGCCCCGGGGCTGGAGGGCAGGGATGAGGCAAAGTGTCTTCAAAGGAAACCAACATCCTTCGCCTCTTTGTGCCTTTAAAACTGCAGCAACTTCTGCAAAGTGCAACCTCGGAGCAGCCAAGCTGGCTGGCAGTGGAACGGGAGCCATGGCTTGTCCTGGGAGAGGTGTCTCAGCAAAACTTTTGTGATTAACTGCTTGGACATCAAGCTGCTGCTGCTGCTACAAAAGACCCCCACAAAGGATGCCATTGGCCTTGAAACCCACTTATTTCTTATGTGTGTAACTCTCCCATGCCTATTTGCTGTGTTTCCCTGGTGCTGACATGGCCGCGTCGCAGCAGGCAGGCACAGGCACCCACAGATTCCTACCACGATGCCCGGGCAACAAAAATACATATCTAGGCACTGCTAAGGTACAAACCTTGCTGCCTGGGGCAACAACAACCTACAGCATGAGCGCTTTCATCTGCCACGTTCCCGGCCAAACAGCTTTCATGCACCCCTGCTCCATAGGGGACACCACGTCTGGCTCAATTTAGAAATGGGCTGAGCTAAAGGGGCTGGGAAGGGGGTCTGCACTGCACCAAGGTCTACAGATCTTTGGTGCCAACTCCAGTTGCTGCACACACACTGTGTATAGTTTAGAATAGATTGTAATATATATTCTAGATGTATTAAGCTTTAGAGCATGTCTTTTCTCCTAATCTTCCCCGTGCCAACATACATCAGTTCAATCTCCCTACCCACAACAGACAAATTATTTTAGTTGTGTTTTGGAACCCGATGTAACCGACAACAAATATAACACAATCCTGGAGGCTACTACTGCCGCACGAAGATGCCCCAAGCACAGAGCTGGAGACAGGTTTTATTTTAAGCCCTCTTTATTCAATATTTCATTTTATACTTACAAACGGGTATATGATTGGGACATATTAAATGTTGATCTTCTTGCTCAACTATCTGCTAATGTGATTTTTGGTACCGCATCACAGGGAAATTCTGAATTCTTTTATCTTTATGTAAAAGTGCTGTCACAAACCCAAGCAAGTTTTCAGTGTGATGAGACCCTTAAAAAGATGGATTTTTTTTGTTGTTTTTGTTACTGATGTCCTCTGAAAAGGATATCCTTAAGATATAGGAACAGCTATAGCTGCCGGTATTCTGAATTGCTCTGATGGCTTATACTGCAAAGCGAGCCTTGACAATGATGGATAACCTCTGCAACTTCTCAGCAGCGTGTTTGGTTTATCCTGCCTTTGCTTTGTGTTTGTGTCGGGTTTTTCACTTGGGGCTACGCTCAGCCTTTGTACGCTCGCCGCTTGCCTCCTTCCTCCCCTCCGCTGGCAGCGCAGGCAGGGTGGGCAGGGCAGGTGCTGGTGCTGTGTGCTTTCCAAAATATTTCTTCCCAGCCCCAAAGCCCCTGGGCATCACCCCTATAACTGCACGGTGAAGCACCAAGACACCCTGGTGGAGCAAGGTTTTTGTCTCACAAGTGAATTTAGGTAGAAGAAGTCTGGGAGCTCACAGTGTAGGAGTTATTCCTCAACAACTCCACATGCATGTCTGCAAAATATGCTGGGAAGAACAAAACCTTTCAGGACCTCATTGCTCATAGGCAAACACCTTTAGGTGAAGAGCAGACCTCACCAAGATGTCCCTTGCACCCCTGGTCTTTGCAGCCACCATGTCTGATACTGCAGGGCTTTCCACCAGATCACGGAGTGGTTTGGGTTGGAAGGTACCTTGAAGATCATCTAGTTCCAACCCCCCTGCCATGGACAGGGACACCTCTCACTGGACCAGGTCGCTCAAAGCCCTGTCTGACCTGGCCTTGAACACTTTCAGGCATGGATCCATCTCTTGTCTATGACTATTTTCCCCCCAGATCTGTTTAAGCTCTTTGTTTGTATTTGCTTGTAGCATTTTAATAGAACCACTGCTCTAATATAAAAAGACTTTTCATGACAGCTTAGTAGTACTTGTACAAACTCATTGACTTCATTAGGGTGATCTGGTGGTAGCAAGGAAATGAGTGTTCACTCGGGAGTGAGGATTTAGGGGAGTTGTTTTGTTGTGTTTAAGGTCTTGGAGAGGAGACAAAGTGAGTGCTTTGGCCATATTGCTGAAGTAATAAAACGTTTATAGAGATGGGAAATGGCCCATGAGACTTTGTAAAATCTTATTCATTTACAAGGAATTGGCTAGGCAAGGGCTTTAAAAAGGAAAGAGGAAGAAGTTGTGGGAAGAGGATTGACGGGGAGTGGAGTGAAGGCGCTGAGACAGAAGGTGTCCTTGAGGTTGTTATCCTTGGTCCATTGTGGGCACTGGGGCAGGAGCCGTCCCTCGCTGGAGCACAGGGCAGCCCCAGCCCCAGCCCTGTGGACAATGGGAGCACAGCTGGACAACAGCAGCGAGGACATTCATGGGTTCAAACAAAAGAGTTTGAGAGTTTGAACATCCTCTGATACAGATATGGTAATTAATGCTGTTGTGGTGCATTATCGTGACCTCTCTTCTGATGCCTGTATCTCTTCTGATGCAGGGTGCAGGATGCAGGCACCCCACCCCTTCTGATGCAGGGTGGCACATTCCTACTTATAGCCTGCAGAGGCAACAGGGCTTCCTTTCGCACAACTTAGCACAAGTAAGAAAACACTAGCAAATTAACAAAAAATTGAATTTTTGGGAGGCTTCTGCTAGCTGGTGCCCTCCGCCAAGGGAAGAAAATAAGCAGTGACTGTGGAAGGTTGTGCCAAGCTGGCCGGAGCTTGGCTTGGGAGGAGATGAGTGGGGAGGTACCCTCCATTCTTCCTGTCTTGCGATCAGGGTACCCAACTGTACTTTCCAATGATCATCACAGTCATCAGGACAATCACTGTCAATGGCAGTTCTTTGGGGGTGCCTGAAGTGTCCCACACAGGCCAGGTATTTCAGTGCAAGCCCACCTCTAATTAATAGCAGTATTTGCTTAAACGGATCAATGTCTGTCCTTGACCTCAATGCACAATTTAAGCTATTACTGTATCACTAAATATGAAATGAACTATAATACATTCAAGAGGCAAACCACTTATATCGAACCCAGTAATACGGATGAGAATCTTTTATTGCATCCAATGAAAGCTGTGTGGTTGTATTTAAATACTCCGACTGCTGAAGGCTGCAATGAAAGAAAGACTTTTCCACAGCTAATTTACCAAGGAGCCAACCCGTGCCTCCGGCGCACATCATCTCTCCCAAGAAGAAAAACAGTTTTGGACCGAGGAGTTCTGCTACTCCTGATTAAAACAGTTCACTTGATGGGAGCTGAAAGCGGCGGTTGCTGTAAATGCATGGAGCTGTAAGTGTGAGAGGAAAAACTAAGAGTGAGGTATGGGAGGCACTGAAGGTTTGCAGTCGCGGCTCAGGGTCTGCCGGTGGTGACACCCCTTTTGTGCGGGGCAGGGGATGCAACCTGGGCAAAGCAGACAGCGAACAGAACCCAGGGTGCTACCTCAGCACTCATCAAACCCACTGAAACCGTGATTAAGAAATTGTCTACAATGGAAGCGACGCACAAGGACCTGTGATAGCTCTAACTGAAGGCTTAGCCTCAGTAACGTGCCTCTAATTAGCAGCATGTTTAAAAGTCTCCTCTAGCACATGGGTAAACAATCTCTTGGAGTAATATAAGGGTTGTCAATGATGCTTTTATGTTCAAAAAAGCCTGTATTGTGCGCTGGGTCAATGAGAAGCTGAGAGAGGTGAGGACTGTTCAATACTCGTGGCCTAAGGTCTGCAGAAATCTCCATAATATAGAAATGGATTCTGCAGGGACAGGAATGCTAAAAGGCAGCGCCACCACTTCAGGCAATCACTGGTGTGGTGCTCCGTGCACCATAAACATCATCATTAGAGATGTACTATGATACTTCCATATTAGACTTTGTTTAAGAACAAAAAAAAACCCAACCCTAAAATATACAAGTATTGGGGAAAGAAAGCAGTACCACTGGTACCAGTTCCACCATAGGTCAGGCTGATTTCCTTGAGTCAGTGGCTGTGGTTTGTGTGGTGTCCTTAAATTGTTGCCATTTCTTCCCTAGGTCAGTCTTATGTCCTGCCCAGTGCTGTAGCTTTCATGGCCACTAGATGCTGTAGATCAATTTCATAAATTCATTATGAATTTGGGGGCAAAAACGGGAGTGGAGGCAATTTTCCTCTCTAGCAAACCTTCTCCCCAGGAGTGCTCTCCTGGCTCTGGCTGGTGTGCAGAATGAGGGTTTTTCATTTACAGTCCCAAAGGGAAAGTTGTTAGTGAATGCTGAGAGTTCCTCTTTAGTCTAAATTAATTAAATGACACAGCATCTATTGTATGAAATAAATGGGGATCGTTTTACACGGTATACTGTGTACAGCCATTACAATGTGTGATCTTTCTAGAGAAATATGGGAAAACAATGTCCTTTGCCGGAAGAGGCACGGCGTTCCCCGGCTCTGCAATGCCTCTCCTTGTTAAGCGGTAACGCAATGCAATCCGCAGCGGCTTTAATAACTAACATGACAGATGTATAATCTAGAGTAATGTAAAACATTGTAAGCACAAGGAGCACGTGACCACCCTTCATCCGAAACATGTGTAAATCACCAGCATTTCCCGCGCCCCCAGCAGCAAACAAAAGCTGTGCCCCGCGCCGCTGGAGAGGCAGACGATCAGCACGTGAGCGCCCAAACGCTGCTCGTGTTTCCAATCTGCCTTAAGTAATTATGCAATCAGGTCGCCATCGATACCCACAACCCAAATTAGTTTACTGTAAACCCAGTCTGGTTTGCTAAGGCTTCCCGGCCGGCGGGTAAGCCCTGCTGCCTCTCAGAAACGTCCTCCAAGATGTTTAGAGAACTGGCAAGCAGCTCCGGGGGTGCAGGGGGGGACCAGTGCCCAGCAATGTGCCCAGGACTCGGCTGTCCAGTCCCATGCAGGATGGGGTCCCCAGGGTATGGACCCTCAGGGCTCCCCTGAGGCTGACGTGCGACGTGTGACACCAGCAGAGAAAACAGTCATTTTCATTTCTTTGCTGTAAATTTCAGTTAATCTGTGCTCAATTACCACAAGTGGGCACCCCAAAGCTCCTCTCACCCTTTCCCCTTCTGAGTGTTTGCTTATGTAAAAACACCTCAGACTAGGCAGGAAAAATCATAAGCTGCGTGAATATATGCACATACTCCTTGTGTGTGTGTAGTAGGTGACATCTGCCACTGGGAAGGTTATCCAAGAAAAAGTATCTAACGCTTAAAAAATAAACCAACAAGCAAATAAATAAATGTATGTATGGAAATTCTGGGTCTTGAATACGTTACGATTCCAGCACCTCTAAGAATCATTGCTCCTTATCGGGCTGTTGGGGTGCGGTGCTCCCTCGGTCCCTCCACATCTGCAACAGGGGCTTGGGCACTCAGGATGCAGGCACAGTTCTCACCTTCCGGTACCTTCTATTTTTAGCAATTGATCGCCCAAGAACCTTTTGCTTTTTTGCAAAATTTCTCAGCCCTCGGTTACGCACGCTGCTGATATTTGCTCTCAGAAAGAGCAAGTTGCTGTTGTGTTTCCCCAGCCTGAGCTCCTGGTGCTTGAGAGTCTGTCAAGTTGGCCCTGTCCCAGCTGAGCTCTTTGCAGTTGCCCTGAAGGAAAATGGAAATATGAAGGAAACAGAGTACAAAGAAATGAAGAGCTAAATTTTAGGGTGAGATGAGCGATTCTGCACACAACGCTCCCACTCCTGTGCTCTCTGTGTTCACATATTCTCAATTTGACTGATGCGGTAACTCCAGCTGTGGCAGAAGGCTTCCGAGAAGGCAGTTCAAATACAAATTTTATGTTAAAGTGGAACAATCAACAGAATTATTCAACTAGTCCAGAAAAAGCCTTAATAAAGCAAGTGTGTGTAGCACTTCGGCTACTAATGTATTATTCCCTAAGTGCGTTTCTCATTCTTTGAAATAGTAGGAATGCCTGATTTGGAATGCTCTAGTTTGGATAAGAAAATAAAATATGCAAAAGCTCTTCCAAATAATAGTTTTTTTATTAATCTCCAGTGAAATTGCTCCTGCTTGCAGCACCTCTTCTGCCTCCCAGCTGAGTTCGCCCTCCCTGCTGGGTTTTTGGCTGATAATTTGTTTTAATGGAGCTATCCCAGGAGTGACTTTCCATTTAACATGACTAAAGGAGATCAAATCCATCCTTTAACTGTAAAGTAATCATAGAGTGGTTTGGGTTGGAAAGAACCTTAAAGATCATCTAGTTCCAACCCCTCTGCCATGGGCAGGGACACCTCCCACTAGAGCAGGTTGCTCAAAGCCCCATCCAGCCTGGCCTTGAACATCTCCAGGGATGGGACATCCACAGCTTCTCTGGGCAGTCTCCATCCTCTAACCATACTAACACAGTAGTAGTATCTTGAGCAAATGGGAGCCACCACCACACCACCGTGTTGGGTCGGCATTCCCATTTCCAGCAAGGAAAACCTCGTCTGGCTGCACAACCCTTCCCCACTCACCGGTGACAGAGGGCTGGTGCTGCTGCTGGCACTGGGAGAGCAGCAGCAAGAGGGCACGCACGCCACCAACATGACCTACCTGTGGGTGCTGGTGAACATACTGAAGCTGCAGAAGAGTTGCTGGTGTTGGATGAAGCAGCTGGAGCAGAGCCCACAGCCCCACCTCGGAGCTATGCTTGATTTTCCCTCCTGCCATCACTGCAGCTCCCAGCTTAAATAAACGGGGAGGTGGATGTGTCCAACCAGTCACACCGACCGATGCTGCGGAAAGAGTAAGTGGTTAAATACTGATATAAATATTTAAACTTCACTCATGGCCTTCAGCGCCTATTTACTCGAAAATATCCCCTTAGAAAGTTTATTTGACATGATCTGCAAGTCAAACAACTTTTCAAAAGGCGCAGTGAGGGAAGCACAAAGGAGCAAAACTCTCTTTATATTATCACGGGGCCGCAGTGTAAGCCTGCTTTAAAAACGGGTGGCGAGGGTGAGCCGAGGGAGAGCCGGGCACGGAGGGCGAGGGGCAAGCGGGGGCCGGGGCGGCCGTGCCCGGTGCTGCCCACCGGCAGGACGGCCACTCGCCCGGCAGGGACGGGTACTCGCCGCAGCCTGGGGAGAGAGGAGGCACATGAAAGCGGGTCTGGATTTGCCTTGCAATGACAGCTGCATATTAATCTGAAGAATTTCTGAAAAAATCAAAAAGACGTTTTTCAGCAAAATACACCCCTAGAGCCTCGATCATAAAGCAAGGGAATAAACTTGAAACAGGATTGATTTCATCTTAAAGGGAATATTTCTTTGAAACGCTACCAACTGCAGTTGTCTTATTTGGTTTTCAATACTATAACAAAATTGTGCCATATTGTGTCAAATAAGGAGATAATATAACAGCTTTAAACAAATTTTGTAATTATAGGATCAATCAGAAATGAGTTAAATCCATGTGCATTAGGTAAGTCACGCCACTGAATACTGAGTAGCTCCAAATACCAGCTCCGAGCCCGTCTCCAGTGGCCACTGTCCTAAACCTATGAGTTTGGTGTGACACCAGCTGCAGGAGGCAGGGGATGCCACATCCCCCAGCAAGTGCTCCCAGCCTGGGGAAAGAAAGGTATGACTTGATTAAAAGAGAAGAAAAAAAAAAAGATATATAGTCCCCAAACCAGCCTGTGCCAACAGAACAATACCATCAGTTCTGTCAAAACCCTATGTTTTGGATCCGTTTTATTAATGTTTTTCTCTGCACAGCAATGCTGATCAATCTTTCACACTATCAGGTGTTTTTTCCACTGTCTCCACAAGCCAGGTTCAGTACTAGTGAATATTGAACCCATTGTGAATATATAGCATATACAGACCCCACTTCAGTTATGGGACATCCCTGTTATTTGGGAAGGAGTTTTCCTGCCCTCTTTCTTCATTCCACCACCACAGAGCCTCCCCGGGCTGTTGAAGACAGGGGATTATTTCTGTTAAGTTTCAGTAGCTTTTAGCCACAGCCCTTTGCTAAAGTTTTTTCCACTGCCGAGGCACTCGTGGAAAATTTCAGGGCACCGGATTGATACTGAGTGGGGAAAATAAAGGAGCTTGAAGGAGGTAACAGCTTCACCCTTGTTCCTGCTGGTGGCAGCCGCACTTGTCCTTATGGGAAAACAGAGCCTGGGAACCCCATCACTGCTGTCATCTTCTCAAGAACTCAGGGTGGTTATTGTCTCTTGTGCAACTTCATTAAATGATATTAAACTCCCTTTACTTACCAAGGTCATATATGCATGCACCCAAAAAATATAAACGAATAAGAAAATTTCTAGCAAAATTTGCATTCACTTTCTTGGGCAATTTTGATACCAAGTCTCCTTTTTTTCAATTCAGTAACAATCCCTCTTTTTTTGATTCGAAGTAAGACTGGAGTATCTCCCTGGGCACCTTCCACCCAGGAGCTGCCCCGTGGGGTGCCTGCCAGCACCCAGCCTGCGTCCACAGCCAGCAACAGCTCCCCCTCATTAAAAGTTCATTAGTGTGACAAAAGCTGTCTGTTTAGGAAAGCACTGGATATTTTGGACTCATTAGGAAAGAGACAAATCACGGAGTGTTTGGTGTGAGGTTGAGCAGTTTCACTTGAAGCACCAACAAGCAGGCTTGTGTGATACCCCTGAAGACGACTCCAACAGCAAACACCTACTTAAAATTTCATCCTAATGAGCTTAGTAAATAATTTCTTTTACTTTCTTTTAAAATATATATATATATGTATAAAAAAAAAAAAAAAAAGAGGTTTGGTGCTGCTAGAGGAGAGCCTGCTCTCCCTTCAGTGTTGGGGCAGCGTGGGTGCTGTGGGAGATGCCCCATGCCGTGGGCTGGCTGTGGGTCAGGGAAGCTCCTGCGAGGGTTTCTCACCCCCTGCCCAACCTCCCTGGTCGACGTGAGGGAAAACCCCGGTAACAGCCCAGCATGGCCTTCCCAGGGTTTGCCTCAGGGGGCAGGAGAGAACCTTAGGGGATGCTCTGGCTTGGCAAAAAATACTGTGATTTCTTTAAATATGTTGACAGAAAAAAGGAAATTAAGTTGGGTTTTTTTTTTCCTTATTATTCATTTAAATAGGAAGAAAACAAGGAAAGGTTTATTTAAGTGCTCCAGCAGGCTCTTGAGCCTGCCTACCACCGTCCTCTTCCTCTGCTGAAGCACAAACCCAGGCAGGTGAGAGCAGTCATGGTGCAGTGGGACGGCAGCGCTCTCGGGAAGGGGAGCAATGCCGTTTTGGTGGAATTTCTGAAGGCTTTAAAGAGCTCGTCTCTGAACAGGGGCAGGGAACAGTCTATTTTCTTGAAACTCGGGCTTCACAGAGAGCCCCGTTCTCCCATGACATCTTCAAACGCGGTGCCGGCAGAGGCGGCGCGGCTGCGATTGAAACCGCCGGTTTGTGGGAAGCCGCAGTCGGTGTGGGTCCTGCAGGGACTGGGACGGGGAGCAGAGATGAAATATGCTCTGTTCCTTAGAAGCTCGGTCCTCTCCTTCCTCTGCCTCCCATCACTGATTTCTTTAAAAATACGATTTCTCTGCTTTCCCTTGTCTCTCAAACCGGTCCTTTGCTTGCGCAGAAGGCTCCGCGGGCAGTTGGGGGGCTCCCAGCCAGGCTCCCACCTACCCAGACATGGGCATCAGCCACCTTGAGTGCTGGGGATGCTGGGGGTGTTGGGGATGTTGGAGTTGCTGGGGTGCTGGGGGTACTGAGATGCTGGAGGTACTGGGGATGCTGGGGGTACTGGGGTACCAGGTGCTGAGGATGCCAGGGATGCCCTAGAAAGAACACACTTGTCCCTAGAGAGTCTTCCTCCAGTCCTTCAGTAGCCCATGAGCTTGATAGCAAATTTTGAAGAGCATTAATTTTATAAATATGCCTCTTGTTTTTCATCCCTTAGGAAGTAAGTGGCCTCTCTGGTGAGCTTCTCCAGCACCTCACATCTGCTTCTGCTTTCCAAAGCAACCTGAGCAAACTCAACAGAGGTATTTGGTGAGACGAGGTGAAAAGAAGCACAACTTCAAGCTCACAGGAAGCTGAATCCCTAATGGAGGCATCCATCCCCCAAATTAAGAGCCCATGTATTCAGTGAAGTGGCCTGCACACCCATCACAAGTCCCCCAGGGCTTCCTGCTGGGTGGTGCTGGTGGGCTACAGGAGGGCTTCAAGTGGTGGCAGTCCCCCCCTGCACTGCCCTGTGGGGACACACTGACAGTCTCCACCAAGGGGTGGTCACAGGGGGACCATACCCCTTGGGTTAGTGTAAGCCTGGGCCTTGCACACCAATTCCTAATAAAAATACAGTGGTCCAGACAAGGATGAGCACATCAGAGCATGGTTTCCACATACACAGGTTTGAATACCAGGGTGTCTGTGTCTTACGTTGCATCCCCAGTACCTTTTGGCTCTCCCTGTCTGCATAAACGCTGGTTGAGGAGTGAGATGGGTTTTACTTCCATGCTTCTCTGCCATGAGCGACACTGGGGTGATGGCTGGGATTTTAATTACAAATTGCAGCACATGGCCAAGCCCTCCCAGTGATGGTGTGCCTGCAGGGATGTTGGGCTGCAAGAGCCGGGTGTCATTCTGGATAACCTCACAGCATTCTGCTCAAGAAAAGTGTTTGACAAAGAATCACCTACTGATGCCAGAGAGATGGGCCAGTAAAAACATGACCATTGTGCACTGGGTGGTCTCCCGTCCACGCAGAACCTTCTCCACTGAATCTGCCCATGCTTCTGCATTAGGTGACTGATTTTCCTTGGGCGATTAGTCCTTCCTGGTTCCAAGTGAGCAATGTGCCTGCAGAAGCAGTTTGCAGGACCGAGCCATCGGCTGCACATCTCTTACAGCCCCCAGGGAAATGAAAATTTGTCTTAAAGGAGTTTCTCTAATGATTTATTTAAAAAAGAAAAGAAAAAGAAAAAAGAAAACACAGTATTTTCAAAGAAATCATGAGGGGAAAGCAGCAGGAGATGGAAAACTGTGGAGGGCAACAGGGTGTAAGCGATCAAAAGTGGATTGCTGGGAGCCAGCGTGCAGCGGCTCGGGGTGCACCAACACAGGTCTCAGTCCTGTGCTGCTGGTGCAGGAGCACAGCCTCCTCCCTGCTCCTTGGGCTGTAGTTGGTGTCATCATCTCCGAGAGGTCCCACCGTGGGGATTTCCCCTGTGTGTGCAGCGAGGGTTTTCCATGGGACTGGGACTGTGCACCTGCGACCGAAGCTCAGCCTCCATCTCTGGAGGTGGTTACACTGAGGGATGACCCGGTTTGGAGCCCAGCTCGCCCCGGCAGCAGCCCTCATACCTTCTCCTCACTGGCAACAATGCAAATGAATGGTTTTGCAGCTTGTCGGATAAATACAATGTTTGTTCTTCCTAATGGATTTCAGCAAGATATGGTAAATATTAACTCCCAGGTGGGGCAAAATGCATAATTCATCAGCTAGCACATTCCGACTGCTCTGTCTCTCTCATGATTAACATGTAAGGCATTCATTAGATTTTTCAGCTGGTGTGTAGACGAGCGTAGAAAGTTATGCAGATGAATACCAAGCACCTGCGTTACACACATTCATCCCACTCCATCGCAGGACCTGCTCCTCAGCCAGCCGTCCCTGCTACATCCCTGTGGTGCACTAGGGGGTTTCTGGAGCCGGGCAGGTAGAGGTTGGTCACCCTGTGGCTCCAACGTTCCTCACCATAGAAGACAGGCGCTGATTTTCCTGCTGCAGCCACTCATGGGTTCATCAAAATAACCACTGTCAACCTGCCAGCAGCCTTTCTGGTCTGTGAGTTCAGCTCCATCATCTCACTGTCTTTTCAACATGCCCTCAAGAAGAAATGACACTTGGCCAAAGAAACTGCTTACTTTACTGACAGCATCCACCGTGGGGCCATGAAACATGGTGCCTGATCCAGAAGTGATGCAACCACTTTGTTAATCTGCTTTTCAGGCAAAAGTAGATCTCTTCCCATGTTAATGGATCTTCTCCTCACCCATTACATCTCTGACAGGTAAAAGACCCCTTTGCCCATCTTTTTCTTTCAAAAGCTCAACACGCAAAGGCTGACCTCTTCAAGCTGTGAGACTCTTCGTCCTTCTGCATCTGCTCTCCCAGCTGCACAGGCTGCACCAACCACGGTCCCACCTGTGAACCACCGGGTTTATCAAGCTGTTTCCAGCATCTGATGAACCTTCCTAGGGTTGACACAGTCCTTGCTGTCTTAGATCCAAAATAACAAAACCACACCTTCCACCTGCTTTTTCCATGCGAAAGGACACTTGCATTTGCCATGCTCTCCTGTCTCATGAATGTTCCTAGTCAAGAACCAAATATGCTACCCAAATTCTCTTTACCCACACTAATCTGCTGCCAAGATGTAAATATTTTTATGTTTGCATCCTAAAGGGTGTGACTCAGAGGGCAGGAAATAATGCTGTGTCCACAAGAAGGCTGCTGAGCAGCCCCAGGAGCTGGAGGTGAGTGATGCTGCTCATGGAATAGGATGTTACATAAAATGGGTGACATAAAGAAGGGCTTGTGCTTGTAGCTTCTCTGTGAAGCCCATGAACAGCACCCAGATCTCCAGTTCCAAAACAAACCACCACATCTGTAGCAGAAACATCTTGCTTTTTGCCATCTTTCCATCCTCACAAAGTCTGAAGCTCTGCTTTCATTTCTCGCAGGTTAGGAGAGTACATGCAGATGAAATGTACTGTCCTAGGAATACCCAATTGTCCACCCATCAGTTTTCTGGGGAAAAAAGATCTTCATGTTGAATGGAGTGATCCAAAAGAAGGTGCTTGTGAGGACACAATGGTAGGAACCTCTGCAACCCCATGCTCAGGGTGCACCCACCATAGAGGTCCTACCTCACATCCACCAGCTGGTTGACACTGAGCTGTATGTTGAGAAGAACTTTTTCTGTCTGCACACATGCATTTTTTACATGTGTTCATTTGCTTTAATGTGCTATGTGACCTGAATGTACAATGCAGTCTTCGAAAGGATTTTCTCCCTCAAAAAACCCACCAAAGGAATTAAGAGTGAATCTGAAGACTGCAGCAGGGTGATGTGGGTTAGTGGTCGAGCCGGGACCAGCTCTGACTATGTATGTCTGGGGTAGATGGGTTGAGGTAACTAATGAATCCTCTCCCCTGGGGACTACGTACTCCTTTATGCATCCGGTAATGCATCCTTGTGCAAATCAGAGTGCCTGGCTCTTGCACCCAAATAACTCTCCGTTTCTCACTTTATCTTTCAAAAAATTAGTAGGTCTGAGCTTAGTAAAGGGTTAAGAGGTGAAGACTTGCTGCATTGATCTTTAAATGTGTAGTTTAACCCAATTAATTTCAGTGAAGTAAATAGGATTGAAATTTCTGCTTAAGTGATTTGTTAAGTCAGGAGATAAATATGGGCCTTCACCTACGTCCTGTTAATTAGATGTCAACTCATAAATGCTGGCATTGTGTGCTATTGCAAAAATTGCCCCTAGAAGTGATTAGAGTCTCTCTTAAACACTTAGCCGGTGGAGGAAATCTGTCTTCCAGGCTATTGGTCTTCTACTTTTTCCTAGGCATAAATTACCCTCCTGCATACATCTCGGTAGTTCCTGTGGCCACGTGGTGACCGTGGTGAATCATGCCATCTCCTTTGGTGGTGAGCACCTAAATGGAGCTGATATATCGCCAACCTCGCTTCACCTTGCATTGGAGTTAGATTTAAGTCCAAGACTGAGAAGCCAAGGCTAGTGCACTGACTTACCACTTCCCAATTTTTTTTCTCCCTTGAAGTAGTCTTTGCCTGTGCACTCATGTGATGGCAGTGCAACGAAAAGCCATCTTAATAAATTAAAGAAGTGACATTCAGCAATGCAATTTAAGACCTAGATAAGTCAGATGTTAAACACCTAAGGGGTATAATCTCCTTTTAATGTGAGCACAATTCCCATTAACATTAATAGGGGGTTGTACGACGGCTTCAAAAGGAGAATATGCACCTAAAAGTGCAAATTAGCACTTACAAACTCTATTGATAAATTATTAAAGCATATCATTAAAGCATAGCCACACCTCCAGATCATTAGAGCAAGTCAAAAACAGCAAGGTGGCATACGCAGTGCTCCCTCATTATAACAAGGACTAAAATGCCAGTTAGTCACCAAAATGAACCTAGTGTAAATATTGGTTCATCAGTCCCCACTTCATGCAGAATTTGGAGTTTTAAGAGCTTGAACCTCCCTTCTTTAAATGCAAATGAGCACCAGGAGATGCTTTTAATGCAAGTCACCGCTTAGAAACTGGTGTTTAAAAAGTAAATTAAAAACAAAAGCCCGAAACCTTAGGGACCATGCTGTCACCAGAGTTCTTTGTTGTTGTTTACATGGCATCATGACTGCAATAAAACCAGCACCTCCCTACCCCTGGGAGGGTTCAGACCTGAATTATCAGGTCTGGCACAATTAATTTTCCTCTGATTGTTTGCTCCAGGGAGGATCACAGGTGACACCACCTGATTTGAGCGTACAGAGAAAGCCACCAGTGCAGACATTCCCCTGGGGAAATCCTCTTGGTTTCTTCTCCTGGTCCAGCAAGGTAGACCTTGCCGAGGTCACAATGTCCAGTCTCCTGTGGCCATACAGGCAGTAGCTCTTCTCACTCCCATTTGTTTGCCCAACCCAATGGATGGGGAGGTTATCAGACATTTTGCAGTCCAGTGCTATTTATTCCTACCAACAATGACCCCCCAGAGGAGGCACATTGAGTGGAGCCACCTTGATGTGTTTGCTCATGGAAAAGATGGGGAAAACACTGGGTACCAGGAAGGATTGATACGGTACGTGCCTGCGAGCACTGGGGTTGGGTGCCTATTCCCACTTCCAGGACTAGCTCCTTTCTCCAAGGAAATGAGAAAGCAAAGCAACGCCAACAAATGAGCCCAACTCCTTCAAAACCCCAGGCTGCTCCTGCGATAACCATATCGGCTGATCTATCCCCAGAAAATACTGTCAGCCCATTACCTATGGCTTTTAAATTATTAACTGTCTTTGACATCTCACCCACATTAATTCCCTCCTTTTCAGGACACTGTGTATCCACACCACACAGGACACTTAGAGATTACCCTTTTACTTTGCCTTTTGTTAGATTAACCAGACATGGGTGTCTCCAGCTTTCTTCATAATTCATGTCCCAAAACAGAGGCTCTTTTTGGTTGCCCCCTGCAGCACCTTTACAACCACACTGATGTCTCCCCTTTCACAGGGGGAGCAGAATTGTCGGCACCAGTCTCAATCTATCTCTCCAAGTTAGGTATTTGTAGGATTACAATCACCCTGTAACCCTGGGAGGGAGTTAAATAGGATATAGTCCTCCATTTCTGTGAAGGTTGCTATTTACTCAACCTGTGAGGATTTTTAATGCACTAAAATAACATTTCTTCCCACACTTCAACATGGAGATTGACATGGTTCACACTAACCCAGCGACCGATGCTCCTAATTTATAGGGTATTGTCTTCACCATTCCAGTCATGTTTTCTTCAATTTTTAAAATTGGGCTATTTCTTTATCAAGAGTACGTACGTTGTGTAGTACATAATGCATAATCACTATCCTACATACACAAGGCCGTACATAATCACTATCCTTAAACACAGGTCCCAAACACTAAACCCACTCCTGAAGCCATTTAACAAAATTATTTTTAGAAATAAATTATTCATATAAATGTAGCTGCACAAGGAGTAGAAGTCAAGAAAACTGCACCTCAGTGGTGATCCCAAGTTTTAAGTGATGCCAATTCTTTATTTGAAGTAAATAAACACACAAATTCAACTGTTGAGGTTAAAACAGACCCAAAAAAAGTGTCTTTCATTCCTGTAGATATCTTCTAAAATTCAAATAAAAAATAAGGACATTTTTCTTTCGAAACTAGTTCAGCTAAAAAAATCAATCTTGTGAACGTGGGACTGGACACCTGATTCTGCAAGGTCTGGAGCTGGCAGCACCAGGTGAGCTACAGTTTTGCACGTAAAACACAAGCCAAGATGAGATGGGAACAGGAGAGGCAGAGTAAGATGAAGGTTAGAGTGACACCTCCGATGATGGCCTATAATGAATTTTTTAAAGTTTTCCCACAAAGAGCAGTAAAGGTCAGCTCCCTTCCACTGAATTCAGCTAATACTTTATTAATACCAATTGAAATTACATGCATATAGTGAAAGAGACAAGTCTGTAAGTGTTCAGATACCGCTGAAATCTAGGTTGCCTAATCTCTCATCCTGCTCTAGCCTAACACTCGTTATCGTGCTTTTGAGACAGTCTCTAGAAGTGCCTGTTGTTGGGATGGCAACTTAAATAAGCAGAACCAGAGGATGACTACACATTGTATGACCTCCCCTTTGTATCTCCTGAACATGGGTTTGGTTCATCCCAGCCCCTGCCTTGCAACGAGACCTCACTGGCAGCTACCCACGTTGCTTCTCAGCCCAATCCACGATCTGTTGCCGAAGAGCAGCTCCCCACGTTGCACTGTGGTGAAAGACATATGGCACGTTATCTCACCAGCTTCTGTCATCGGAAAGTTGAGACAGAAACTGGTAACTGAACTGAAAGGGCAGAAAAACCTTTCTCCTACCCTGTAATGGGTGTCCTCCCCCTTCTTGGGGTCCAGGTTTGGGGACACCCATAGAGGGAGACCAGATAAGAGATTTCTGCGGTATCAGCTGGAGCAGGTTGCCACCTTGGGTGTTGCCATGGTGGTATTTTCCAAGAAAGTTGAAAATACGGACTTTTGGGATTGTGTTTTAGCAAAGGTCAGGTCTGAGAAGGAGACTCCAGAGGAACCATCTGCCCAGGGACCTTGCTAACACCTGGTGGTGTCACACAGCAGCCACTGGTGCCCACACCAACAACTCCCTCAGAAACTCAGAGAGTCTTATCCCCATTAAACGAGTTTTAATTATTCCACAGATTACATTGAGAACGGTCCTTTCTTTTTAAAAATATTTATCGTGAGAAAATATATTTTTTCTCTCTAATAAGAAATCATTAATTAGGAGATGTTGACCCGATGAGCTGTGATAGTTCGGTGGATGATGAACACTGCTTTTAATCAGACCTTTTACAAGCTAGTGGATGTTAACTTCTGGCTGTTAATTATTCACACCTTCAAGTATTCAGATGGTTAGAATATTTCATGAATGCTCTTCTTTTTATTTAATAGCGACATTGGATTTTATGAGCTAGGAATCGCACTTATTAATTTACAGTCGTTTTGCACTTCCATGCCAGTCATTTAGCATTAACTCTCTGTTTAAAAATAATAAATGACCCCTGACTCTCTATTGTCTGTCATAATTAGCATACTGTCTTTTAAAGAGGAAAGCATGTTTTCTCTTCATTAACAGTAATATTACCTAGAAAGATAATCAGTAAGTCCGTGATCTAGAAGCTGCTGTGGACGCCAAATTACCTTCTCTACCAGGACAAAATCAATTAACACCACTAGGGATGTCATTATTGTCACATTATGTCACTGGATATACTCCAGGGTAAATAA
Source organism: Gallinago jamesoni (assembly GCA_025769975.1). NCBI lineage: Eukaryota > Metazoa > Chordata > Aves > Charadriiformes > Scolopacidae > Gallinago > Gallinago jamesoni. The sequence continues at coordinate 8,657,108 of JAOQGH010000051.1, read as the reverse complement.
ATGATTTGTGGAATTTTTAATGCCTCCGCTGGAAACCCGAAGCCAAGCCACATGGGTGGCGGGACTGACCGGCCGGGGGGTCCGAGTGCTGTCTCTGCCCTTCCCCAGGGACAAAATTGCTGCTGGTGCAAAAAAGAGGGGAAAAAAGGTCAACTGAGCTTGGGGCTGGGCCAGCACGGAGCCTGGCCGGGTCGATGGCACTTGTGTCCTGCCATCCTTTGCGGAGCATCACCCAAAGTCACCCAGCATCACACACAGAGACTGGGACAATGCTGTGGTCAGGCAGAGGGGAGGGAGAGGGGAGGGGTGGGAGACAGCTCAGAGCTGAAAGAGAGATAATTTTATGAATAATTTTCTTGCCATAACTATATCCAGGTGTTTTCTGCTCCTCAGTACCCTCAGGAACCCCTGGGTTGGTCCTTGGCAGAGCTTTCCCGATGCACACAGCACCCGGGAGGTGCCGTTTTAAAAAGTATCCGTAACTTCTATATTTTGCACTGTGTCGGGGGGTATTTAATTAAGTCTATGCTGTCTAACACGATCTGATGTCATTGTACAAGGAGATGTTCTTTGTTAGCAGCGCTCTTAGTTTCAGGCTCCTCTGTGTATTTGAAACCATGGTAACAGAAGAGTAAGCTAAAGCCAATGAGATAATGAGATATTCTCATTGTAATTGTGTTTCATGAGGGCACACGCTCCCATGGGTGGGATCCGACTGTCTTACAACTGCTAACAGAATTTAAGGAACAGGCATATATTAGCGCGGCGGCTTTTTTCATAACAGCCATGTAAACACTCCTGACACGGCGTTTGCTGTTGTTCCCAGCACATTCAAGTATGCAACGTGCATTTGCGTCGCAGGAAATCACGCTGCTAATGGGTATTTTAAAATCCTCAGAACTTCAAGGAACTTCAGGTTTGAAAGGCATTAACGAGGCCGGGAGGTGCTGGTTTGCATGTTAATTGCGATCGGGGCTGGAGCTGTCGCCTCCGGAGGCAGAGACCGGGGGAACGGGCTGGAGCTGCCACAGCCCTGAGTCGCTGGAGGACCCCATGTGAAACACAGCCCAAGTGCCCCATGGAATTCATCCTCCTGTTCCCACTGGAAATGAAATCTGGAAGTTCGATCAGCATTTTAATTCTAAAACTTTCTAGAGGCACTGACGGAGGGAGGTGTTCATCATCTTCCATTGTAAAGGAAGAGAAAACAGAGACAAGTGGTTGGGTTTTAGAGATCCCATCTGGAATTTTCTCATTTTACTCCCAGGTGCGTCGAAAGGCCTCACTAAATTGCCCTAAATTACTTTGTACATTTTAATTGTTACTTTTAACCACCTAGATGATCAAACATTGCTGAGTCCAGGGGGGCTGAGGTGTGTCCCCAGGCAAGAAGCACACAATGCACCATGCTCTTAACTCCTGTTCGTGGCCTCCTGCTCCTCCTCACAAACCCAGACCGAGTCACAGAGCTGAATTATGGGTGCTTCGAGATAATTATGGACACGTTGCCAGAAATACGCTATGCATGGTGGTGTCAGGTTAGGGGGAGAGAGAGTGGGGTGGCCCCTTTGCTGTTTGTTTGCCACACCTTGTGCAATGCTTTTCATATAAGACATACTTCGAGTGGTACGCAAAAGTGGAATAGGAAATATCATTTGGGGAATGAAGGGAAACAGGGTCAGATCCGCTTCACGCTACAATTGTCTTTGTGCTGTGTAATTCCCAGCAGATGTCCATTAGTCGCTCCCTCCCCTGTGAGCAGCAGAGAACCTCAGTGCGGAGCAGGATGATCTGGGATGGTGAGTATGCACGGAGGGAATATGGGATGGTTTTCCGAAAAAAGTCTCAAAATGTCTGGGAAGGTTGATTTTTCCTGGGGCACTAATGAGCAATGCTGGCGTTAAGATTTACAAGGTGTAAAAGGCTCTGGTCCTCTGGGAGGGCCAATTCTGCCCTCCCCTTTGGGTACAATAATATTGGACTCACAGATGCGTATGTAGACCTATACTCGCCATATGATGGACAAATACACAAACAAATGCTCTGGCTTGTCGGCAGAGGAAACCTGAGCCGGCTTTGGAGCAGGTCCAGCATGGCCACCACTGCTCTGTTGCTTTGTCATTGGGTCGGCTGATCTGGCCACCGTCGCTGGCTGAAACCCTCCCTGCTCCCTGTACCCACCTTCTGCTGGCAAAGGCAAAGCTGCTTCGTCACTGCAAAACTGCATCCTCTACTGCATCACCTGCCCCGGCGTGGGCTGCAGGAGAGGGATCCAGCCTGGCAGGGCACAAGGCTGGTACCTGGCCTCGCAGGGAGCTCCATCCCCGAATGCCACGGGCTCATACTCGGCAGTGGGACCAGCCTGGACTGCCGCCATGTTGGTGCGGCTGGTGAGCACCAACCTCACCGGTCCCTGAAATTGCTGGGCTTGGGTGTTGCTCCTCTGGCTTTCCCAGTGACAGCCTTTCCTGCCTTCCCTTCCCTGGGAAAGATGGATGAGTGAAGTGATCACAGTCATGGCACCGGCTGACAGCGACCCAACGGGCAGAGCCAGGCAGGGGAGCGGCAAGAACTTGCTTCACGTTGTAGTCAGGGATGATTTTTATTATTATTATTACTATTACTTCAAAGAACACACTTCTGATGTGGGGAAAGCTGGCAAGATAAATTATGTCTGTTGTCAGCTGCATGTATAGACCTTTGTGATATTTTAATTAAAACCATGTGCTCCGTTGGCCCGGCTCGCATCTTCACCAGAGCTGCAGCGAGGAGCCAGGAGCTGCCAGTGCTGTCACCAGCACAACAACCCCACGATTGAGCCTCCCTCCCACACCACCATGAGAATTTATGCTTATCTCGAGCACGCCAAAAAGCAGTACCTGTATTTCTTTCATGTGGAAGAACACCATGAAAGTGGATGCAATATTTTGGATGTGATGGGCACCACTTTTGGAGAGTACGTTGCCTATTAAAGCTGTCTGCTTCGAAAGGAATATAATGAGCCTACATAAAAAAGACCTTTAACTGTTCAAATATGCTGTAACTTCTTCCAAAACACTGAGTCCCAAGGAAAGCCATTTTTGTTTATGTTCTTAAAGGAACACTATTTCCAGCTCTGTGGTTTAAAGTGTGGCTTCAACAGCTCAGTTCCAATAAATAGGTGAAATGCCTACAGTGGTATATTTCAAAGGAAACACGTTCTCTCTTAGACAATACATCAAAATGTGTACAGCCCTAGACGTGTGGGGTGAGGCACACAGCTTGAAAGGTGTTGTAGAACACCAGAGAGGTGTCCTGCCCTCCCAGCACATGGATTCTGCTGCAGGTGTTGAGCCCGATGACCCATATGCAACCAGAGGACAAGGGAGACTCTTAGAAAAGCATATTTTTGAGCACCAATTGTGAGAACTTTGCTGATCCCATATTAACCCATATGTGACACTACAATACCAGTCATTCGAGTGACTTCGTCAATTCATTGGCTTAATCCTGCCCAGCATAATGTGGGCCAGAGCTGATACCCCATCACATTTTGTTCCTCCCTGTTAGGAGCCTCTTTCTCCTAAATCACTTCACAAGGCCTAAAATGGCAGAAACTGCCCCTGAACTACCCAAACAACTCAAACCAGTGCCAAGCAAAAGTTCAATTCACCTTCACAGCTCCATACTTACTCATCTCAGCAATTTTCTTCCCCAGCTTGTTATTACAGCTGTGGATCACAGTTCAGCACTTGTAAAATAAATCTGTTATCATAGCTTGCATACAATTAGCACTAAATGCATGTGGTTTATTTTCAATATCAGAATCCACATTAAGCATCAAAAACACTTAAGATGCTGGCTATCACCGCACTTTATGACTCTGTCATTTGCTGACTCGAAGCAACAAATATTTAATGTGACAGTAACATTAAAATACGGCTTAGCCGATAAAGCAGCATGTCCTGCAATTTGCATTGCGTGATGCAATGATGAGCCGTACATATTAACTATGATGCAGCTTGTCTGGTTCAGAAAACCTTTGTTGTTGAGACACAGAGAGCCAAGCCATGTGTCATGCTGGCAAGGAGAGGACAAATATTTTTAGATACTAATGTAAATAAACTGCCAGGATTAGCCTGGATTTCAGTAAAAACAGCCACGAGACAGGACATTTTTGTAGGTGTGCACCGGGTGTTATGCACAACATCTAGCTCTCATGTCAATTAAAATTTGTGGAGCATCTCTTGTCAACGTGCTGCTTTTATGGGTGCACAAGAGTACTTGGACTTCCATATCGCTCATTTCCTCTGGTGATGCTCGTAGGTGACTTGATAAAACAGGGGAGAGGCGATGCCAAACCCTGAGCCCATGGCTTGTACCCTATCCCTCAGGCCCCAGTGCTTCCCCGGGGCGTTTCTGGAGCTGGGGCTTGGGATCGGTTTGTGATCACCCCTTTGGTGGGTGCTGGGGTGGGGTGAGCTCTGGGCGCTGCTCCCTCTGGAAGGACAGGCCAGGTCCTGTACTTGGAGCGACTGCAGAATGCTGTAAAGGAGGGCTCCAAAGTTGTCTGGGATGACAAAGCATAAAGGCTTCAAACTGGAAGAGGGTAGATTTAGATTAGATATCAGAAAGAAATTTTTCACTATGAGAGTGGTGAGCCATTGTCCAGAGAAGCCGTGGATGCTCCATCTCTGGAGATGTTCACCTTGAAGGTGGTTGGATGGGGCAACCTGTCCAACAGGTTTAAGCAACCTGTTCTAGTGGGAGGTGTCCCTGCCCACGGTGATGGGGTTGGAACTAGATAATCTTCAAGGTCCCTTCCAACCCAAACCATTCTACAATTCTATGATAAAACTGCCCCAGAAGTGAACACCGCCTTTGGGCGGTGAGACTCATAAAGTTTATGAGGTTTATAATGTTTTATAAGTTATAAGAGCTTTAATGAGATTTGGGTCCACATTCCTCCAAATCTTTGAAGGTATCTGGCGGATGCTGAGCTTGGACATGTTTGGTTGAGAGCTTTCCCCAGATCAGCTCCCTGCCTCCCAGCAACGCTGAACAATGGCTGTGCATCACTGCCACCACTCTGAGCCCAGCACTGGCCATCTGTCACCATCATCCCCACTTCCCCTGGCACAGGGAGGAATATCCACCAGCCCTGACATAGTATGGAGCATCTCTTCCTCCCCAGGGTTTGCTAAGAGATGTGCAGAGCACCTGGAGCATTCGGGGATGTGGTGCCCTATGGTGAAAAACATCCTGAAATTCATTAAATTGGCCTGTTTAGGAAAACATTAAGAGCAGCAGCGTGAAGGAGAAGTGCTGTAGTGCCTGGGCACCCGCTGGCATGTGGCTCGGGGACCTGTGCATGCATAAATGTTTCTTCAGCAGTGAGCAGGCTGAGCCAGGAAAGCTTTCCAGAAAACCAGAGAAGGTTGATGTTTGCTTGGGATGGTGGAGGGGCTGCAGAGGGCAGGGGAGACCTCCACTTGCCCAACTCACCAAGGCCTCCCTTCTGCGTATCACTACAAAGGAAGTAAAAGAAAAAAGTGGATTTATACATATAAATATAAATATATATTTGTACATATACATATGTGCGTGTTTATACATATACACATACATATTTGTATGCATGTGCCTGTGTATGCATATATAAACCACCTCTTCCTTCTCTCTCTCTGCACACATGTATACATATATCTATGTTTCTATACATAAATATATGCAGGCATATATATGTTCCTCCAGAGAAGGCACAGGTCTCTTCCAGTGCTATAATCTCCCCCAGGCTGAAGCAGAAGGACCCTCAAGGGTCCAAGCGTGGGGCTGAGATGGAAACCCATCCATCCTTGTTGCCATTCCAGCTCCCCGAGCCGGCCACATCCATCGTCCTCCACCAACCAGCCAGGCCTCAGATGTTTACAGATGCACTGAGAAAGAAGATCGTTGTAGAAGCCGTTCAAAAGAATTCTGCCCAGAAACAAATAGGAACCAAATGCTAACGCAATCCCTTCTTTCTCCTTCCCTAACGCGCCCATACGCAGAACAACATGGCAAGAGACTTCTCGATGAATTTACTGCAGAAAAAACTATTTGACAGTCTTGTTCAGGAAATCGGAGTTATGTAGCGTCTTTTTTTAATTTAAGCAATATACACAAATCAAGTATATTTATTAAATCAATGTATAGTCATTTTTACAAGGAAGTGTAATTTAAAAACAGACATAAAAGATTTCTAAAGTAATGATACACATCTCTTTTGGATAAATGTTATTTCAGGGATTTATGATAATTCCTTTTCTGAAAGAAAAACGAAGCTAATTGAAACAAACTTTGTACTTTATATTAATGCCATTCGAATACAGTATGTGCTGCCAGTTATAAAGTGACATTGAAAGCTGATGCTGTTCTCAACAACACCATGGTTTCTCAGTTTTATGTACTTTTTAATTTCCTCTGTGGAAAATCTGTTCTTCATAAAAGGGCTGCTAAAGAAAATGTGGAAAAAGTTGATTCATTCCATATTTACATTCTTGCTAGTACCTGGAAATGAACCAATTACCGATGTGAGCCAAAAAAGAAGTTAGAAAAGTCATTTAGAAAACTCATCTTCCTACAGGCACTGCTTCAGAAGTGCCCTGGGAAAGTTCTGCTCTGATAGCAAACACCTTTCATCCTAATAAGATTTTAGATTCTCAACCCCTCGGCTAGCACAGCCTGCTCCTCGCCATACCTCTGCACTTCAGATCCTCCTTAGCTGGGGGCAGCTCTGGGGGCCTGGGAAGGGGCCCGGACCCATATCCTCAACCCAGACTCAAACTTGGACCTGAACATGAACTCAAAAAGGACCCTGAACGTGAACTCAAACCCAAAACCAAACATGAACCCCAACCTGAACCTTAGTGCAACCCAAACTCAAACCTGAACCTGAACTCAACCTGAACCCAAACCAGACCCAAACAAAAACCCACTGCAAGCCCCAGCCCAACCCAAGTCCAAACCCATCTCAAATTCAATCCCAAACCCCAGCCTGCTCCCAGGGCACCCCAATGCTTGGGGATCCAAGGCAGTGCCAAGCTTGAAGCCACCCCACAAGACCTTTGGGGTACCCCGTCTGTTAGGGCAGCTTTTACATTAAGACAGTGGCTGGGGAAGGCAAACTGTGGGTGCAACCTGGTCCTGGGCTTCAGCAACCTCCTGTTCATTCACACTCTGATTTTGTGAACACAGAGAGGACAAATTAAACAGCCAATACTGATGCTGCTCTCAACCTCCTGTGGGGTGAGGTGCTGCATAGGGATGTCCTGCAAAGGGACCCTTCTGTTGGGGTCCTCTTCCCAGAGGTCTACTTTGGGGCTTGGGGGGTCTGCAGCAGCTGCCCCTCACCTTCAGCCAAGCACAACACGGCAGGGCTGCTGGTGGCCACAGGATAACTTGCTTCTCTCATTAAACCCTTAGCAACACCTGTACTAGTTTAAATCACAAAGTAAAATAAAAAGATGGATTTCCCAAAAGAGGAAGAAGAAGGGGGGTTGCGTGTCTTCAGAGCTGAATTTTGGCATCGCTGACATCCAGTCTCTTGGAGACGTCTCTGGTTTTTGGTCACTTTTCCCTATTCCACCCTGAAACCACTACTGTGTCTGGCCAGAGGTGCCTTGCCTAACATCCAGCTGCTGCTGCCACCTCCAGCCCAAGAGACTCTTCCCTCTTTCCCTCTAAGTTGCACATAAACGGATGTGACTTGCTAAAAAAGCCAGCCATCTCTGGAGGGGTTTTGTTTGTAGCTTCTGCGTCTCCTGTTTGGTTACTCAGTTTTGCAGAAATACGCTTTTTTTTTTTCTTCTTCTTTTTTTTTTTTTCCTAGGACTGGGTTTAATAAAGACTTGAAGTGGCGTCTGCGTGGTGCGGTCACCCACGAGGTTGCTTGCTTGGGGCTTGCGTGGCTTTCAGCGGCGCTGGGACCGGGCAGGGGTTTATTAAATTCTGGTATAGGAAGAAAAGTAGAAAGTTGAATTTCCAGCACTAATATGATTTTTATTCTTTTTTTTTTTTCTTTTTTCTAGCCTGTTGGGTTTTTTTTTTTTTTTTGCGCTTATATTGTGAGTTTCATTTCAAAAAGGGGTTTGATAGACACGGCGCGGTGCCACAGCTCCTCATTACCAGAGAAAAGCCGGGCTGAGGCGCTGCCGGCCCTGCTCTCCTCCAGAGAAAAGGAGAAACCATGTCCCACTTCTTGCTCCACAAACTGAAACATAACGTCTGGAAGCCTGGCTATAATGAGGTGGAAAGGTTTGCCTCTTGGACTCGGGTTTTCATGCAATATACCTGTAATCTCCGTTTGGGTTTATTTTGCCGAGGAAATAAACCCAGCATCTGCTGTCTGCACCCAGTGCCCGGCAGCCCCCTTGCTGCTTCTCTGCTGCAGGAACATCTGGAGGATGCAAAGAGGATTAAACCTCCCTCCTTGCAGGCGTTGATAAAACACTTAGTGAGAAAACTTCCCACGTTCAGAAAACTGGGAAAGAAAATATTCGACGTTCCCAAAGCAGAGGAGAAAACAACTCCCCCATCCCACCCCAGTCCTTGCCGTGGTGCTGGGGAGAAGCGGGGCGGGGGGGGGGCGCTGCAAACTCTCAAAGGGGGTTTGTGGCCCCACGACCAGCCCAGGGTCCCAGCTCCTGGCATATGGCTCGGGGTGCAAACTCCTGCTCAGAACCCCCCCCCGGGAGGTGTGGGCTAGGTCTGGGGAGAGATGCTCGGCGAGAGGCGGCGACGGAGCCGGGAGGCAGGATTGACCCATTGATCCAGTACCCGACTCCCACGGGCGCCGCAGCAGCAGCTGCGCAATAAACGCGGCACGGAGGAGATATACGAGCATCGATCCCGTACTAATAATCTTTTGCACTTCCACAGGGCTTTTAGGGAGTCCCGGGGGAAGTTTATAAGCATCACTCTTCATATTCAGAGCCCCTGAAAGAGTGACCGGCTTCGGCAGCCCCCCCGAATTCACGGGAGCACCGCAGCCATCAGGCTTTTTCAAGTTACAAAAATTAAAATTGCTTGATATGCAACAGGCTTAGCGAGTTCCCTGCTCCAAATCCTGTTTGTACATACAGCCTCCTGTGCTCCTCATAGGAAGCAGTGAACGTGGAAGTTGGTTTGTGGCCTCCAATTAAGTTAGGATTGATTTTATTTTTATTTTTTTTTCCTACAGGCAGACTGAAGAAATATCTCTAGTTAAAATTACTTTAACCCCATTTTAAAGCATGCACACTAATACTGAATTTAGTGCATAGGCTGTTTGTCTTGCTATTTTAAATTAACTAAAAATCAATTGTAAAAAGCAACTTCCACGCATAGCTGCAGAAAACTGTAAGGAGCTCCAATATCTGCTACAAGGATGCATCTGCAACGTCTTAAATATTACAAGAGATTACATGAAACACTGAAGAGGGAGGCTTTAAACTCACTCAGCTGAAATATTCCACCATGGCAATGATTAAGGAGCTAAATACAGATTGCAGAATTAAAACACCATTGTATTGAAAATACTGATAAATGGAAATTTCTCGTGGAGCGGTGTTTGTATGTGCTTACACAGACCAGAGCAGGGGTGTCAGATCAGGCAGAGGGGATGAGGAGCCCCGAGTAAAGGAGATACAAGCACATCAGCAGGGAAGAGAGCGAGGTACTAATCGTATTGCAAAACATAACCCTTCCACGGAGCTTTGATAAAACACAGTGTACTGACCAGCTACCGCAACTGCTAATGAAATCCAATGTTTCTTCTAATCTTATTGACACATATATATATATTGAAATGTGATATATTTGCAAAATACAGAGAGTGTTGTATAATAGCCACTAAGTGTCCTCTCAAAAAAAGAAACTATTTTTTTCTGTCCCCTAAACCTGACCTCCACTGATGGTGACATACATGGGCTGAGCTCTGCCCTCAGATACGCAGGTGTTACTTATTTAAGTGACATTAATGTCAGAAAAAAGTTTCTTCCTGGAAATATTTTAGGCATTTTTTCAGACTACTTTATTCTTATCCTGGACTTCTGCAGCTCTCCAAAAGGAACCTTACTTTAAAATATGGGGATCGCTTTGGCTCAGAAGCCTAGGAGGCGTGCTGCCAGCTGGCACCCCCGGCACGGGGACAGGGATGTGACACCACGGGGATGGGGCTCACTCACAGCAGCATATCAATCCCAATTAATAAATGATCCCCTTCTGAGCAAAATAAACAGCACTGAGCAGCCACCGTTCTTCATTCAACCTGGTTCAGGTACCTGCTTGTATTTCCTTTGCTTCCCAGCCCCTTCCGTTACCGCCCGCTCGTTCTTGGTGCTTCACTCTGTATTTTTAATTTCCAGCCCTCCCGTTCCTCCTTCACGGCTCCTGCTGCCCATTTCCGTAAAGCCAGGAGCTTGGAGCAGAGAATAATTATGTGGCTTTTTGGAGCTATTTCTGCCTGGTCTTATCAAAGTTTTCAGGAGACAGGAACCAGGTAATATGTAGGCTAATATGGTCTTCCAGTATTAGGACTGACAGATGAAACGCTGTAATATGTTTGCAAAATTTAATGAAAGGAGAAAAGCAAATTCTCAGATAAGCAAGGAGAGCCACGGTCCAGGCTACCAGATGTGTGGTGTCCCCAGCAGGAATGCCTTGCAGCGTCCAGCTGTATTTTTCCCCTGTATTTTACGTCTCAGTAAGGGTGCACGTTAAACACGGGATTTATGTGCTGGTTTTTGTTTTCATTTTGATTTATTTATGATTAGGGTATGAACTGAGTTACTGCAAAATGTCTGCTATATGCCATTTGGATATATCGCTTCTAGTATTTATTGTATTTTTGCTGAACCAGGATTACATACACCGGTATAAAAAAATTGACGGGAAATCAATGTGGCTTAGTGTAAAATATCTTGACTATAAAGATTTTTTAGATATATCAAACATTCACCCGCTGCACAGTGTGTTTACTGTGTCTTGAGGCTGTTCCCTTGACATGATGATTGTACTAATTGTCCAAGTATTTGATTTAATTTGCAGTGGGAGCCAGAAAGGGACATACAATTTCTACTTAAGGGATTTCAGTTTGAGTTCAGGGGAAGAAAACGCTATGTACATAGGCAACCGCAGGATATAATCCCTTCCATAAATTTGACAAGACCAATCCAGCCTCCCCAAGGCTGCTTTCCTCTCCTCCTCCCACGTTCCCCCATGCACACACGTGTTTGTGTGGCTGCCGCAGAACGTCATGCTTCTCATCGAGAAAACAGAAACCCAGAAACCCCGTTTCAAAGCCAGTTACCTGTCAGACAGTTCAGGGGTGTTTTGTTCTTGGGCCAATGATGTCCTTCAGCCTGTATAGCTCCTTTTCCTGGTGGTTGCTGCAGAGTGTGTGGTCTCCCTGGGCTCTTGCCCACGCTCAGCTCTTTGTGCCTCCTTCTCCTCCACCACGGTCTGCTGGGCTGAGGTGATATCTCTTGAAGGCAATGCCTAGGCTGGAAGTGTTCCTGGGGAGCCACTTAGAATCTTGCTTGCTTTCCTTCATGGCTGGTGGCCCATGGTTACCTTGTGGTCACAACGCTGTTCCTTCATGCACCTTCTCACCTGGTTTACACAGGAGTCACAATGTGACATTTCCCTCCTCCAGCCCAACCACATCCGCCTGGTGAAGGTCTTCCTACTGCTCCAGGGCAGACAGATCCTCGTGGTGAAGGTCTTTCCTCCCAATGGAGGCTTCCATCTTCTGGTTTAACCAAGCTCTACTGTGGCATCACATCAAATGGAGGTGTGGGCTGATTACATTTAACCCATTTTCCTTGACGGATAAACCACTTATCTCACCAAGAAAGCTATGTGTTAAGTGAGAGTGAACCCAACTCTTCCTGGTAAAACAAGGGCGCATTTTTCCTAATAACCATTTACTTAATTATTTTTCTTATCAAACAAAGTCCAAAGACTTGCACAATATGCAGGGTACAAGGATGCTCTGCAGTTGCCTATATTATTTTTTTTTCCTCTCTCTCTTCTTAGCAGTATCTTATGAATTTTCTGTGCTATGACCATTTTGTATCACATCGAGGGTTTGCTGGAAATCCCTGCAATTCTGTGTGCTGGCTCTTTCCCCGCACTGTGGGGAGGGTGGAAGATGATCTGCAGCCCCTTTCACGGCCCCAGGGAGGGACAGCAAAGACGCGGCACCTGGGAGCATTTCCACAAGTGCAAGTGCTAGGGACTGCTCTAAGGGGGGGAAAAATGGAGTGGTTTTACATATGGCAAAGAAACAAAGAAAAAGAATAATCAAGCTTAATTTCTGGGCTATGCAATAACCTCCAGGTGATGAGAAAGAGGGTTCACATGATGAAATTAAGGGCAAATAAATTTAAAGCAATCAAAGGACACATTTCTCCGGCTTTTGAAACGCAGCAGAGTGCAAAAGCTGTGCCAGTAATTTCATATATACTAACACCACGTGGCATAATCATTCAAAGCCTCTTTGAAAATGCTCAACTCCTCTAGTATTTACTAGAGGAGAACTGGAAGAGCGTATCTAGTAAAACTTTTTCTTATTCCCATAAAAATTGTTTGTTTCCAGAGCAGAATAAAATCTGCTGCTATTTTCCAGGAAGAGAAAGTACAACAGATGCCGTCTGAGCTCTGAACTGCGTGTGTATAAAAGTTGACTTTATTAGAAATATATGATGCCTTAGACATCTCTAGAGCTTCAGAAAATGCCACAATATCGGTCCCTACCTAGATGTCTGTATGCATGAGTGGCTACATGATACTCTTTTAGCCAGCAATTAATTGCATCTCCAACACAGATAGGCACCTTTTAAATCTATCCCATAATGTTTGACTCCAGGAGGATGCAGTCAGGCTTTTTAATAAAGGACTGAATTCATAGTTCATAAATGGAAATACATTTCACTGTTCAGTTCATTTTTGGAAGATCAATATTCCAGGTGTTAGGAAGATTTGAAATCTGGTTCCTATGAGAGCTGGAAACTAGGGGTTGGCACTGGGTTCAGCTGAGAGATGTCCTACCCTGGGCAGACAGGTGGGGATGGGAAGCTGGGGAGCAGTAGAACCCCCCTCCAGCCCCCTTCCAGGGGTTGTCCTGGGGGCTGGGGTTGAGCTAACATAATCTGGGGACTCAGCCCAATTAAACCTTCCTCTGACAGGCTGGAGCTCCCCGTATTGCCAGAGAAGCTGTGGCTGCCCCATCCCTGGAGGGGTTCAAGGCCAGGCTGGATGGGGCTTTGAGCACCCTGCTCTGGTGGGAGGTGCCCCTGCCCATGGTAGGGGGTTTGGAACTTGATGATCTTTAACATCCCTTCCAACTCAAACCATTCTGTGATTCCCTGATTCTATTGCGGCGAGGCCAGTTGCATATATATTGCACATCCACGCAGCAAAGCTATGAGCACCTATATATTTAGAGATGCGTGTGCGTGTGTGTATATTCTGGGATGGGCAGAAACAGCTTTTAAGGGGAAGTGGGAGTGTGAGACGCTGCTTTCCCAAGCGCGTTGCTTGTTTAAACAAACCTTTGCAGCTCCGGCACCGCGTGTCCTGTTTCAATGGACACCGTGGCTTTGGAGCCCAGTTAATAGGAGGTTAATTGTGAAAGCGATGGCGCCGCGATAACAGAGCTGTGCGCTTGCCCCCTCGGAGCAGCATCAGCTTCGCCGCTGACGCCTCACTCTCCTGTTTGGGTAGAAACGAGCAGAACAATTCCAATATTTCAAACACCACTCAGGCTGCTGGCGGCCCCGCCGCTCTAATCGCTGCCTGCTAAACCTGCCTTTGGTCACTAATGCATTCAAACATTGTTAATGACACAGAGGTATGACAAGATAAGAACGGGCTCATAATGAATGACTCCACAAAAGCAAAGTGGCAAAAGTAATTATAGACTCGCCTGGGCAGCTGGCCCCGGATGGTCGCAGACATCGAATTTCATGTACGGCTAAAACACCACCCAGATAACCTTGTGTTCGGCGGGAGCCGGGGCTGTATCACCCCTGTAATTCAGCTGACATTTGCCGCTGTTAACATGAAACAATTTGCAGAAAAGAAATAACTTCCATTTCCCTCAATTAATTAGACAAATTAATTAAACTGCTCTTCGGTATTCGGAATCTATTCCCTATTCAAGAATGGGACGCTGCAGAGATTTTGTTAAATGGTTCAGAGAAGGCTTATTAACCCTGAAATGAATTCTATCAAACCCCATAAAGCAGCAACTTCAAGTGCATTTGCGGAGAAGAAAGCTTTTCAAATCAGATAGCAAAGCTACAAAAGTGCTGAGCATTATCATAATCTGGCTAGTGTTTAATTTGACACTCTTATGTTGAGATATTAGAAGAGAATGAGCAAATGGTCTGATAAATATGTACTTAAACAATTACAATCCTTATAATCAGTTAATTTCTATTTATCTTATGATACCCTTTTCCACAGAAACTTGTATTAGAAAATAAATAAGATTACTGGGTAATTCCAAGAGCTCTAAAAACATAAAACACTTTTCTTCTTTTAAATGCAGACATGGATGGGGATGTATCGGGTAGGGGATGGGATGAAGATGGGATGGGAACAGCAGTGGGATCAGGATTTTCGTGGGGGTGCATCAGGGATGTTGGTGGGATGAGGATGGGGTGGGGATGCACCAGGGATGGGGATGGACTGGGGACAGGACATGCCAGGATAAGGGTGGGATGGGGACAGGGACGGGACAGGGATGAGCACCAGCAGTTGCCACAATGGGCTCAGCCCAGCCAAGGCAGGATCCTGTGACACCCAGGAGTCATAACTGCATCTCTCCTGCTGCCCCTTGGGCTAGAGGGGTTTTTAGGGGCAGAAGCACCCATGGGAGAGGGGTCAGGGCTCAGAGCACTCGCTTTGCCCATCCCTGTGTCCCTCTGGCTGCTCACCCTGCTCCAGCTGAGTGTGGCTTGGGAGGCTCACCATGTCAAACCCTGCTGACTACCTTGTTGACCTTCTTGGGGATCTCAGTGCAAAGGCCAGAGGGAACTGTAAAAATTATTTAAAGCTTATTTGGGTGCCAAAGGGAAACTTATATTACCAGAGCTGTTCTTCAGCCACAACTTGGAGAATCAAGCTAGAGTCATTAGTGTCCATAAAAAGTTTTGGAAGAACTACTTGCTGTTAAAGTTGTGCAGCTTTTTGTAGAATATAGCATATAAGTAGAAATATTATATGGCTCATTTATGAAATTTAAATATTTGAGTATTTCTTATGAACACAGCTTTTCTCCTGTAGACAAACTTTGAAGATAGTGCAAAGAATTGTCTCCTTCCATCCAGAGAGCTGGTAGGATTAGATCAAACTAACTTATTAAGTCACACCTTGGTGCTTTCTTCTTAAAACCATGTTGCATTGAAGAACGGTGCCTGTACAAGGGAGGGAGAACTTGGTGGAGCTAGTTTGTGGCTCACAGCCTCTACTGTGGAGCAACAGCCATGCTTGGGCATTTGCCTGAGAGGGTTTTAAGGCAAAAATCCTAATCAGAGAGTCTAAACGCTGGCGGTGCTAAAGGCTGCAGGATATGACCCAGCGTAGAAACAATAGCCAGCCCAGAAGAAATGAGTTTATTATCTGGTCTAAAGGGATTTTATCGACTTGCTGAAAAAAGTCATATTTAATATTGAAGTATAACTTTTAAAAACAGAGATGCTGACTCTATAAAAATGTGCTCTCGAGCCGAGACCTTGACTCCAAAGTGTAATCCAGAGGTTTTTTATAGCCGTGCTATAAATCATCAAAATTAAATGTTTGCATTAACAGTGCCAGGAGAAGCCTATGCAGAGCGGTGGGGATGTGTCACCCAGCACAAAACACAGGAATTACAGACACCCTCAGATGGTGTCTGCTGGAAGGAAGGCGTGTAACCGGTTTATGGTCTAATTTGCACTGTTTGCTGCCATTTCTCTGTGGTTTTCCCCCACTGGGGCAGCTGAGGTGCAGGGGAGCCCCTGGTTCCTGTGGATCCCATCACATCCTCCCCGAGGACAGCATCCTGTGCTGCTAGGGATGGGTGCTGTGGGGTGACCCAGGCCCCATGGGTGGTGGAGCAGGACAACAGGGGGTTACCCAGGCTGGGGGCTCAGCAGGACATTGGGGGTGAAAAGGGAAATAAAGCTTTTTTTTTACCACTTTGCGTTGGAGGTACCAGCAGGCTGGCTGCCACCAACCCTTGGCTCTGCCTTTCTCACCCATCCATTGGCCCCGGTCATTGGAGTAATATTGTCCTTTAATGAGTAAATAGCCAGATCCTCCTCGCAGGCCTGGCCCTGGGGGGTTTGCAGCCCAGCCCTGGCCAGCAGAGGATTTTCAGAACTGTCCTGCACGTGAACCCCTTCCCGTGCGCTGCCGAAAATGCTCTCCGGAGTCCAGCCAGCCAACCTGTTAACATCCTCTCCTTCACACTCCCGCAACGAGCCAGCTGCTCTGCCTAGGAAAATACAGCTGGAGAGGTTTATAAATAGTAAATTAAGGCTTGCTCCAGCCACTCCAGCTGGGCAACGTTATAGGAGCGAGTAATTCATCACCGGGGTGTCATCCCTCCCTTGATGTACTGCCCACCAGCACCGCGCCGGCGCGCGAGCCGGGAAGTCCTCACTTCGCACTGCTCGGTTTAAACCTTTTTTTTTTCAGAATTAATTTTGCAAAGATAATCTAACTAGCTGGGGAAGCGTCGGTGACAGAGGGCTCACAGTGAGGCAGGCAGTTCTGGATAGACCTAAGTACACCCTGCCCAGGGAGGGGTGGGCACTGCAGGTGATGTTACGGGGACAAACCGCCGCACTCGAGTGAGCTCTGGCTCTGCTGGGGCAGGAGGGGATGGAGGATGCGAGAGATGAGTCTGGACTTCTGACGTGTCCCCCTGCTGTGGCTGTGCTTCAGGGAGAGGGGAGAGAGGGGCTTGGTCCCTCCATCTGGCGTGCGTCAGCCTGGGGTGTCCCGGGTGCATATCCCTATCAAAACTCAATTAGAAAATGAGACCTGGATGTGAAGGACTATTGTATTTCAAGTATTTTTATAATTAAATCTGGGAAGGTGTAAGAGGGTATTTATGAAGGGCCTTCAGAGAGCATTACCTTGTGCACAGAGGAAGGGGGTAGAAGAGTTTATCTGACGCATGTTATATCATTTTCACAGAGCACAATAGAAAAAAGCTCAATTACGGGTCAGGATCCCAAATGCACATCGTAGTAACCCTGCACTGCTGCTGGTTAATTGCATAATGGCCCGAAGTCACCAAACAGAGGTTTCACCGCAGAAGCTGGCGGGATGCAATGGGGACCCCCATCCCCATCTCTCAGCCCTCGTTCCCATGGGGCAGACCCCGCAGGCGCTGCTGGAGGGGTGGCACGGCACCTTCCCCTCAGAAACCATGGGCTTTGGGCTTTGGGCTTTGTGCTGCTCTGCTTGAAGTCCTGTCCTCGGAAGAAAAGTTATTTCTTTTCCACATCCCTGACTGAATTATTTCCTACTTACAGAGCTGCTACCTACAGGATATAATCATGCAACGCAGTAAATCGTTGCGCCGTGTCAAACTGCAAGTGGTTTTGGAGTCAGATCCGGAGTTTAAATCTACGTCTGACTGTGTATTTTATCTCAAATGTACTTTTTAATTTGTCCATCTGAAATTATCTAAATTTAAGGGGTATCCAGCAAGAAGAAGAAAACTTTCTCAAAGTAACTGTGGTTATTTTTCTGCCAAAATCTTTCCTGCAAGAAATCTCAGTCCCAGCGCTAAAGCTGTAGGATTGTCCACCCTTCTGCAGGGACCAGCTCTCACTTGCTTTGTCCGTGCTAAAACCTTGAGAATAGGCACAGAATCCTCACCTGCAAATAGCATTTCTGCTGTTTGCCGCATATATGTATTTAATCTGCATCATGATTTAAATAATTTTTTATAGATTTGCTTCCATCAGAAAGCTGGTGTGATGGCTATCATTAATCCCCCCAAAGAGTGGGAGTTTTAGTATTATTGATAGCCGATGAATATTGGAGGTGCAAACGTAACCTCCTTTGGTGGTTCTGTGATGGAGATGGGGAGGGACAAGTCCCACGGCCCTGTCCTTGGGGCTCCCCTTGCCGAGAGGGGCAGCAGGCGGG
Organism: Gallinago jamesoni; assembly: GCA_025769975.1. Classification (NCBI taxonomy): domain Eukaryota; kingdom Metazoa; phylum Chordata; class Aves; order Charadriiformes; family Scolopacidae; genus Gallinago; species Gallinago jamesoni. The sequence continues at coordinate 8,638,955 of JAOQGH010000051.1, read as the reverse complement.
GGATGAGGAGGGTTTAGCCAGCCTGCCACGGGAACACAGCAATTCAGTCCCCAAAACGAGATGTCTTGGAGGTTTCTCTGCTGTCTCCCTGGAGCCTGGCTCACGAGGCACAGCGGGGCTGGCTTCGCTCTGATGGAGCTGCCAAGGCGAGGGCTTTGCGCGGGAGTTTCGCCGGAGTGACATTCATGCCTCGGAGTTGACATTGTCTTCGGAAAATAATCTCCACTTCATAATTCCCCCTGTAGTTTGGGTTTTGGTGATTGCTTTGTTTTGTTTTGGTTTTTTTCAGTAGTGGGTCTTTATTGCAGAGCCGGGGGATGGGGCAAGGCGGCGTCGCTCCCAGAAGCTCTGGGAGACCACTGTGCTGTACGGTGAGCTCGGCTCTGCCGGCACCGAACCCCGGCGCCGGAGCCTCGCCCCCTGCTTCCCAGCTCTGGCACCCCCGGGCCAGGGAAACCACAGGTCATTATTTCTGAATTTGCACATTAAAAAATAACATCGAGTCAGAAGGGAATATCTTTAAACCACGAACGCCAGAAATAACAATTGTATTAAACTGCATTCATGAATGCATAATAAAGTTCAATTTGCCATTATTTATCACATTACTTAAAATTAAATCGAATTTATAATGCGAAAGAAAAGATTTTTGTGCTTTTAAAAAAATAATGCAGAATCTTTCATGCCGTTCACAAAGCATTTGTATTAGCACCACTGTATACAGATTAATTTATTTATTTTTGTTAAATTATCACTGCTTCCCATTGTTCCTTCATCCTTGGGGACAATCTGCATTCTTTTATGTATTTTTTAAGAACTAAAGAGGCACATACACAAATAACGCATGGAAAAGTCACAGCGGTTTTGGTTGCTTTCATTTTTGGAGCGTTGGAAGAAGTTAAAGACCAAGAGCTGGAGGAGCCCCTCTGGTTGCTGTTGGTGTGCTCGGGCAGGGCCTGGGAAAAAGGGAGGCATCAAAACTGAGCATCTCTCCGTTGGTGAGACCCCTCAGAGGAGGAAAGAGGGGCTGCAAACCTTTCCCACCCTTAACGCACGCTTCTGAAATAACAGAAGTTAAAGAAGTGTTTGAGCACAAGCTGCCTTTTGCCCGCTCTGCACAAATATTATGCATTTCTCAAACAGGAGCTGGGCGCGGGGAGCACATCGCCCTGTGCAGAATAACGAGCAAACGCCAGCGAAAGCCTTCCTCCGCTCCCCTCTGCTGAACGTGCTCCTTATCGCCCTGTTTTGTGCACTGGCCTAAAATAATCATTTGTGAATAGAGCTCTAATTACATTATAGCTAATCCATTTTCCTCTCTGAAGCTGGTAGTCAACAGTTTATTCTCTCACCTCAAAGATGAAACCGAATGTCAGTTTTCAAGATAACATTGACGTGAACTTATGTATCAGGCAAGTAGACAAATACCATTATAATCATTTATAATCCTTTAAAGCTGTGACTGAGAAGTGGCATTTGGACTGGATTTAAACTTGGCGTTGTCCGTGCGGAAGATTAACCGCTACATAAGACTTTGATTTCTGAATATTGCCCATTAGAGAGTTTTTACATAGGAAATTGAAGTATTATATATAGTTTTAACGTGGTTAACAAAGTCTGACACAAACAATAACATTCCAACTTCAGTTAATTCTTTCACATCCCATTTACAGCAGGGAAAACTGTGTTGTCGTCCAAAAAGCACCCCAGTAGGACTTTGAAGATTATTCCTGCTTGATGGGAATTACACATCCCGAGTCAATTTCTGCAGTTGCCGATCGCAATCGCGTGCTCTCCAGGAGCTGCTCTGCATGAGCCAACGTGCTGTTTGTGCAAAGTCCAGGTCCCCAGGGGACAACATCAGCCCAAGAAATGTGCATCTACCACCAGGGCCAAGACTGCCTCTTCTAGGAAAGGAGCTCACCATGGAGGCTATGGGGCAAAAGTGTTGCAGGAGGCTCCTGTTGTGGTGGGGGAGCGGGATGGGGTGAGATGGGTCCCCCCTTTTAGGGTCCCTTTGCACCTTGGTGCCCCAAGACTTCAGCAGGGACATTGGGATGGCTCCAGATGGGTTCCTGGAGAGTCACCCATGTAGCTATGAGGGATGAGGTGGGACCTTATGGGCATGGAGCCTTCTGGAAGGAACAAAGAAATAATTATAATGCTGTGATATTTAGAGTTCATTCTTCCAAAATGCTTTACAAAGGCTCATGTTAGAAACCACCGCTGATGGCTGATGAAGGTCTTAAGCGATAACATAGGATTTTCTTGTTCACTTTTGTAGTAAAACTACAAGTTACAAACCCTGCCCATGCAGAGGTAAGGAGACAAAGGCCAGGAGTGAACGGTGCTGTGACCCTTGGAAGGCAGGGCTGTGTGCTCCTGCCCTGCATCTGCTCCAGGGAATATAATAAACACCAGGGTCACACTTACAGAGCTTCCAGTAGGAAATTAGTAATTAGGGTTTAACACTTTTTATTGCCGCTTGTTCCTGGACATCAGAAGGATATAAAGGAAATTAAAATGGTGGTGCTTGCTGGAGAAAGAGGAGGCAAAAAGCAAGGCTGGACAAGTTAGAGGAAGTCTGTAAGTGTTTCAGACGGTCTCAAAGGCACAAGACCCAGATCACCTTTGACGTTCGATGTGGGCTGGGCACTGACCTGCCCTCCCAGCCTTTGAAAAGCTTAAGGCGCTTTTCATGTGTAATTCACACTGTTTTCAGGGTTGTGCCCATATTTGAAGCCTCTTCCTTTGCCTTAGGAAGGAACACCAGTGACTGCAGGCAGGTCCCAAACGTGCAGAGCTGCCCAGTCGAGTTCAGACGGGGCCATTTTGGGCTCTGGAGGAGATGAGGGGGGTGTGACCCACCCAGGCTGTGGGTGCCCCCACCCCACGATCCTCTCTGGGTCCCCAGCCCGGAGACCTGGGGTGTCTGCAGAGTCTGTTGGAGGCACATTCCAGCCCATACAAACAGCTTGCTATCATCTGGGTTCAATCTAGTGGTAAATGGGCTCCAGAAGTTTTTGAATATTTGCATAAGACCACAACGCTTCTTATCAAAACATTTCCCATTATTATTTTCCAGTCTTTCCTCTATCCCCAGCTACCTCCTCCTTCCCTTCTGTGCACTGCAATGCCCCAGCCATTAGCAGTGCTATCATTTTTTCTCTTCACATGGGAAATACAAGAGAGCGCTCCTCTAAAGAGGGTAGCCCAAATCCTCCTGGGGCTCTCAACCCATCCTCCATCTGTGGTTGCGCAAGTGTTTCCTCCCGGGCATTATCACTGGAAATAAAAGAATGTGAACAAGCCAGGCTCATTTGTTCTGTGTGCTTAATTTCTTCGTAGGTTTGTGTAAGTACTTATCGTCTTCTCCTTGGAAGATAATGAAAGACAAATGTGTGTGTGAGATGCAGGCTTAACAAATGGGGCTGCCTTCCGAAAATGTGGTCCACAAAATAAATAGGGACATAAGAGTATCACCGGTGCCTGTGAGAAAGGACGCTTCCAGGAAGCACAAAAAGTTATGAATACAGCTAAAATCAACACTACCCCATCATCAATATTCATATAGGCCAGACAAAACATTTTATATTGTAGCTGCTCATAAATCAGACAGAGAAGAAGGGGGAAAGGCGAAGAGAATGGAGAAGATATAAAGGAAGAAATAGCTGGGGGACGAAGGGATGGTGAGAGGGGACTCAGCTCATTCAGGCTAACATCTGCTCGGTCTGAAGTGGAACCACCTGTTAGTTTATTAAATTGTACAATTAATTTATGTGGAAGGAAGGGAGGACTATATCTCATCAAAAATCTTCCATTTTAACCCCATCCTCCAAAAGCGAGCTGGGCAAAGCCAGTCGTTCATGCCATGGATGCACGGCATCATCATTTTCACGTGAAATAATGGAAAATCTCCAAAGCCTCCCTCCAAGGCGCCCGTCACCACACCAGGCGCCGACAGACAGCATCTGCTCTAAGTGGCATATTCTCTATCCACAGGGAAGTAATGAGAGGGCTTGCACGTGTGTGCCATCGTGCAAAGCCAATTCAGCAGGAACTCCTCAAAGCCTTCCTCCGCCTTGGCCCGGCATTATGAAGAGTTTCCATCTTTAATATCACTGCCGCTGGCAAGTGTCACGTGAGGCCAAGTTTTAATCAAAAAGGGGCTGTAATTTGCATGGTCAGCTTCTCTACCCTCCCTGCTCCCTCGCTACCTCCTGCTGCCCACCAGCCATCATCAGTCTCTGGCTACGATCTCTCCGATTCCACAGTGAGAGAGGGTGGGCACGACAGAGCATCTCTACGAGGGACCTCAGCATCCCGAGCACACAAACAGGGGCTGCAAACCACTGCCCAAGCGCATCCCCAAAGGTTGTCTCCAAAATGCTAACGGCCCCACGAGAGCGGGGAAAAGGCTTTTGCAGGAGAGGCTTCATACCATCTGCTTGCAGCCCCGCTCTACGGCACTTACCCATGTCAAAACACTTGAATTTTTTCATTATCAAAAAAAAACCCACACAAAAAACCTAAACCCCAAACATTTAAAATAATTTATTTCAGGTATCTATTTTGGACCACATCCTAATGGCTTCTTCCTGCAAGTCCCTACTAAAAGAGGGTCCGGAGCCCTCACAGAGGACGTGTGCCTTCCAGGCATGCAGGATCGGGCTCCAATTAAGTGCAATGCTCTCCAGATTTGGTTCCCATTATTGTCTTCCTTTGGCATGACCGGCTGGAGCACTTGAATTGGAAAGGTCCCAGAATCTTCAGTCTCCTAAAATATTTTCAATAACGTTGAGAGCAATTTTCCTTAGAGCATGTAAGGATTTCAGCGGAGGAGCCAACTTTCCCAGAGGAATGATCCAATTACGAGGACTGGATGCTCTTGTCAATCTCTCCCTCAGGGACGTGGAAAATCAAAATTATGATTTATTTTTTTTAATGTGACAGTGAGCGTAAAGGCAGAAATCTAAACCATGCCGTTATCTCCCCAGGCACCCCCCGCTCCCTCTGCCCGATACTGTTAGCTAAAAATACCGGCTTGTTTCAGGCAGAAACTCCTTAAATTCTGCTCTAATGACAGCGTCGGCAGGACCCAGCCCTCAGTGCGGTGCTGAATTATGACTTTTTAATGGTGACCTTTGTATGTAAAAATTGAGTCAAAATGACTCCAGCTTTCGCTAATGCAACGAGAGAAAATGCAGTTCCAACCCAGGGGTTTGTATTTGGTGACAAAGGCAGGGAAAGGTATCAGCAGTCCCCCAAAAGCTAAAAATAGTCCCCACAGGGTGAGGGCAGCGGAGGAGGTGGTGGCAGCGGGGGGACAGGCGAGCAGGGCAGACGGAGTGCCCTCTCATGGGATGCTGCAGGAGATGTCCCCAAGATGCCAGCCATGGTGCACACCTGCTAGAGCAGGACAGGACCCCCATGGGCTTGCTTGCACCCCGACACCCTGCAGCCCTCCTCCTCCCCGCCCCATCCCTCAGGGAGCCCCCTGGAGGGATGCAGGGGGGTGCAGGGATGCAGTTTGCCAACCCCAGGCACATTGTGCAGGGAAGAAGGAGCCGCCATTGTGCGGTGGGGCAGCGGGGGGCCTTTGTCCCCGCAGGGCTGCCTGGCTCCTGGGGCCGGCGCGCCGAGATCAAGGGGTGGGCAGTGGGATCTGCAGCAGCCACACGTCGCCCGCTCCCCCTTAGAAGTTGTTGTTGCCATGGGGTCTATTGTTGCCGGCTTTCCCCCGGCGCTTTACATCCTGCACCTTGCTTTTTCACAGGGCGAACAATAACGCAAACTCTTTTCGCTCCGGTAGTTGCCTTTTCACAGTTTTTTTATTCCCCCCCTCCCTTTTTTGCAATCTATTATGAGGGATAACTCTAAAGAACCGCACAGTTCTTCAAGATATTTTCCGCCACCAGCTTGTACTGCGCCGCTTCCCAGGTTATTCTGCCCAAAAAGCCCAGGAAAATCTGCATATCTGGGGACATTATTAATTACCTGATGTGACATCTCTAACTCCGCAAAGATTCGTCTCTGACTAATGAAGCTGTCAGGGGCAGGCACCGTGCCGATGCCGCCCCGCCATGGGCGCTGGCCCACATCCAGCACAGCGCCTGCTATTCCCAGCCCAAGCCAGCCATCCCACGGGAGCAGAGGAGCAGGATCCAGCCCCGTCATCACCACGTCATGTCCATCTTCCAGATCCTCTGGATCTCCTTGGCAGAAAACTGGCCAAAAAGCAAAACCCTTTGGCTTCATCTATTAATTCTTTGATGTCGTATCTGCAACCGGAGCAACCAAAGAGTGTTGATCCTGCCTGGGTACGGCCCCATGCCCCTGCAGATGCCATGTGTGCTTTTTCAGGGCTCTGGGGAAGACTATATGTATGGAGGCTGGAATAAATTTAATATTGTGCCAAGGATAGGACCAGGGTCATCACCAGAATACTGCAGGCTGCCAGGCTCTCCCCAGGGAAACCAGCCTGACCCATGGGCAAGAACCCCAGGACAGGGGCAGGTCCCTCCCCAGAGATGGGCAGCGTCATCCCACAGTTATTTCCCACGCTGTTTGGACAGGTTTCACATCCAGTGCCTTTCCAGCCACGGGGAAACATCCTGAGGAGCTGGGTCATTTCTGCCAATGGCCCCCACTCCTAGAAAGCCTCTCCCAGTAGCACCCAACCTCCCACCCCAGCAACGGGATCTCTCTGGGATCTGCCTTTCCCAAAGCCCATTGTAAGAGATAAATGGGAGTGATTCCCCATGATGGAAGGTGATCCTTCCTGGTGATACAACTGGTCTCTCTCTGCTCAAAATCAAGTTGTATAATTGCTTAAATGGAAAGTGATATTCACGTTTAAATAAATTATTGTGTTGGTTTAAAAATTCCTAATGACGAAGAGCAAGCGGACTGTTGAATCAGGATGCCAGATCGTCTGGTTTGTAATGACATATGTTTTAATTAAAATAATTCTAATTAAATGGATGTCAAAAAAATGTTTCAGTTTGAAATGCACTTCACAGCCTCACATCACATCCTATCAGGCAATGGACCACATGACAAAACAGAAAATAAACTGAGACCTTTAGGCAAATTCTCCTAAAAGAGGCCGTGGCAATTCCCTGGCCACGTGCGAGGTGCCATCTGCGGTCGGTGGTGGCAGCGGGGCCAGCTGCCACCTGCACCCAAAAGAAAGTCACTATTAGGGCTTTATTAACAGCCAGCTAAGGTGTATGTACAGCGCTTTGCCCCTCCTTGCTCCCTGCAAACATTAATGCATTTGCAACCCCCACGTAGCCTGGAGGAGACAGGAACCGTCCGTCTCGCCCAGCATCCGGGCAAAGGGTTTGGATGCTTGAGAACGTATAGCTGGTACTGTCTTCCTGGGCTGTTGGTTCTGTTAAGGAAAATAAATGTAAACAGATCGCACTCGTTTCTGCACCATGGATGGGTGGGTTTCCACTCTATATTTCCAAAGGGAGCTTTTTCCTTTGAAATGCTGGTGTTGGGGTGACCAGTGACACAGGAGAAGCAGCTCATTGGTATGCAGGAGCAAGCTGCAGCCAAATGTCCCCGCACAGCCAGGTGCTCAGTGGGGCCAGAAATGCCACAGGAGGGAAAAAGGGGAGTGAAGGACATCAACACTATACGATCCAAAAGTAACGTAATGGGATTTGGGAGCAGTTATCACTTCCTCCATCCCACCCATGTCATTTAACATACCACAAGTACTTTCAGAGTGGTCTGTCCAGGTCCTTGCAGGACTGTAGGTGAGCATGGCCAGAACCATCCCACGGGCTCACCCTTCCTCTCTCCCGCATCCCACATCCCACTTCCCGCCCTGCACCAGGCAATGATGCTCCACCAGCAGGGCCAAATGTTGTAATTGGATCTTAATTACACGGCTCTCCGAGAGGTTATTTTTATTTCTTTGTTTGTTAATGCAATTATTTAGCTGCCCTATTTTAGCCTTGACCTTGCAGGAAGAGGGTATTTTCCAGTCAGCATAATGCTTTATCTTTGAAAGCTACAATCAATAAGGATAATTAATGATGCCTGCTGCAATGATAGCCTCAGCAATCATTATACCACATTAATCCCTGCAGTCAGACTGGGGTCAAGGCCATCTAAATCATTCACCTAGGGGTGGAGAAATTCAAATAATTTACCAATTTAAATCCGAGGAAACAAATCCGACTTTATTTTTCAAAGCCATTTAAACTGTTAAATTTTTAAGAGGCCACAGCCCATTGCAGCCGTGTTTTTGTGGGAGTCCTGGATGTGAAGCAGCACAGCCCATGATGCTCCCCACGGGAAACCAGGTCCCCAGGACCACGGTCCCCCAGGACCGTGCCGAAATGCGTGTGCTGTATTTGAGGGTACCACGAAGCCCAAGGGAACTTCTCCCAGCACAGCCCTCCGGCAGCTCCATCCACCTTCAGGGTTGGTTCAGTGGCTGCTGTGCCGGGCTTTTTTTAACATCCACTATCGAAGGGATGTAGCTTTTTGACATCTTCGTGTTAGGAGCGAAGATATTCTTCCATCTGCTCTGTGCAAAGATAATTTTTGGGATGTGGCCAGCACCAGGATTGCATCCTGGTGTCTCCCAACGTGCTCAACGGGGGCTTTGAATCCCTGTTGCCCCAAGGGGAAGCCAATGGCATCCCAAGCCTCAGGGATGAAAGATATCTCATCCTGCCCACCACCATCCCCCAGCCAAAATGCCTGCCCAATGCACACTGGGCGGAAAGAGCCACCAAGGACTTTGTCAGGATATTAAAAAAACCCACAAAGCCAAGAGCTGGTATTATTATAACAAGGCTGCAAAATAATGCCCTTGGCCAAAAATTGTGTTTGTTGATAATCAATAAAGTTTTGCTGATCTAAATCTGTTCCTCGTGGCTCTTGCAGGGCTGGCTTTTCACATTTGGGACACGCTGCCTGCTGCAATGCCCACCACGAAGTCCACCACGATGTCCACTGCGGAGTCTGCCATGGTGTCCACCATAATGTCAACCACGTGAGAGGGACTGGCAGCAGCACTGAGCAAGGGCTCAGGGCTCTGTGTTCCCCCTGGGTTCTCAGCCCAGTCTGGGGGCTCAGCAGTCCCCGGGGGCAGATAAAGTTTGGGAGGTACCCAGAAATGTGTAACAGTGTTGAGTCCCTCCATCGAGACCAAGGGGAAATTTGGTTTAGTTTTGATTTATCACTTTATTATGAACAAGTTTGTGTTTTCACCAAAGTCATTCTTGCCTGTACTGAATTAATTATATATTAACAGCAGCGTATAATTAATATGTGGACATATACAATAAATTATGGCCTAACTATATAATTCTACACATATAATTAATTACATTAAACATCTACATTTTAAGCCTACAATTAGATAACCCTGAGAGACAATCCTGTTAGCATTTTTAATAAATACTTGTGTTTGAAGCTGTTTAACAGAGCACCTGATAACTGATATAGCAGTGTTAACATCTGTTCCATTATTTCCAGAGGACGTTAGTTTAACGTAATGCTCCTCACATAAAATATGCATTTGTTCTTGACTGTCAAGTGCCTCTATTATTTTATTAAAAAGTCAAAAAAGAATATAATCAGACTTCATAATTTATGTGTGACATTTTCATTACAGAAAACTTTATGCAAAATTGAATTCTAAAATTTAATTTCCTGTGATGTTTAAATTACTTACTATCTGGCTCCTCTCCAAACATTGTGATCACTCCAGGCCCCATATGAATTCTATTAAGGATATGTTTAGCTGCTGCCAAAACGTACAGGGTATTTTTCTATGTAATTCCAAGAATATGCTCCTTAAATTTATTTTGTGCCAGTTTAAATAGTTTCCCTCATGCAGAAAAGAAACACAAGACGTTTTTAACCACTGCCATGGCTTTTTTTGTTGTTTCCCTTGGTTTTTGGTGCCCATGCTGGCCCTGGCCCACGGTCCTTTAGCCCCTTTGGCCAGGAGGAGCAGTGCCAGCAGCCTGGGGAGACTCACCAAAGCCAGGACGAAGACCTGGGCTTTCAGGGAGCACCTCCTACCACGCCTGCTGCGTGTATTGGGAATTAGCACATGCAAATTAAGTGTTATGAGTGTGTGGCGGAAGGATATATGGGCCAAAATTATGGCTCATGCTTCTTCAGTTCACAAAGCCTGAGTCTTGTATTGCTTCCACCCCTCGTTATCTCCCTGGGAATGTCTTTAATGTCCATGTCAGGAAGAGAAAGCAGAGATCAGTCCCTGGAGATAATCAGGAATTGGGTGAGAGGCTTAATGTAGCTCAGGGAGTAACAGACCTTAGGTAGCGAAGCAGCAGTGAGGGATGTGAGGTTGGGAGATCCCAAGGAGGGGTGGGGGGATGCTCCAGCTCCACCAAGAATCCACAAAAAATGTGAAATCACCCTCTCCCCTCCTCAGAGGCTGCCCACGCCTGTGGTCCCATTGCCACCATGGATGCTCAGGACATGCATCTCACCCAGGTCTTCCAATCTCACTCCTCCACAGGGAGCAGGGCTGCTCCAGCCACATCTACGGTGTTGAGGACATCAGGGTTGAGGACAAATATTTGATGACTGAACCATGTGCCTCTGACATTTCTGCAGCTGTCCCAGCTCTTCCTGGCAGCTCTTTCTTAAATCAATCTGCATTTTGCATGCCCTCATCCAGCAGGAGCCAAGGCATTATCAAAGCTGTGGATCGATATATCCGTATGGACTATCACTACTGGGTTTGGTCGTTTTCTGAGCAGCCAATGCCATTAAAACTCAGCTTGCTTTGGTAAAATAGCTTGATCTCATGAATCTTCAGATAAATTAATGGAAAACCTTAAAGCATGTATTTGGAAATAATTTAGCTTGCTGTTGCCGTGAAGTTCACAATGTTTCATGCGCCGCGTTCGACAGTGATGTAAGAGTTTCCAAAATGAAGGCACTCTGCCAAATTTCTGTTTCCCTCCCTTTGTCTGGTATCTGCGAGCAGCAGTCACGTCCTGCTGCCTGTGCCTGCCAGTGGGGAACACAAATAGCAATAAAGAGGTGGGGGGAAAGATGGTGGCTTGGAGAGAGCAGTGCCTGTGTCCTTTTGCAGCTGCCCTTGGTGTGGATCTTGACCAGGGAGCTGTGCATGGTGGTGCGTGTTCCAGCTCATGCCAGCATGTTCCAGCTCATCCCAGTGTACCCCAGCTTGTCCCAGTGTGTTCCAACATGTCCTAACTCATCCGAGCACAATCTAGCTCATCTCTGCATGTCCTAGTTCATCCCAGTGCATCCCAGCACATCCCAGCATGTGCCAGGATGTCTCAGCTGATCCCAACACACCCCAGCATGTCTGAGCACATCCCAGCTGCCCCCTGCATATCCCAGCATGTCCAAGTTCATCCCAACATGTGCCAGGATGTTCCAGCTCATTCTAGCACATCCCAGCATGTCAAAACTCACCCTTGCTCATCCCAGCATGTGTCAGCTCATCCCAGCTCATCATCTCTTTAGGGGTGGGTGGGAGGGACAGGGCTGAGCTTCTTGACATCCAGGCAGCATGGCCATGCCAGCGCCATCCCCAGCACACTCTGTGCCCAGGGAGGACGGATGGAGAAGCCATCCATGCCAGATAAGTGACACATCGGCAGCTCCAGGGGAGTATTCAGATGGGCCTGTGTTTTGAAGAGCTGCGGCACAGCAGGACTGCTCCGCAGACGTCAAGGTGAACAGCTCAGCCCGCTTAGCACAGATGCTTCCTTCAGAAGGATCATGGAAAAGTCACACTAAATATAAAGGGCAACTAGGGAGAACCCCAGCATGCTACCTAATGGTTATTAAATCTCTTTTTCAATAAAACCTGACCTGGGATGGGATATACATCCAGGAGCTTTTCCTCATGCAGGAGGTGGCCAGCTGGCCACTGGTGACCGTGGCTGAGGTGCAGCGATGCACCGAGCATTAAAACAGATGTCACTGAGGACCCTGATTCCCATTGACTCCATCTCGTACTGGTTGGGCTCCTCCTGGTCAGTTTGTGCAATTCATTTCTCAGCGTTCACAAGTTATTCCCCTAATGTTCACTCAGGAGGAAAATAACTGGCCCTGTTGAGAAGGGCTGGGTTATTCCCAGGTTATGACAGCCAGCGTGCTAAGTGTGTGTGCTACGGAGGAGGAGGGCAAATCCTGAGCAAACCCAGCTGCTTGCATGCAGTGGGAGTTTGTACATGCCGGGTGGTGTAAGCCCTTCCCCAGGGACATGGTCTCTCCTGTCTGGCCACACGTGGACCCCTGCACTGGGAATTCCTTAGGACCCACTCTCCGTGCCAGGGGTATCGCTGTGGGAAGCTCTCCGGCAAGTGGGACAGAGCTGTCCCCTCTGGGACGGGCTCACTCCCAGCCTCACACCGTCTGCCTTCCCTTCTGCACTGGTAAGACTATCTGGTGGATGGAAAACCTCGCAATTGCCATTGGGTTTTACTGTAAGTGGATGCTGCCCGTGGCCAGTTGCGAGCGCAGAGCTAATAAAAGATGCAGCCGGGCCGATGCCGAAGGAAGCCCAGGCAGGAATAGGATGACAGAGCAATATTGCAGGAGGTAGGATCCTGCTGAGTCTGGAAGTGCCTGATTTATTTATATTCAGCTAAACTGAAATATTCAGAAGGAGAAAATCTTCAAGCCTTACTCTTTCGGTGCCTCCTTTCAGAAGAGAGAGGGATGTGCCAGGTTGCGATGCTCACCCCCATGCCTCTGTCCTCACCAAAAGCAGCCTTTTCCAGTGCCCATCCCCTATTAATTCAAGCAGCACAAATCCAATATGAATTTTTTCTCTGATACGCCATGGTTCACAAATTGGATGATGACAAAACCGGATAATTTATTACCTGTATCTTAATTTATTTATTATTGAACACTTTATTAACCTATACACTTTGCTGCCTGCATATCGTTAATGGGTTTATAGTAGAATTATTCATTTATTCCTGTGTGTGAAATAGTACCTTCATAATTCACCTGTGGCATAGTAAGATATTAATTATAGCACCCAGCGTCTTAGCTTAACAGTGAAACACTAATTGTAAAGGTAAAACACATTCTCATTCTGGAGAGCTGCTCCTCGCAGAGACCACTTGCCATTTCCAGGAGCGGCGACGATTCAGACCTCCTTGCACGTGAGTGAATTGGTGCATTTCTATCAAGTCCTGATTAACTGCATCTGGAGCTCATTTTGAATCCTTACTGGATCAAAAATTGTTTAGCAAGACTGTAATGCAGAGGGAGAAGTGGGAAGGGAGGGTTTTTCACCATCCCCATATACTATGGGTGGCCGATGGAGGGTTTGGCCCCCGTGAGAAGGCGCTCTCTTGCAGGGGAAGGATTCTATAGCTCTGACCTGCCCTTTGCCACCCCTCTGGCAGCCAGCACCATCTCCCCATGGGGCCGATGCCTGGTGGCAGGTGAGTTGTGGGATGGACCTGGCAGCACGGCATCCCTGGGGCAGGATGGTTATTTACGGCTGGGTTACAACCAACCAAGAAAAAAAAAAAAAAAAGGGCATCTCACAGTGCAGGCACCAAGGCCGTAAAAATAGTATTGCGGGGAGGGGGGCTGTAATAAGAAACACGTTCGGATGGAAATAACTTAATTCTGTCACAAACACCAGCTTAATGTATGCCCTTAAACTCGGAGCCGTATACGTTTCCCTGCAACATCCGCCCGTATCGGGAGGATCTGCTCCAGCTAGACACTCTGGTGCCTCGCACCCTTCGGTTGCATCGCTTCGCAGCAGCCATCATCATGTTTTAATGAGCCATTTTTCTATTTATCTAATGTCACTGCTTCCCCAGCAGCGCTGTACCCGTCCTGTCCAGTAAAACCCATTATCTCTATTAGGCTGCCGATAGCGCATCGGCGGGATTGCTGGCTCCCCTAATTGCTGAAGCACGCTCCTCCTCCCGCTGATAGATTACCCCGGGCTAACAGCCCCCACACCTATTCCCCAGCGCCCCACCACCACCAGCCAATCCCCAGCAATTGGGTTCTGCTTTCAGTAATAAATCCTAACCTATCAATATATAATAGGCCTTAATAATCAACAGCTATAGACGCTGTCTGCTTCGGGAGGCCTCCGTAGAGCCCGGCATCTTTTATCCGCCTATAATTAGCAGCAGTCAAATCCCATTTGTGTGACAGGGTGCGATCGCCCGGGCTGTAAGGGAACGATAACGGATTTTTACGTACCTCCAAACGCGGTTTAATCGGCTGGCCTGACTGTCTCCATAACGTGCGCGGGTGTAAAAAAAGCCCAGCTGGCCTGGGGAGGTGTGGGAAACATAAATATTGCGGCGAGCAGCTCTGGAGGGCAGCTTCGCCGCCGCCGCTGCGGAGGTGCCTTATTTTTGATAGCAGAGCCGTCGAGGGACAAATGCTGTGTGAGCCGGGGGGCTCAGCCCCAGGGCTGGGCTCGAAGGGGCTTCGCAGCCCAGAGAAGGGGATGCTGTTGGAAAAGGTCCCCAGGCAAATATTTTTGGGTAAAGTAGCTGCACTCAGCCCCACCAGCCGCGGAGGGGGAGGAAGAGAAGGTGCCCCAAAACAAGGCAGTAAAACTATAAAGTTAATGAGGAAACCGTGTACTTTTTTACAGTATAACCCTTTATAACCCCCTCCTCGGGAGCCAGGCTTTCAGGGTAATACAGTGAATGCTATAAAATGGATGTTTAATGTAGCTGGGGGCCAAGAAAAACATTGTATAATTGTAGTAAGCAGCTTGCTAAGTAAAATGATAGCTTTTAAAGGATGAAATATAGCGTAGGTTTTCAGGACTGCACAGCTCCAGCTTCATATTGCTTCAATAACAGTTTCTTCATTTCACTTACAAATGTATCTCTGAGGAGATTTGTTACAAACGTTTCTCGGCTTGGAAATAAGAGGCTAACTCGATCTGCTCACATTATTCACATTATTCATTGTGAATAAATGACCTGATGCTTTTGGTCCCTGCCCTGCTCCTCAGACACGCCTGCTCTCACCAAATTTCTTTATTTTCATCCATTTTATGGAAGCAGGGGTGCTGCCCCGCTGGCTCCCAGCATGGCCCGTGGTGTACCAGAGCGGTGAGGGATGCTCACCTGGGATGACGGCTGCATCCACCCTTAGATTCAGCTGGGGGCTCTTGGGGGGACCACGGCTCCCCTGGCACCACCCATCCCCATCTCAGTCCTGAGACCACAGCTCCACTGCTTCCCAGCCCTGTGTGATGTGGTTTGGGCTGGGTTTCTGAGGAAAAGGGGGCACAGGGAAAGGGGCTGGCTTTGGTTTGGGCTTTGCCGGTTGATGGAGTTCACGTCTTCCCCGTCTCCGAACACTCAGGAGCCGACGGGTGCTGTTGTGCTTCTGTAAATTCAAATAAGAGGGCGCCTATGGCTTAGCTGTGGTTTATAATATAGAGATTAATATATATTGCATATAATAGATATCCTCTTGAGGCGGGAAGCAGAGAGCGTTGCTGAGGAGAGGAGCAGGACTTGCTGTGCCTCAGCCAGGCTGTGCTGGCACCTCAGTAGCACTAATGACTGTGGGTGGGGGTTTGAGCTCCTGTGCATGGGATCCTCCCACCAGCATCCTGACAGGAGAGTTCTAACACTTCTGCTAGAAAAGCCATTCAGCTTGGATGGGATATTCTGCATTAAGATGTGGTGAAGATGCTTCTAGCAAGGTCCATCAAGCAAAGTACCGAGCCCTTCTGGTGACACCCAGGAGATGGTACCACTGCAGAGAATGGCATCCTTTGCCATGCTCTTGTGACCAAAGGCTCATATTAGAGTCACAATATTCTCAAATGCTGTAGAAAAGTGAACTTCAAGCACAAAACACCTCCTCTTGGCTCCCAGGGCTGGGGCCTTTTCAAACTGAGAAAAAAACGCGTGTACCTCTGCTCTCAGTATATGCACATAATATGAAATTTCATCAGCCACAATATTTTAGAAGACAGGAATCGTGAGATATATCACATGTAAATGGACATATCATCTGAGCAAGGCACCATTTATCAGTATCACTTTGAAATGCGGTGGATGATCTGATGGGATTATGTAGATCTCAACTATCTATAGGTGAATGAAATTGGGTAACCTTAGCAACCCCAGGTACATTTGTGCAGCTATGAATCAAATGTCAGTGCGATGAGTTATGCACAAAATAAAGAAATAATTCTTTCAAATATTCATAACAGTCTGCAGTGTATTATTTTATAAGTCTCTGCCTATTGTGCATTTTGGAAGCCAGCTTAAAAAAAAAAAAAAAAAAGACATTAGCATTTACATAGCCCATGCCAGCATAAATGCTTACAAAAAAAGCCAACACAAAATGCAACCAGCAACTGCAACAACCCCGTGTTCCTCTTCTTAATGGTGGAAAGGGCACTTCCCACCAAGCAAACACTCTGCAAGCTGGAAGGACGGCACAGAGGATGGATTACTCACATAGATTTGAAACAGGACCTTCCATCATCAGTTTGGATAAAAACAAAAGTTACACACTGTAGTTTCACTCCTCTTAAAATATATAAAATATATTCAGCTGAGCGTTCTAATACCAGAAAGGTAGGAAAAGCTGGAAGTCTCCCTTAAAAATTGATGAAATCAAGAAAACGTATGGTTTGGGTTTTTTTTTTATTCAGTTATTTATCCAAGTATTTTGGATGACCATAAGATACTTTAAATATATACTGCATCGTACTGTAACAATAAATAATTACATATGTAGTTGCAGAGACTTTCCATATGTGTGTGCATATAGGTCAGTATCTAGATACAGAAAGTGCTCATACATGCTGCATCTTTTGGCTCCTCCACATTGAAGCACTGAAGTTTTCAAAGTTTCCTGCTTTTTTCCAAATGGAAAGTCATCCCTTTGTCCTGGCATTGGTTGGAGACTACAGTTCTCAGTCTGCAAATTTATTTTTAATTCATTAATGGCCACTAAAGGGCAGGGCTGGCAGGGTCTGGCTCCCCAGGCAGGATGATTGGGCTTCTCCACCTCAGTGCTGCCTGCAGATGGGCTAACGTTTATTTTGTGGTAGCCAAAGTTTTCCTTAAAGCCTGAACACTAGAAGTTACGTCAGTAATTGAGAATCTCAGTTTTCCTTAAAAATATTCCTAGTACTTGTGGTCAATAAAAAGACTCATATTTGCTTCTTGAGCTTCAGTTCCCTCTTGCTTTCCAGGTCCTGAATACTGAAGAAATAGGATTACAGCTCCACAGCCCTTCTCAGCATCACGTGCCGCAGGGTCGTCTCCGATTTCGGAGCTGTGAACCACCCATTTATTTATTTTACGATGCTTTAACCCACCCTCGTGCTTAGCTGGCTGGCAAGCTGTGTGCTTTCTTTTTTTTTTTTTTTTTTTCCCAAACAGCTATTAAAGAATTAGTGTTTCCATAAATGCGTCTCACTCTCATTAAACATTTTCTGGTCGTGCTGGAAAGCTTAGCAGTTAAACCACCCTGAGAATTACAGCGGCAGATCTGAAGCAGGCAGCCCTGTTTATTCAGAATCGCCTTCTCCGATGGCTTTCCTGAACGAGCTGGATTAATTGTTCAGGACCTATAGCACATGCTTCAGTGAAAATAAATTACTTTATTTCTATTACACCACCGGTGGCTGTGTAACTTAATTTCATTAGCTCGAACCTGTTGAGAGTGTTCAGATTTCCAAAGCAGGAGCACTTGAAATGAAAAGATGCTTTCGATTCTCAATTAACAGAATCGTTCCCTTTCAACTGAAATGAATGTTATTGAAACCAATTAGCATAGACTGGAAAATCTCTCATTAATGAGGGGAGTGTGGGTGAGTAAACAGCAATGAAAAGATGAAATTAGAGAAGAGCCTCTTCTTGTTGGCCTGAATAATTACATGCTTAGTTGCCTAATTGTCTGGTGAAAAGCCTTGCCGTGCTAGTAACAGATTGCCATGTTCATTAGGCTGCAAAAGGCCACCTGCTGCTGAGGCTCATTTTCCTGCAGTCTATATACACGTGTCGCTCCCCGGGGACTGATATTTGGACACAACACTAGCTGTGAAAAGCAAATGAGCTTGCCAATATGCTGCAATATTGTGTCCTTTATGCCAAGATACAGAAGCTTAATATGTCAAATATAATGAATAAAACCAACAGCGATAACGAAGTTTATGAGGAAAGTGACCTTCTAACACGTCCCGGTGCAGAAGTGCAGGGCGCGTGGATGCTGGCCCCTCAATACAGATGTTCCTTTCTGGCCTGGATTGCTCCAAATTACGTAGCACAAAAGATAAATTACAACCGCTGTGGCCTGAGCGATTCCGTAGACAATGGCATAATGAAAGCACACAATGTTAACTGTTAAAATTGGAAACAAATGTGAAATACTGAATGCTGCGAAGCGTTCATGAAAACCAGCATTGTTCGTATTTGCTCCGCTGTGGCAATAAACATCAAAGGGAGGAGGCCTCTCTGCGCCAGCCCTTCCTCAGATCACTCCGTGTCTTATAATTGCTATTTTTATGGGTCTTTTAAGCCGGGCTTTATTGTGTGATGCTGTTTGCAGACAGAGGGGATTGTCCGGCCCCGGTGGGGCTACTCTGCCATGCGGTCCCACCTGCGAAGGGCAGGATGGAGGGATGGGTGGTGCTGGAGATGCGGCCGGGGGTTGATGTGTGTTGATGGGATGGATATTGTGGTTGAGCTGCCGCCAGAGGGACAAACGTGATCCAGCAAAACCAGGCTGTGAAGACCTGCCCTATTGCAGCCCAGTGTTCCTCTTCCAGACCTAGAAGTGACCTGCTTTCTGCACTGCGTGCTCATAAAATACAACAAACTAAGCAAGGGAAAAGGAGACTGAATGCACTGTTGGATTTGGAAATGTTGACCGTAGTTCAAGAAGGCTTGGAGGCTAAGGATGGTGCTTAAGTGAAGGATTCAGCTCAGCACAGGCCTTCAGCCCTCTGGGTCACGGCGTGCAGATCTAAGGTTTATGGCTGAAATCTCTTGCTGGCACTATGGCAGAGTCAATGAAATCCTGTCATCTGGATGTCAGTGTGGCTGGGAACCAGGACCCTGCCTGATGTGCTCCGTCCAGCTCTCTTTGCTGCTGCTGTCGGGCTGAGGGACAGAATTAATGGCTAACCCAAAGACAAAGACATTAAATAAAACAGGAAAGGGAGCTGTGATAGTCTACTGACCTATGAGTTACTGCAGTGCCCAAGCCCTAAATACTGCAAGCACAGTCTCCAACCATTTGTGTGTCTTGTCTCAAATGAAGTTTTGAGCTGTTTCTAAGTTCAACAAAAACCCAACTCAAACCAAAATAACCAACAGAAAGCACTCCCACAGTGAGGTTTGCAGCTGGGACCAGCACCACGAGTGGCTCCAGCATCCCAGGGCTGAGCTCTCCACCCTGTTTTCTAAGCATCTCCAAACACAAAGATCTCTCTGGATTCTATTTTATTTTTCCTTTTTCACAGCACAGGAAGATGCGATGCACCGAGCGTGTGACTGAGCAAGAGGAATTGCCAGGTTGGGCATTCGCGGCTTCTTGGTTCGTAGTCACCAGCAAAGAAATCTGGGGTGTATGGATATGGATGTGGATATTGATAGGCACATTTGAGTGTACTATACTACTGCAACAATAATTATTGCCCATATATATATATATCCTAATTAATAATAATTGTATTGGGAGGGGGTTCACTAGTCTCCACAGAGGATGAGCCCACAAAGGGATGGGGAGTCATGTCCCCCAGCAGCAGCTCTGGTCCCACATCAGGCGAGGAGCAGCTCGCCTGCCGCATCTCCTGCAGCTCCACAGCTGAAAACTTCTTCCTGTAGCGCAAGCTGCATCAGTGTTAAAATATTCCACGCAGACAGTTTAAGCCTCTCACAACGGTGGCACATACTCTTACATCAAACAAAGCAGCACCCTCTGTTGTTCCCACGTACCGCCCCTGCTGCAAGGTTTAATGCTACGCGGGTTAAACACAAAAGCTTTGGTTGCTACCAGTCAAAGGTCTCGGGTGACAGCAGCAGGGAAACACACGCCGCCGCCTCTTCTGTTTTGCCAGTTTTTTGATTGCTTTTTTTGGAGAGAAGAGCGTTGAACAAGGCCTCCATTAATTCGATGAATGGGAAGACGTGATTAAGAAATGGTTTTATCATGTAAAAAAATCTATGACGCGCCTGGCAAGGAGCAAGAAACAGCCGCGTGTGGGTGCTTCGCTCCTGTCTGCCAGCTGTACGGTGGGTCTGCCAACAGAGCACCAGGAATGTGGTTCCTGGTGGTAGGACCCCACTTCGGTGATGCGAGGCATCTTTGTGCCCGCCTGCATCATGGCTGTGCACATCCCTGCACCTCACAGAATCACAGAATCACCTAGGTTGGAAGGGACCTATTAAGAAAAATAATAAAAAAATAAGCAACCCACACAAACCACACACCACACCCAAAACAACACCAACCCAACACTAATCCATATCCCTGAGCGCCATGTCAACTCGTCTCTTGAATACCTCTAGGGATGGTGCCTCAACCACCTCCCAGGGCAGCCCATTCCAATGCCTGACAGCCCTTTCAGTAAAGAAATATTTCCTAATATCCATCCTGAACCTCCCCTGGCACAACTCGAAGCCATTACCCCTTGTCCTATCGTCTGTGACCTGGGAGAAGAGACCGACCCCCGCCTCTCTACACCCTCCTTTCAGGTAGTTGTAGAGAGCTCCTTACCCCCCTCCAAAGTTTGTCCCACCGATAGTACATTTTTAGTGTTTGTCATAGAAAACTCTTCCCCCTGGCCCTAAACATGACGCGCGTTATTTAACGTGATAAATCACAGTGCACATATTTCCTCTAAATTATACATGAAGTTGCCATTAGCCTGCTGAAATTTCTAAGCGTACCATCAGAACCTGATCGGGGGAGCAAGGGCATGGCTCTGTTTAGAGGAAGGAAACAAATGAGTCCTTCCCACCAGGACATGCACAATCCAATGATTTATCTGGAAGCTGGATGCATAAACAGTATCATTAGCAGTTCTGTGTTTCGGAGCCCACAACCCTTTCAATTATCTTGACTTGGCAAATTCTTGCGAGTAAATGTGCCATCTTCAAAATGAATTCAATGCAAACCTTTGTAAGCTTCTATGAACCTTTCTGTTTATTTTGTATTTCTCCATTGCTGACTCCACACATTGAATGCAGTTGGCCAGGCACAAGTCTCATCTCCATTAAAAATACTTCACTCCTGATGAAACAGGAGAGAAGATCGCAACCCATGTAGAGGTGCTTTTAGAAATCTCTGGTGGTGTGCACTGCCCTTTCCTAGCAAAATTGCTCTTTCAGAAGGTGTGGGGTTGATTTTCACCATACTGGTCTACACAGTTGACCGTGTGCCAGTCTTTCTCCCCCTTTGGAAAGTCCTAACCACCAGAAACACAGATTCATGCACTGATGGCCATTTCCAGGGCATCTTTATTCCAGTGGTAGGGGCAAATCAAGGGAATTCATGAATTCACAAAAAGACCCTGCATGTTCCCTGCTATGGATCAGATCCTGAATTGCTGTTTGATTCCCTCAATGAACAAAACTCTTGCTGAATCCACCAGGCTCAACCCCCATGAAAATCACTGGTTTGCATTGGTTCTCCCTTAGCTGTGAGGGCTGAGGAAGGACATCAATGACCCAATGCTCTGAGGCCAGTCCTGAGGTGCATTGGTGACACACATCGGGGATCGATGGCCACCCCCATGAGCCACCTGTGGAGCTGCAAGCTGTTGTTGTTCAGAAAAGCCTCACATCAATCTCTCCCAACCAGCTACCACCACAAAAACCAAATTACAGCCGTACCTGAGACCATCTGCCCACCCAAGCTACAGGTTTGCATAATATTGATCATAAAAATGATAGTTTTCTGTTGTTCTGAGTGATTCTTATGGCTTTCTCAGGTTTTATTCCATGAAATACCCAATGTGATTACATTATTCAGGCTACTTTCCAATTGGTTAAATACAATTGACTAAATTAATTACTAAGATCAGTTTTACAACAGATTAGGATAATTTATTGAGCGGTTTGTTGTTTTCCTAGTAGCCTCACCTGATTGATGGAGAGAGATGGCTATAAGTGGGTTTTATGGCTGAGTAAGAGCAAATGCCAACTTAATCAGGTGTTCCGCTCTGGATTAAGTAAACCCCACATAACTTGGATAATAAGAAGGTATAACTATTTGTAATGCCTGGGAAAATCTTAAGTGATTAAGGGGAAAAAACTCAGAGAGACACAATTGTGTAAAGCAGCTGGCTTGGGGGGCAGCACCTCCTCATCTCCACTTTGGGTTGCTTTGGGGCGATGTGGATGTAGATAACATCTGGACCTCAGGGGTCACACCAAGGAGATTTGCAGTTCTTCTGTACTGTCCAGGTGTGGATAAACTGGCATCTTGGGTGACTCAGTCTCTATACTCAATACCTTTTGTGAGCAAAAATTTATTGTTAATGACAAATAAACAGTGGACAATTAAGAAATAATGACCCAAACTTAATTAAGAAGTTCAAAGAAAGAGAAAACACTTCCTGTCTCTGCAGTGATGGGTTCAGGAATTACATCTATCACAAAGGTACCACCTGCGATGGGTGTGCAGCAAAGGATGCTAATTTGATTGTACCGATTCCTTTTAATGCAAAGAGTGAATTGTTTTCAGACTGCTGATGATTAATGTGGTTATTGATTAGTTGATCAATAAGGCCATGGTGTCTAATTATTGATAATCCTTCTCTAAATGAAAGATCGAGTGTAAGGAGTGCTAGTTACAGAGCTCAAAATATAAAGTGATTCAGTGTGAAGCCTGGTAATTGAAAGTCAAACTAATCCCATAAATTAAATCAGAGCAATCCATAACATTTACCTGATAAATCATTTTGAAAGCTTTATTTAACTTTCAGTGCTCATTGAGAAAGCTGGGGATGCACCCAGAAAGGTGCCCCATTTTGTGACAAAAGTCTGGGTTTGGGAGTGCCTTTTATTAATACAAAAGTATCATTTGATATAATTGTGTATAAGGATGTACACTGGTTCAAAGCATTTAATCCCACAGCTCTTTCGCTACATTTGAATATATTTTGGAAATGTAAAGAAACTCATATCAGTCACAGGTCTATCACCTGCACACCAGCTTGTTTTCCAAACTCTCCCTCCGAGCCCTTTCACTGCAAACCAATTATATTGTGAGTATAGTGGGGGGAAAGCAGCCTGTTTGCCTTTCCCAGGGACCCCTGCAAGACTTTTTAGGTACTTGGAGCAACTTTAATAAAACCTGGAAGACATGATCACATATTCTGGTAAGCTCTTTAGACCAATTAAAAGTCTCCCCTGACTGATCACCTGCCGTTTAGGTAGCTAATTCATACCAGCACCATCCTCTGTGGCCGTAATGTTCAGTAATCTAATTAGAGCAATTTCAACTAAATGCTTCTAATCAGATAATCCTAAAAATATTCCATTCCCCAGTCTCTGAAAACGTCCAGGATTAGGACAGCCAGATTGCAGGGCAGTTGACACAGCAGTGGGAATTCTCCACTGCTTCAGCCTAGGGATGGCAGGCAAGAATTTTGTGTGACTCAAAACCTCTTAGCCCTCATGTCTCCTGCTCCGAGACGGGGCAGCAATGGCTGGGGCCGTGCCGGCATTTCATAAGTTTTCATTTTGCTGCTTGTCATGCTACCCCTCTCAAACAAGCTTCAATTTGCTGTTTGCTTCTAATCTGATGTTATGGTTTTGCAAAAATTGCATTTAAGGGGCTTAAATAAAAGAAGGCTCCAGCCAACTGAAAGTGAGAGCAGAGGATTTATGAATTCAAGTTAACGGTTCCCCCAGACCACTAAACAAACACATGCAAATTTTCATAACACCTGAAATATGTGTCTGTGTCATATTAAGAAATCTGTGTGTCAGACAAATCAAATTGGACAACAACAAACATTTCCCTTAATACATGGTGTCACTTTCCCCCCAGTGCTCCACCGAGTTGTCTTTCACCTCGATGAGAACCGCTGCCGGCAGTTTAATATTTTTTCTCCTGTTTAATCTTCCTTTAAAGTTTCCACCAGCCCACCTCCACACACTGCTCTTCTGTGGGGCAGCCCCTGCGATTTTTCCCAGTTCCCACTTTCTGGCAGCCCTGGCCCATGGACTTGGCTGGACTTGGACTCAGGCTTTGGGTGTCCTTCACTCTGCAGCCTTTGTAGGCACCTGTTTTACAGAGAAATATTTCTTTGGGTTTTGCTGTACATCACCCTGGTGCCCTGCTCCCCGCACTGCTGCATTGCCTCGGCCCCTGGCAGGGTCCCCTCTGGGTGATTCATCCGTGTGGCAGTGACAGCATCCTTCCGCCTGGGGCAGAGACCACGGTGCCCCCTGCAAGTAGATTCAACACGCTGAAAGTCTGAGTCTGTCTCAAAGTTTTAAGGACTGAGCTAAAGCACTTAAAAGAGCTTTTCCATCACCCAGGAGAGCTGTTTTTCTGAATGTTTAATTGATGATGGAAGAGCCAAATGGATCTGCAGGAACTTTCTCCTGTTTCTAAGTAAGAGGAAGGGAGCTTAAGCTTATCAATCCGTATTTTATCCTCTCTCTTCTTATCACTAATGGTGGTGAGCAATTCATAGCTACCGCACTAATGACCAATACAACTATAAACAGCTCTTGAAGCTGTGTGGTTGGGGTGAGGTGCCTGGCCGTGGGTCCGTGGTGGCCTCTGGCCATAGGGGTATGGAAGAGGTGATGGAGCAGCTCCATCCCATTCCATACTCACACGCTCTGCGGGGGCTGCACCCACTCTCTGCTACTGCAGCAGCAGGCAGAGAAAGCTGGTGCACACAGGGACTTGGGTAAGAATATAAAGATGCTTTTTTTCCCAGGATCTATTTCCCAGGATGTCCTGGGGTGCCATGTCCCCCAAGTTCTGCACATTCGAGTCCTGAACAGCCAGTCATAAAAACACCGAGAAAAAATATACAGTAAACCCAGGAGATTGCTCAGTGTTTACGGAGAAGCAGGAACACAGGGAGCATGTTTCAGAGTGCCAGCACCTGAGTCTCATCCTCGCTTACATGTTGGGCAGTGCAAGGAGGTGATGAGCACCTGGGGAAGGGCATAGATGTCCACCCTAGCAGAAGACATGTTTCATACTAAGCAATGATGAATTTGTATATTTACAAATATATATTTACATCACTCCACTAGGTCTCGGACTGCATCTCTGGCAAGCCGAGTTATGGAAACCAAAGCTGCCCATTTGGCTTCTCTGATTTCTTTTTCTCCCGGTGGAAAGGAAGGAAAATAAGAAAAAATAAACAAAATAATATTTTTTAAAGAAAAGGATTTCTATTTTAAAAGCCACCAATGGACTATGCATTGGAAAGACATTTTGAAAAATACATTCATTACAAATTTGTGTTAAATACAATGTAATGGTCCTGAAATTACAGCAGTGATTTGGTTCTAAAAATTGCTCCATATTTAATAACAGTATAAATCATGTGTAAAAGATTCTTCACACCAAGTGATACTGCTTTACATACATAAACCTCATAATTTGTTTTTATTGAAAAGATTCAGATAGTCGAATGTTATTTATGCTTTTAATTTGTCCGCACTACTAAATAACTCCTTACTCAGCGTGCAGCCCCAGGGGGAAGCCCTCAACAGGCAAAGTGAGACCCCGGGGCTCTGATCCCAATGTGTGCTGGCTTCTTTGGGGGTCTTGTCCACAGCTCCAGCCTCTGGTGTCCCAAGCGCCAGTGATGCCCAGGCGGAAGCACACCCAGAGAGCTGGAAGGAACAACGAATCTGTACGTACCAAACATCTCTGCTCCTCTATGCAATCTCATACTCGACATAGTGATTTTTTAATGCTGAAACATGCCATAAGCAGTTGGGCAGGATACCCCCAGTGTTGGGTGTTGGTGGGGCTGCTGCTGTGGGGGGTCCCCGAAGGCCATCACAGCACAGCATCGCCCGAAGAGGGCAACCCAACCCTGTACCTTCAGCCAGAGCTTGGCAAACTTACAAAGGGCTTGAAGTGCAGGTGAGCTGCGAGCCTGCAGAGGGGGGCTCTCCTTGAGAAAGCAAGGAAAGGCCCACAAGCGCCTCCAACGCAGTCATTGCAGGGGACAAAAAAGATCAATCTACCTTACGGAGAGTTTAATAAGTGGAGGTTTGAGATAGCTCATGATAAACCATTAGCTCTGATGAGCAGCTCTTCATCACGAGCGTCACTTCAGCGGAGCCAGAGCCACTGATGAGGATGGCAGCCCCGGCTCCAGCTGTTTATCCTGCTTCTGGAGACAGGGGCACAAACGTTCTATGTGCTGCACCAGCTTTTCATGAAGCCAAAATGTTCAGAGAATGTCCCAAGTCCCAAAAGCCTGCTGGCCTGGAGTGCCTCCAGCACTGGTCTGGCTCCCCAGCCAGGGCTGCACCAGTTCACAGAGTCACAGTCAGCACTGGTCCCAGCGTCTTGCTGTGGAGCCATCACTAGCAGTAGCCCTTCCCATGGATGGACCTTCTGGAAGGGACTTCTGTGGGCACTGGCTCTGTTTGGGATGAACTCATCACAGAAAACCCATTTTGCCCTGAACCAAAGGCAGACCTGCCAAAACCCCGCTGTTGCCTCAGATACCCCTGGAGCCAGGGGACAGTTGTTGGGAGTGGAATTTAGCCCTCATAGTTATGGAAACATGTAATAAAGTGTTTGTAGTCCACGCTAAAGCACCACCTTCAAACCTATTCTAAGCCCTCTAGCACCGTGTCATTACACCTAGAGCACAGCTAAAAATAGAGCCACTGGGGGAGCTGCATGAAGAAGTAACAAAAAAATTAAAAAAAAATAAAAGAGACTTGGGGTTGTTCAGTCTGGAAGAAGAGAAGGCTCCGGGGAGACCTCACAGCCCCTTCCAGTCCCTAAAGGAGCTACAGGGAAGATGGGGAGGGACTCTTGATCAGAACTCTTTATCAGCAATCGGATGAGGGGGAACGGTTTTGAACTGAAAGAGGGGAGATTTAGATTAGAAATTAGGAAGAAATTCTTGACTGTGAGGGTGGTGAGACACTGGCCCAGGTTGCCCAGAGAAGCTGTGGCTGCCCCATCCCTGGAGGGGTTCAAGGCCAGGCTGGATGGGGCTTTGGGCAACGTGGTCTAGTGGGAGGTGTCCCTGCCCATGGCAGGGGGGTTGGAACTAGATGATCTTCAAGGTCCCTTCACACCCAAACCACTCTGTGATTCCATAAAATATCAGCTCTGAAGTTGTCCTGAAACACCATGATCTGTCCTTGGAGCAGTGGAGTGTGGTGCCTGGGCTTGGCGTGTCACGTTGGGTGCCAGACTGGGAGAAGTTTACACTCATTTCTTTGGCTGGTCCCACCAATGGCTGGGGAATCTTGAAGCACCCTTTGTGCTGTGCTCAGCCTGGGTCTGTAAGGCGAAGGCACGATGGCAGGGTTATTGCCTGGGACCCACTCACCTGGGACCTGAGACGTGCTGGGGCATCGCTGCTGCTGGGGCACCTGGGGCAGAATCACACAGAATCACAGGATGGTGGGGGCTGGAACGGACCTCTGGAGCTCATCTAGTCAAACCCCCCTGCCAAAGCAGGTTCACCTAGAGCAGGTTGGATAGGAACACATCCAGGCAGGTTTTGCCTATCTCCAGAGAAGGAGACCCCACAACCTCTCTGGGCAGCCTGTTCCAGTGCTATGCCACCCTCAAAGCAAAGTTTTTCCTCATGTTGAGATGGAACTCCCCATGTTCCAGTTTGTGCCCATTGCCCCTTGTCCTGTGGCTGGGCAGCGACCCGCAGGATGCAAAAACGCTGGAGTTGTCCGTTCTTTTTCCTTCTTTGCCCAAGAGCAGCTCTAGAAGTAAAAGCACTTTCACTGATGGTAGGAAACGTTTGGTCAAACTCCCCTTTCCCAGGTGGCAAGTGCCCTCTCCGAGCACACGCATGAGAACTGGCAGGGCACGGGCAACCCACGCTCCCAACTAGCCGTGCCTCGCTGCTGCC
This sequence comes from Gallinago jamesoni, assembly GCA_025769975.1. NCBI lineage: Eukaryota > Metazoa > Chordata > Aves > Charadriiformes > Scolopacidae > Gallinago > Gallinago jamesoni. The sequence continues at coordinate 8,610,883 of JAOQGH010000051.1, read as the reverse complement.
TAATCATATTAGGGGTCAGGGGGAGCCTGGCAATCAGATTTGGCCGGGAGAGCCCGGTGCAGGCTCGGCCACAGAGTGACACCATCCTCTCCCGGCGTGATCCCCGGCTCCTCGTGCGAGCCGCCACGGCATTGTCAGCTGTGACAGCCTGATTTAATCTGCAGGAGGCTGAATGCCTCTGACCACTGCGCCGAATCATTAACCTTGACTCGCGTAATTGAATTCAAGGTTGATTGCCTGTGACCCTCCTCGCCGAGGTCCTCAAAATGTACATATTCATTACGAGCCGCATGGCTAAATGGATTGCACAGGGAAAGCTGTAGCAATCAGCCTGCTTGGTATGCAGAGGGCGAGGAGGGCACTAATTGCATGTTAGAGCTGAGGATTAGATTATGAAAAGAGTGAGAAAATGAAGATAGATCCCTCTGACACTGTCAGATTAAGGGCAGCGACGTACAGGAATATGACATTGAAATTTACGGTGCTGTTAGGGGAAGGGGGATTTGAAAAGGGGTGTTGGATATTTTATCTTTTTTTTTTTAATTCCCGTATATTTACTCAGTTATGGACTATTTAATACCAAAAGCTGATAAATGTATTTTTTAAAACCCTAACACAGGTGCAATAAATTAATGCTGGAAGGTTCTTTATGTCTCCGGATGGTTGCTGTAAGAAAAGTGTGCCAGCCCCCCACGGCACCAGCCTGTTATTTAATATTACAAGTTTCCAGCCAGGCCCCCTCCCACCCAGCAGTGCAAAGGGTCCGGGATGCTCCTGGTGGAACCCTGCAGGGATTGTGCCAAAGCCCACCTGGGGCAGGGGGTTAAGGGCTGAGCCCCTCCAAAGCCTTGTCTAGGCTTGATGGCTGCCAGCAGAGCTGTCCCCAAGAGAGGGGGGTCCCTCAACCGAGCCCAACCCCAGAGGGAAGGGGATGAGGGAAGGTGGCCACGAGCCATCTGCGGGTTCACGTCGCTGCTGTTGTGATAGCTGGGCACGATTTTCCCATGTTTTGCTGCAACTCCGACCAGATGTGCTTTTTTTGAATTAAATGAAAGTTAAGTACAAAAACATTTTGCCCACGGGGAATTCAGATTCTCAATGTGCTTTTAATAACTGTTTGTAAAACATTTAGGAAAATCTATGGCAACACGTTTAGTGGAAAAAAAATCAAATTATTCTTGCCTTAAGATGTTATTCTGGTATCTAAACTTTATGAATCATCCTGTGTGGCCCAATTTCTAGTTAGTAATACCATAAAACAACATGGAAGAATGCAGTGTCTGAATTTAATCCATGCAGTATTTTTAAATAAAGATGCTAATCATAGCCATTGGCTTAAAATCTATTAAGAACTTTATACTAATTTATCTGTCCAATTCCATGTAGCCTACACAGCTAACCCAGCCCAGTACAAATTGATGTTCTTGTTAGAAATGATTGCAATATGTAGTTCCCCAATCTGTACTAGCTCTTTAAGGCTACTGCTCCTGTTAAAATCAGGCTTAAAATCCACCATAAAAATAATGATGTTGGAATGGAAGCACTTTTGGAGGTGGAAGCTGAACATCTACATCCCAACCCAAATGTTTTTGAAACGTTGCAGGGGCTGAGGTCAGCAGTCAGATAGCAAAGTTCAGGCTGCAAAGAGGGTAAAAGCTCGTGTGGGTTTTTATCTCAGCCCCAGGGAGGGGAAGCTCTCAGTAAGCTTTTCCCCTCTTATTCCCCGTTATCAACATTTCATAGGCCGGGGGAGGCCGTGAGAACTTGTCGGTAGAAAGTCCAGGCAGAAAGTGCCTACATGCCCAGATGCAACCTGCAGATGATGGGAACTGCACATGTTTTACTTGCAGCAATCTTACCTTTTATGCAAAAAAAAAGCACCTCCTTTTGCATCACAAACAAACCCTGGAAAATGGCAAATAGTGTTCCAACAGGACTGTTGGGATCCCTCTGCTTCCCTTCGACAAGGAGCAGAGCTCTTCAGCTGGGCTGCAGGTCGCTCCCTGCTAAGGACACATGTCCCTTAGCTGCTGCTCCAGAAGAGTATTGCCATTCATTTGATTAAATTCCCAATCTCCCTATCTTGTGGTACGGTAAAAACAACGGGATCGTAGGTGGCCACACATCCAAGAACCTAAACTGCAAGAATTGCCGATGTTTGGGGTTTTTTGATATGTTGAGGACACAATTAACGGGAATACCTTTGCGGTTTCAATCAGAGAGGGCTCTGTTCTGAAAGGAGGGTTTATAACTAAATGATATGTCAGGACCATCGCTGGATGAGTATGACCAGAATTTTTATCTCCCACTCATTAAATTACTACCATGTATGACTTTATAAGTACTGAAAGTCAAGGAAAATCATTGCTGACTGACAATTTGGGATTGCTGGAGAGTGCGGGTTACCAACAGCTGACTCAAGTTGAATAAGACTGACAAATTAGTCTTCCTGCTCCCTGGACAAGCCTGTAATAAAATTACCATGCGACGTGTGAGTTTCTCCCGTGTTGGAGGACGGTGACACCCACAGAAAGGGAAAAAAAATAGTTATTCACGGGGGAAAAAAACACCTGAGTTTATAAAGTGTTCTGATATAACAGCAGCATGTTACTCCACGGAGTTACATACATGCAATAAGACAGCTAAAATCCATTTGTCTACAAAAATTGCTTTGATTTGTTTCAATTTATGAATGAGCTGCAGAGAGTAAAGGAAATGCCCAAGGAATGTAAATGAAGTGGCTGCGCCATGGTCTACGAAAAAGGCCTCTAGACAGCTGATGAAGAAAATTTTCTGCGAGGAAATCCGTTTGTTGGCATTTTGTAAATCCTAAAAATAACCAAAGACAAATAGTCTAACTCACTACTGCTGAAATTTCATTTACTTACCAACCACACTAATGAGGCACTGCAGAGGGACTTCTAATTAGATCCACTTTATTCCTGTCACTGAAATTAATTTATTTGCTTCAGCTTCTAGAACTAGTTTGATATTTTCCTGATTTTTAAGCTAGAGAGCACAAAGGCTAGAAAAGCTGAAACTGGCTCTGATTACCCCTGGTTGGAAGAGGAAGGTTTGGTGCAGGTTTTGTCTGAAGCCAGAAGATCTTTCCCAGCGTTTTTGGAGCTACATTGTGATGACCACGACAGGGGGATGGTGCAGCCCCTGGGCTCGGTGTCCCCAGAGTCCCCCTTTAGGACCGGGCTCTAGGTAAGCAATAATGCAGCAATATTTTGCCACTTCGCAAGTTCCTGCCTCATGCATATTCAAAGAGGGAAGAGGCTGTATGCATAATTCATTATCCATTACAATTGCATTATACTATTTATACTATTACTTCGGTAGCTGTTTAAATTAAGGGTTACAAATGGCTCGTTTGTTTTCTGCTGCTCTGGCAAGGAGGGCTTCAGCTCCTCAAAGAGATGCTCCGCCAAAGCACAGGGTGGGCTTTGGCCAGGGCGAGGGGTCTCCAGTGAGGGGAAGCATGGTCCTTAAAGCTTCCAAACTTAATGTCCTGTCCAGCGCCCAGCTGAGGTCTGATGAGCTGCCCTGGCCCTGCTGGTCCTGCTGCCGGGGCTCTGCTGGGCATCAGCTTTCCTCCTGACTCAGCTGTCCCCGGTTCCTCACCCACATGCAATTAACGGAGCCCGCAGTTTGCCAATACTCGGGGCAAAAGTTGAGCCCCATCACCCCAGGGGCCACTGGAGAAGCGCACTTTGGCCACTCACAGTGCTGGAGACATCGGAGTCATGCCAGCGATGTGGCTTGAAACCAGCCTCTTCGCACCCTAATGAATTTCAGAGAAACTTGGGAAGTCCTCAACTCGTAACTAAATTGTCAACTAACTACTAAAACCCAGGTCTTGATACACATATTAGGACACTTGGTGCCTTTCCAAACATTATTTTATTAATATGAATAATATATTAACCATTGAACAGTCTGGACTTCATCCAGACCACTCTGTCGTAAGTGCTTTGCTAAGACTTAACAATGATATTTACTTCTCTAAACAACAAATAACATTTGTATCGGTTTCGGTTTTATTATCATTTTACTAAATAGTTATGAGAGCACCAAGAGAGGGATCTGAAGATTTTCAAAATGATTTGAAAGATAGTCCATAAAACGCTTTACGTCTTCGGGAGTTTAAAAAGTGAATTGCTGTTCTTTAATAATTTAAAGAAAACCTCCAGAATGCATTTTTAAACATATTTCCAGCTAAACACGGGTTTCTGTCCTCTGCTCTCATCACCAGGGGATCACGTCAGGATGAATCATGCCGAGGGAGCCACAGTCATGGCTGTGTAATCTAAAACAAAGCTGCCAAGGGAAGATCTGCTCCCTGAGGGAGACCCAGCAGGTACCGCTGGCTGCTGATTGTCGGTGTGCTGTGTCACTGCTGTGACCCAGGTCACAGACCAGTGATGTATCTGATTTAGATATGACTTGAAATTCAATTTCTCAAAGTTTACTTCAAATTACTCGGATTTACAAATGCTTTTATACAGGGCTGTGGCATTAACAGCTGTGAACCCTCCTGTACCGTCCAGAGCTGCACAACTCAGGGAGCACACAGCAAGAGGAGAGGGCTTCATCGGAAATGGAACAGGCTACGATAGGAACCCTCTCTGAGCCTGCAGTCAGGAGGTGCCCGTGCCCTTCCCACAGCATTTTCCAGCCAACGTTGATAATGGGTGTGAGGAGCCCACAGGTCTGCTCAAACCTCCCAGAGAGCTGTTCTCTGTTGCCTCCTGCTGCTCCATCCCTCCTGGCTGACACGTCGTGCTCCCACTGTTATAACTCTTTCTGCACAGCTGGTCCCACGCTTACTGCGACCTCCACCTGCTAGCGACAGCAAATGTACGAGCCATGCACGTGAGCACCCCGAGAGAGTCATACATTACGTGAAGGACCATAAAGAGTATCTCAAAACAGCACTTATGGCAGGTTGGCAGTGCACTTAGCTGGACTTGGGGAGAAACGCCGGTTAGTGCTCAGGCTGGCTACGAGTCCCCAGCTGTACTTCCCATCCTCCATTACTTCTTGGGTTATTTTACCCCATCACCGCCCAGTGCAGCCGTAGCTTGTTGGGCCACCTCAGGAGAGACTCTTTGGGAAGTGACTTGGCATCACGGAGCTTCAGCTTACACTAATGTCCTTTCTGTGGTTGTAGATAATATCTTTCATTCCTAAAAGCAAATGTCCTAAGTTTTTCTAAAGGTCAGCCAAGCCAAGATCAGCTGGGACCGTGTGTCCCCTCTTGTTCCAGGTGATGTGGAGTCCATCCGCCAGACCAGGCAATGTATCAAGCTCAGCCAAGGGGCTGCAAGTCAGGGCTGGCACCATAAGCCAATGTGGTTTATAATTGCCTTGGTCGGCAACAGCTGTTGTCCAAGTCTGGTATAATCAGAATAAATCAGGTGGGGGTATTTACCTTCAGTCTGCGTTACTGGGGAGGTGAGGCTGGGGAGAGCCAGCCCCTGCCAAGTGAGATGGTGCCACCCTGCAGGCAGCTTTGCAAAGCTGGAGGGGTGGTGGTGTCCACATCACCTCCCCTTCACCGCAGAAGCAACTTTGCTGTCCGGTTTGTTCCAATTTTGCTGACCACCACCCACAAATGAGGCAGCCCAAAGTCATTCTGATGTGAGTGTGGACAGGTATGAACATCCATCCAGATGACACTGCTATCTCTGCCCCCTGGGCTCCACCAAACTCAGCCTGTCCATGGATGTTTCAGACCACGGATACGAGAAGAGTTTAACTCTCACTGGGCTAAGCAGACATAAAAGCCACCAGCAGATGACTCTCATTTATAAACTCTCAAATTCATGTCAGAGTTTCATTAACACTTCCCTAAATGTGTTTGTTGCCCAACAGCGCTTCAGGAAGCAGCAATTTGCCTTCCACCTCCAGTTTCTCTGTTTCTACATTTTTCTGCCTCGCTTGCTGGTGGGTACACCCTGTTTCACCCCTTCCCGCATCCCAGGGGCTTGGCCAGCGGCACTCACTGGGATGGGGACGGTCCCACCGCGACGGGGTTAATGCAGCCCAGCCGGAGCGAGCTGCCTGCTCAGGTAGGAGCATCCTCTTCCAGACAGCCCATCATCCGCTAATGGGACTTAAAACAGTTGCTGCCTCATCGGCAGGAGTGTAATGATCGCTGGGCAGTGGAGAGACCCATTATCCATCATCCATACTTCTCTTCTGTCTGATGATAATGATTTCTTAGTTCAACAGTAGTGCAGAGGGACCTCACTGCTTTGTGCACGATTGTAGTTTAATATCCTGATCAAGACAAATACAGATTGCATATGGGCTGCAGGGCTGCGCACCCGCCGCCGCAGGACGAAGCCGTGGAGGGTTTCCCTTGAAAACTTGGAGGCTGTGCAAGATCTTAAGAAAAACGGAGACATTTCAGTGCTTTGTGCAGCAGAGGACAGTGTGTCCCCCCTCCTGCCCCACTACCTAACTCTATGGAGGTGGGGTCTTGCTCTGTAAAGAATCAAGTCATCAGGGAAAGAAAATAAAAGAAATAAAAGCTGTTGAAAATGTATTCATACTTCCCATTTCATTTTTCTCCAACTATTATTCTCCAACCCAAACTATTCTATGATTCTGTGTTTATTGATTTAATATCGCCATTTCAATATGTATAAAAGTAATCTGATTTGGTTCAAAATGCTTAAGGGTTTGTTTCAACGAGTTAATCGAGGAGTTGCAGAGCTTGGTGCTAGGCAAGCTTTGCTTTGTATTAAATTAATTGAAAACATTGGGAAAAAAATGGATTTCTCTTCACTTGAGCTGAGTCTGGAGCTGCCAGGAACGGCACAACCACGAGTTTTCCTTCAATGGGTGTTTGTGTGACAAACCTGCTTCTCACGTGGGCAATGTGGCCACCATGCTGGTGACCGGTCCCACCACCGAGGGGATGCCTACCTGTCCCGAGACCTGCACCTATTCCCCACCACAGGAGCTGCCTTCTCTGCTGGTGGAGAGAGAGGAGGAAGGCACCTCGCCGCACCCTCACCGACACTACCAGGAACTTCAAATCCAATAACTGATGCTCAAAAGAAACACAATAGCGAGAGCAGAGCCGCCGCTGAAAATGAAATCCCAAAGACAAGTATTTATTCTTCTTGGACCTCCTCGAGGAAAACAGGCACACCGGCAGCATGCTAAACAGAGCGGAGGTTCGGGGAGACAAATGTCCAGGCAGCTTTTCTGTAATATCCATTTGAAAGAAGCTTAGTGCCACGAGGCTTTCATCTCAATATTCCTGAGGCCGGATTTGAAAGTGCTTAAGGTTAAATATTACTCACTCTTGGAAAGAACATCTCCATCTGTCTCATAAAAAAAGCTTTCAGTCTTGGAGGTACTCAGGGAAACTTACCCATAAACACAGTCATCAGAGACTTCAGAGGAAAAAAAATCCTGTAGGCTCTGCCCGAGAAGTAATTAGCCTTTCAAATCCAGCAATGTTTAATCCTACAAAGCCTTATATACAAAATATAATCCTTTTTTTTTCCTGTGGAGCTGAGCCAGCGAGTGAGCATGACCCTGCCTGACTGGGCGCTGCACGGCTGGGTCCCGCTTGCTCACATCTGGGCATCCCAAAGCATGGGGCAAGGAGGAAAGTTTGAGCAACCTCAAGTCCCCCCAAAAGGACCCCAGAAGGGTGTTCCTGATGTGATCCATGGACGAAGCCTCCTGGTGCTCCTGGCTGGCTGGAGAACCGCTGCAGCACAGCTCAGAGATGCCAAAAGACTCTTGGGCTGCTAAATGCCCAATTCACTTTTGAAAACCGGATTTAAGCAGCTGGTTTTGAACATTTGCGGTAAAAGAGAGACCCGAAATAGCATTGTGTGATTTGGGGTGAAGTGCCCCGAGGCCTGGTGATAATAATTGTAGCACTCTTTAAAAAGAAAAATGACATTTTTTTTCAAGGCAGTGAAAGCAGCTGACAACATCCCCGGGGACCTCCTGAAGCTTTCGAGAGGAGAAATTACATCTTTTCAGAGGCTGAAAAATGAGTGCTCGGCAGCCTGCAACGCGTCTCATGGAGTCCTGGATCAAACGCAGCGTGACGGTGCCAATGCCATGGGCTCGTGACCGCCATGTGGTGTCACCAACCGGAGGGACCAGCAGGCGATGAGAAACCCATCCATCAGCTAGAAACACCATCATTTATGTCTAATGGTGTGATGGTCCAGAAGAAGCTGTCGGGAAGCTCTGCTTTACCAACCGCTCCTTGTTCATCCTCGTGGAAAGAAATGAGGTGGGTCCTGCTAACTGGATGAGAAACATGGCTTACTTCTCACCCCATCCTAAGGGTGTCCCAAGGTCAGAAGATGAGGTCTGGTGTATCCGAGTCCTACTGCTGACTGGTCTGTTAGAATAAAACTAATCTCAAGGCTAATATGTATTTAAATGGCTCCTCGTTCTGTGTCCTCCAGTGGACTCTGAAAAGCACATTATTCTGCAGGATGTCCTTCAGTTTGTGACCTCCTCCAATGCTGCTATCCTCATTCCCACTGGCCTTCCCTGCCATGCTCAGCCTTGACAGGCCTCAACACGATGTGGGGTGACTTCTTTAATTCCAGCTTTATGACATGGAATCAGAAGATGATGCTGCACTGATCATTATGTGTTCACTGCTGATGGCTGCATAGAGAAGCTAATAAGAAAATCTGGCTTTTAATGTATTGATCGTAGCTATTTGATTACACGAGGAAAAAGGTCGGACAGAAAATGCCAATAACAGTGCAAAACTTGAAAGCAAATTAATGCTTTTCCATCATCATGGTTCTGCCTCCCACTAGCATGGGAGAGTAATGGGAAGCAGAACATCACCCAGAGATACTGTGGACATGTCTTCTCCTTCCTACTGTTTCTCCCTACCACACATGAAGCAGGGAACAGTGTGTTATCCCTACCTCATTGTCTTGTCTTGTTTAAATATTTACAATCTGTGATCTGGTCCGACATGCCCAAAGGTCAGAGCACTGAAATGTAGGAGCTAGGACAGTCAATGGTGTCCCCAATTGCATGCACAGGAAAAATGATGCCAGGAACCCAAGACCGGGATTCATTTTCAAAACACAAAGAATAAGTCTGAAATAATGGCTATGACATCCTGGTTTTAAGTGAATTGGGAAGGTCAGAAAATAAAAATACCACAAAAGTCTGAGACACATAGGCCTTTGACAGAAAGATTACTATTGAGATCTGGACGTTCATCTGGACCTGGCTGCCAACCAGCGCTCGCTGATATGGACTTTGTCGCTTGGGTGAAAAATAAATGCAGTGAGGAAGACCAATAAGAAATCTCATAGAAACATACAAAAGGAAGCAAATCAATACCAATAAACTGCTTCAGATGGTGATTAATTAATAGCAATTAATTTTGAAAAGAAAAGGATATTGACTTAAATTGACAGAGGGGCTAACCTTTGAGCAATTCAGAGAAAATGTCTTTAAAACAGAGCGATTAAGCTGTAGAAAGTAATAAAAAGGCTACACTGCCTCCAGGATGAGCTGAACCCAGCTTGGGAATGATGTCAGGAGAGCCTCTAATTAGACACTGGAGCTTGATAAGGTAAATTGATTAGCTTGGCTCTGCCAGATGGGAGTTAAATAGTCATCTTACTTCTAAATGTGTCCTTGGTATCAGGACAGCCAGATTCCTGCAGATCTTAAAAAAAAAAAAAAATACTAAAAGCTTTGCAATCCTGAGAGGCTACAGCAAGGAAAGCTCCGTACTTTACCTCTTCTGAGGTCACAGGTGTTTTAAAACTTCCTTATTTATCAGAAGGCGAGTATCCAAATTTTACCATCTCATCTGGGCCCTGCTGTTGCAAGACGGGCTTAGGCTTTACTGAAAGCTGTCCCTGCAGGTTCATTCACGACGAAGAACCTTGGGACATTTCAGCAAGCCTTTCCTTCTGGCCCTGGCACACAGGCTGTCTTGGAACAAGAAATGCTCTAAGGCCAGCCCACACCAGAGTCAAGTAGGGATTAGGTTGGGAGTGAGTTGTCAACTGATATGACAGACGTAAGGACTAAACTCCACTCTGCTGACTTGCTGATAATTAATTATGATTAGCCGGTCATTGTAGAGCTGAGCGCGGCGATGGGTCTGGGCAGGCTGGCACAGCCCATGGCCACACCAGGCATGAGTCAACCTCAGCCTTTTGACTCCTCATTTTCATGAGAATGTAAATTAATGAAACACTTCTGAAAATGAACGAGCGGCATCTGGTAGCCCTTTGTGGTGGGGGCAGGGAGACACAACAGCACAGCAGGCTAAAATTATATTTTGAAGATCTTAATTTCTTATCCCCTTTCTTCCTCTGTATTTTGAAGTCCTGGCAGATCATTTGAAGGAAGACATAACCATAATCAAACAAAACTAATTTCCCAATCTTCATAAAATACATCCCACATCATGACCCTCCGTCACAACAGGATGCTTGGAAATTCCTGAAATCTCTTCCTGCTGGGAGCTGCCCCCTGGCAGGACAGCCCAGCTGCTCATTTTCCAAGGAAGAGGCTATTTCTTTTTTTTTTGATAGCTTTGCTCTGCCTTCATTCTAGAGCAAAACCACGATTCAGAAGTTGGAGGAAATGGTTAATCACAGACATATTGTCTGAGATGCAGCACGCGGGCTTGAACGTTATCTGATCGCTCTGTGGTTTTGGAAAAATAATATTGTTTCCCAAAATGTGTGACGTGCAGAGGAGTTTTATAGCTGGTTTTCACAGGTCTGGCGAGTGCACAGCCCCCAAAACAGGCACAGGCATTGTGCAAATCTCTGAAATGAAGCTGTTTACTAACAATATTTCCTAACAGACAATTAAAAGCTGATTTATATAAAACTTTAAAAATAAAGGAATTCTAGAAACGCTCTCGGCTCATTTTGGAATAGCTCGGTTAAATGTCAGCGGATGAAAATATCATCCAGCAACAGGGAGCTGAGTCTTGTTTTGAAAAACAAATAGCAGTGATTGGATTCAGCTGTGCAACAATGGGAACTCTGGAAAAGCCGGGCCAGGGCTTCACCCCGAAGGAAGAGCACACTCCTTCCCACTGGCTCCCGAGCTGCCACCCCACGTCCAGCAGGACACAGAGCCCAAGAGGTGCCAGAGCCTTGCAGAGTCACCCCAGCCCGCCAGCATCCTTATTCCGGGCAAAATAAAGACATCTTGGTTTGCGAAGATTTAGGAAGGATCCCATGGCACGATCTGATTTCTGCCTCCAAGCTGAGAGGCTGAAGACAGCTCTGTCTACAATGGCTCGCGGAGCAAATTATTATTGAAGCTGAAGACCTAAAATGACCCTGTAGAAAGAAAAAATTGTTATGGGAAGGGAAAAAAACCCACCCCAAATGGGTCTATTGTTAATAGCTGGCATCATTATAAAGTTCGCAATTGGTAACTTATTTAAAGATTATTTTTCTTCAGATTTTTTTGCTTTGTGCAAGTCTTACTTGAAAGGAATGCCATTCTTTCAGACCTCTACCAACATTTATGTTTGCAGTCATGAACAGCCCCATAACTTTTATTTGAGCGATAAAGACAATTGCAGAAATCAGTTCCAAATTCTGATAGGACTTTTTAAAAAACAAATAAACATCCCCCGGCAGGATTTGCAGCCCATGGCTGCAGGGCTGTGCTGATGAGTGGGAGCTGGAAAACCGTGTTTCTCTGGGCACACAGAGGTGCAGAAGTGAATCAAACCAGTTCTTGGCTGTTCAAGCAGAGAATGAGAAAAGAAAACAAAATGCTCAGCTCCGAAAATTAGATGAGGTTTTTAAATTTCTCTTGGTATTATTAATCTACAATACTGCCTTTTAGCACTGTTAACCAACATTGTGGTCCTTTTAAACACAATTTAACCTGGCACTGCTCCTGACGGCTCGGCAATATTGACTTTTTCCCCAACTCCTATCGCAAGCTGGTTTGGTGTTGTTATTTCAACACATTAATGGGTGAGGACGTACTGCATCTCACTGGAACCAGCCAGGAGCCTTCCTCCCCTTGCTTGCAAGTGCTGGCAAAACAACTGCATGCCCACAGCCACAGGGTCCCCCCAGGCCATGATCCAGCATCAGACCCACCACAAGCAACTTCCAACGTGGTGGAGCCTCAGCCCATGAAAATGAAAAAAAAAAACAAAAACAAAAAGAGAGAATAAAAATTAAACAAACAACAGAGCATGGGACTATTTCAAATGTCAGTTTATCTCAGTTTTAAATATCAGTCCAATTCAGTTTTAAATGTCAAGGCCTGATTCTCATCCAACTACTATTAAAATGGTGTCAGCTCTTCCTCCCACCAGGGTGCCCGCCAGGCTGCAGAGCCCTGGGAGGCTCAGCCTTGCACCAGCCTCAGGAGAGCCTCAGCTCACAAAGCCAGCCAGCACCAGCCCAGCCTCCGCCAGGTCAGGGAGGAACAGGAATGTGCAGGCATCTAGTGCAAGCTGATGGAGCTCATTGATGGGACATCCTCATTGACACCGGAAGATGTGGCCATGCGAGGACAACGTTGCAGGTCGACGCATTGCTCCTGTGCACCCTGACTGCTGTGGCAATTCACACCAGGTGAACTCTACTGGCTCCCATGAACTTCCAGGAACATATGTTTGATAGCAAGCGCTGTATTTTTTGGTCAAGATTTGCAGTAAAGGGAGTTTTATAATAATATTTTACTAGCTGTAGCATGCATGTTATTATACGGTTAAGAACAAGATAGGAAACATATGTGTAGATATTATTTGCTGCAGAAGTTAAATTCCATCAATGACCACAGAAATATTTATGTTTATAGTTTGTAATGAGAAACTAAATTATAATTATGGAGCTGCAGAAGTGCGAGTACAATAGCATCACAGCATTTGCAAAAAAATTCTAATTCCCAATACTTAAGCTCCTAGTCAATGTGCATCTTGACAATACAGGGAGACCTCACTTCATAAAGCTTATACAACATGTCCAGAATCCCTTTTTTTATGATCTAACTCATGCAAAAAATTTAATAAAATTGTATTTACTTTTCCAAAGACATGTGAGTGCACACATGTGAAAGGATATAGAGAATGTCTCAGAAAGGGATAAAGATGTTAGACTCCATCACAGAGCGGAGTGAGATGGGAACGCACCTACCAAGCAAAGACTGCAGCATTAAGTCCTTGGACTAGAAACATCAACAGAGATCAACACAGTCCTTTGACTTCTTGAAAGGTGATATCTTCTCCTGCTGAGGAACCAGTAAAGGGGCTTGTTGGGAAACATGGTGGCAGAGGACACAGCAGATAAATCTGCAGAGGCAAAGCCTGGTCTTTCAGGAGACCAAGGCAGTGACAAGGCATGTCTCAATGGTGTCGCACCACAGTGCGAGACAGTGCTTGTCTCATGGTCAGTGTCCTGTCCCCTTCCTGGGGACACTGGCAGGGGATACCACGCTGCTAGGCCACCAAAAACCCGCACAGAGCTCATCATCCCTGCACCAGAGTTTCTCCAGGAAGCAGTGTGTCTTTGTTTTATCCATATTTGTCACATTTTTAATCTGTTACTGAATGAGAAAATGTGATCCTGGTTTGATTTCTGGTCGTTTACATCCTGTCAGAATTCAGTGTCGGGCCAGGAAGGAGTCTTCCAAAACTCCTGCAGAGCCAAATCTTGCTTCTGCAAGAAGTCCTGACCTCTCCAAAGCCCTCAAAGTCAAGAGTTCAGAAAGCAGCTCCTATCACTACAGCTGCCATGCAAGAAGCTAATGTTTTACAAGATAATTTTTGTCCTTCAGAGCAACATTTTAAATACACTTACAGATAGAGATATTTGCTGTTGGTCTAGCAGGTGGTTTGATGGCCAGGGGAGTTAACGAGTTCTGATTCTCCATGGCTTTTGTCCCATCAGTCCTTTCTCCACTGCCAGGAAAGTGCAAAGCCCCTCGGGGATTACCCATGGGGTCGAGGTGTTGGCAGATTACTCCAAAGCTATTTCAGAAAAATCCAGGTTCCTCTCAGAGGACATGGGAGGCCTCACACCAGCAGACCACGGCATTGCCCACACTTGCAGAGCAGTGCTGACCAAGTGAGGATGCCCGAACTCTACATTTGATGGCCCAGATTCTGTTAGAAAGTTTTTCCAAAATGCTGCTTTAATGAAGAGAGTTGTTTTTTCAATGCTTGGTCTAAAGGATGGCAGCAAAACTAAGAATAACTGAGCTCTACTAATGAGCAAAAAAATACTTCGGTATGGCTGGGTGATGACTTTTTATTGATTAGGTTGAACGGGATTGCTCTCTAATTATGTGAGCCACTGATGTTCTAAAATGTTAGAGAAAACTTGCAGTTGGAGCTACATGGGAGGTTATTATACAAGCTTTTTAGCACTGGAGGCCAGGATTTCCCTTTTAATCAATCATAATAATTTGGTTTAAAGGACTAATTGAGCACACTTCATTTTGCACACCATTTTGCTGTAGGTTGGGTGGCAGAGGAGCCTGGCGTGGAATGACACGGCTCTGCAGACCACCATGGCTGCCCTGTGAATAATAAGGGGCTAAATTTCTAATTCCTTGGCCACCTTCTTGAGTGGTGTTATCCTATATACTTTAGGGAAGAGCATTTTAATAATAAGAACCTTAAAAATTATATATATGTATAGGCAGAATAAGCTGTCACACCTTCAATGAAGATAACAGATATGTACATGTACCTAAAATATTCATGCAGAATTTGGAATTTAAGCTTATAGCATAATAGCATTTGCACAATAATTCAATGTAATTGTGTAGGCAAGCTGTAAAACTGCTATATCTCTGATGGTTTACTGGGTGGAAAAAAAAAAAGGATGCTGTTAAACCTTCTTCGCTGACATCTAATGTTTCAGGTTTTTAAAAATATTGTATAAAGACTGAGATTTATTTCCTAAGATGTTTCATTAGTGGTTGTGGCAGGCAGCTGGCCTGAGGTTTGACACACAATAAAATTCATGTCAAGAATATTAAAGATAGTGCAAAAGATAACTATGAATTTACATTCAAACAGGCTTTTGACAAAGCCATTGCAACAGGCTCCTAATCAGGTCTTGAGACCTAGCCTGCCCTCTCTTTAAACCCGTGATCTTGAAAAGGAGCTTTAAATTGGAAATTATTACACATTAAAACCTCAACATGGGCCAGATCGAAGGGGATCGATATCTTGCCGAGCACAATAAATCAGCCTGCTGCTCTGCGGTTACTGTTTGCTGAACATATTTAAATTTTCTTGTAACAAATTAATTCCAACATTTTCTCTTGATTGAATTAGGGCAAGTGTTGGAGCTGTCACAAGTATTTCACTGCTTCAGGGAGACAAATTGCTCGTCTGGACATGGGTAACAAGCCAAAGTGTTGAGTCCCTGATAATCTTTCCACTAATTCTCCATTACAGCAAAATGAAGCCATAAATCACCGTGACAGCTGATCGATGCAAACATTGTTTCCGCCATGATTGCCAGCGCTCCCCGCGGACTCACTGTCCGCTTACAATTCACCGAAATTACTCCCCGGGCAGCCTCCCCGGGAGCGGGGCGAGACTCGCACCGAAGGCGCTCTGCTCGCAAAAGTAACCATCTCATTTCAGGTCTCAGCCCGCTCGCCAAATAGCAAATATTAATCAAAACGCCCTATTTAGCTACCGGCCAGGTAATCTTTTAAAGCTAAGAAGCGTTGCTCTGGCAATCATTCTTTCAGAAAAAAAAAAATAAAAATAAAAAAAAATATTTAAAACTCCTTTTTTATAAAATATATTTGTGGGAGTGTAACGACGTCAGGCTCCAGCCCTGTCGCTTTCTCTTAACTAACTAGTGGCAACTTGGATGAAATTACTTGACCCTTTATCGAGTTCTGCTAATGTCTTCTAAAAAAAGAAATTAAACCACCCCTCGGCTTGCCCTATGGCACCTTTCCGTGCACATTTAATTCCAGAAAAGACGTATTAAGTAGTTCTGTGCAGAACTAATTCACACGCCGAGTCGGCTGCACCCACCATCCGCCTGCATAACGCCACGGTGTTCCCAGCTCCGACCCGTGCCCAGCCGGCCGAGAAACCAGTCCACAAACGGCCAAGCCTGGAAAACTGTCTCTGTGGGTTATCATCCCCGACCCAGATGGGGGAATCCTAACTGAGACTGGAGCTGATGCTGCATGCCAAGGGTGGGAAGGCTCTTCGGGTACCCTCACATCGCCAACTGGGGATGCAAGATGGAGTAGGAGCTCATGGGAAAACCCCTATTCCCGTGCAACGAGCTGTTTGCATAGCTGAGATAATGTCATAAAAAGGATAAAAATAATGTAGAAGCGGTCACAGGAAAGCTGTAGATTTACTGCACGGACCGCTCTCCCCATGAGCACGGGGCACAGCTCTGCACAGCAGGGAACGCGAAGCGTGGCAGGGACCAGTGCAGGGACACACAGTCCGGGGTCACTTGATGTGGGGCGATGCCACGTACCCCCCCTCCCAGCATGGCTGTGCCTCTCCACCCCACGAGGTTGGATGTCACAACCCAAAATGGTCACAGCCAGCAGAGCAACCTCATCACTCCATGAGAGCAGGGATTTCCCCAAACCCCACTTTGGGGGCAGCCTCTCCCTGAGGAGGCCTTGAGAGGATTAGTGGCGCTGGGAGCCCAGGGATTTGAGCAAAGTATGGCGAATGGGTCACAGATGTCACTAACGAGATGTCCCCCTACCCACCACAGCCGGCGGAGAGGGTGACAACAAGTGTGCTGCAGGATGAACACATCCAACAAGACCCCTGCCAGTGAATAACAAAATATTTCAAATTATTGAGGCTCTGGAACTGAATCGTTTTACATATGCAACTCTGCTGTGCTATCAGCTCTAAAAGTCCATTGTCACCAGCAGGAAAACCATAGGTTTCCACTTGCAAACTATGGATTTGTTTATCCATAAGTGAAAAAGTGAAAAAACAGAAACTTTATTTCCTCACATAAAATATGAAGTATTTCATCACGTCAACATTGCGGTCTCTCTGTTCCACATCAGCACACAAAAAAACCCCAACACGTGTTCTAAGAAACTGGGTGGAGGTGGTTTGCAATCACCTACAGACAAACAGATGTTCCTCCACATGCTCCCCTGGAGTGAGTTCATCCCCCAAATGCCTACAACGGCCACAGCCCTCTGCTCTCCCCCCACTTCAACCCTGCCACGGATCCGGGGAGTTCATCGCAGTATTGGATGCGAAGGGTAAAATGGTTAAAATGCATCCATCAATGTCACCCTCCCAGTAGTTCTCAACCGATCACAAGTTGAGATCAATGAGTGATCGTTAGGGAGGAGGGAGAGACGCTGGAGGTGACTGGAGACAGAGAAAAGAATAACAAACCCTTATCCTGGCTTCGATATGATGGATCATATAATTTAAGGACAGCTTTAAAAAAAAAAAAAAAAAGCCACTTCTGCATCACTCCCTTCTTTGAGACTTTTATATGCTACAAGTTCCACTCTGGAAACACTTATCATAATTGAAATACACTTAATTGAGATACACTTAATTGAAACTAATTGAAATTCCACTGCCACTACCATAGCAGTAAATTAAGAAGCAGGGAAAAAGATCAGAAAGGAGGTTTTCTCAACATTGCTAAACTTTAGCTTGTTTTGCTGTTACAAACAGAAGCTCTGGTAATAAAAAGTCTTGTCCTTATGCAATAATTATGCATTTTCATATATTGTTTCTAAGAAAGAGAATTTATTATTTACAGAGAAATAACGCTAAAAAACATGCCAGTCAAAGCCATTAAGATGTTTCCACTGATGCACCGCACGTAAATCTGATTTATGTTGGTTTAAACAGTTAAGAAATCCCCAAAATAAGTTCATTTATTATTTTATTGCCTGATTAATGGTTCGTAGTAACTGATTTGTAGCTGAAGTTTTACCAAATGCAAAATTGAAATAATAGCTTTTTGTAAAAATGTTCTGTATTTGTTCAATTATGTGTTTAAAACTGAAACAAATATAAAAACTTCAATAAATATATTTTCTTCCAAGGAATGACATACTGTGGGTTTTCTGTTATTGTTGGGTTTGATGTTTTTGCCTCTAAGGAGGTCAGCAATATGGAAACATAAAGGCCAATTTAATTTGTGCATCTGTGGCTGCCAAGTATTTTAATTCCGACAGCTGTGACTGAAGAGTTAATATTTTACTTGTCAAAATCCAAAAGAAGGCCAGTGAATCACTCTAATTCTCATTAAGAGGCTTCCCCCCAGTAGCACCCTAATTCAAAATAATGAAAGTAGAGACTGAGTGCGATTCTAATACCAGTTGAGACCTATCTTTTAATATTTCTCTAGTGATGGATTAGGGATCGGGGAAATTCATCTCAGATCATAGAGCCTAATTTAATAAGGGATCATTCCAAGAGTATTGCATTTTATAATAATGTCATTTAATGTGTCGTCTTCCATTTTTACTGTCCCATATGTATGCTTACATGATGGTGCCATAGGGATAAACTTTTAAAGAACCAGTATCATTTTTTGTCCTAGATTCTTCTTAACGAGGAAGTTTATCAATGATATAGTCTATTAGCAAGCTATTATAATTGCGGAGTAGTTAAGAGAAACAGTAGAAGCCAAGAGAACAGAAAAACAAATGACAGTTTCAAACCCTGGAGTGAAGGAAAAGGAAGAACATTTAAAAGTAGGCTAAAATCTGATTTTAGTGTCTAATACAATAGTACCATAACATGAAAAATGTTCTAACATAGTTGTTCAAAACACATGAAAATAAAATAATTTTTCCCTTTAACAACATCTCCATACAACATTTTCCACTTCCTTGCTTGGTGTACTCCTGTGATTATTTAGGTAGATCTAATTGCTTGTTTGGGCTTTTTATGACTATTTTCCAATGTTCTTTTTCCCAAAAGTACAGTGATTTGCCACTCTGTGAGGGCAGCAAATTATCGACAACCTATGTAATGGATTGGAGTTTATCACTGTGTATTAATCTTTGGACTGTATTTAATTGGTTACGTTATTTCTATTTCTTTGCACTGAAGGTGAAATTCTTGGTGATTCCTATGCCACCACCTAAGCTACTCAAGGTCAAGAAATAACCCAACCACCTAAATGTCAATATATTGTTATTGGCTCTAAGTTCTGTAGCTGCAGCCTGAGCTTTGTGTAATCACACTTCTACCACAACAGACCTTTAAGAAAAATGGTGTTATAACGAGAATTTTTGTTCCAAAGACATTCACGTGATTAAATCCTTATTTTCAGGTAACAACTCAACAGCTTCACTGTAAAGTTTGACAGAATTAGATCAAACACAGACAGCCTAAATAGGAACTGGTTGAGTAATAACCTGCTGTAAACAATAATCTAATTACAGGAGTTATTCCAGCATTGAAATGTGTCATTTGAAGGGGAACACAATTAATACAAAATGAGGTTTTTCATATTTTCTCTTTTCTCCTGTGTCTTTTCACGGTTTTGTTTTCTTTAGAGAATTGTAACTCGTGGTATTTCTTGCACTTTCTCTCATAGAACTCAATTTATTATTCTTGTCTTGTCAAAAGTAGTCTTTCTTGATATTTCTTTTGATGTTCTTTAATTCTTTGCATTTTAAGTCCCCCTTCGTCTGCTGACTGGTTTTACCCTCTTCCATTTCTTCTTCCTTCCATTTTATTGTCTTCTGCTCGAGTCAGTTATTTCATACTTTTTCAGTTTAATTTCTGAGTCTTACCATTGGTTAGTTTGTAAAAGCTTCTTTACAAGTTGGAAAAGTTTCATCTAGCTTTTACAGCATAGATTTTTTTTTTTCTCACCATGCTATCTTTTCATGTGTTACTGTATTGTTTGTTAAACTTGTTTCTTTTGATTAAATATCAAAAGTTATTCCTCTGGTAGGAATGTTACATATGTACATGTCTGGCATCTGGAACCGCTTTAGGGACTCATTCAGCTTGTGAAGAGAAAATTATAACTGTTTTAAATCAGGAAAAAAAAAAAGTGTCTGGTTGTATCTAAAATAATTAGAAATGACTGATTTATATTTAAAAAATTAGAAACAACAACAAAAAAAACGTTAAATAAACAGGCTTTGAGGACTATTTTTTTAATGTTGCCTGCGTGGGTTACCTTTTCCAGTTTCCACCACTTGTTTTTCCCATGTCGCCTTCATTACAAATGAGGTAAAGAAAAAAAAAAAAAAGCGGTGGCAAACATTTGGCAGTTAATACAGGCTGTGCCCAGGGTTGGGGGTGCTTTCAGTGTTTTCCTGGCTTTAATGTGTAATTGATCCTTGTTCCTTCCCTTACTGGTATGATTCTTTGCTATAGTAACTCCCATAACTGCACTGGCGCGGTGCAGCGGTTGCAGGGTGCAGGTACCAACTTCATATGGACCTGCAACCCTGTCCCAGCACCCCAAAGTGCATGAAACCACTTTTTGGGGGTCCATGAGCCAGCCAAGGCAGCGGGGTCCTCCTCGGGAAGTACTCAGACACTTTTAAATGACAATATTCACTGCTAGGAAAATTAAACCAGTATCAACCCAGTTGCATCTTTAGCTGGTTAACTTGGTCTGAGTCCAGCTTGCTAAACTGCCGATTACAAACCCAACCAAAACATGGTATAAATAGCGCTATCTCAGTGGGAAAAATTGGCAATAGTTAGGAAATGGCTCCCAGTCAGACAGATACAAGGAGAGAGCATCATCAGAAAGTTAACTGTCTGCCAAAGAATATAAATAAAGCAATGTTTCCAAACTTAGTCATTTCGTGCTTTTCATTTGTTCCCTCATTTCCCCCTCGCCTCTCTCTTTTTCCCATCCACAAGTCCATCCACAAACGCCCATCCCTCCCACCACCTTCTCCTATTATATTATGCTATTATATTTGGCATATCTGCTTCTCATCACTGAGCTTAGCCACGGAGGCTAGCTGAACTCCTAATTATAGACTTGTAGACCGTCTTGTAGTAGAAATATCTTCAAAAAGACAATTTAGGAAGAAGCTTTCCATGATGTTATCACTGCAGGCTTTCCCTCTTGCTTTATCAGACCCTGAAAATACCTGCCAGGGAACCCAGCTTGGCTCCACCACAGACCCGAGCTCCACGTACCGGTGCGAGCCTGCATCCACACCAGGCCATTCTCTTCCAGTTTGTCACATAGTGGCACAGATCATGGTTTTCCTTTTGTTTCTTTGTTACTTTAAATTAATCAGAATTCAGTTTTAATCTAGAAATTCACAGTCACTTCACTATAAGGATTTGATAGTCAATACTTAGGATAATACAATTGTGCATTTAAGTCTTAAGGCATTTTTCTTTAGCTGTCTGGACAGGTATAAATCAGTCTCAGGAAAAAAAAAAAAATCACAACAACAAAAAACCCCCACAAACCAGGCTGCCACAGCAAATATTCTTTATTACAATACAAAACTGATTTTCAACAAATAAAATATGCTGTTGTGGTCAGTATTCCCACAGACATCTCTCTCTGATAAAGCATTTGCAGACAGCAGGCGCAGGAAAAGACAAACACCCGATGAAGTCCATGTTTTAAAGATCAACCCAATATTGCACAAAACCTGTCAATAATTTGCTCTAGTCTCATTGGAGCACAAAAAAAATATCAGCTAAAACCTAACACATAACAGCCCTCCTGGTTTGGTTAGGTAGGGGCTGAGGTTTTTTTCTGGCAGCCCAGTTTTTCTTAATCCAAATAATGCATCCTACTAAAAGTGTTGATAAAAGTGATCATAGAAATGTAATCAGATTAGTCATCCTTTTCTCTCTGATAATGAACTAATATTTTTCACTCTAAAGATACTTTATTAAATACCATTAACTTTACATCAAATATGCCAAGTATCTAACCAGCAGGAAGTATCTTAAGATCATGAGACAATTTTGATTCAGCTGGGAACCACAGCCTGCTCCTGAACATGCTGAATTCCAGCACCGCCAGGATTTACACACACAACTTTTATTAACTTTTCTTTTTTATTATTAACTTCTGTTAATTAATTTTTATTAAATATTTTTATATATATATAAATTAACTTCTATTTCCTTACAAACCTCGCAGCTCTTTCCCAAGCAATGGCTCAGGAAAACCGCTGCGGGATGTGAGTGGGCGTAAGTCGAGATCCCTTCGGACGCATGGAGTCTCTCTGCTCTCCTCTGCAAGAGGAAGAGGAGTGGGGAGAGGGGAATGAGGGCTGCGGAGCCAGCGCACGCTGGGATGCGGGCTGCTCTGCCGGCTCTGCGTGCCCTCCCCTCGCCCCCCAGCAAGAACCTGCTCCAGTGCCAGGCTCCAGATCACAACACATCATCCCAGTTGGTAACCCTCTTCAAATCCATTTTAATAGAATCTGTCTCAGCGCCCTACACTTTGGGTAGAAAATAAAGACATTGAGAAATGGCTAATTCCAGAACGTTTTCCCCTCTGAAAACCCCAATTTCAGCCTACAAAGGCAGGGCGGGCTGCGAGGGGCCCGGGAGCCAAGGGCACTCTGTGATTATTTGGCTGCGGAGCTGCATGCAAATACCATGTTTAAATACCCAGGGAGGCAGCTTTCACAGCTCCCCGCTTATGGCCAGATGAAGTTTCACATGTAAACCAGAATTCAACTTCTTTCTATACAAAGAAACGTATATGGTTTCATACACAAAGAAATGTTAAAATAACAGTTTATTTTGGGTACTGAATTACTTTTCTGAAAACTTAGACGTAAATCGTTACTTAGATTTGAATATGCTTTAAAATGGATTTTTAAAAAAAAGTCATACTTTGTGAAGTTGCATGTGTGCCAACTGATCTTAGCCACAGAGGGTACTGGCTCGAGAGACCTTCCATTTAGTCACAACCCATTGAAATATTACCCATATGTTGCAAATGAGAGAAGACAGTTATAATTGAATTACATTTTGCATTAATTGTATTTAAAGGACAGCGGTTTGGTGATAGCCAGGATGCGATTGGCTACTCACACATAATCTGCACAAAATCTGGTGGAGAGAAAAAATATTACGTAAAGCTTAGTAGCCTTCTGTCCTCCTTATCGTCACTGCACGTGCCCTTTCCAGCAAGGTAACCCATCACCCTTGCACCAGGAATCACCCTGTTCCCAGCGGGGAGGAGGCCAGAAGGATATTTAGTGAGAAGGGGGACGATGTCCATGCCCTTCGCCCGGTGGTGCTCCCTTCTGCCTCCTGGCCACCGCAAGAGCCTCCAGCTCCCCTGAAGGCGTTTTGGTTTCCCTGCCTCTGGGAATTATGAAGACAGTGGCCATTAATGGATGATGGATTAATGGATATCAGAAAATTTAATTTCCTGGTTATACTCTATGATTCGGGTCTTTCTGTAGGGACATAAATGTGCACGGGATAATGACATTTCAAGGGCCAAACTGTGGATATTCCCTTCCACCCTTTTCCTTCTGAATTCACACAGTTGTGACAGGACATCTGGCTAGAGGGAAAGTCCTGTTAGCCTGTGTGTCATGAAGTTACTCTCCAGGCTCTTTTGGGTTGTTTAATTTAGGAAAATAAATTGATGAGTGGGTAAAGTGTCCCACGAATATTTCAGTGTTTCTTTACAACCAATGCACCGATTCTCCTCTCCCTGACCAGGAAACACTCCTCTTTTTGTCCACAGCTCCTACCCTCTCTCAGAAGTCACGATAAACAAACCCTGCTTCTTCCGGGTGTCCTATTCTGCCCCGGGGCTGCTTCGCCTCCTCTCCCTGCTCCTCTCCATGTCTCTCCCGTCCTCCCCACACCACTGTCACACACACACACACACACGGGGATGCAGCACAGCGTCCAGCTCTCTCCTCCGTGCCTGTCGTCACGCCACGAGGACGCCCTCCACCCACGCAGCTCCTCATCTGTGACTCATCTCGGTTTCTGCCGGCATTTAGGGAATGGCTTCTACTCTTCTGGCCATCTTGTTACCCACGGAAGCCCAATTTTTTCCTATGCCCACCCGCAGCATTCACCACCTTCAACATCACCGGACTCGATGTTATTACTGCACAACGCACACGCGGGTTCCTAGATGTAAGATTGCTTTATAGAATTAATTAATTTTGCTCTTGCCTGGAAGTTGTAATTCCGGGGTCAATGGCAGTTTGCTTCAAAGAGGTGTTTTCAGCTTATTTATTTGTCTGACCTAGTCTAGTTTTATGGAGGTTCAATACTTTTCACATTAGTACTTGTGACCTCTTTAAAATAAGCAGATTTACAAGTGTGGTGCTTCTCCACGGGAGACGTAGCTGTATTTAGTAATTTTATACATTTTTAATGTGAGCCTGTTCTAAAGCCTGTCCATGTGCCTTCCTCGGTGTCCCAGGGCAACTGACGGTCATATTGAGTAAGAGAGTTGTGATGCACATTTGGTCTTAAATTGTTCCCCAGGACTTCAATGATAAGAGCAACACTCAGACACAAGCCAAGAGCCCTCGGCTGTAATTTTCTTAGATCTTTTAAGCTAAACAAGGTTGTGCTTACTCAATAGCTGTACAGAAGGAATCAAGGAAAAATGCAATTTGTGGACAATGCATTTCTTCTGTGCACAAACCTGATTTTTTTTTTTCATTTACATCTTGCAGCACCTTTTATGGAAAGCCTGAGTTGTGGCCTTCCTTTCAGCACCCTCCAGGAGACACGGCTGTGTGCTCCTCTCTGGTAGCAGGAGCTGCAAAGCCCTGCTTCAGAGGGCTGCATTTGCCCTAAAGATCTACCACAACTCCCCTTGCAAACAGCAAGACTGTAAGTAAGTGAGCTTGGACCTCAGGAGTGGGGTGACTGAAGCTCCCTTGACCTCCAGCTGCCAGGGAGGTCCATTCCTGCCAGGCTCTGACCTTATGGAGAGATGTCCTGGGACCGCTACATTCTGGCTGGACAAACAATTCACAAACATGCCATCTTGCTGTGTTTTCCCAGTGTTATTGACCATCCTGGGATGCTTGTGAGCCGGATTGAAGGCAGGACTTTGCCTCCTAAGAACACACATGGAATAGGTATTTTTCCCAGGTCTCTGACTGGCCCCAGGGAGCTCTCACATCTTCCCAGGAAAATGACGCTATGAGCAGCAAACCCAGTAGTGGAGGAGAGCAGGAAAGCACCGGCTGCTGCAGGCAGCAGCTTAAGATCTGCGACAGAAGAGCACTCACCACCCTCTGTGAAGACATGGGTTAGCTGGAAAACCTACTGGGATTCTCAGTGCATCTGAGCTCCTTTTCTAGCAAGGGAGAGAAAGAGATCCGTAAGGGAGGGGAAGATGATGGGGGAGCGGTAATGGGGAGGGATGGATGGAGAGTCACACCTGGGCTTCCCACTTCCCCTGCAGCCCTGCCTTGACCTCCCCAGCAGCAGTTCCTGGTTCCCCCCACCAGTCTGGGTCCCCCTCCTGCCTTCTCTGTCAGCCTCTGCTGAGATGAAGCAGCTCATGCTGCTGTCCGTCCCGTGCACGGGTTGTCAAGGTGCCTGCTCCTGCTTGAAGTGAGAGCCTGTCTCCATCCATCAGTGGCGAGGCTGCTTTCTGCTGTCTCCTGCCACTTGCCAGGCAGTCACGAGCAGGAGCAAGGCTCTCAGACGAAGAGAAGAAAGAAAAAGGATATCCAAAGGTCCCAACCCTTGGGTTTTCAAGGGAAGACCTGATGCAGCATGCAGACCTCCCTTGCAAGCCCTGCTGCCAGGCTCTGTACCTCTCCGTCGTGTGGTGCTCTCCTTGAGCCACCAAAGGGTGACACGGTGCACGGAAGGGAACGTCTCCCCTCACGGGATCTGACGGGAGTCTAACCCCGGGGTTCCCCTGCAACTGTCAGGCACCCAAACTGTGCCCCTCATCACCATGAAACTCCTTCACACCTCCCTGGCAGAGGCACTGCCCATAGAGACACCCGAGCAAGAAGCAGCCAGTGCAGATTTGAGGACAGCTTTCAGCATTTCTTTATGTTTTCGTTAAGTTTTTTGCAAATTTAATTCCCAATTTAAATTTTGACTATCCCAATTTTATAGCTGTTAAAATACAAAAGGGCAAGCATTTTTAAACTTAAATGGTATTTTTGATTTCCAATGGCAAAACTAACATTCTTCTTTCTGCTGCAGTTATGATCCTGGAATGCCTGAGCCCCTAACATTAATCCATGTATCTGCAAACTATTGCTTCAAGTTTTCTGAAATTAGACAAGACCAAATTTACCGTTTCCTTATTGACAACACTGAACCACCACATGTTTCCCTGCGGTAAGGAACAATGAGCATGTGGGCACACAGGAAATAGTTAAAAACAAATGCAATTCCTGGCTAACGTTAATTTTTATTTTTCCTAAAACTAAGTGGGACACTTATAAAACTTGCGCAAAAGCTTGAAAAAATTTTAAATGCATTCACACTTTAAATACCCATAAAGATAAATTACTCATAGGAATACATCATACATAACTTAGCATGACCTTGGACATATCTTGGCTAATAACAATTGTTTTGAAGTATATATGTTCCATTTATAACAGAAGGCTTAATTCATCTTTCTCCAGGAACAGAACAGCGAGCTGACACTCTGTAAATCCTGCCTTTCCATTGTTTAACTGAGAAGTCTCAGCGCAGATGTTATGAAAGAAAGCTTGGAGAAAAAATTCACAGGCATTTCCCCGGCCCATGAATAAGTTCTTGATTACAAGCAAAATGAGTCCATTAGAAATTAATCTAAACTAATTGCATCTGAACATAAAATAATTTATGAATTGCAAATGTTTATCTTTCCTTGAGCAATATTGCTGCAGTTAAATTACTTTTGAAATTCATACAAAATCCTTTACCTAGGTAGGAAAATATGGTAAACTATTTCTGTAATTAAGCTGATTACATATGTAAAAAATTTCAGCTGCTTCCTATTACAAAGCTGTTTGTCAGCTGCATGAAACAAGGACAAAACCCACTAAAGGTCAGATCTTTTCCTGATGCAATGAGCGTAAGACAGAGCTACACCAGATAAGAATCTGGCCTTCAAAGCCAGACCAATAGACCCTGTCGGGGAATCCTCTCCTGTAGCCTTGCAGTAGTAGTAGAGCAAGAATAACCAAAATCCTACCTGCAGGTACTGGTCAAGAAGAAAACCTACCTAAAAAAATTGCCAGAAACCATACAGGTTAGTTAGCATCCCTTTCCCTTGTAAAGATTAACGTTGTAGCAATGGTATTTCTTTAAATTAACGGCTGTTCAAGTAATTATGATAATCTAAATTAGATATTTAAAGTGTATCAAATCCACTTAATTCATTAGCCTATTGTTTTGTTTTTCTTATAGGTTTGATACCGTGGTCCTCACCCAAGCAGAATTTTTGCTGCAGCCAACAAAGTCACTGGAAATACACAGGAGTGTTCCTGCTCAGGGACAGCAAGGGCACTTACATGTGGTTTCCATTGTCCCACATTTAACCTCTCAAAGATATTTTGGGGGAATACTTTATTTACATTGTCTTTTTAAAAGAATATGTTTACCTTCTTCCTAAGGATTACCACATGTCAAAACACTTCCAAATCTAAATATTTCATAAAAGAGAATCTGCATAATAAATAATGTATACACATTAAGTAAAGGAACAGCGTAAAAGATGTTCTGAGTATTCACAGCTATTTTCTAACGGGCTACAGGCAGTACCTTAATTTTCAGCAGATTATCTATCCTGGTAAGTGCTAGCCAAGTTTCCACTGCTTAAATATTTACCCAAAGGACAACTAAGAGGTTTGTAAGTGTGTTGTTGTTAATGCTAACAGTTTGCATGCTGCTGTCTTCGCCGAGGTGTGGTGCACAGTCCAAGGGCTAACTCACCCTCCACCATCCACACCAGGGACGGGCCATCACTTGGTGCCAGCTCTCACCTAAAGAACTGGTTTAGTCGCTACACTAAAATGCCCTCCAAGAAAAATCATTGTGTCTCTTTCTGGTTGCATCCAAAATTCAGATGCTTTCTAATAACATGGCCAGTTCTTATGTTTCAAACACTACTTCTAGTGTGAGATGTTCAAACATGGGGTTAACTCCACCATCTTGTCTAAGCTGCATCTGGTCTTCTCATCATCAGTGACCGGCGGGACTTGTTCTCCTCCTGGAAGAAAAAGAAAATAGTAGGTCTAAATTGTTCTTAGGGAATAAGGCGGCGGCGGTGGCCGCCTAACATTGGAGTGACGAAATGTTTCCCCCCATTTCAGAGTGTGTGGAGCATGTTAACGTCTTGCTGGAGAGTGTGACTGCAGCAGTGAAGGTGCGAGTCAAAGGCAGATGACTGGAGAATTAAAATAGTTGCGTTTCGCAGAGTTCAGGAACTGTGAAGTCAGTATGACCCCACAGCCATGAAGCTCTGGGCAAAATCGCCAGCATTTACCATTTCCCAGTGATACGAGCCTACTTTATGCAAACCCAGGAAACCCAAAAAGCTTGAGTGATGATATAGGTGCAGGGGACATTGTTGAAGCATTGCATTCAAAACACTGAAGGCTGGACATAAACAACAGGTGACCAGCTTGTCAACCAGACAGAAGTGACTGTTGTCTAGCTTCTATCTGCTCGCTGCCTTTTCCAGCAGATGGAGAGTCGAGGGTGACGTTTTCAAAGAGCAGAACAGCGGGGCAGCAGCGCCAGCAGAGACAGGAGGAATTGCAGGCACCTGCTGATGGACTCTATCACCATCCGCTCCACAAACCCCTAAGGACCTGCAGAACACTTCCAGGATCCCAGTGGGAAACCCGAGTGAGGAGCACCCATGTGGGTATCAGGCTGTAATACTTGGAATGTCGGCCCGAACAGTGATGCAGCCGCATTACTAAAGCCATTACCTTTCTTCTCTAAATTAACTTGAGGGAGATGTTCATAAAAGATCACACCGCTCTGGCAGTTCTGTGTTTTACCAACCAGGGGTTTATATCTTCGGTGGTTCCAGGATGGTGGTAAGGATAAACTGCCCCTTGTCCAGAGCACCGGCACGCAAGGGGTGCATTTTACACCTCCCCATTTCAGAATTCTCTCTCACAATTTGTCCCTGGGTGTTTTTTACCTGTGCAACAGGAGACTACTGGTGTCACAGCTGCATTTAATGAACTAATGTGCAAAGGCTGTAAAACCTTTGTTAGGAAGGAAAACGTTCTCAAATGTCTTTCATAGCTGCAGCATTAAAAAGTTGAACTCAGAAAGAAGGAGGGGTAAGTAGATAGGCTTGAAAACGTGATGTTAATCCCCTCTACAGATGTATTTTGTTCCATTACCTAACAGAAAGAGCTAGCAAGCTGGGGACAGGGTGACAGAAGGACAGCAGAATCCAAATTGCCTCCTTTCTGAGACCAGGGAAGAAAGCAGGTTATGCAGCGTCAGCCACTGGAGCAAAGCAGCTTTTCCATTTCGATTCTTTTAGCTCACTTTCCCTCTCTCGAAAAAAAAAATTAAGGCTCTCACGTGAGCACAGAAGATTATTGCTGAGACAGAGGCTGCAGCACCAACCGAGAGCCGCGTGTCGGCACCGCACGGGTGGCACGACACACCACCGATACAGCAGATCCCTACAAACCCTGCTGGCCAGGAGCGTCCTTGGGCTCGCAGCCGTTCCCTCCCGGCACACAGGGCTGCTGGCCACCGGGCAAAACCACCCATGGGAGAGGCCTTCGCAGGCACCTGCCCAGGAAAAGCAAGAATCAGCCTCAAATCGGGGAGGGGTTGGGTCCGTGTTGCTTGTCACTTTGCTAAAAGACAGCAGCACGCTGTTATCACACCACCACGGAAGATGCTCAACTTTGAGGGCTCTGCTGCTTTTTCCATTAGAAATTTAGCTTTTGCCTGGTCAGTAAAATGGGTAATAACTGGTAAAACAGCGTAAAGGCATCCTAAAAGCCACACGCTGCAATCGGACTGGCAGGTATTCATGGTGTAGAAAATTCAGAGAATTTTCTTCATTCACACCAACTTAATTGCTTTAAGAACATCTGGAGAGAAGAACTGGGCCACTCACGTAAAGCGCGAGTTGTGACAACTCACATTTCTGAGAACACTTATTAGATCCTCCATCAAAACCAGGGGCAGTTGCAGCTTAAATATAGGAAAGGTTAAAAATGAGCACAATTTTTTCCAGTTCCTTTCAGAACTTTGTTGCCCATCTCAAAAACATACAAGTGGTACAGGTCTGCTTCTTTTATTATTTTTTTTTAAATATATGTAAGAGGTGACCTTTAAGGTGTACTTTCCCTGCTGGCACTTTGCAGCGAAGGTGAACAGACTCAGAACTTGTGGGAAACTGAAAAATTCACGGGAGCGGCCACAAAATGGGACAAGTATCAATATTTACTGGGCAGGAGTTAGCACAGTGTGTACTGTTACACAAAACACAGTATTTATTCCTCGAGTCCTCGGCCGCAGCTCACTGGAAGGATGGCTGTGCTCGTAAGGGCAGGCAGCTGCTGCCCAGGACCGGTGGCTGGACACCAGAGAGGCTCAAGAGCTCTTCTGATGCTGCTTCTCTGAAAGGCAAGTTTCAGTGCGCTGATTAAAAGCTTCGCCCGGACTAAACCTGAGCTGCTAATGAACAATTGGAGACATTATCAAATTTATACACAGCATCTAGCACATTTTCATGCACTTCCACGCGCTGGGCAAAACCAGCGTTTTCTTTCTTTCTCCTTTCCAGTGTTCTTGTACGGAGAGGTGAAATCTGTGGTAGGAGTTAGCACGGTGGTGCTTGGAGTTTTCTGTAGGACATCTGGCTGCCATCGCACTTCGGGGCTCACCTAACATCGCGTTGCTGTAGAGAGAGATGAAAATGTGGAAACTGCTACTTCACCGAGCAAGAATCTGCGTAAGTTCCCGCTGCAAACATGCCATTGGCTCTACGAGGACAGAAACAGGTGTTTACTCCTTTCTATGTGATTTATTTGATGCCTTCCCTAAATCCCCTTCTCAGGCCAGTACATCTCCATGTAAATCCCATGCTAAAATTTTATCTACAGCAAGCATATATTGTACATACACCAGCCGGCTCATGAAACAGCCATAATTAAATCTCATGAAACCTACGGGTTTTTCTATAGATTCAGACACTCTACGAAATAAAATAGAAACAGAAGAGTTCTGGCCAACTTCTGTTGCTATAGACTTATTAGGTATTCCAATCCAAGGAAACCAGGAATGTAAGTATTCCTGTCCAAAAATATCCCGTTAAGACTATTTTATTTTAATCACAGCTGCGCTAAAAAATACACAGTCCTCTTACACCATCCAATCATCTTTCCCTGTTACGATGAAAGTACATTTTTCACGTTTTTTATTACAATCATCTTGAAGACAGGCACGCCGATATCTGAGCATATTGTAAAGATTTGAAATTCACATTGTGTGTATCCATCACGGTTTACGTTACATACATCAATAACCTGCACAAGGCCGTTAGGCAACTATATTTAAACTAGTTGTATTTTAAACGGAGCAGGTATGGGCTGACAAGTTTATTTGGAGAATATTCGAGGCTGCGCTGGGGATGGGAACTTTGGGGCCGCAGCGACCGGGCTGCAATATTAGCTGCCCGGGCACATATTAATTAACTTCTTTATTCGGGGAATCAATCGACACGGCCGTTAGTTTTATTGACTTTATAATTAGCAGTATCTTACTTTTGCTTGCATAAAGCCGGTTGACCTAACATAAAATCTATCATTTTCCACCCGTCATTAGCATATAAACGTCCGAGATGATTTTGTTCTTGCAGCCCTCGCCGTGAGGGCTCCCTTCATGGGTGGGAGGGGGTGACACGACACCACTGCTGTCCCAGTCCCCCTCCCTGCCCGCCCCGCGGGGACACCTCGGGCCCGCTCCCGCCGGCCTCCGCCGACCGACCGGGCCTTTGCGGGACCCCGCGGCGCCGCCGCCTCCCCCTGCTGCGCCCAGCCTGGCGGCGGCCCGGCCCGGCGGAGCCCTTCCCGGCGGAGAGCGGGCACGCCTCCCCGCCGAGGGGCTCCGGCGAAGGCGCTCCCCGGGGGCTGCGTCTCACCCGCCTTCGCGCCCCGCCAGCGGGCCCGCCCGCACTCCCCGCGGGCAGCGCCCGGCTGCTTCCTCCCGCCGCGCCGGGCCGGGCCGCGGGCCTGCAGGGGCTGCCCACCGGCCTGCAGGGGCTGGGCCAGCGGGGAGACACCACGGCCGGCGCGCCCCTTCACACAGCCCCCGTAGCGGGCGCCTTCCCCGCACAAGGACCCACGCTGCGGGCGCCTTCTCCTCACAGGCACCTCCATGGAGGGCGCCTGCCCCTCAGAAGACCCCTCATAGCGGGCGCCTGCTCCTCACAGAGAACCTCTATGGCGGGCGCCTTCCCCTCACAGGGAGCCCCGTGGTGGACGCCCGTCCCTCGGAAGAACGGCTGTGGAGGGCGTTTTCCCCTCACGAGAACCCCTGTTCCGGGCGCCTTTCCCTCGCAAGGACCCCCATAGCAGGCGCCTTCCCCTCACAGGGACCCCAGCCGCGGGCGGCTTCCCCTCACAAGGACCATTATGGCGGGCGCGTCCCCTCGCAGGGAGCCCCAAAGCGGGCGTCTTCCCCTCACAGCGGCCGCCTCCGCTTCACCGGCCCCCGTGGCGGGCGCCCTCTCCTCACGGAGCCCTCGGGCCGGCGGGCCGGGCGCGGAGCAGCGGGCGCCATGCGGGGGGCCCCGGTAGCGGGCACGGCGGGCGGTGGCGGCGGGGAGAGGGCGGCGCCCCTTTTACACAAACACCCCCTGAATCTTCCCTTGGAAAATACTCCGAGGAGCCATTACACTTTCCTCGCTTTTATTACCTGAGGGAACTTGACAGAACTTTTATAAAGACACAATTGCTATAGAACTTCCACCGGTCTATTTTTTTCTCTTTTTTTCCTTTTTTTTTTTTAACTTTTTCCAACAGAAAGCCAAATCAAATCGCCGCGACAAGTTTTCTGAAGCCGAAACCGAGGGGAAAACCGAAAGGGAGCGGTAAGGAGAGATGGGCGGAGGTGCGAGCGGTGCTCCCTGGCGGCGCCGGGCGGCTGTCGGGGTCTGTCGCGATACCTGCGGGGCGGGAAGGAACGCGCGAGCTCGGCAAGGAGGCGCGAACACCAGGGAAGAAAGAATAAACATCACCCATGATTTAATATTGACAGTAGCAGAGGTGACGTGAAACCGTCCGCGGAGACGCGTTACCCTTCTCGGTCTACTCGGTCGCAAAGTGTCTTAAATTCATTACTTGGCACTTACTGAAATTCGTGACGTCGAAAATGGATTAAAAAAAAGTGAAGCAAACCTGAGCGAAACAAAATATATTGTACCGACAACAAATGTAATGAAATAACAGCATCTTTCCCCCCACCCCTCCCCCCTTTTTTTTTCCTTTTTTCAATAACTTAAAATACACTAGAAAAAATATGGTCAATATAAATAATTTTGTTTTCATGGAGAACAAATAGATACAAAGCCCGTCCGTACCAAAGTTCGCGTAGAAGAGCTTTCCCTCTCTCTTGGCAATAAGCAGGAGGGTCTGATGGCAAACTGGGATAACAATCACCGACTGCCAGGTACCCCAGGTTAAATAGCTATACGTCTTTCAAATAATAATAATAATACTAAAAAAAAAATCACAAGATTACGTGAATAGATACACCTTTATGAGATAAAATGTAAATGTTTGACAGTCAACTATCAATTCACAAGTTATAGCCAAAATAAACTTTGTTCGTGTGTATCAACATATTTTACATGTACCCAGTACCTCTTATTGGAGTTTGCCGTTGTGTAAAGTAGTGGTTGGGAGTTAAATACTCTTTTTTTTTCTTTTTCTTTTGTTTTTGCCCTCAGGACAAGAGAGACCCAGCAAAGGGAGACACACTCCGCTTTCCTGACGCTTTCCGCTCCCTTTTATTTCAGAAGTGGGACAGCAAACGACCAAGAAAGATTTGAGTGGAAAAGGTGGTGCTTGATCTCCCTCCGCTTCCCTTCAAGATTAAAAGAGAAAGAACCCAGCCACGTTTGTTTGTTTTGTTTTGTGGTTTTGTTTTTTTTTTCTACTAAAGATGAGGGTGAAGTGCAAGTGAATCAAAGGACTCCATCAATGAAATACAAATACATGCAACCCGGAATGCTGCTGGAGGAAGTATCCCGGACAGTTTCCCATTAGAAATTCGCAGAGAAATCATTGTCTTTTTTTTTTCTTTTTCTGTTTTTTTTTTCTCTTCGTCGTCGTCTTTCTCTCTTCTTTTTGTCGCCATTCCAGACGTGGTTGTTAAACTCAAGTATCTGATGCAACGTGAAAGGAGGCCCGCCTCTCTTATCAAATTTCTTGTATTAAAGTGAACTTCGCAGAAAAAGGTCAGTTTCAAAACCTGTGAACTTCCCAGCTGCGCGTCTAGTTCCTCTAATTCTTTAAATAAGTATATATCTCCCGTCAGTTTCTCCTCTCCCTCGTCTCTTTTTTTTTTTTTTAATTTTTTTCTCTTATTCCCCCCCCCCTTTTTATTTAAAAAAAAAAAAAAAAAAGGGTAGGGAGCGCGGTCACAGCCCCAGGGCGGCGGCGTGTTTCTTGGCCTTGAGGCGGAGGTCGGCGATGCTGGAGTTCTTGCTGGTGGTCTTGGCGGCGGCGGCGGCGGCCACCACGGAGGCGGCGGAGGCGGACTCGGCCAGGGTGGCCAGCGGTAGCCCGAAGGGGGGAGCGGGGAACATCATGTAGGGTGCGTGGGCCAGGTGCGGGTGGAGGTGGTGGTGTGCGTGGGCCACGGCGCTGTCCAGCTGCAGCTGCGCCTGAACCTGCCGGGAAGAAGGGCGCGGGGAGGGGGGGGAAGGTGCGTGTGTCACGCGTGGCCGTGTCCCCACGCACCCATGCACCCACCCACCCACTCGCGCCCCCCACTTGCCTGCTGGAAGGGCATCCGCAGGGCACCCACGTTCACGTAGGGGGCCACCCGGCAGGCTTCGAACTGACTGGCGGCTCCGATCAGCACCCCTGCGGGGAGGCAGGGGGTCAGCGTGGGGGGGTGGTGGTGTGTGTGACCCCCTCCTCCCACGCGTGTCCGATCCACCCGCATCACCACCACCCCCCTTCCTTCTCCCTGGTACCTTTATGGAGTTGGTTTTCTTGCTTTCGGCATTTGGCCCTTCGGTTCTGGAACCAGACCTAGGGGGAGGGGGGGGGGAGACAGAAGAGGGGAGAAGGGACACGGGTGTCACAGTCGCGCTGCCACCACCGTGGGGACAACAGGAAGCACAAAAAAAACCCCAAACAATCCCCAACCCAAACCAACCGTAAACCCAAGGAGAATAATAAAAAAAAAAGCCGGCAGACAAAGAAACCCGGCTGCTGGGCTGGGCTCCCTCCTCCCGGGCAGCCCCCGCTCACGAGCTCCGAAACGCCACGGGCGAGGGGAAAAAAAAAAAAATAAAGAAAAAAAAAATTAAGATAGTCAAAATATAGAGAAAATAGGCTCTCGTTGCAAAGAAATTACTTCCTGAGCCCCGGTTTCGCCTTCCCACATCAGGGTCCCACAAGACATAAATCGCCCCTGATATCTAATACCAACGGGCGATAATGGGTTTGGATGTTTGCACCATCAGGCCGGAGAAGCTCGTGCTCGTTAATAAATAAATTAATTAGCTTCGTCTTCAAGAAAAACTAAACACCAAAGAGTTGAATTACTCACTTTTTTTTTCTTTTTTTTTTGGGGTGGGGTGGGGTGGGGGTGGTAATTACTGTCATAAAAGCTTCTCTACAAAGAAGTTTAGAATTTCTCTGCTCCTCTGTGCAGTGGAGTGTAGCGCAGAAGCGGAATAATTGTCTCATTATCATGATAATCTAATTTACCTCCACAGAAAAGGCAGCGCGTTAGACAAGGGCATACTTTTAAATACTGGAAGTGGAATCGTTGAAATAAATTTCCAGAATAAAGTTCTGCTCTCTTGGAGAAGACAGAGGAGGGAGAACGCGTCTTAAGACATTCTTGGTTAAAGACAGACCTCTGCGCCGCATCTCAGAAGCCACATCCACCAAGCAATCCTTTTCCCACCACCAAAAAAAAAAATATATATATATAAAATATTTCTTTTTTGAGGTCTTGCTTGAAGAGACAAATATAAACGTGAACTTCCCCCGTCCTGTCATTTACTTCAGCCAAGCAAAATCTGCCCAAGAGCCACGTTCGCCTCCAGCCTCCCGTGGAAACGCACATTCCGCGATTTACAAATTAGCCCGGACGCCAGCCAAAAATATTATTGCGAAGCGTTTTCCGGAACGGTTTTAAAAGGCGAACGGGTTTAATCTATGTAAATCTCCCAAAAGTTATTATGCAGCCGGCCATTTGGCATCACGGGAGAGCGGATTCCGCGCCGCCGCCGCGCTCTTTGTGGAGCCCGCAGAAGGAAGCGCCTCCCTTTTACATTTTTCATAGCCAAGTTGAAGCCCTGCAACTTTGTTTTCTTGCCTTTTAGTTAAAATTTGCCGTGTGTAAACGGGAGGCAGAAAAACGGGGGAGCGGGAAAACGAAGGGCTTTTTTTTCCCCTTTCTCTTATTTTTTTTTTTTTTCGGTGACAAAAGCTGTTCATCATGACTTTGCGGGTTGGAGGTGCCCGCTCAGTTTCTCTCCTTGCCCTGTGACAAGATGCAGGGGAAACCCCGCAAGGGTTGCACGCATAGTTGGGTGCAGATGGTGGCCTTCGAGCACAGAGATGGAGGGGGAGTATCTGTTACAGCAATACTTTCTAACAGCTGCAGATGTTCGGGGCCTAAAACTACTCCATGTGTTCAAACAAATAAATGACCATCATTTTCTCTTCTTTTATTATCAGAACGGAAATACACCGGAGCAGCTACATTTGTTCTCGTTTGAAGGAGTCACCTTCCTCCCCCCCCCGTCCCTCAGCCCGGCAAAGCCCGGACACCTCCACACTCTTCATCTTCATCCCGACAAAAAAAAAATCGCAGAAACCAGCCCAGGGACCCAGCCCAGGGACCGATTTTTGGAAAAGTTTTGGGAGGGTAGCCCCGAGGTTAAACGCGCAGGTTAAACCAAAGGAAGCTGTGGCTTCTCGGCACGGGAGAACACTTAAAATAGCCTGGTTTTATCCCAGACTTTTGTATTCCATAAATCCGAACAAAGCCGGTCTGTGCACTTCGATCGCTTTCCCTGCCGCTTCCCTCAAGGTTTAAGAACTACGAAGTGAAACAGACTGTAACTATTTTTTTTTCCTTTCTCTCTCTCTCTCTTTTTTTTATTTTTTTGGCACTTAGCAGTTCCTAGTTTAGTTTATGGTCACTGCATCTATAAAGTTAATTGGTCCGTCCGCCCGGTGAGCCCTGCGCCGGACCGCAGCCCCGCGGTAGCCCTCGCCGTGGCAGAGATAAAATAAACGCGGAGATTAAATAAAACGCAGCAAAACGAGGGGACCCGGGAAAAGTCACATCCCCGAAAAGCCCGGGGGAGGCGATTCTATAGATTTGCCGGGTACGATTCGGTGCTGAGACTCCCCTCCTTCCCCCCCCAAGCTCCCCATCCTCCTCTCCCTCACAGCCTGTGTCTGGAGCGGCGGGGACAGAGAATCCCCCCGCCACCCGCACCCAGGCACCCACGCACGGCTTGGCTACCTGCACCCTGGCCTCGGAGAGCCCCAGCCTCTGGCTCAGCTCCTCCCGCATGAAGGCGTCCGGGTAGTGGGTCTCGTCGAAAAGCCTTTCCAGCTCGTTCAGCTGCTCCAGGGTGAAATTCGTCCGGCTCCTCCTCTGCTTGATTTTCGTCTGCCCTTCGTCTTCCATCGCTTTCGCATCCTCCTTGCGCTCCTTCAGCTCTGGGGACACTGGGCACGACACAGGCAGTCAGACCGGGACGGGGGAACCGCGGGGTGCCGGGGCTGCTAGCGAGGAAACCGGAGGGGGGGGAACCGGGCAGGACCCCCCCGCTCCTACCCCCGGGGGCCGTAGCAGCGCTAGGCCCGCCTCGGCCGCTGCCTTTCCGGGCCCCGCCGCTCGGCTTTAGTAACCGGAGGAGGCCGGGCGGCCTCCCGCAGCCCGGAGGGTCCACACCGAGCCCACCCCGGGGCAGGACGGGGGGTGTCCGTAGCCCCGCTGCCCGGCCCGGGGGGAGCAGCGCAGCAACAGGTCCCCGGTGAGCTCCGCCGGTCTCCGCGGCCCCTCCGCGTCCCAGCCCGCTCTCTCCCGGGGCTTTGGTCTCCGTTGTTTAATTTTCCACCCCGGCTGCCGGCTTGCCCCCCACGCCCCGCTTATTAGCAAAAAAAAAAAATTGTTAATTAGCCCCTTTCCGGGGATGGTCCCGGCCGCACTGCGCTCCGCCAAAAGAACGCTTGTCCGAACAAAACGCGCAGCGGCGAACCGCGGGTCCCCGCGCAGCGACGGGGACGGGGTCCCTGCCCCGCCGGTGGGCGCGCAAACCCCCCGCGCTGCTGCTCCGTCGGCGCGGAGCTGCCGTTACCGGCTCTGCGACCGTAGCCCCGCCGCATTAAACCCGCGGAATAAGCGCGGGGGGCGGCTGAGGAAAAAAACCGCCCGGCGCGCCGCGGAACCGGGGATGAGCGGCGGCAAGGCGGCCCCGGCCCCACGCGTGTCCACGCAGCCGAGACCCTCGGGAGAACGGACGGCCCCGCGTCTGCGGGTTTTCGTTGGCTTCCCGTAGGATGCTAAACGGGAACAGACCGCGCTGCGAGCAAGTTAAACGCTTGTCTAAATATTTTAATCTAAACTTCGAGGCTGGCCGCATATTTCCCATAATCGGGAAAAGATGGAAAGCCGCTCATTAACGCCGAGAGCTGCCGAGCCCTTTCCACTCGCGACCGCGGGTCCGCTTCTCCCGGTGCGTACCGGCTCCGACGGGGGGGGGGGGGGGTTAGGGGAGAAAAGCAAAGAATAGGGACACCACCCCCCCACCCCCGGTGCCGCCGTTACCGTCGCTGAGCTTGGGGGTGGCCGCCTCAGCTGTTCTCTCCGCGGCGGCGGCGTCGGGCTCCCGCGGCGGGGACCGCCCGCCGCCCGCCCGCCCCGCGGGGCTGCCCGCCTCGTCGCGGCCCGGTTCCGCTGCGCTTCCTCCGCTCTCCCGCGTTCCTCCGCCGCCGCGCAGGGGTCCGCTCTCCAGCACCTCGCGGTAGGTGATGAGCTCCTTCTTCTCCTTCGTTTTGGGGTCAAACGACTTGGAAACAAACGCCGTTAGCTCCTCCATGGCCGCGGCGGGGGCTTCAGGGGCGCCTTGCCCCGGTTCCCCGGGTGGGCATCCACGGGCCGGGCCGGGCCGTACTGTACCGAGCCGTGCTGTGCTGTACCGCCCGACGTGCAGGGCTCCCGGGGTCTGATAGCGACGCCGCGATTGAAGTGCCACTATTTATACTTTGCAAAGCCTGCCCCTTGTTCCCGGAGAATTACCTCCCCTCGGAGCTCTGAATGGAACCCCCGTTCTCCGCCGCCCCGGTCCGCGCCGCCCTGCCGCGGGGCAATGCGGCCGGGGCACCGCCGGTCCGCCCGCCCGCCCGCCGCTCTAATTAATTTAATTAGGCGCGGGCCCGTTGCGCCAGGTCCCGGGCGAGCGCGGCCGGAGCTGCGGGGGAGTGGCCAAAGCCGGGGGGGTGGGGGGCGCGCAAGCTCCGCGCCCGCGTACCGCCCCCGCCGGGGGGGGGGTGGGGGCCGGCACCCCGCCGGACGGTGGGGTGAGGGGGGTGCGGGGCCGCCCCCGCGCAACCGTGGCATCAGATTAGAGCGAATTACGCTATTTGTCGGTTTTTTTTTTCTTTTTTTCCTTTGTTGCTTAAATCCCATTAAGAGAGTACTTTTGTTGACAGAACTCGTCTCTTTTACACCTTCGCTAGAATTCTAATAAATTATTCAAAATTGTTTAACTCTTGCTTGTGTATAGATTTTTCATTTTTTTTCCTTTTTTTTTATTTATTTGACCTTTGGAAAAGATGACTTTACATAAAAGAGCGTTTATTTACTCGAGCAGGTACGGCGTGGAGGGTGGAATTAGTGTTTCTTGAGATCTAATTACACGCACGATGGGCAGCGATTTACTGTTTCGCTCCGTTTCAGGCAGCAGAGGTATCCCCGCCGCTCGCGAACCGGTCCCCGGTGGCATTTTCGGTACCGGGAACGGGGAGGGGGGATCGGACACCGGGATCCCAACGAGAACAGACCGGCTGCCGAGTGGGAAAGATGATCGTCACCGGCACTTCTATCCTTATATTTCGTTTATCCTCAGGCAATTCCCGCAGCGGGGAGATTGGAAATTCGCGTTTAAATGATCAAATTCGTCAAAAGACAGAATTAGGATTAAGGATGAAATAATTTCGTGGCGTTTCTAGCCCGGGACGTGCTCGCCCCTCTCCTTTCCCCGGGGCACACACAGCCGGGTCCCGGTGCGGTGCCCACGCCGTGTGGGGAGCGCTGCCCCTTCGCCCACGGGCTGGGTTGTCAGTGCCAGGAAATACAGACCCTCTTTAATGGCTTTTGGGCTGAAAGGGAAAAAACAAAACAAAACAAAACCCCTCCGTGCCGCTGCCCCCCCCCCGCGCCGCCGCCGCGGAGCCCGTCACCCGTGGGGGAGGCGGATCGCGGCGTGTCACGGCAACGTGCTAGTAAACCGTTCCGCTGTGATTCCCGCCGCAGAGAGGGCTCCGTGAGCTGCTGCAGCCCGCTGTGGGCAGCGGGACCCCGACCCCTCGCAGCCCGTCACGCGTGGCGCGGAGAGAACGCTCTCCCCGCCGGGGCGGCTAGCGCGCCGCATCGATTTCTCGGTGCTCGGCGGGCGCTGCCTGGGCCGCCTGGATGAGCTCGGGGCTGGCTTGGTGCTGCCTGCCTGCCGCCCAGGAAGGCGCTGAGCTCAAACCGGCACCCACGGCCCAGCGGCGTCTTTGCTCCCCCGGCCCGGTCTGGCCCAGCCACTCAGGTAACGTGGGGGGGGGGCTGCCAGCGAGCCCACCCCCGGCAGGGACAAGGCAGGCTACCTGCGGGCTACCATCATGGGGGGGCTGAGCGAGCCCTGCGGCCTGCTGCCGCTCCCCAGGGCCGCGGCGGGCCCCGGCTGGGGGAGGCGGTGTGG
Source organism: Gallinago jamesoni (assembly GCA_025769975.1). Taxonomy (NCBI): domain Eukaryota; kingdom Metazoa; phylum Chordata; class Aves; order Charadriiformes; family Scolopacidae; genus Gallinago; species Gallinago jamesoni. Next base: position 8,569,787 of record JAOQGH010000051.1, on the reverse strand, counting down.
GGCCGGGCTGGGTCTGCCCGGTGTTGCCATGGCGACGCCTGGGGGCCTTCCCCGCGGCCTGGCCGCCTCGGGCAGTGGCGGGGTTACTCTTCCCCGGGCTTCGGGTCGTTTCTCCTCCCGGGAGGAGCGTCTTGTGCGGGGCAGAACAGAGCAGTAGGCACTGCCACAAAGGCTGGCAGCCGGGCGGGGAGCGGGGCCGAGCCCAGGGCGCATTTCTGCCCAGAAAAGCTGTGGCTGCCCTATCCCCAAAGGTGTTCAAGGCCAGGCTGGATGGGACTTTGAGCAACCTGGTCTAATGGAAAGTTTCCTCTGCCTATGGCAGGGGGGTTGTAACTGGATGGTCTTTAAGGTACTGTCCAACTCTGACCATTCTATGGTTCTCCTGACTGTGGTTTAATTTCTTGGTTGAAATTGGCATGAAACGCTGGGAACTGTCCTCTTCCTAGTCTTTTTCAAGTCTCTTTCCCCTCCTCTAGTGTACTAGCAGAGCCCAGCTGAGTGAGCCTGTAGTGTCCATGATGAATGTTACTGCCCCTCGCAACTGTGCTTGGAATCCTCTTTATATTTTGATTCATAGGACAATAAGAGGAGATTATTTGTGTTGAATCTTACTTTACAGCTATTGTTTGTGAAAGCATGGGTAAAGAAAGTATGCATTTGTGGGTTTTTTTTACGTATCTGATGTGCTGTTTCTGACAGCAGTCATTTTTAGGTATTTTCATTTTATATTTCAGCTAGATACAATTCTAGGAGCTACTTTTTCAGATATGAAGCTATTTTTGAACAGTTTATCTGTTCCAATGATCTGAGACAAATTTTAAACATTTTAAATTAGGTGGTTTAGTATGATCCTATAAGCTGGGAGTGAGGAAGGTGTTTAGAACTTAATTTAAAAGAAATACCAAAAGGTACATCATATAGTTCATGTCAACTTAGTTTATCTGTAAGCTTATTTTACAAGTTGATTACTTGCTGAGTAAGCTGGTTAGCTAATTAGCTTAATGAATTTACTTGGGTTGATCTAAAATAGGCATGTTTCTAATTCTTATTGCCTTGAAGTATGGTAAATGTAATTATGTGGTGGAAGGCCAGTTTTTAAAATTAGGAATTATTGAGCAAAATGTGGTTTTGTGGAGGCCAGCTCTTAGTGGATGAGCACCATACTAGCGTTTGGTTCAAGTCTCCGCTTTGCTGTTGGTGGCCTGGATGAATGTGGGCATGTGACGTCTCATTGAACCTAGCTTTTCCCACATTTAACTTTGAAATCTAAAGATTTGAGGCTGGAATACTGTTATTATAAATTGTTCCTTCATGATTTTGAATCGTGGCAAACTTCCTTCAAGTTAAAAATTAATGATTTTGAAAAAAATATTGTTGGTGTAATTGTCAAAGAGGATGTCCTTTAAGTAAGAAGACAGTGTTCTGATATGTTTGGTGTCTGTGGATTCTTGTTGCTGTGGGAGAGATTGAATTCCTGTGGTTCTTTGATCTCTAGACTTTTTTCTGAGGTGGCCAGTTATGGTAGCTCTCTTGGTAGATGCAATTCAGGTGTTCCTTCTGCAGTGATCTGGAAACTTGGTGGAAGAAAAGAGGCACAGCTGGATAAGTATATAAAATCAGCAACAACAATAATTCAGGTTGCTGCTCTTGCACAAATGGCTACCTTGTTGTGTTTTTTAATCAAATCTCTTGCTCTGCTGAGAGCAGTTTTTCTGAACTGTAGAGCAGAGAGAGTTTCCACATAACTACAGGCTTGGTGGAGGTAAATACAAAGGCAGTCTCTGATCTGTACACAGACAGAAGTTGTCTGAGAGGAACTTCCACCCTCTGGTTGTTTGTGGTTTCCCCTTTTTGGGAAGCGGCGTTGCCATTAGTAACACTTTGACTCCTGCTTATTAGCTAGTGAGCGTATTTGCTGAGGGCTTAAAATAAATTTTGCTTCAGGTAGCCTTGTTTCTTGTCTGAAGCTCAAGGAGCATCTTATCCTGAGTTGTTGATTCTCTCCTATAGATGGACTTGCACAGTTCAGCAGGAAAAAAGGGGATGCTTAGATGGTTGCAATATATTTTCCATCAATGCCCTCTTAATCAATTATAATTTCTTAAAGGATCTTGTTTGTAGAGATGACACATAAATAGCACAGGTGGTTAGTGATTATTGCAAGACAGTTATAATCAAGGTTTCTTAGTTACTAACAAACATGAACTGTTTGGATTTGATGCTGAACAAATGTGGAGGTTGTTTTGTCTTCACTTCTGGCTGATTATGGTAATTAAAGATTGCATTATTTAATTGGGTGCTGTGCTCAAGATATAGTCTGCAGTAAATGTTTACTGCATAACAGCCTCCAATTGAAAACAACCAAATATTATTTTCTTATAATCCACAGTAAATATGATAGTAATTTAATACTTGTGTTTGAAAACATGTATTGAACACTTGAAATAATTCTAAAATATATGAAACAAGATTGAACAAGGTCAGATCAATGAAGGTGCTTCTTCCTACATTCTAAAGTGTACCTTATTCTGAATAGTTTTATTATTTTTTTTTAGAAGTCTGTTTCCTGTGTCACCTATGTTTTCTTTACATTTTAATTGCAGGGGTAGAGGTTACTTAGCTGTTTGCAGGTGAGCTTGGTAGCACTGTTTATAACTTTGTCAAGTGTAAATAGTTAGTTTGAAATTTTTAATGTTGGTGTTTCTCTTGGCAAAACGTGTATGAGAGTATGCACTTTATTTTTGTTTCAACTGAAATGTTGCAGCATCAGTTTTCAGAAACAAGACTTAAGACAAAAATTAACTGTTAAAACAAAGGCTTGGAGACCTATCTTTTAGATGCTTCAGAACAGGGAGTTGAAATTTACCAGGTCCAGCTGTTAGTCATGCTATTGAAAAGCTGCTCAATTTCAGACAAATTGCAACCCCTCAAAAAGTTGAAGTTCATGGACATCCACTAGAGCCTTCAAAAATACTTAAGTAGCTGATTAATTTGATGGTATTATGTTCCAGCTCAGGCTTCAAGATGAGTTACCATGTAGCTGCTGTAGTCCTCCTATCTTGAGACACCATCTTCTGAATTCTTGGTGTTCCTTTGCTGTTTGAGATCTTAATTCAGAAGTGGGTGAGGGAGTATGTGAAGAGTGGATGGGAGCCACGCAGGGGGAAGGTTGGGGCTGGGTGATGGAAAAGAATGAGCTTCACTGATGTGATGGTCAGGAGACTGTCTTCCACATGAACATCTGGGATGTAACCCAGGTCCTGAGAACATCTGACACCACTCATTTGCTGTCGGTGCTTGTTAATACACCTTTCTCTCCTCCTCCTGGTATTGCTCCATAGTCTGGATAAAAGCCTCCTGTGTCTTGCCAGGCATTGAGACCTGTATCTTCCACACAGCCTACACGTAAAGAGGGGTTGGCAGGAGCATATCTCCTACTGCAAACACATGTGGCTTAATGCTTCTACCTAAGAAATAAAGGTAAGGAGCCTTAAAAATGGTATTCCCCATAGCTGTAAGGGTGAACACTCTGTTAATTCTATGGTGTGAGTCTTTGTGGTGGATCTACAGACTTTTTCATACTACATATGGATATGGACAAGTAGGAAAACCCCATGGGATTCAGTATATGATGCCATGTAATGAGTTTTAATTTTTTCTGTTTGCCTTTTCTTCTCCCCCTCATTATTTTACTAATTAAGATTCCCTGGGTGATCTTAGTTCTCTGCAATCTCTAGGTGCTATCATAGAGTTCCATTTGTGGAAATGGTATATGGACCACTGCTCACCCATCAGAATGACCTCAGCTGAGGTCACTCTCAGGTCTCAGCTGGTGTGATCAATTAATGCTGACAATCCCTTATCCCAGGTCTGTTCAGGAGCTTGAGTGGAGCAGGCAGTAGTCAGGGAGAAAACTAACCTATTATAGGCCTTGATAATTGACTACTCTGAAGTGCTATGTTTGTAAAAAACATCTTTGTTGCCTGTGTATGTTCAAGATATCCCCGAAGGAGGCAGCTAATAGAACTCAACTGTGCAAGTTGTTCCAGGATCAGCACTTGGCTTCTGGTAACCTCTTTGTCACTGGAAAGTCTAGAATGTACAGCTCATCAGTTGCCCATGTGCCTTTGTCCTGTAGCTCATCTACAGTAAACCTGGTGCTCCCGGAGTTCCTGAGGCTCAAATATGTGCACGTAACACTGTAGAGTTTCTCCTGTGACAAGGAGGGGCTGTGACATGTAGTTCTTCTTTGGTCCTGAAGACACAAAATTGAGATTTACATAATACATTTCACTAGTTTTATATGCTGCTTAATCCAGTTACGTGTCCAAATGGGGAAAAAAGCTGATGGCAAAAAAAGGAAGTTAAACAACAGTTGATATATATGTTGAAGTATAATGTTCTGGCTCATAATGATATCCACATCAAGTGGCGAATATCTCAGCAGAAATGTCTTTTGTACTCTTTGTTTCTCCATTCTCTTTCTTTAATCTTGCTGTCATGAGCTCTGGTCTGTGAGCTTTTAACTTAAAATCTGTGCCTTGTAGTTTCATCTTTATGAGCAGTTCCACTTATTTTAAGTTTGAGATTCAGGTTCATGTTCATTTGAAGATTGTTCTATCAGTATATATTTGAAGAGCTTTATTTTACTGTTCAATAACTGTTAGTACCTTGGAGCTCTGTAAATCTTTTACTACAAGGGGAAAAAAATAAAATTACTTCACAAGATGGTCTGTTGATATAAATTGGCATTCCTCTACAGAATTGTAAATTAAAGTCATAGTTCCTTAAGTGAGATGAAATAGCCTGTAAAGTATTGCCTCTGTCTCTTTCAAAATCTGTGTGGAATACCTTTAATAAGACAGTAGAAATAACTTCATTTCAAAAAGAAATTCTCATGCATAGCAGTTTATCCTCCTAGAGTTCTGCTGTTTTAGGTGCATGGAGATTTTTTGCTTTGAGTTGAATATTTCAAAAGTGCTTTCTTTAGGTTGTTAGCTGAAGGACCAGTTCTAAAGGGCTGAAAACAGAAGCTATTGAGAAGTGCATATACAGAGGGGTTTACTGCAGCAAAGCTTAGTAGCTACTGATTTGTAGGTGTTCCTGGCTGCAGGAGTGAAGATGATGGCTCCAAGTTCCATGCCGAAGAGCCATCTGTGGTCCACAGAGATCCGGCTACATAGGAATGAGTTTATGTAGCAGTAAGTAGATTTTGGCAGCAAGTGAACTCTAGTGATCATCAAAGAAAATCCAGATAGTTAAGTATCTGGATTAAGTGGCTGTTTTGTATTTTATGTTAAACAACTGTTGGGTAAAATATGGAAACTCTCTTTCTGGTGGGTCCAGAAATTGGCACTTTCCTGGACAATGTCCCTTTGACTCTTGACCTGTGCTTTTTGTAGCTCCTCCTCCTGGCTCCAGGGGTCTCACAGTCTTTGGGACCAGCTTCAGCAGCGTGGCAGGAGTGTGTCTCAATCTGACAAGCAAACTCGCATCTCTGGCACGATCTTCAAATTCTGTCAAACACAGCATTATCTGTCCATTTATTGTACTTTGAATGCATTCATTCAAATGTACTTCCGACTGTAGGAAGTATGATTGTGGGCAAACCAGTTTTAGCTGTCTGAGGAAACGTGAGGGTGAAAATGTAAGTTTCAGAGACTTTGGCTGTGGAACTGAACACGTGGTGGTTTTTTGCTCAATCATGCATTTTGACCAAAAGGCCTCACGTAATCAGGACTTATATTTGCTTATAAACCCTTTGTGAATTTAAACATAAACATACTTAATGGTGAATTTTTCTTTGACCTGTTTCAGTCTTTACTGGGGACATCAGGGTCTGCTGCCTTGATGATAAAAGGTGTGAGGAAGGGCAAGAGTTTGTGGAGAAACTGAAAATTAAACAAGTTCAACCTGTTTATGCTAGAAATATGAGGACCTGTAATATTTCAATGTTGGTTAAAGACAGGTGATATTGTGGCACAGTGTATCTGTGATCTAGCTGTTGATATGAATGTTAAAGAATTATGAGTTCCTGTTTTCTCAGTGCAGAAGTAGCTAGGAAGCCTTGAAATACCTGTTTGTTCTTGGGAAGAAGGGCTGTTACTAACTGCCATTAACTGAAGTATGTGTGAAGAGGGGTCTTCAAGGCTTGGGTGGACAGGGCTGATACTTCTGGGACTGAAAAGTAGTTCTAAAGTGTTACGTGCTTTTCGCAGCCTGAAAAGTCAAGAAATATAACAATTCTTTAATTGTGAAGCAATGAAACTGATCTCTTAAGAGTTCTAAATCAAGGTTGTAGTCTTTGCAACAATTAAATGAATGGCAGACTTCCCCACCACCCATTTTTTTTTCAAATCTGGTATCGAAGTCTGTAAACTTTGTTCAAGTAAACACATTGCAATCAAGAAACATTTCTGAAGTTTAGTATTTGTAGATCTGATTTTGGAATAAAGGAATTTAAAATGGAGTGGGTGTAAACTGAGAAGCAAAAGAAACCTAACTGTAGTTTAAGTTAAAAATAACTCTAGATTTTTCTCAATATGTATTTTAATTATAGAAAGTAGGGCAAAAACATACAGTAATTTAATTGCATAATCTAAAAACACACAAAGTGGTCACTTTCATCAGTAGCTGAAATCAATAGACTGTGTTCTGTTGACTGTAGAAGTATTATGGATCTTCACATAACTAAGTGAAACTTTAAAGATACTGTACTACTGAGTGCAGCATAGCATCTTAAAGTGAACTATCAGAAGTGTCTTCTGCGTTACTCCCCACATTTGTCAAAAATTAGTATCTAAGGGAAAAATGTAAAAATAAGTTAAAATATGTTTTGATATGCAAATGATGTTATCAGTACATTTATGTGTGTTTAAATGGTTGTGAAATACCTTTTGTGGAAGTTTAGAACAATAATTTAATCCCATAATAAATGAATTCAACTTTGCTGACTATGTAAATTCCAAATTACTTGATAATATGAATCTGTTGACATCTTATATTTAAAAATTGATATTTTTTTTCACATACAAAGCAAACTTTCTACTCGCGTAATAACTTTTAAAAAAAGTGTAATGATATGTGTGTTTATATAAATGTCTGCACATATACTTATAACAACCTAATGCAGGCACAAGACTTTGTTACAGTTTAGAATTTTTGTTTTTATGTAGTTTAAAAATGGGACGTCGCTCCTCGGACACAGAAGAAGAGAACAGAAGCAGAAGGAAAAAGAAACACCGCAGGCGTTCGTCTTCCAGTAGTTCCTCAGACAGCAGAACATACAGCCGTAAAAAATCTGGAAGGAAATCAAGGTCAAGGTCGCGGTCTCGAGATCTCCAGTCTCGTTCTCATTCTTATGACAAAAGGTGCATTTACAGTAATTTACTCTCTGTTGTAGTTGTTTACAAAGTGATCTCTTTCATACTATGGTACAAAGCCAGAGGTGTTTGAATTCAATGTGTAGTCAGTTCTAGCTTGGAATTTTAAAGCAAAGCGTGCTCTGAATCTTGGAAGATATGGCAATATTTCCACTTACTTTTGAAGAAAAAAACCCCAAAACCACCACCAAAAAAAACGCAAACGCTTTCCCTCCTCCAAGAATGCAAACCCAGTGTATATGCAGATCCAAAGGTAATTTCCTTATTAAAACAAACCCCAACAAACTAAAACAACTTTTCCTTTCCTCTCCTTCTAAATAATGAATTTCTAATATTTTTTTTTTGAAATATACTAGTTCATATATTGGTGCTAGTTGGAAAGTAGTTTTATTCAACTAGTTAGAGACTATTCTGTGTTACTTTTTTCTGTTTTAATAAAACAAGCAGGTCTTTCCAGACAAGGTAGACTTTCTCAATAGATACAGTAGGTCTATAAATTTGCTGTGACAATTGTTCTAGTTATTTTTTTATGTGTAAAGAATACAGTAGTCAGCCAGATGTTTAGAACACTGATCATGTTGCTAAATCTACTTGACCTAACATTGTATTTCCTTCATCAGAGGCCCCTTTCAATACCTGGCCTTTTTAGACGTCCTGGTTGTGTCTCAGTCTGACCATGGTGATCCTGAGGTCGAACTGAACAGGTGGTGGTCAATTTATTAATTGAGCTGAAAAATACTCCTTGTGTCCAGCTGCACAGTAAATATACGTTCTGGTTTGAGGTAAAACAGAACCAACTTATTGTTCAGTAATTTTGCATCTTAGCAAGGCCTCTTCTAACTGTCCAAAATGAACAGTGTATTGTAGGGAAACCTCAAAGGTGGAAAGCTGCTCTATGGAGTCTTACATGACAAGTACATATTAGAAAGGGCTCCTGAAAAATCTTTCTTTGGCTAGCAGAAGAGTGTGTCAATGAGGGGCAAGTTGCCTGGTTGTGGGGGGTTTCTTATTTATTTTCATCCTCCCTTTCTTCTGTTTCTGCTTAGCATCTACATACAGCCCTTAGGGGACACAGTGAGATGACATGGGCTGCGATGCCAACAATATGCTGATGACATGCAGCTTTATGAATCTCTTTAGTCCAGTGCAGGCATGGCTATCTCGCAGATAAAAACAGAGCTTGAAGGGAGATTAGAGTCTGGACGAAGACCAGTTGACTTAAATTGAATCCAGAAAAGACGAAAGTGTCTGCTGTTAGGATCTGGCCAGCACCTTTGCTTTGCCCTTAGTTTAGGGCATTTGCTTCTGGCAGTTAAGTCACTGTTACACGCTGGGGTCCTGCTGGATTTATCCCTGGCCCTTAAGAATCAAAAGCTGCAGTCTCCCAGATTGCTGTTCTTCATCTTCATTTAGCAGGAACATTGTTTTTCTTTCTCACATGAAGACCTGCTCTTTAGTAGTTAACATGTATACCCTTTCCAGTTTGGTCTACTGCAGCATTACTTGTACATAACACAGCACCTTTTCCCTTGTGCTAGATAAACACGTATCACATGGACTGCATCCTGGGTTACAGCAATGTTTCTATGTGGTGTTATGTTTTAATATTAATCAAACATAATAAAGGCCAAAAATATGGAATTTTTTCATAAAGATTGTAATTGTTATTTAGTTAGCTGTTAGGGAGATGGAGAGGGAATTTTGCAGAAGATTAAGACTTGGAAGGTATCCTTGCCGCCAGTTTTTGGATTAGTGGGTTTCATTTATGTATTTACTGTGCATTCTTTCACTTTTCTTCTATGTGCATAAGAATTTGTTCTTTGAATAAATGAAATGGGGAGGCTGGGGGGAAGGGAAGTACCGTTCTGACTCCTGACTGAACTCAAATGGAATAAATTAATACTGATTGTTTGATTGCTAATATACTTAAAAAAAAAAAAAAAGGAGGATCTTTCTACATCAGAGCAGAAAAAAGATTGCATGTTTTGAGTTTATATAGAAAAAGATACAGAAAATGTTTTTAGGTTTACATATTTTGAAATATGTTTTTACATTTTATGTTCCTACATAATGTGGCTGGGAATAATTGTATAGAGTGGCAATGCAGAAGTTAACACTTTATGAATTTCATTTTTAGCACTGGAGTTGTAATCCTTATCACATATAGTGTATTTAGGTGTAAATCCTGCTGAGAATGTAGGTCTAAATGTTTCTTCAACCAAAGAAGGATTTTAGATTTGGCAAAGAGGCAGTGAAGTCCAATGAGCTGGTCATGGGACTAAAAACTGTGGACAGCTGGGTTGTGTTCCTGGCTTTGTCCTTGAGGTATTGCATAATTTGGGGCAAATCAGTTAACTTGTGTTTCTCCTTCTGCCCTTTTTCTGTCTTGAGATGTATATTTTGGAATGTAAGCTCTTTAAGACAGGCATTGCCCAGGTGTATGTGAATTACTTATTACAGTGTAATAGTGGTATTTGAGGCTTCTATGATATGTTATAATACGAAACCCACAGGTCTGTATGTCTCTTAAGTAAACTGTTAAGTTTTTTGTTCCTGGTTGGCTTGGTTGGTTGTTTTTAGAAGCAGTAGCATGCTAATAGCATGGTTTTATTTTAGACGCAGACACAGATCGAGCAGTAGCTCTTCATATGGTTCTAGAAGAAAACGCAGTCGTAGCCGATCACGGGGCAGAGGCAAATCCTACAGGTCTCAAAGATCAAGATCAAAAAGTAGAACAAGAAGGTAAGAATCTTTTCTAGGGAAAATTATTATTTCTACTGTAAAAACATTAATTTAAGATCTTCATATAGTTACTGAGTTTGGAATATACTAGGAATTATGGTTGCAAGTGATCATCTAAACTACATGTCAGTTGAAATTCTTCCTAATTTGGAATCTCTGCTGTGGTTTTGAGGTACTAGGTCTTTAAATTACACTGATGGAGCAGTTGGCTTTGAAAATAATTTATATATTTTGCATTTGACCAAGTGCAAATAACATTAATAAAATCACTTTGGTTTAACTGTAATAATCTGAAAATTTGTGGATTTTTTTGATAACCATTTTCCATAACTCCCACGGTCCCCTAAAGATCAGACTAAACTGTTATTTTTCTCATCTGTATTTCTCTTGGAAAGAGATGACTATTTAGTTTTTCTTTTATTTTAGTTTTTCTTAATGATGATTTCATAATGATTTTCATAATAATGAAATTTTTCATAAATTGGATTGCGACAAATGAATGTCTTCAATAATAAATGTAATTTAAATATTTAAATCTTAATCAGATGTTGCAAGCTATACTTTTGTAATTGAAAGAAGCACAATTTTTGCGTGTATGTATTTTTCAATTAAAAAGTTGAAATAAAGTTTTTCCTTGGGTATAAGAATTACTGGTAGCATCTTCTATTGAATTTAAATTAATTATTGAGTGTATGAGGCAGATCAGAGCTTTTTTGGTATGTGTTTACAGATGTTCAGCCAGGTAATTTTGTGTGCCTGCTCTAAGAATTCAGTAAAATATGTTCTTATCATATACCAAATCAGTAGAGCTGTTGCCTCTAAAAGTTGCAAAATCGTTGTTGAAAGATGTGAATGTTTTGCTTTCTCTTATTTGTATTCTCTCATGACTTATTCACAGCTGTTCATTATAATAGTTGCCTGGACACTTATTGCTACAGCGCCTTTGTAGTAGCAATTTGGTTATTTAAACTGCCTGATCTCTCTCTGAGTATCCTTACCATCTGAGCTGTACACCCCAGATGAGCTACTGTGCTGTGTGTAGAAATATTCCTGTAAATATCCAGTTTTGTTAACAAAATCAGTTTTAAAACAATGAAATGTCAAAAAAGTAAGGTGTTTTTCAGTATGTCAGTTACTCAGCATGAGGAAATATGATAACCTGATTTATAGATCTAGGTTTTATTGTGATAAGTAGAAATTGCAGATCTCATTAGACATAGTCTAATGGTCATCTTTTCCAAGGGGTTTACTGACGTTAATTGTTACTGCAATATATGGAAATAATACATCTAAAACCTTTAAAAACTTGACTGCTGTTTATTTCATTTTAGCCTATATTGTGTATAAAATATTTTATGTATAAAATACAGTAGGTTTTCAGTACTATAGCTGTGAAGCTACACCTGCAGGTCACTTTAAGTGATATTACTATTCTCAGACATGGCTCTTTAGGGAAAATATTTATAAATAACATTCTAAATAATAGCAGAAGAGTCTCTTGGCATCTTAAAAGCATAAAACTAAATTGCTAAAAGCATAAAACTAAAACCAACAGGACACATTGAATCCTTTATTGTTGTTTTTTTTTTCCCCGAAGCCTGCTCTCTGCTGTAATGTTACACTGAGAAGCCATGGATTAATCTTATTTCTGGGGAAGAGTTAAATAGGTTGCAGAAAGCTGCTACGAGAGGCCTGTGTTTTCCCTGTGTGTTGGCGTTGAGGCAGTCGCAGCAATGCTAAATAGTTGCTTTCTTTGCTATCTCAGTATCTGTGCCCTCGATCGAAGGTAGGAACAGCTTTCCTAAGAGGACTGGGTACATTATGATTCCTCAGGCTGCAAAAAGATCGTGGGGGAAAGAAGGAATGTGATGGAGGGGTAATAAAAAAAAAAATCTAAAAATGAATGGCATGAAAAAATGATTAAGGAATGAGTGTTTCCTATCTCCTCCAATGTGAGACCTGGGGCAGGCGTGAAGTGAATGAAGTCAGCTGGTGGCAGATCCTCGTCAAACAAAAGGAGATGTTTTTTATATATTGCATAATTAAGCTGTGGAAACTGTTGCTGTTGGAGGTTCTGGATGCCAGAAGTTGAACTTAATTAAAAAAGCAGTCAGAGAAGAAAAAAATCCATTTAAAGCTGTTAAATGCAGAGAGACAATATTTGTCTTAAATGTTTGTATTTGTAGCACTAAAGTGGAATTTTCATAAGAATTTGGCATCTGTAACTCATTAATTTTTTTTGCTTGAAGTGGGGCAGCTTATTTTCATTTGACTTTTAAAGGTAAGTACTGAAGAAAACACTTATGTGAAGTCACTAATAAAATGATCAGAAGTAACTCAGGCAGGCACCTTGTGTTAGTGTGGTAAAGAGTGTGTTACCCACTAAAGTATTCTTGATCTCCAGCTTCTGAATTGCTGGTGGCAGGGAGTAAAATCTACTGACCCGCCTGAAATGCTGCAATATGTGAGATACCGCAATAAAGTGAAGGTCTTCTCTACGCAACTTGTTTTTGTCACGTTACTGTTGTACCTTCAGAGTACCACCACTTGGACTTGAGCAACTGTGATTTTTTTTTAATTATTATTATTTTTTATTATTTTCCCAATGGGAGTGGGACTGACACTAGAAAACAAGTTTCATACTGGAAGTTATGATCCATTATATGGTATCTTTAAATCATTGGATTTGGTCTTGGTATAAGTCATGCAGATGTTGCAAATTCTGTATTCCATAATGTCTTTTCTTCCCACAGGCCCCCATACAATGAAAATAATTTGGTCTTCTAGATAGTGAAAATGTTGGTAAAAGTATATGTGGCTGTAATGTAATTTCTTTAATAACTTCTCTAGCACAGGTTTTTTGAGTGTTCCAACTATGTAAAATACTGAAATACCAAGTTTTAATTTGAAAAGTTAGATTTCTACAATGATGTTTTAAAAATATTTCGAGTAGGTATTGCTTGTAACCTAAGGTGATTTTTTTTTGTTGTTGTTCTTTGTTTTAGAAGATAAGAAAACTTGTGCATAGTAACTATTTTATTTTCGATGCATTTTTAGAGTCAAAAAAGTGGGGCTTCCTAGTAATGCTATAAATTTAAAGCTGTCCTACAGCGAGATAGTACAATGCAAATATGACTTAATAAGATCACAAACTGAATTTCAGCAAAACAACCAAGATTTACATTAAATTAGGAATTTTAAAACCGATTTAGTTTGTTTTACTGAGCATTTGCTTAATAACATTTCGCCTTCTTGCAATCTTTTTAAAGACAATAATTCGTCTGTGAAATGCAGGCACATCCTCAGTAGAAAAATTGAAAGCAACAGCTCACTTTCTGAAACCACACATATAGTGATATAAAGAAATATTTCAGCCCTACGAAATTTAATAAATCATCCCATTTCCTAATTTGATCATATTAGATGCTGATGTGGAAGAAGCATTTCAAATACCATCTCCTCATTAATATACATCAGTCTGGGGAATAGAATGGAATACTTATGCAGAGATGTCACAGTTACTGTTTCTTAGTTTACTAAGTGGAACAGGTTGATGTGATACTGGGTGCTATTTGTCAATGTCTTGCTAAAATGGTTTGGGTCGAGTTATGGAGTCCAGAAAGACGGCGGCTGATAAATCAAAAGTGGATTGAGTGGACAGGAGGCAGTGATTGATACTGTGACAGGATATGAAGAAAGGAATCTTGATACAAGCATGCATGATATTGAATATGAGAAGGAAAATGGCCCTGGAGTATGGATATTATTCAAGGAAATGAGAATAATAATATCATCTTGAAATTATTGCTGGGTGAAGATTAGGATAGTTCTTATTAGAATATTATGCTTCTGTGGAGTGGAGAAACTCAGATTTCATATAATTTCTATGTGCATAGAGTCTTGCTAATATTTTTAGAGTTTTCACTGCAATTGTTCTGTAAGTCAATCATATATGAAAATACTTACTTTACATCAAAACTTGTAATGCAAATCTTTTAATTCATATGGGTTTAAATAGAATTAATCAAAGTATGTTAACCTTTATTCCCTGATTTCATTCAGTTCAGTGATTATACAGTATTTCACTATAATTTCATTTAAATATACAAGTTTATATTTGTTGTCTGCCAAGTGTTTTTGTCTTTTCCCTTTACTTTAAACTGAAAACTGCTGTCTTGAATTATCCTTAACACAGTTCAACGTAGATTGACACGATAACAGCTAGTACATCTCTACATATCTTAGAAGAGAAAATATCGTGTGTAAAGTAATCCTGTTTGTAGAAATGATGCCTTTGAACTGTCAGGGAAAGAAATGTTTGATCAGGGTGTTAGGTATTTTGTTTTTTTTTTTCCAATGTGTGTGTGGATACACAATTAAGTCTAATTTCTTAACCATTGTTCCAATCTAATTGATTTAATATTGAAATGTGCGCATCTTATTGGTGGCAGGGCAACCCACTTCTTATGAGTTGCTTTGGAATAGACTTGAATTTTGGTATGCAAAAGCAGCTTGCTGACTGAAGTTGCCATTATTCTAGCAATGTAAGCTAGAATTAACTTAAGTTTGACCCTCATAGCTTGCCAGAATTCTTTGTACTTAGCACACAGAGTTTTTAATATTTAAAAACAGGGTCCTCTAGTCATGCAGAGAAGTCCAATGTGAATAATAGCAAAACCCCACTAATTTCTTTAAAATAATGCTGTGTTGGTATACATATTGAATAGTCAGGTTCACAAAATTAGTGATCTCTGAAGATACTGTAATTTGCATTGCCTGGTTTATAACATAAGGTGATGGAATTACAGGCAAAAAATTCCCCACTGCTGCTTTCTAGATGCATTTTCAACACTGCTGCTTCAAACTTAAATACAATACTGGACAATGTGCACCCTGAAGTTAGAGATTCTTGGGTTTGAACTGTTCTTAAAAAGATCACAGCTTCATTCAGACACTTATTCATGGCTGGGGCAAGCTGTAAATCCTTGCTATGTATCAGTTGTTTACCTGTGTTCTTTATAGCGTGCCACTACAGAGGCAAGATCTTAAGCTTTTTGCAGGTTTCCATTTTTAATGCTGGCAAGAGCCAGTCATCTTTTGCATGAAGGCTTGTTGTTGTTTTTTTGTCTTGAGAATTTCCTTTCTGAATATTTTCTTAAAAATAAATCCAACCCATTACTAGCAATTTCAGTAGTGTCGATATTGCACAGTGAAGTGTTGTTTGCAAGACTTTCCAAAGATATAAGTGTTATTATCATTGAATGCTTTTGTATTTGCATTACTTGCAACTGTGAATAGGAATGGGTCTGTCTTCAGTTAGTATCTCTTTTTTCCATGCATCATATTACTGTAGTGCAGTAGTATTAATGTGTTAGGGTCTTTCCAAATTAAAATCCTAGCCTATCAGATCTTACAGCTCATAAAAAGTGTTGGATCAAAACATAATCTATGCTAGCTTGTGTTCAAGCCTTCCTTTTAGTTGCAGGCTGTATCTGTTTGTTCTGGTTAGCACACACTAATGGATACCTTCTAATAGATTACAACATACAGTTTTTATTATGACTAACTTCAGGAAGAATTTTCTACAACAGCATCAGCCTGTAAAGAAAATAAAGGCCCTTAGGAGAGAGGAGGATAAAAGGAACGTGCATTTTGAGGTAGACATTGAAGTCAGCAGCAATATGTAGTAGAAGAAATAACCGCAGATAAACTAAGAGCAAAATTGTGAGGGGCCTTGCAAATTAGACCAAGAGTTTATGGAGGAGCAGGAGGAGGTAGAGAAGAGATTAATTAAAAAAAAAAACCAAACCAACAAAACCCCCAAACAACTAAACTCCAAAAAAACCCCAACCCAAACCAATGGAATAGTTGAAGTAGTGGGCAAAGAAAATCACACAAATAAGATTAATTGCAGTTGCGTGGACTTAAAATATTGATTTTTTTTTTTTTTTTTTTTTAAATATTGTGAAGGAAGACTAAGTTTAAATATGATGCAGATGTATGGATTACAGCGGAAGTTGGGTTCAGTTGAGTAGAAATCTTGCCTATGGGAATAAGTGCTAATGTAAGTGATGCTGGCTGTTTTGGGGAAAAGAAAAGGCTTAGGGAAGAAAGTAAAGGTTTTTCTGAATTGACCATCCCTTCTGACATCAGACAACATGAGTTGCATTGTGTGATGGGAAGGAGATGGAAGGAATTAGGACGTGAAGTTTGAGTAACAATAGGAGTATTGACTCAGAGCAGTGAGAAAGCTACGAGGGAAGAGAGAGGGTACAGCCATGGCTTTTTCTGTCTATCTGCTGCAAGAAACAAGAAATGACAACTTTGAGGGACAAGGTTGGGCACACGTTGTCAGTGTTGAAAAGCTGTCTTAATCCATAAGACTGCTTTGGAAATACCTCCTTTGGAAATGGATCCAAGAACTTTCCGAAGAGAAGCAGATAAAAGTCCTATAAGAAATCAAGCAATGCTCTTTAGTCGGACTATTTCTTCTGAAATGTTTCATTACTACTTTTGGCTGGTAGTAGCTACTAGAGTTACTATTCTTTAAAAGTTCTGATCTGCTGCCTGGGATATTTTTTCTTCTGTCCTTGCCACACAAATTAGCACACTCACATGGAACTATGTGTACAGACCCACATAATTTTGTAAGGAATCAGTGTAACTATTACATGTTTGTCTCTCTTCTTACTGGTGAGGAAAGGGAAGTTTGGAGTCTTTGGTCCACTGGAATGTGTATTTTCTTTAAGATATTGTAGTATTTCTTTCATTAAACTTCAAATAAAGGCTTGGGGCAGGGAAGAACTGGTGAAATTCAGATTACTGAGTTTGCTCATGTGATCTTTAGTTTTTCTGTGAATGGTAATGTCGGATCCTATTTCTTATTTTCCCATGATGAATCAAAACCTGCAGTTTTTATTTAAGATCTTGTTACATTAGAGGTTGTATCACCAATTGTCTCTACAAATATATTTTTTGCTGTAATTACTGACTTTTCAAAAGGAACGTAACAGTTTGTCTACATGAGTGTACTGGAAAAAATACAGGGACGAAGCAGTAGCTCTGAAGATAACCTAGAGCAATAACCCACCAATGAGCACATTACTGAGATCTAATTGACCACTTTGGGAAATTAAACTTCATAAGGCAATGCCAAGGGCTCTTAAGTTATCAATAAGGCCAGATAGCTGCTAGTGACAGTTGCTTTGATGCCCTTCATTGGTATATGAAAAAAAAAGCCTTAAACAGATATGAATGCATAAGTGCTGCTCATTTAGAGCTAAGTATTGAGTCTAATTACATGTAAACTTTTTTTCCTAAAGCAGTCCAGGTATTATGTACACAGAATGTGTTTTAAGTATAGCTTCTTATTTTTCTAAAACCTTTTATATCTCCCTTTGGGAAAGGGTGTATTTGCCAGTTGGTAGGTTTGGGGGCTGTTGTGTGGGGTTTGTTTGTTTTGTTTTTTTTTTTTTTATGCTTCAGTTTTCTCTTTGGGAAAAGGTACCCAGGAAGACAATAATAATAATATGATTCCCCTTAGTGGAGAACTGGCTTCTTAATTTCAATGTGTCTACATTTTAAACTACTATGTATTTTTACTTTCTTTTAAATCCTCTTTTCTGCTACCAAAGCTCTGGCCATGAAATAGAATCTATTATTTTTTGCTGCAGAGATCATGTTTCTAGAGGCAGCTATGCAAGCCAACGTATAGCAGATGTCTTAAAGATGCATTGGTAATATAAGACCATCATTATTTGCTATGTGAATTGCTACTGTTTCCAGTGTTGGTTTCTAGAATGTGATTATCAAAATATGAAACTAAGAATTGGAGAATTCAGTTGAAGCATTTTACTGTTTACTTTATTTCCATCTTTCATTCCTTCTAGTTCTAATAACACGTGATAGTAACAGTATCTAGTTAAAAAAGATACAGGCAAAATACATGTGTTTCTACCGAAAAGATATTTTTATTTTCTGTGGGACTTATCAGAATATAAAAATCCTAGCAAGAGTAATAGTTACCCTGTAACAATAGATTACAAGTAGCTGTCAACCCTGTGTGTTTCAAATATTCCATCTCAATTTTGTTGAATGTACCTAAGTCAGCCTTGCTGAAGTTGTATGTGCCAGAGGTAAGATTCAGCTAATTCAGCTTCCCTGTTCACAACAGTTTTAATGATGGACTAGTGTTTCTTCCACAGATTCTTTGCCATGTTTACTTTAGGTATTAATAGATTGGTTACCATAGTCCTTCTCAATTATCTTTCTATATTACTCTTGTGTTATTTCACTCAAGTTACATGAGGGGCAGTTAAAACAAGACTGTTCTTATAACCAGCCACTTTGTATCAGGGGTCAGCAACGTTTGAAGTGTGCTGTGCCTGGCTATGCATTTTTCAAACTAGAGGTTAAATATGTTGCTAGAAATATATCAGGTCCTGGGAGAAATTCATTACCAGAGAGATAAGATGTTGTTCATCAGTAATGCCTTGCCTCTGTGGCTGGAAGGTAGTCTGGAACTTCATGGGAGCCAGGACCTAGGGACCACTGCCTTTCTTAACTATTTTTCTCAAGGTGTTATGGTTCTTTGCCCCTAGCTGTGCTGTATGCCATTCCAAATCCATTTAGTGGCAGAGATGATAGTTGCTGCTGTTTGTTTTAGAGGTTGGTTATTTTAGAGATGATCACTTTCTGTATAAATCAGCATACATGCCCTGGAATTCTTTGATCACTGCTTTTATCCAAGATTTCAGCTGAAGCCATTGCTTGGTAGCAGGGCATTGCTGGTTTCATGAGGAGGACAGTAGCTGCTGCAAACAGCATTTTTGATACCTTTGTACAAACAAATATTTTTCCATGTAAATAAATCAAGATCGAGATCGGCAACTGCCAGTTTTTGTTGATCTTATGACCAAAGTGTGCTCTGGGAATGAGTTCATGCCAGGTTAAGCTGATGAAAATTGTGATACTGTGATACTTTCCTGACTGTCCCTTCACCCTTTAGTGCCTGTTCTTTTCCCACCTCTGTGCTTCAAGGTAGTTCAGTGCCCCTGATTTGTCTGCAAGCTCTCTCTTGCACTCTTCTAGTGAGGATCAAGTCAACAGGGTGAGATGCCTGCATTTGGAGAATTTTGGTTGGGGAAAATAGGGTCAAGCCTGGATGGCTCAAGTTAAGATCAGGTGAAAGGCAATTTGAAAGCCGGAGTAAGGTGCTGGAAACAGGGAGAGGTGCTAGTTCGTAAGGCAAGGCATCGTGTCTCCCTGAAATGCAAGAGCAAGATTATATATAGATGATGATGCTTCATCTGGTTCTAATATAGGTTTATTGGTATAAAACTTTGGCCCTAATGGAGTTGATGGCAAAGCTGCACTTAATGTCAGTGATTCCAGATTTAACTCAGGTGTGATGTTATAGGAAGATTGTTAAAAAAAAAATTGATAGTTTCAGGCATATGTAGAGCCTTTGACACTTTACTGTCAAAATAGTGTTTAAGTAATTAGCTGAGCGAAATATTTGGTTAAATATGCAATTGCATAAAGAAAAAATGTGAAAACTTTTGCATAGTGTAACCGGAGAGAGTTGCATTTAAATAGAATGTCTACTTAAAAAAAATTAAATCTAGGAAAAGGTAGGAAAATAATATCCATACCTTCTTATTAACTGTAAATTAAATATTTTGGATGTACCCCTATAGAGTTTAAAATTTTTGAATCTCTTAAGTTTTCTGCAAATTAATATATGCATATATCCAAAATACTGTGACACATATGCTTTCAATATGGAATTTCCTTGTCCATAAATATTTTAAAATATGCTTCAGTTGCATTTTTTGTAGGATCATATCAACTCCTAGTAAGGCAAACTGAAAAACTCGTATTGACTTGAAAGAGCTATATTATGCTCAGCTTGAATAACTGATTTCAGTATTTTTGTAATTCTGATATATATATCCTAGAAATGAATGCAAGGGCAGTAGCATGTTGTTTTTAAATTATGCATATACTGTCAGATATCTGTTTTTCTTCTATAGTTTTTGCTTTTCTTATATGGAAACATGCAGGGGTAAGCTAAACTATAATAGAATTTAAATTAATCTGTGGCTTAGCACTGAAAATCTGTTACCAGTCTATATCAAAAAGATATGCTAAAAGTTTTCCCGTTAAATCTCTAAGCTTCTTGATTGGAGAATGGGTAAAAAAAAAATAAAAATCCTTTTCCTATTTTTCTACTATATAGTCTTCTTGAAGTTCTTCCAAATTAGATTTTAAATGCCAATTAGGAGGTTGAATATACTAAAATAAAAGCAAATACAACCAAAATGGCCTCACCTTATGGCTAGTTAGGCTTTTTCTCTCAAAAGCGGAACCTTTGCTCTGAGCATGGCTTTGAGAAAGATATTCAGCTTAATGAACACATTAATTAGAACCATAACTATTTATAAGATAATTAGAAACGAAACACGGTAAACTGGGCTTTTCCTGCAATTAATGGAGGATTAATTACTGGAGGTAATGAAGTGGATTTTTAAATGCATTAAGGTGAAGTAAAGAGATGTGCAAGGCTTTGTGATAGTTGCATAATTATTCCAGGCTGTTTGAGCATAGCTCATATGAGATCGCTAATAAGCATCATTGCATCATTATGTATGCACTTAAAAAGACTTACCACCAAAATGACTGCCTAATTATTTCTAATTGGCAGGAGTCTGTGTAGTCATTGAGCTGTTTGTAGCCATTTTAAGGTTCATTTAACTATCCTTGGGGCCATGTGATAGATGGAAAAAAAGCTTCAACTACACGCTGGCCTTGGCTGGCGCCGTTAATCAATTTTGGTGGGCTTCAGTTTGAAATGCATTTGCTCATACAGAGGTCAAAACCTGAAGCAGTCCAAGCAAAGTTTTGCTTTTTGAAGCCACTTGACTGTATTCATTAGCAATTAGTAAAATAATTGTGTCTGTCACTATATTTGGATTTCCATATGACTTGATATTCTTTCATCACTGTCCCTTCTTATAGCATATTAGCTTCACTGGAAACCAAATATTCTTCCAACAGACCCTTTTAGCAACTTCAGTGTAGTGGCATATGTTCCGATATACTACCTTTCTTCATTCATTTGTTAGCTTAAACAGTGCAGTACATTTCAACACAATCATCTAATTTGCTCCCGATTGATTGCTGAGTGAAAGTTTCTACCCAAGGACAACATTTTAGGGCTTTTAAGGGTATCTCGGAGGAATTAGTCATTAAGCATTAAGAGAGGAAGCGAGTAGTAGTCAAATCGAATTCTGACGTTTACCAGAGTTTTGTAGTTAGAGGCATCTATTTCCAAGATGTTGACAGCTCTGCATATTCAAGGACATCTTCTGGCAGAAGAAAGCTACGTAGAAATCACACTTGTTTAAAAACTCATTCTTAGATGAACGTTAGTGCACTGGTTCTGTCAATAATTACATTAGAAATGTGGTGAATATCATTTGAAAACAACCTTTTTGAGATGTTATAATTAGTATGTAGTTATTTTATCTTACTATGTCAGATTTAATGTGACATCCCATTAGGTAAGCGTCTGTGAAAGTTTTCAATGAGTGCGTTGTCCTGTTGAACGTAATCATAACCATCTGTGGGATGTTGTCAGCCTACATAAGCCATTCATATAGCTTAAGAAAACACTGGTGAGCAAATTGTAGGCTAATAAAATAAAGGTCAGCTTTGCCATTTTTGCTACAAAAAATGTGGTTCTAGTAATTTAGTATTAAAACATAAGTTTAAAAATAATTGTTCAGATTATGGTTAAAGTCTAAGATTGATTGAAAATAGTTATTAATTAAAAAAAGAACCAAACAAAAGTGTCTTATCCATGAAATAATGGTTGAAATAAGAGGTTAAAGCAAGTCAATTGTGGTAGCATAAACTAAAATATAAAGTAATCCTTAGGGAATGCTGCAGAGTTCTTTGAAAAGAAATTAAATTGTTTTGAGACTTTTATAATGGTAATCTTAGAGATCACTTTTTGTAAACAAATATTCAAGACAACAAGTATATGAAATACAAATAGCCTTTCTTATTAGTACTTGCTTGGAATTTTATTTTGTGACGTCTTGTCAAATATGTCATAACGGAAATGCTGCTCCATAGATTATCAAAACTATTGCTGGGAAATGCATTGTAGAATGGAGCAACAGTTTTAATCTGCCTTTGAACTTTCTGATTGGTTGTTCTGGAAATTCTGGAGTTAGTAAAAATTGTAGCTACTGAAGAGCGTGTTTTTCTCTGATGTAATATAGCATTGCAATGGGAATTGCGTAAGTATAGCTATCATGTTAGGTATAAAAGTGGTCACAGTGAGATCTTTAAACATACATTTATGTAATTGCCAAATTTCAACATCTGGTTTGTGTTGGATTTGGGGTTCTGAGTGGACCTCGCAGTCAGCCTGGCTCGGTGAAGTCTCTCCCTGTACGAAATGTCCTCCTCCCTGGAGGTAGGAGGTCCTTTCTGCTCTCCTTTAGGGATTTGCTTTGGAAGATCAGCTTGCATTCCCCTGGGCTCTGTTAGTGTACTGCGCTCGGGGACCTTCACTAGCCCTTGAAATGATGAGGGGCTTTGGCCAGTACTTCCCATTCTGGACTTTTCCCTGTCTTAAAGCAGTAATCTTTTCTAGTGTAACTTGAATTTGCTACCCTGTATTAACATTGTGCTATTTCTTCACAGACTGCCCAAGACTGGGGCACTAGTAAATAGTGTTCTGCCCTGCGAAATTCATAGCAAATGTGGTCTAGATCACATTTTTCTGCATGTTGGAAGAAAATATGACTGACCTGTTTTCATTGACGTGTATGTAGTTTATAAAGTTGTATCTCGTTTTTGACTAACAAAATGCAATTTTGTCTAGCTGAAAGTCATTAATCTTCTCTGAACTCTTTCATGCAGTTTATTTTAACAGTTACAGTAAAGATGCTGTATCTTATAACAAAAATATGGTGTACAATTAAGGGTTTTACTGTTATGGCAGCTGAGGACTACAGGACCAAGAAAATGTGTGTGGAAAGGATCATTTTTCAAGCTTTTATGAATCTTCTTAAGCATATTTTAAAATAAAATGGACATTATAAAAGTCTTAATAAACAACTTGGTTTCATTTTAGGTAGAGTTGTTCCCTTTCTGGTGAGAGCTTCCAAATATATCTGGACCTGACTCTCTACTAAATTAGAGAAGAGAACATTTCATATTGTTTCAAGTAAATGGCTAAACAGAAGCAGTAAATAAAAAAAAAAATCCATATGCTGAGCAAATTGGTCATGTTCCTTCCACAAGTTAGAATAATGAGATTAATGTAGGCAAATGCCATGCCCCTCTGCAGCTCTGGCTTCTGAAAGGGGCACTGTGGGCTCTGCCGGTCTGTGTCCTGCGTTACTGATGCTTGGCTGGAGACCCCCTAAGGCTGAGCTGTACAATCAGGGATAGACTTGTTGCCAAGGAATCAATATAATTTTGCTTTCCTTAAGGTCTGAATTGGGGAATGCTAAATACCTCCTAGTTTGTTTGGTTTTCCCTCTCTGAAAAATGGGGATTATTTCCCACTGCTTCTTTTGCCCTGTTGTGAGTGTGATAGAACAATCCTTTGCTTTTTTAAACTCATCATTCCTTACACATTTTCAGTATATACATATTTTTATGTTTTTGTTTGTAACGTCACTTTGTGTGTTATTTTCCAATGGAGAGGCAGACAACAACTACTGGATAGGGCATTGGAAGAGCAAGGAAGAAATATGTCTGGGAAACGTAGGTGAATTTCAAGCAAGCCTTCAATTTAAATTATTATCTGTTTATTCTCCATTATTAATTTCAAGCCAGCTGGTTATTCCTCCTTAAGTCTCTGACATCAGGAATTGTAACTATCAAATCATGATATAAGTGTCCTCTTTTTAATGATTCCAGTCTACTATTAAATTTACTTGTGAAAACCCTGTAAAGCAAAATGAGGTAGAATCAATGCGAATGCAAAGAAAGGAAAGCTGTTACAAGGCTCAGCCACTCACTGAGAAGAAAAACAGTGATCTACCCTGATGGAGTCCTTAGTTGTGTCTAATTTATGGGATAAAGACAAAATATCTGCAGTTACACGCCTTACAGCTTTGATTATCCTATCTACTAGACCCAATGAGCATGTATTTGCTAAAATCAGAGTATATCAACAGATTTCTAGCCAAATTGGAAAATGGCATTAGATTGCAACTCTGACCTTAAGTCCAAGTCAATAGAGCCCCTTAATCAGAGGGGTGATAATTAGGGATTGTTAAGATGTGTTGTTATTCACCCTTTGCCTGAAAGGAGCATTGGAAGTTGGAATGTTGTGGATCAGGCAACAGGATAAAGTAAGATCTTGAGTATTCTGATGAAAGCTTTCCTGAAGACTGTGGTAAAGTATCTGAATTATGGAGTATTCCCATGCTTCAGCTAAATTAAAAAGATCGAATTATCTGAATAATACAATGAAGTCTTGACCTTCTTTCAAAACATTTCTTACAGTAAGCTGATACAATCTCAAGATTGGTGCATTTTATGACAACTGAAGCGTGGTAACCAATGTTATCAAGTTTCTAGTACATTGCAACTGTGAAGTACAACAGATTGTTAGAGATGATATCATCTCATCTGAGGAATGGTAATATCTTGATTGCCTGTGGTTAGTTAACGTACCCTTATGTTACTTATAATAGGAAAGCGCCAGACAGGGATCAAGCTCTTGTTGTACTCTCTGCAGTATTGATGAGTATTCAAAATAGAATTTAAGCCCCAAAGACTTGGTAGTTTGATTAGCAGCAGGAAGCAATAGGTGTGGGGAAAAAATGAAGCTGGAGAGACGTGAAAAATACACAACAGTAAAACAACTGTCTTCCAGCACCATGAACCGCAGGCAGCCAGCAGTGTCACTGTAGACATGGGGACATCAGTGTATGCTGAAGAGGCATTGAAAGAGGGGTGGCAAACAGGTTTTCCTTACTTAGTACATTGTTGGCTTAATATATGTTACATCTTTCAATTCTGAAATCTCATTATGTTGCAATTCCTTCCCCTCCGTCTTCCCCATAATGGTGGGAGTCATGATGTAGCTGTTGAGAATTGTTGAAGCTTGTGAGGGACACAATAGGTAGTGGTTTTATTTTTGGAGTCAGCTTGTTAACTGCATAATTTTGGTAATATTCTCAGTGATGGAAATAATACAGTTTACATCTTAATTCTTGCCTTCAGATTTCAAAATTGAGATGAGCGTAGTACATAATAGCTGCTGTTGCAGGCTTCTTGCAGATTCAGGAAGGCTGGTCTGTAATTATTTCATGTTTTTGCTGTGGTTTTGTGAGGTTTCTTTATTTTATGTTTTAAGCAAAAAGCAAAGCTTAGAGAATTCCAGTAAAATGGACAATATTTTTTAAATGAAGGCATAGGTATGTAGAAATTGCATTTTAATTGATCGTTATTACCCATTTAAATTGGAAGCTTGTGGTCCGTATCATCAATTGATCAGAACAGTCACAATACGCTTTGAATTATAATAATCAAGTAATTTGTTGCTTTATGTATTTTTAAAAACAATTCATATTTTATTGTTTCTCTTTTTGATATGTTTCCATTTATAGTCTTCAGGTAAGAGTTGCAGGTTCCATGATGAAAACACTTTTTCTTTGGAATACCAAGTGAAATTTTCAGTTTCATTCCTGCCCCTTCCTTGGAGGTTTTTAATTAGTCATTAGATTTGAAGCTTGGGAAAGACACAACAGGGTTATAGGTGATAACTTCCAGTAAAGCAGATTTTGCGTCTGATAAGCCCGTCAGCTATGTGTTCTTCATCAGTTTCTAGCAAATAAGCGATTCAATATTCACCTAGGAGAATATTAAAAGATGACCATGCTTTTCTCTATCTACAGTGTTTGCAAAATACAAAATATTAAAGTTGAATCTAACTTGCCTGTAAATTAGAAAATTATCTTTGCATTTATGGAATATGTATTGAAAAACATTAATAAGATATACAAACTGTTTATGTTGTGTCTTCAAAACGTTTTGACAGTATGGTGCGATAAGTTTTTGCTTTTTTGTGTGTGTGCACTTTAGGAATTTCTAAAGCCCTCTTGTGACTAAATTTTCAGAGACTCGCTCCTATAGTGAAGTTATGGTTATTTTAATTAAATATGGTAAAATGTTTTGTTTTGTTTTTTTAATTTGAGAAAACAAGGCTTTCTATAAGGTTCATAAACCTAATGCGATAAAAAGTGTAGGTGGAATACAATTATGTCTCAAAATTTAAATCTAAAATATTTCGTTAACACTGAATTAAAGAAAAAAATATCAATTATTCTGAATTGTGAGCACAGACTAATGGTTTAATTTGTTATCGGTCAAGTAACACACAGCTTTTGATCGAAGTATTATTTCTAAAGTGAGACCTCTGTTCATCACATGTGGTTCAAACTCTCAATAGTTCCAGTATTTTAAATTAGGTGCTTGTTCCTAAGCACAAGCATATGCTTCCATCTTGTCTTTAAGCAATTTTTGGAGCATTTTAAATGGTACTGCAAGTTCCTGCAGTGTTGAAGAATGAGAAATGTTGAGAAATATTTTTTTTTATTGGTTCAGATTTGGGTCTACACTCTTACTTCTTAGTGGCTTGAGTGCATGACATTAATGGTGGTGGTGCTGTGATGCTCTGGGTTGTGTTTGGGGGCTAGGTGTTTGGGTTTTTTTTCCAGTTTATGAGAACAGTCAGTGTTCCATGGTGTAAGTTGATTTCAAGCATCTGTTTAGATAATTTCATTCAGCTGTCTAATATCTTTGTGGATGTAACCATACATAAATATTACAGCATCTTTAAGCTCAAACTATGATTGGGGCCTCAATCTTAGATGTTTTACAATTGCAAAAATAAAATAGTGGTCTTGTCGAAGAGAGACAGAAGAGTAGCACTTATCTGTAACTAATAAGAACTTCTCAGAGGTATTAGGGAAGTGAAAAATTCAACCTTGAAATCTCTCATTTATTTATGTTTCTTAACTTTTTAATGTAATATTGGAGGTGTTGTCAAATTTACAACAAACAATTATCTGGGTAGTGATTCCATCTGGAAAATGAATTTGACCTTTTTTCATTGCTGTGCGATACATCCAGATCTTCCTGTCATGGCAGATGTAGAGTCACTAATGCCTGTACGATGTAGAAACAAGTAATTTGGTGTATTTATTGAGAGTCCTGAAAGTATGCTGGACCTTATTTTTTCAAAATAGATTCCAGCTGTATCAAGAGTAGAACAACTGCATGTGCATCTATAAATTAATAACAAAGCTTGATGAATTTACTTAATAATAAATATGTTACCTTACTCGTTCATGCAGAATTCAAGTTTTCAAATTTTTTTTTTCTTTTTTTAAAACTGTAAGGAGGATATAAAATGCCTTTCCTGCTGGATTAGACAATCTAAAGGGACAGCCCATTTCCTCTGGTTGCTTTTTCTTCAGCCTAAGCAATGGCAGTTCTGGAATTCAGTTAGAGGAAAGAATTGTTCTTGTTGGTATCTTTGTGTGCAAACTAACAACTGTTTTGCTTTTGCCTCACCTTGAGATTGAGTAGCTTTTAAACTCTTGTATGAGCAGAAAACAAGCTGGATAATCTCAACTGATGCAAGCTGGTTTTTTTTGTTAACAGATTACTGGAATAATAATTGCTTCTCTTATCAACCTTAGCTTTGGTTTTATGTGGAAGCTTATATATAGTATATGTGAGTTAGGTATTGCATATATTTCTGTTTGTGTATGTGTTTTTAATGTGCTTGAAGTCTAGAATTTCAAGATTTGCTACAACTGCTTTGAAGGAGAAATGATGCAGAATTGCAGGGGTGACTTTTTTTTCTTAGTACATTGACCTGGCTGCTAAATAAACTAACTCCCATTTCTTTATTACTTTATCACCCAAAAGTTATTAGAATTGAAGTCTAGCTTTTACTGCTTAGTCATGAGATGGCTTCATGAATGTAGGGTTAGAAAAAAGTCCTGTTTTGAGACAGTCTCTCAGAAAACAAATGTGTGAAAGAGATTAATTTTGTGTTAAAATAGATTTGTTCTTAAACTGATGGTCCTAGTTTGAGATGAAATCTTAGCAGAGAGGTTGTTCAGGGTCTGTACAGATTACAAGGGAGATGAATGATGCAACATGTTTCCACCCAGTGAAGAAGATGCCATAGGTCCTCAGCTCCTTTGGTCCAGTTTTATCTAGGGCAATTAGTGCCCTCTGTGTGAGTGGGGAGAGAATCCCCTCCTGCCATGGCTAATGGAGTGGAACAGTTCGCAATTCCAGTAGATCAGTGGGAGCTGTTCACACAGCTGTTCTCCCTTCCCAAATCCCAGCCAGCACACTTCATTACACTTCCTTTGGACACAGCTGCTCCCACCACCCTCCCTCTGCATAAAAGATCCTGTTGAAAAATAGCATATATAGTTTTCTGTGCCGAATGCAAAAATAATGTGTGTCCAATAACACTGCAGTTAGTTTATGTACTTCCATACATATCTGTAATGTGCATCTGGCCTTCTTAAGCAGATCACGCTTCTGCATGCAAGGAAATGCTCCTCAAGTGAACCATTTGATGAAGGAAGAAGTTACAGTTACATACAGGTTAGTATAACGAGCTTTGTTAGGCGTTTCGTAAAAGCACATCAACAAAAACAAATGGTTTATCTCCATGCTTGAATAGCAGCTATTTAATCTCTGATTTATATTTCTGGTTTTCAGTTACTATTTACTGAAGTCTGTTTTCTGGTTTTAGTTTTCTGTGAAGGCATTTGTCAAAGTGCTCCTGCAGGTGGTAGGGTTGTAGTCAGCTTCTTCTGTCACTAGTTCCTCAGGCAAGGAGTTCTGGCCGATCTCCACAAGATGCAAGTCTCTGAGTGAAGCCTGATTTAAGTAAACTATGTATTTCTGGAGTCTCTTTCACCCAGTTGTTGATCTCCTGTGGGTTTTCCAACACCTTTGTGGTGATGTGGGTGTGCTGAAGCAGAGATCTTTCACTGTTGGCACTGGGTCTAGAGCCTTCCCACTTCTGTAAGGAGACTCTTTGTAGGATATGTTGTGGCAAAGGTAGCACTTTAACCTTCCTTGGAAGTGAGAAGAGGTAGACTAGAAAGTTGTAGCCTGTAGAACTAGACTTGTAACAAAGGGACTGCTTGAAAATAAACAAGGCTAAAAGTAGTGTCTTCTCTATCTGTTCTGTCCGGCTGCATTTATGTACTGTTCACGCCAAGTTTTCAGTGGCTACTTTTTTTTTTTAATTACAGCTTATTTTGAGTATTGTTTCCTCAAATGTTTGATTATGTAATTAATATAGAATCTTCTGATATAGATGGAGAATTGGAGAATATAGGTGGAGAATTGTTTCTTATTGAACTAAGTTGATGCCTGTATCTGATTAATCCATTGTCTTAGTTCTGCAAACCGTGTTCTTGATTGTCCTCGTCATTGTTTATATGTCAACTTGCATTTCTCTGCCACTGTGGATGATACTGTTGCTATCTTTAATACACCTTTTTTTTTTTTACCAACTCTCTAAACTGCTGGCTTGAAACAACTTTTTTCCTCTTAGCAAGTCTCCTCTCAGGCTTAAAAGCTGCCTTTGCTTCTGCCTAGTTTCATTTTCACTCACCTTATATTTAACAATAAATAAATAAAACATATTATCATACATATTATCTATATTTAACTTCCTCAAATGCATTCATTTTAAAATTGCAAACTAATAATGACCTGAAATGTTTTATAGAGGTAGCAGTATTTGCATTAAAAAAAAAAAATAGTGATTTCCATGCTGTGAACAACTGCAGTTGATGCTTGAAATTATTTTACCTTCCCCAAGAACTTGTAACATGATTTTTTTTTTTTCTTGCCAGTGAAGTTGAGCTAAACAAGAAACTTTCTCCTAATACGCTTTGAAAGAAAACATGTCATTTTGCTGCAATTAGTTGTGCATTTGCACTATATCTTTATTACCAATATGAATATCCAGGTTTGATGCAATGCAGTTGTTTCATTGTTCTTTCCCAGACTTTTGATTTATTGCTAAAGTATTAAAGAGGCATGAATTTGTTGGGTTTTGTTTGTAGCTGTTGAGCTAATAATAATCTGATAAGAATTGTCTCAGCTGAGAGATACTTAGAAGAATGCCAGGGAAGAACTTGATGTCTCGGAAGCTTTCATTTGAATGGTGGTTGCTGTTTGCCAAGAAAATAGCTTATTTTTTCAAAAACTTACCTTCACTGAAAGAGCACTTGTTTTCTTCTGTTTGAGCTGTCTTGTTTTTTGTGGTCTAAATCTTCTTTCCATTTAAAAAAAGGTCTATCTCAGTGACTGTTTTCAAATTGTAGTGTTTTGAAAAGATTAGATTGTACCTATAAGATATTGTTCAATGCTTTAGTGCAATATAATCGGGGAAATACTAAATGACACTGACCTCATTTCCTTTAGAACAATGAAAATTAATAGTTTCACGTTTTATTAGGCTGATATTCCAGATGTAGTGTACATTTAATTAAGTGTAGTTTCCTTTTGGTTATGGTATGTGTATCTGCTTTTTGTCGCAAATTCTTTCTAGTTTTACAGTTTTCCACATGTTTTCTTTCACCATTTATGATTTTTTCAAAGCAGAGCTATAAGGATTTAAATCACTTTAGCATGCAGCAAAACAGTTCCCATTCAAACAATAAACGCCATTTTAAAAAGCCTTTAGATCTTCTGTCACTTCATAAATATAAATGTATAAAAACATTATGCAGTTGTAGTGCCCACCTGCTAATTAAATGCAGATTTCCTCAAACTTGTTTTAAAATCTGCTTATTTGTTTCAACTCTGTCTCTGTTCAGAATACATATGGCCCTTGTGAAACTAATTATGCTTATGGAGCAGCTGTTAAATTTAGTGCAACTAATTTTATCCAATATTTTACATTTTAATTGATTACCTGTGAAGAAATTAGCAAATTAACACTTATTGTGCAGTAACTGAATGGGCTTTTATGGATACTTTCAATTTTTACAAGTGGACTAAGTGTTGATGGAATAAAGACATTTCTTAGGATTTTAGATAGGAAAGTTATTGGTGAGCCTTGATTATCTGGTGTGAGAATTTAGGGATACTGAGTGATGCCAAGCATCTGTGTGTTCTGTAACTTAGACATGAAAAGCAGATTGGAAAGTAATAGCTTTTCACAGAATTTTGGTAACATATGGGCTTATCTGGATCTAAGAACTCTTTGAAGATCTTTGAACTTGACTAAATGACTTAACCTTTGGCATGGTGGGTGGGTGTTATGTGTGTGTTGGTTTGGGGGGAAGGGGGTGTGCATGCTGGCAGTCTACTCTCCAGCCTGATTTGTTTTTTATTTTTTTCTCCCGTAATTCTATAATTTGAACACTTTGTGACTTCCTTTAATATGAATAGTTGGGATTATTTTCTATTTTATTACCATCGAAAAATAAAAACCTTTCTCTGCTTGATCTGTGGACTTTTGTTCTTGTTTACTGATGAATTCTTGGCACAGATGACTTCTTGTAGCTCAATTTCCTAAAGTTATATCTTTATTTTCTGTTCTGTTTATATCACAAGGTATTTTAATAGTTATTCATGGTAACCTACAGGTGAATGTGTTCATGCTACAAATGGAAATGTACTGCAGCTTGTTATACACTGAGTTGCAAATTTAGTGTACTTTAATTTTCACTTTATGAAATGATCTTCCACTGTCAAGAACCTATTGCACATTTTGGGTTTAATATAGTTAGGCAAAGAAAAAAGATAGCTATCTTATTAAAATGGTAACATACTGTAAAATGAAGTTCTGTAGCATTAAGTGCATTTCATATGCTGAAACCTGTCACTGAGAAGGCGCTGATAATGGTCCTCTGGTCTGAGGTGAGCCCTGGCTCTACCCTGAACCCAGCCTTTGCTGCTGGGGGATGGCGCTGCTAAATACTGAATGTATTTGAGGCAATGTCATAGAATTATAGAATGGTCTGGGTTGGAAGGGACCTGAAAGATCACCTCGTTCCAAGCCCCCTGCTACAGGGGCAAGGACACCTTCCACTAGACCAGGTTGCTCAAAGCCCCATTCTTGTTGGTCTTAATTTTTCAATTAGCTGCAGCCTTGGTGTATTAGAGGAAGGTCAGTAGCCTTACCTGAAGTTGTCAAAGCATGCTCTAAATTTCTGAGGTTTCATGGTTCAAATTCTGCAGTTAGAGATTGGCAGTTAGAGACTGAATGTTACCCCTTTCTTTAAAAGGGAAAAAAGGGGAAGAATGGCATAAAAATTAAGCAGAGAAAGCTATTTGGATTGCAAAGTCAAAGACTACTGACTAAATTCTGTCCTGATGTCTGCAGAATACAGTCACTTACTGTTACCTGGTGATTTCAGAGAAGATGGGTTCATGCATTCTAGAAGTGATCCGGTGTTCACTCCATATCTCAGATACAGAGCATAATTGTGGGGTTTGCTGGCAGGACTTATTTTATCATGTAAGATGAAGTTGTTCTGGAGAATTATACTGAAAAGTTTGCCATCTAATGTCTGTTACCTTAAGATATTTAGTCTCTGTGTTTCCTTTGTTTCATCAAAATGTGCTAAAACTACATAATGTGTCTTAACTCATAATATACTAAGCTGTTACTTAGTTAAGCAAATATATTTTCAATTTTTCATGCCTCTACTTGTGTGGAAATTCCCTACGATTAATTTTATTTTCTTTTTTAGATTATCAGAAGACTTAAACAAGAATTGAGATTCAACTTGAATTTGTTAATAAAACTATGTGTTGTGGTCACCTAGTGCTTTTTCTAGTACTCCTCTGTTACTGTGACTGAGTGTATCATGAAGGAGAAAGGTTAATACAAGATAAGCTTTTTTTTCAAAAATATTAATGTATTAATGTACAACGTTGGAAGCACAATAGTTACCCCAGTTTAAAAATTATTTAACAGAATCTAAGTTTCATTAGCATTCAGGAATTGAAGGGAGCATTAATGATAGACTTGCTTTTTTTCTTTGCCTTATTTTTTCTTATTTACTTCTCCCCTGATTGTGACTGGGGTTGGCACATCTTTCTGTCTTTCTGGACTTGTCTTGCTTTATCTGTGTTCTATAAATACTGTTTGTAATCAATATCAATAAATGCAATGAACTTAGGCAGAGTTAATTTTAATTGTGAAGGCTGAAACTGCAGGCTGTAGCAGCACTAAGAGAAAATAATGAAAAATTGTGTATTTGCAAAGAACTC
This sequence comes from Gallinago jamesoni, assembly GCA_025769975.1. Classification (NCBI taxonomy): domain Eukaryota; kingdom Metazoa; phylum Chordata; class Aves; order Charadriiformes; family Scolopacidae; genus Gallinago; species Gallinago jamesoni. Next base: position 8,536,350 of record JAOQGH010000051.1, on the reverse strand, counting down.
TGTACAATAACGGAATACCCAGGTTTTCTTGGATTCTCTCCAGGAAAAGCTCGTCTTCAGAGGTCAGGGTGTGTCTGTGTGGATTCATCACAGGTTTACCTGGTGCCACATCAGTAGGCTGTGTTAGGATGTGCTTGTCTGCATCCCTCAGCGCTCCCATCTTGGCCACAACAAATAAACCCTGTGTACATCTTAGCTACTGGAGAATTAACATATAGGACTAACTCTGCAAAGTGATTTGGGTGCAGTGGGGTGCACTAGATCCACTGGGCAACTTGTTTTCTTCACTATTGCCTCTATAGATCCCCTAAAATAGGACATGGCAGTCAGCTGGGGTTGGGCTGGGGGTCTGCAGCCCCCAGAGGCAGCCAGAGGTGACACCGGAGCTGCCCTGAACACCCTTTTCCCTGCACTGGCTTGTTATCTGAGCTAACAAGTCTGACCAAACTGAAGTTGACTCTGCATGAAGCCAATTCTGGATTGTCTGCATCTGTGCTCTGGGCTGATCTACAGCCCGGATCAACTGCTCTGATAATTGAAGGATTGACTGACTAATGTGTCCTGCAGAGATGGCTTCTGTGGCGTAGAACTTAACACTTTTGTTCAGATCTTCACTGTAATATCCCATTGATAGTAATCTGCCTGCCTCACCTGCATGACTGGGACAGGGAACACAAGCTGTTTCAGCTGTTTTCTATAATTGTAGAACCCAAAGGGTAAACAATAATTAGGGATCACTTCAGGCTAATGAATTCTATGGGTGCAAAAGATTGCAAATTAAAGAACAGTGACAGCTTCTGTAAAGAAAATGTCTTTCAGTTTGGCAATGCTGTTATAAGTACATAATGGCAAATTTGATGCAACAAGACTGCTTTTAATTTTTAAAAACTGCTTTTCTGTATTTAAATTATACCTGCCATTTGTTCTACTTAAACATGTGAATGAACAGAACTCTTTGAGATTTGAGCATCCAGCTAATCTCAACTGAATTTGCTCCTGCAAAGGTAGATGTGAAATTAAGTTCAAATTTGGACTGAGAAAGTAAACTCTCTAGCAGTAACTATTTTAGATTCCTCAGTCATTTCTGTTTGAAGGACTATACCCTTAAGTAAGGAGAAGCTTCATATCAATTGAAGGTGATTTCTCTTGCTACAGGCTGCTTTTGTGTTGGGTTATTAATTAATTTATTTATTCTGTTTTGGATTCTGTATCTTACCTGCAGAGTTCTCAGAAATCATGGTTGCCTTGGAATAGTAGGGCAGTGGTCTGTAAATCTGTGCCTGCCTCAGTATGATACTTGTAAAAATCAGTGTCTTAGTGTCAAAAAATAGATCTAATATCCAGAATACTATTTTAGGCCAAAACTACTTCTACCTGAGGACTGAAGAATGGATGGATGCTTTTTAATTTGTGATGACATAACAAAAATCCATTTTGAGACAGAAAATATTCTATAGTTCATAATATGCCACTTAAGTGGTAATTTGATCTGTATTAGTGCTAATAGTGTGACCAATAATAGGAGATATTGTGTTGCAAGAGATGCCATCTGCTGAATGAAATGTAAAACTGAGGTTCTGACCTCTCGTGCTAGTCTGAAAGGCTCAGTGGCAAGAATAGGTATGTTAACCCCAGTATGCTGGACAAATTCCAGAGTCACTAACAACATTCTTCCTAAATGTAATTTATAGCTTCATCTGGATGTAGTATTTTCTTTTCCTTATTCTATTGTTGAGTTTTATTAAACAGTTGTTGCCTTTTAAATTGAGTGATCTTTCGTATGTGATTTAGCTTTTAAAAGCCTTTGGGGTTTTGCACCCCAAGAGGTGCTAAATAAATTTTTTCATACTGTTTTTAAAAAATGCCCTTCCCTCCCCCCAACCTTCTCAGTACTTAATGAAACTTTTCAATGAGGTGCCACCAGAACTTTTATGAAGATGTATGTTGGTATAGAAACCAATATAAAATGAACTGCTGTTTTCCTAAATATTGATTGTCTGTAGCTACTTATGTACCATAACAAATATGTATTAATCCATGATAAATTGTAAATTGAAATTTAGAAAATAATCTAAAAGAAATTTGGCAATAATGAAAAGGGTTTTTTATAGACACATATAGAAACGGTCCTGTTGTGATACCTTTTGTTGATGATCTTTTTTCATTCAAGTATATCAGTAACAATATATATATTTATTACAGAGGAATGGATAACATGATTGAGAACAGTGTGTCCTGTTGCTATGTAGGAACTTATAACCAGGAACTAAATATATGCCCAAACCCTTGCACCTGTATGCAGTTTCTTGCATTATTGGTCCTGTAGGGTTGGCCTATTTATAGGCTTTCTACAAAATGTGTTTCAAATCTGAATTTGCTATTAAGAAGGTGTGTGCATGTGTCAGCTCTGCAGGCTGAAGACAGGGGTTTGGACACATTGCTTGGGTTTTCCTGTTTTTTGTTGGAACATCGTTATTAGTAGTAATGTATTTAATATGTAAATACAAACAGTAGCAGCTGTTAACTCTTTGATCACTTGCCAAGGTAAATTGATCAGAACTTAAGAATGTAAAGTTAAAGTTTGATGTTCAAGAAAAAAATCCTTCCTTTCCTTCTCCAATAGCTCCAAAAATTACTCTGGTAATAACCAGATTACTTGGTTAATGGGCGCATATTGTGTAGTGCGGTTTAACTTGTTGCTTCTACTCCGAAGGAAGAACGCAAAACACTTTATTTTTTTTTATTTTCTTTTGATAAATCAGTAGTTTTTTGTTTAAAAGCATTACATTACTAAATGGTTTGCAACTGTGTTCATATTAGTTGGACTATATAAGAAGTGAAGTTACAGTGAAAAATGTATGACCGCTAAATTTTAATACTATGGATTTTGTGTAGATCACGATCAAGACCTCGTCAACGTTCTTATAGTCGAAGTAGTGAAAGATCCAGTCATAGGACAACTCATAGCGGGTCTCGTGAAAGAGAGCGGCGTAAAGGCAGAGAGAAAGAAAAAATAAAAGAGAAGGGCAAAGGAAAAGAAAAGGAGATATATGGCGCGAAGCATGGGTAAGTGAAATGACAAACAATATAACTATAATAAAAAACAGGGAACAACTTAGTGTTGTTTTACTTTTTTATAATCAATTTGCTTTATAGCACATGATATTTTATATAAACTAAGTGGAAATTATTTAAAATTTTTGAATAGTGTGATTCTTAATATTTTAAAATTCTGGACATTTCAAACATTCTGGTGACATTTCAAACTAAACTGGTTTAATTTACTATTCTTTTTTCCCCTTGATTTGCAAATATGCTAAATAGCTTTCTTTATTTATATAAGTATTTTTCCAAAACATCATAACCACAATTTAAGGAATAAATTGAGTATTGGAAAGTGCAAAGAATATTTTATAAAAAGGTGGTTTTCATTGTTCACGTCACCTCCTCCTACATTGTCAGAAGTTCCTGTTGAGCTTCATTTGTGGCTCAAAGTACTGTTTCAGCACAAGCACGTGCTGTGGGTGAATGATGGGCTGCCTTTCAGAACCTGCTCTCAACCTAATCTCTGCTTGAAATTACTTGGATTGTTGATCTTGGTTTTACAGATTTCAGAAAAGGCAATTTATGTAATTACTTCTGCTTTATAGACCTTGATCTCCTGCAGCATTTACTGTGATGTTTATCTTTTCCCTGCTGATGTGATTGGGTTCAAAAAGAAAGGTTCCAGTGTGTCACTTCATGAATTTCCCTTTGGATTCCCACTGAAAAGCTAAATGGGAATTTCTAGAGTAGCATCCTCCACCCACATTCATGGAGGTGTCTCACAATTATCTCTCTGGTTTTATGGCTTGATGATATTAGTTATTTAGTCTCTCAGATATCATTACCCACTTGTCCATGGTTATAGCACTAATTATGTAAATTCAGGATTTGCTATTTGCATGGTTTCTTTTCTTGTTTGCTGTGCATTACTTAGACTGCTGGGAACTTAGAGTGGCGTCTTCCACTCATTTTAAGAGATACTTTCCTCATTTTACTAAATGATGTGGGATATTTGTCTCTTCTTGTGAATGTTTCCTGCATTCAGTGTGAACGGAACCCCTGAGATGTTTGCAGTATGTCTGATAAGTCATAAACAAGATGTCTTTTACCCATTTATCTGAAGTTCAAATATATTTTGATAGTTCTAGAAGACTTGAGGAGAAGCCTGGGTGTTCCAGCTAAAATTATTTTTGTTTGTTTGTTTTTTTATTTAATTGAAGTAGAAAAGTAGGGAAAGGATCCATGCTGAGCATATAACACTTGGTGTGTGAGAGGTTTTCTGGACTTTGTGTAGAAGCACATCTTAAATCAGGTTGGAGCATATAGCAGTGCTCTGTTAGAATACTGCCTGACTGTCCTTTTGTAGCAAGGATCGATATGGGATACCAATAGTGAGAACACAGAAGTGCCCAGATTTATTTTTTTTTAATCTTTATATTTTGATAATTTACAAAGTCGCTTATGCTAAATTTGAAAACAAAATGCCCTGTTTGGGTCATTTCCAAGGTAGTTAGGACAAAGAGTACAAATTGCTAATAGAAACATTTTATGACATCAGTCCATTTTCCTCTGAGCTCAGGTACTGCTTGGTAGGCTTCGTACAGGGATTTCTTACTTGGAGCATTATCAGACTGCAAAATGAAATGTACCCAGGATGATGCCGATATAATCTGTACTTCATAAACTTTTCTGAGAGGGGACGACATGTTTTTCAGTTTAATCAAATAGTGATCAAAGTATATCTGTGCAAAGAATATGGAATTGAGAAGCTCTTTCCCTTTGCAGTGATTTGTCATTCGAAGATTGAGACTGTATCAGCATTGCATTATTGTTTATTAAAGACTTTGCAAAGCAGCATATTTGAATACACAGAGAAGACAGAACTCTTTGATGCAATTGTTGTTTGCAATTATTGCACAATTATTTGTCTGTGGAATATGCTGTTATAGACCCCAGTGAGAGTGAATTAGGAACCTGTGCTTTTTCTTCAATGCATGTGTATAGGAACAAAGTTGGTGTTTTTAATCTTTGCCTTGTGCATGCACCAGGAAAATAAGGCCAAGTAAGATGTTTTACCATTGTGTTTTCGTATGAGGTTTCCTCAAGCCTCCCAAGGTCTTGGCTTTCTTCCCCTGTATCATTTATGTATGTATCTTCTTTTTGGATAAGTAAGGAAAGAAGAGATTTCCTTGGCCAAGGAAGCTCACCTATACACCTTAGTTCCTAGGTGTGTAGGAGGGAGGATGTCACAACGCAAATTGAGTGAACCTTTTGCCTGTTGAAGTCTACTGGCTTCTGGCAGGTTTTTCTTTGGTTACTACAGCAACAGCAAGATTTGATGGTTCATTTGTTCTGTCTTGATGTTCATTTCTGAGTACAGATATTTTTTTGTTTTGTTTTCCAGTAACTATAAGGCCTTTGTAGTTGTCTGTGGTAAGCAGAAGGTAGCAAGTTGGTTTTGTTGATATTTTTGAGGGTCTATGTTATAATTTAGGATTTTTGTCTTGTACTGGTGTTGGATGTCCTTTTGTGGGTCTGGTTAGAATTATAACTTGACTCTTATTATAGCTTGCCTCTGCAAGTGTTTCAGCAGATTCTGGGACTGATGCCTGTCCGCTGCAGCACAACGGTTCACTGCCTTCGCTGGAACTTCACTGCTCACCCAATTCATTTAATGCTGGAGTAGATCAGGAAGCGCTAAAACAATTTGCTCCATCAGCTGTCTTTATCGGAGAGACAGTAAACAGAGATAGGTGATGCCTTCTCAGAATGTGTGACTTTTTCTTGTTTTAAGTTGGATTCAGTTTGGACAGGAAAAAAAAGAAGTATTTTATTTTTCCTCCTGTCATATTCTGCTGTAACTAACACAATGATGGTGCTGTTTTTTAAAACTTACCATTCACGTTCTTTTTTTCTCTGAAATCTGAGGAAGAAAGCCTAAGTGGACATAACAAAAATGACCGTCAGGTATACATTTGGATGTGAAATACCAAGAGGAATCTGTTGTTGGTGACTCTCCAAGTGAATGAATTTCTAGATCTAGTCTAGATCAGCACTGAAAGTTACATTATACCGAGCCCCGCTAGAAACTCCAGCAGCAGGGGATCCATAGAGGGAGAAATAGTCTTCTGACTTTGTATTTGGAATAGATCCTTGCAGATACTCTAAGACACATCAAGGGCTGTATCTAGTTCTCAGTTTAAATTCACGTATGTTTGGAAAGCATTTATTGAAAATAGCTACTTTAAATTTATAATGAAGATCATCCTAAAGCCAGATTGTGAGAAGATGGAATGTAAATTATCAAGTGCCAGTTGACTTTATAGTTTAACTTTGTATAAAAGAAGGTATTTCAGTTTGTCAGCACTGCAGGTTATCTGATATAAGTTATCTGATATATTTGGGACTTGACTGTTCCTCTAAAGTGGAGAATCAAAATGCAATTTTTGTCCTAATTAAGGAGCAAATGGTTTTATTTGTCTGTGGCTTGTATAATCTAATGATAATTTTCTGTCCTGCACTTGGATTGTGTATGCTGGTAGATGTGAGGGGGGAAAGGCTTGTGTTTGGTTTTTAAATCAGGGCAACTTTAGATTCTTTCAAAGCAGATCTTGTTTTCCTAGAGAACATCTTGAGAGATTTCTGCCACAGTAATCCAGTCATCATCCTTTGGTATCCCCCATCTTACTGAAAATTCTTTGATTGAGGGCTGAACTTCTTGAATGTTGGAGAAGCGTCAGCTGTTTTGTGGAGACAGGCTGTATTGCAGTCACAGCAAAACAGCTGAACTCTTCTCTTCTTACAATCTGAAATGTTTTAAGGGATATACTATTTGTTCAGCCATGATGGAGAGAGATTGTGGTAACAGCTGCTTTGAATTTGGGTTGGGAAGCTCATTTACAGCATCTGACAGTATGTAGTGAAAAAACCTGGCATTAAGAGCAGCCTGACAAGGTTTGAAATCGTTTTGTACTCACTTAAAAGGTAAAGCGACACAAACTCAGGAAGTGTCCCAGCAGCACACCCTAAGTATTCATAAACCAAAAAATGACCCATCTTTCAGATTATCAGGATTATTTGATTTCCAGTGAAAACTCTGCAAAATAAAGCTGATGACAAGCAGGTAGCAAGAAATGTTTTTAGCTAGTTCATATTCAACTGTGACAGTGCTACTTATTTCCTTCCATTTTGCAAGTAATCTGGAGTAACCAGTTTGCTTGTGTTGCTTTGGTTTTCTAATCTCAGAATAGTTCTTCAAACGTTCCCCCTTTTTTTCTTGTTGTTTTGTATTTCTTTTGTAGTGATGGGAGAAAGAACTTTATTGCCTGGAAGGATATAAAAAAACAAATCAATAAATGGTATGGCTCTCAAGCCAAGTTTCAAACCATATTTCTCTGTTTGTAATAACAATGTTGTTCTCTAGTTATGACCCGTGACTGCAGTAGTGATGTTGCGTGCATTATTGCTTTGGACCATTACTCTGTACGAGAGCCCTACTAGCGATCATACTGTGTAATTAGCGCACACATGGTTGGCTTTCCTCTTCTCAGGAGTTTAACTGACAAGTGCTGTATCAAGGTGTTATCACACCTTTGTAATTTTTACAGAACACACGATGTCTACTGATATATTATGAAGTGTTATAAATAAAATGGAATGGATTGAGGACCAATATACGTTTTGTGATGCATTATCATTTTCTGTTAGCTCTGCAGAACTTTATAATACCTGGTCGACATCTGGTGTTTAGTTCTTACCAATAAGTTTTAGTCTAGTGATTTTCTTTTATTAAATCCTTGTTTATTTGAAAAAAGCAAAACTTTAAGTGTTCTTTGTTCTGCCAGAGTAGTTCATCAGGTCCTACCTTTGGCTGTCCCATTTCCTGTTTTTCTTGGTTTCATTTTTTTTCCCTTGCAAAAATGAATCTCTGTGAGAGTATGCACTCTGCGCCAAACAAAAAAATGGGGAGCACTGATCAGGAAAGGTCACTGACTGAAAAGGGAAGAACCTTGTCTCTGCATGAAAGGAATGGGACAGGTTTGGTTTAACTTCCAATGGCTTATCAAGAAGGGAGTTGCATTTCTCACAGTAAGGCCCTCGCTGTGTGGATTTGATTGATCGTGGGAAAATTAGTGATAGTTCTCCTGGAAGTATAAGAATGTCCTTTGTCCTATCAGTCTGACTTGAAACAGAAATAAAATCTTGTTGTTTCTTTGGTAAAGCTGAATTGCATTAATTTTTAGAGAGAAATATATGCTTAAAAATAAGATCTGAACTAATGACAGTGGAGTTTTTATTACGGAACCTTTCTTCCCACTGAAAAAGATTCTATCCCAGCAAAATAGGAAAACAAGGTGCTAGATACAGTCTGGATTATTGATCAAATGCTAATTTACTGAAAATAGTATATTTTAAAAAGTTAAGTTACAGATAAGAAAAACAGCTTTCCCCTGCTCCAACAGCACGAGTATTACTTGAACCTCTGCCTGCTAGAGTCTTGATGTACAGCTCAAGCTTCAGTTCCTTCTGATCCTTTCTGGTGAGGTCTCTAGGTGTCTTAGGCTCCAGTACCATTGCCTCCCTAAGATGACACAATTTTAGTGTGCTTTTTCTGACATGTAGAAGTGATGTATACATATGGTTTTTATTCTGGCATTCCCTTAGATGAGACTAAAGCAGGCTTCCAGCCAGTCCCAGAATGTAATTTTTATTTTATGCACCTGTGGCACGCTTCCTTATCACCAATCTTTTAGACTCCCAGCACCTGACACATGTTTTGTTTCCTTCTTTTTCCTACATTTGTGACTTAAGAAGTGATGTATCATGTTCAGTGGAAAGCAGCAATTATTTACTTGTAATGAAACAGAGCAGCCCTTCTCTTCCTCCCATATTTCTTTGGCTTCAAAACTTAATACAGCAGTCCAGTTTGAAACTTAGTTCTTTATTGTATGGTATATGAATTACTAATACAGTATTAGCTAGTCTATGTCCTGAGTTTGGGATGTTAGTGACCTTTTGAAAATGCTCTATAGATTGTGAGGTGTTTTTTCTAAATGCTGCAAGGCGTCTTATTTGACAAGCACGTTAGCACTGCAGTTTTGTCTTGGATATGCAATGAGATATTTTCTGTATTACTTTAAAGGTGTCAACGTAAGTAACTGTTCCTAACATGTATTGTTCTAAGATGGTATTACATCTAGGAAATATATATATATATTTTTTAGTATTTCTAGAAATAACGGTACGTAATTCTGTTAAATCATGACTTGGGGACTAGATCAGAGTAACATATGAAACTTGTCAACAGGTGTCACACGTTGAAATGGTCATGTTGTTTGCGGAAGGGCAAATCTGGGCTTTTGGCATTGGTGGGTGTGCTTGCCTGGTCCTTGTGCAACATACTTCTGTCATGTTCCACAAGGCAGACCTGGTGACTGCAGATCATGACTTGCAGGCTGCTGGGAAAGATCAGTCACAGACGGAGACCACCTTTCCACTCCCAAATCCTGCATTTAGAGTAGCAACTTTTGCCTACTGGTACATCACCTTCAGATATCAAAGTCTTCAAAAGCGTAGTTTTTTATGGTATTAATTTACTTAAACACATAATTATACTACTGCAGTATTTTCCCACTATTTATTTTGCTAATCAAAACATTACATTAGTCTTTTATTAATGCTTTTTTTTTTAATAATTCACTTGTTATACAACAACTTGGATACATGTTTGCATTGACCTGTGTGTGTGTTGTTGAATTTTGATGTTTAAAGTCTTGATTAGCTTGAAAACATGCAAGTTCGGGCATTCTGAGACATGAATTTCATAAGGATCATTGTTCATTGTTGAATTGGGGGGGTGGAATGACAAAAAACCTACTAAAAACTTCTTAGCTTTATATAACTTCTACTAGATTTATGGCTTTTCTTTGCTTTCTTTGCAGAGTTTTGAAATACTTTTTAAAGTGTTTTGACAATTTTTAGTGGAATAAGTTAAGAGCAGCTTCTCAGTTGTTACAGAAAAAGTTGTTGTGCCATTAATCAAACATCACCATCATTTTAATTTCTTAATAACTTAATAAGGCTGTTGATACTTTTTTTTTATTAGTAGGTTCACATCTTCTTAAAAACTTTGACATATTGTGGAGCTGAAGAGTTATTTTTCAAATAGTCTTCATTTTTCCTTTTAATTCCTTACGTAAGGTCTTTGTATGTTTGCCGAGGTCCCTCTGTCAAGGGGACCTTTTTAGTGCCATTGAAGCAAAGCACTTTGCAGAGTTTCATTTTCTGTGCTCAGCCCTGGCAGTGCCCCAGCAGGTTCTGCGGACGGTACTTGAGTGATAAATGCCTGTTGATGAGCTTTTCAGTGCTTGGCAGAAGACATTAGAAGTAAATTGGGAATATTGGACTTCTCAGAGTTTGACAGCAGTCAGACGCTCCTGGAGCTTGTCATATTTTTTTTTCCCTTACCTCTTTCCACACTAGGCAGTAGGAAGTCATTTATGGTAATTTTCTCCGATTTGCATATAGGTTATAGAGTTCTGTAGTGCAAAGCGCGCTCAGAACTCCTTTTAAGTGTCTGTTCAGATCAAAGCAGGACTGTGTGATAGCTGTTGTCTGACACCAAGCTGTGTGGTGTTGTTTTCATTAAACATTTATCATACTTCCAGTGTGACAGCAGGCAACTTTGTGCTTGGGTAACATGTTTTCATGCAAAATTTATTGAAAAAGACGAGACATTGTAAAGAGATCTTGTTGCCTTTCACCAGTGGCGAAGGGTAAATGTTTGATTGGAAGGAAAGATACCTTTAGCACGTCTTGGTTGTGCATTACAACGAAGAACTGTGAAATGCTTGGCATTTAATAAATAAGTAAATATTTCTTAAAATTGTTTATTCTGAGAAACTTCGCTTAGACAGATCAAGTGAACATTTTTTCATTTTCATTCTACTTGGCTTGAACAACTGTTTATTTTGGTTCCATTATGATGGAATACGCTAGCATTTGTAAATTAAATGCTGACTTCTTAGTAGGGACTCATACGCTAAATTTTTTAATAGCTCTGTGCATATCAACATAGACTCTTGCATTTAAGACTATTTGTTGAGAAAGTTAGGAATTATTAGGGTAATCTTTGCAGTGTAAGTAGGGAAAAATGGTCCTGTTTTTAAGGATGTGAAACCTTCATCAGGTCTAACACACTCAGCAATCATCAAGCTTAAATTCAGGTTGGGGACAATTCCTCTGGGTACAACGTATTTATGTTAATCAGACAATAAGAAGGACGAGTAGCTTATCACTTCCATACTGTCCATGGTGACAAGAGGTGGCTCTCAAAATTTGGAAAATGTTAGTGCTTATCTGATGCAATTCTGCACATGCTGGTTCCAAAACATAATCTCTGTAGTTGTTGGCCTAAGGTATTTGTGTTCAATTATCTCTATTCACTTACAAATGGGATTTCGTCACACTGAGACTGATTTTTGTCACTCTAAGACCTTTTCTTTAAAATCTTACATGACAAAATACATTTATCAAGTCGCAGAAATGTGCTAATATAAATTGATGTTCAGGGTGCTACAACATTTGTTTAATTTACACTGCTCTCAGTTCTCCAATTCATGAGTTATTTTTTAATTATTTGGATTCTCTTTAGAACTTACTTTAAAGAGGCTTACGAGGACAATATGGTGAAAGTACATTGTGTTTATTTTGCAGCTTAAGAGTTCAAAAGGAAAAATAGCATACTTTGGTAAGTTTTGATTCAAAATGTAATAAATAAGGATTGCTTCTGCGCTGAAACCTTGCATGCTATGTTTCAGCCTTGGTCATACTTTTGTTGTTGGGTAACAAGCATCCTGGAATAGGTGCTTCTAATACAATTATGACAGACTCTTATTTACAGTGGAATAAACAGTATCACTAGTAAAAATGCCCTGTTTGAGAACAGTAGACTCTGTGGCCATGTGTCCATATTAAATGCAGTTACTTGTAGAAAAATTGTAGAACTTTAAAAAAATCTGCTTAAAATTAGCAAATGCGTTTTGAATGTTGAAACCAAACTGCTACAGTCCTGTGTTGGAAAATAGTTTGAGTACTCATAGTAGAATTTGCTTTGTTCTTTTGTCAGAGGGGAAAAATCTTTCCTTAATCCGAGTGTTTTTATTTTCAGTGTCTGGACTAAATTATGAGGACTTTATAACAGCTACAGTCCCACTGCTGAGAGGTTGTTATAATAAAGTTTTAAGATGCCTGATAGTACTTATTAGTTACAGTAATTTATTTTGGTAGCTTCTTGAAGAATAGCAGATAATAAGCTTCTAAAATTTTATGACAAGTTGAACCCTTTTGTCTGGCCTGGGGTATCTTTGACTGCCAGCCAATTGCTTTGACTTCCTGCGGGGTGGACTTATGAGGAGCTTTAAGATGTATTCTTATGGCAAGGGAGTTATTTACCCAGAATCAAAATCAAAACAAAATGCCTCCTCTATTTATGTATTTATTTTTGCTGCTTTTACCTTCCTTTCTATACCTTCTGTTTTTTTTCCCCAGCAATGTTTGTGCCTGATATACTATTATTGTGGTCACAAGGGTTTGCCTAAAGTAGTTAGGGAGCTCACACTGAGTTACGCTTCTTTGACGTTTAGTTTTGAAGAGTTCTGATTTCTGTTCTTCAGCATCATTTTCACGGAAGCAGAGCTGTCTGTTGTATCACCTGTAGCATGGAAGAGATACACTAAAAATTAAATAATGACTAATTATTGTGATTACTAAGAATAACTTGTATATAATTTATAACACTTGAATCTGAAATGTCATGTTATTTTTGTCACAACTAAGTTTCTCAGTAGATACTTCACCCTTTCTGTAGCTAAGGATCAACAAACAATGCATGAGGCGAATGTAGTATGATGCTTCCCCACAGAACAGAGTACCCCAGTGAGAACAATCACTAGTTCCTATTTGTGGTGTTTTACATCATAAACATTCATGAAAAGAAAAATTGAAAGCATAATTAAAATGGAAGCATAGTGGAGTTCTAGTATGATCAAATGCTAACAAAAGCCAGCTGGCCAGCATGCAGGATTCAGACTATTCTGTTTTAAAACATTTATTTCTGTTAATTCCAGAAAGACTTAAAATGTAGAAATGTGTAGTACAACAGAACTTATGGTAGTGAAACTTTCTGCAGATGATTATTTTGTTATTTTGGAAAATATTTGGAAAATATATATGAGAAACAAAACCAAATTATTTTGGCTTTTTTTTTTCCTTAGTCAGAATTCTATAATAAAAGTTAAATATGTTTTGGAAATTGTGAAGAAAGAGTACCATTCTTTCAGATCCTTGCTTTACCCCTCCCCATGTTTTCCAATCCTACATAGAAGAACTCCTTTTATATTACACTACCTCAAGAAGTGCAGGTCTTAATCACCTCTAGAGTGTAAGGTAAAAAGATTGCACTTTTGATACTTTTTGTCAAGAAAGAATTGTAGTCTGAGGCATCTTGCTGAAAAAGAATAATTAAAATTTTGTTGTCTTCATATTACTTGTTCCTCAAATCTTACATATATATATATATATATACTGCCCTGAAGGATAATTTCATGTGCCTTCATTGTGTTGACACAATTTTTGTCATCATATTCTAGAGCTACATTATTAAAAGAAGATGAGACCTGTGCTGCTTTTGGAGCTTGTTGAAGAGCAAAGATGAATATTCTTAACAGGTTTTTTTTTTATAAATTCTCAAAGTTCCATATTTTCTTTGGACTTCTGCTGTGAGAATCTCGAGAGGGGGGAAAAAAAATGGGGACAGATCTTCCAGACAGATGTCCTGGTGCTCTTTAATCTCTTCTAAATGCAGAAATGAAATCACATAGATAAATAACGTCGTAGTGGTTGATATTGTAGCAATTCATTGCACCAGTTCTTTCATGGAGGACTCTGCAGCAAAGACAGTGAGACCTTGCATGTGAGTGAAGACTGTAGAAGAAGTTGTCTAAACGCTCGAGTGGCACAGGTTATGATTTAGCATTTTGGAGAAGTTGTGCATCAAATGATGGATAGACTTCTTAAATTCTGAAGTGTTTGTATTCTGTCTCTAACCATTATAATTCTGTCTTTGTAGTTGTAAAGTTTATTCCTTTGGTACTTGAATGACGGTTGTCTTGCTGAGCCTACAGGCAGAAGGGACATTTTTACATGCTACAAGATGATGTTTGAACAGCGATACCATGGTTTGGCTTTTCTCAGCCTTTAATAGAGTGGACATGTTTAGGAATGTTTATTTCTCAGAGCCTCATACATTCCAAAGTGATGCTAGACTTCATGGATGCAGAGAAAACCTGGTGTTATTGGCTGAGATCTGCTTGTACATCTGAGAGGAGAACAATATGGGAGAGCAGTTTTTGTGCAGAAACTATGGAAGTAGGTGGTGGATTTATTGGGAAACCTATTCATTCTCTCACACATGGAAGTTTTCAGGGACAGCAGTCCTTGTGCTGCCTTAAGTTCTCTTAATAGGGTTCTGATCTAGAAATGTATAGATAGCACATGCTTAGTCCTTATTCATAGGTTTACAACCGATTAAATATTACTATAGTGAAGAATCATGCACTAGAGTGGTTTTGCAGTTAATACATATAGCAAAATGCCTAAAGCGTGGTACCTCCTGATTATAAGTATCTCTTATTTTGGCAGGCAGGATCCAAGTATCAGAAGAAGTCACCTTGGCAGTCCTTTGAGATTTGTTGTATACGGACAGGTTTCATAACTTGCCCTTTCAGATTTCTTATTTTCTGATGGAAAAGGAGTTGAGCAGTTTGGACTACTTCCTATCCAGATGCTCAAGAGAAAGATTCATGAGAGTATCTAGGATGCAGGGTGCCAAATGGTACACACGAGCATTTCAAGGATGCTGGAAAAATGAGTTGATTTGCTCTGCTGACAAAAAATGTTCAGGTGTTGGAAAGAAGAAGGAAGTGTTAAAAGGAAGCAGATAAAAGGCCAAATGAGGACAATTTCTTCTACACTAAGTCAGCCAAAGGCTAATGGGAAGCAGAGTAAGAGTTTCCCCTTGAAAAGGACAGAGACATCCATATGCCCAGTGTAGCTATAGGGTCACTTGCCTTTGACCTAGATTTGTTGCTATTGTCGTCTGAGCTGCGTTGGCCTTGTTTTTCTTTTTGTTTGCTAAAAATCCCCTTTTAAGACTGAAAAAGATAGCTATTTATTTAATGGGCTGTGACATTGAGACAGCAGCATATGGTATGATTTCTTTTCCTTTCACTACCAGCCTGCTGTAAAAAAACCAGTGCGGGTAGCACGTGTGTGAGAGCTGTGGAGCACGACTGTGCTGAAGATGTCAGACAATCACGGAGTCCAGAAAGTAAATAGTTTTTACCCACAGAGTAACCATTTCGGTTTCATTCACTAAGTACCTTTTGTACTCGGTACAAAATTATAAATTTTGTGTTCAAGTTCTGTAGTTCAGACTGTCAGTTAGAGATGCTTGTTAAATTAGCTTCCCTGCTAAATTTGTGTGCTATGTTGAGGGAATTATATTTCTCCATATTTACAGAAATAGGTTTTGGAATGCATTTGAAAGCAATATCTTCAAAGACACACATTCTTTTAAGCTGTTTAAAATTTTCAAAACTATCCAGTCCTTAAAACTGCCAACCACCATGATTGTCTTTTTATAACTATATAATTTGCATTATCTTGGGTTTTTAAATTGTATAATTCCTTAAATGCAAAGTATTCTTTTCAGAAAGTGTTTCATTTGCCTGCCTGTACAAACACATACACAAACACTTGAATGTAACCACGTAGGTTTTGGTTTTTTTGTTTTTTTTTGTTTTTTTTTTTTTAACCAAGACACCTTGCACTTTGAGAGCAGCTGACCATTGTTTTAATGGCCTCTCTTAATCTGTGCATGAGGAATCCAAACTGAATGATACGGAGCTGTGAAAATCCAGTTAGTGTGAGCTGTAATCTCTTTACTGGGTTTAAGTAGTTAGAGTGGCATTCAGACGCCCTGCAGATACTGAACTGCAGAGATACAGTAATCACCTAACCATGTACCCGGTGGCTCGCTAGCATGGAACGAAAGCAGAGGAGTCCTGAGCAATCATTTAGGTACAAACCAAAACAAACCCAACAAATGCTGCCTCCTCTGAGCAAGCAAACGAGATGAGTGGGAAAAAAAAACCAAACCAAAACAAACAAAAAAACAAACTAAAAACCCCAAACGCAAACAACCCATTCAAAAGACATGCTACTGTAAAGTATAACTTTATGTCAACATAAAAATATTACACTCTCTCTGTTTCATCTTGGTTTTTTGGATGAAGAAGGGTTTTTCTGGAATGGAACGTACCTGCTATAGACATTATAAAGCATCCATTTCTTTTGATTAGGAAGGGAAGGAGGAACATCTTTGAAGAAAGTATTTCTGATACCAATCTAATATTGGACCTTTCTGTTGTTATTTGGAATTGAAGAATATGAAAAACTTAAGTAATCGAAATTGTTGAATGAAGTAAAAGAATTTGGAATGTTAACGTAGTAGTGATTTTTGTTAAAGACATTCTTTAATGAATATAGCAAAAAAAACCCCCTATTTGCATGATTAAGGATTGCTTTACAAAAAAGCATAAGATAAACCTGTTGTAGATTTTGACATATAGGATTCCACAGGTCTATGTATGTTTAGAAAACTGGGAAGAGCATAAATTTACTTCCAGGCATTGGTTTCCTCCTTGGCATCTCTTGGTCCTGCTCTGGGCAGGATACTCTTACCCAGCAGTTTTAGCAGCTCCTTCCCTCCCCTGTCCTTTCTCCCTTTATGTCCCCATGCTGGGTGTATAGACGAAAGTTGTGTTTGGAGATCTGTTTGGTCTCTTTGTTACTGTAGAAGTTTTAACCATATTACTAAATAAAAATAGAGGAAAAAAACTAAAAGTACAGGTGAATGTAAATCAATGAATGCTATAATTCTTCAGAGTGGTGGGGGTTTTTTTTAGTTCAAGACAGAGCTTGTGATCCATTAAATGTTAAGTCTGTGGTACTAAAAAGACCTCAATGTTAGAAATTTGTGTTTTAATCAGTGCAAAGCTGTTTTTTAAAAGTACAAATCCTTAGCGTTATGTTTTTCTCCTATCCTGCAAACAAAACTGGAAGTGCTCAAGAACTTTGGTTTTGTTCTTTGTCATGATTTGTCTTCTGCTGTAGGAGATGGCATTAAGAAGCAGCTACTTGAGGAGGGAAAAGGCCTAAAACAGCAGGTGGTTCTGATCCCTTGCAATTAAGACTGGAAGTGTGAAAGTGTCAAAGTGTCATGAGCTAACTTTCTGCTTGCATATATCCCTCCAGTGACCAGTCCTGGGTGGAAAGTCGTCCTTCTGTCAGGACCCAGGGCAGTAGAGGGCTGGTGGGGTGATGTCCATCGCATAGGCTTAGTTGGGTACTGCTAAGGAAGCAAACAGAACATAATTTTCAACTTCAACACCATTTCATTAAAATAACTTTCCACTGAAGTGGAAGGGTTCTCAGATCTACCCATGGAGGAGACTGCCCAACCTAAATCTTCCATTTTGAGCGTATCTGCAAAGTCCTGTAAAAGAGTTCAGAACATAGTGAGTGCACAGGCTCTTCATGCCTCATCTCTGTTCACAGCATCTGATCCCATCTTGGAATAAAACATTTTCAGTTCTGTACCAGAATCCACCAACACGTAGAGTGTAGCATCTTCAGCCTCTACCATGTTTTATAGTGACATTACTTCAGTACTATGTCAGTTTTATTCCCCCCCCCCCTTTTTTTTTTTCATAATTGTGGCAACCCCAGTAGTACCTTAATGAATTAAAGTTTTTCTGGAGGAAAAGTATGGGAATCATTTCCATTCCAGGCATCACTTTTTACATTATTTATAGTGTTAAAAGGAACATCTTTCAAGATCGATGAGGTACAAGAGTGGCAAATGCTTTGAGTGACTTTCAGGGTGGAAACCGGGAGACTCCGAGGAGAAGTGTGTTAGATGTGCTGGTGATTCTCCTGGATCCTGACTTGCTTCTCATCTGCTTTCAGCAGCTGAAGTTCTTGTAAGACAAGGCCCATTTAATGGTGAATTATGTTGGGAATGATTTTTTTTCCCAGACTGAAATTGAAAAAGAGAGATCAGTCTATTCTCTCAAAATGGATTAAGGAATTGATCAGGAAGGTCTGACTTTGCTGCTCAGATCAGAATCTTTTGAGGCTGCTTAATAGGATCATGCTGTGTCAAAGAGGGAAAAGGTTTTTTTCCCCATTGATTCTTGTCAGGTGGGCATCGCTCTGTGCTTTGAAAAATATTAAAGAAATACACACAATGGATTTATGAGAGAGTGTTTAGCAGAGTGTGATGGGGAATGTTTCTGATGCCTCTGCCAGGTAGGAGTGAGAAAGCTTCGTATGTCTGTCTTTCCCCTGTTCCCCATTTCCTCTTTATTTCTCTTTTTTTCTTCCTGAACACACACACACAAAAATTCTCTCCTTTTCCAGTAGCCATGTAAGGAGAGGGTCGTTTACTTGGAGCCCACAGAGAGGAGCAGGAACCTTGGGAGGCTCCGTGAATCCATGGGACAATGCCCAGGGGCTGGGGCATGGTTTGTGCATTCCTGGAGGTGTACCAAGGCAAGGGCAGGAAAAGAGGGGGCTTGACTTTTCTTTCTTTCTTATCAAATTTTGGCAGGAGGTGGTTGCCAACCGATAACAATATTTATACTGTGGATATTCCATTGGCTCAGGAAGAATCTGAGCAATTTTCTGTAAAAGAACCTGGATGCTCTTCTTCACAACAAGAATCTCAGTTTTGTACTGTAACAGAGGCACAGATCTACTGTAATTTATTGATTTTTTTAAAAATTTTTTTTTTGTTTTGATTTTTTTTTAAGGAATTCTGATGTGAAAGTAAAAATCTATTTCCTGACCACGTTAAATAGTGTTCAAAAAAACCTCCTATGGCACAATCTCCATATGAAATTTTAGATAATGCTCTAGCATTGTTTCTGCTGGGAGTTAATTTATGGCAAGTCTTCTGTAAGTCAGGGGCATGAAGATGGAAGAGAGAAGGTAGGGGCTTCTATGTAGTGGGAGACATTAAATCTTATTTAAAAGGTCAAGATGTGTTTTGTATAGAGGAAGACAAAAGATTAAAATCCGCCAATTAATTTGTTTAATGAAACAAAACAAGCTTTAGGCCCCAGAGCTTGTTGAAAGCTATTTCTATTAACTGTAAAGGTTATATAATAGATCTCCCCTCTTGAGAAATAGCTGCACCAATATTAATTGGAAACATCAGGGGTTTTGCTTGCTTATTTTCAATAAATATAGATTAAAGCACAATTTATAAATGAAAAAAAAAAAGCACAAAAGTGCTTTGTTGCATGTTCCATATTGCAGCATGTTAAGAACTTTAAACTGTTTTTCTCTTCCCACCAACTTTTCTCAGTTGTTTTTTTTTTTTTTTTTCACCCTTCCACTATGTACAAGGCTGGACTGACATATTTTAGCTTCCATTGCTACATTTAAGCTCTCGCTGTTTGGCAGCTTTTCCTTGCAGTGCAGTTTAGGTTTCAGTTCTCTTCAGTGGTGGGCATGACACAGAGAGGAAGGAAAGCAGAAAAGAATGCAGGTAACGGGAAATTCTGTGCTCCATCCTACTTATGTTTTTGGGTGTCCATAAGTAACATTTCTTTTTCTATTTTAACAAATATGCTACTTTTGTCTGTCTTTTTTTTTTTCCCCAGCATTCAGGATACAATAACTCCGTGGATTGCTGTTAAATGTTTAGATCTAGATGTTAAGTGCTTGAGATTTTATACGCTTGTGATTTTTTTATTTTTGAAAATTATACTCTGCACTGTCTTAATAATGTATTCTGAATAATGGAAATGCTTTATTTCTAGGTTGTACTTCTCTCCTTCCTTATGAGAGAGAAATCTTCTTCTGACAAAGTTGCCTGGGTTTTGAGAAATTTCACTTAAAATTATCACTCATCTGATTCTAAAAGTTAAGCACTTTAAGTAAGAATTAAGATTGAGTAATATATTTACGCTGCTCACTGCTGAGTGGAAGCTGCACCATGTGGGTTTGCAAACGCTTTTGAAGATGGTCAGGTTATTCAGTCCAAAGTAGTCTGCAACTGCTGATAATACACTTTTAATGAAGTTATATGTTGAAGTTATATTAGGCCAGCATCTGAAAACAATTCTGCATTCCTTGATGCTGTCACCATATGTGATGTCCCTAGTGGCCCCTTTTTACCAACCTCCAGAAAACATTTGTGAACTTAAGCTTATCAGACTTGCACTGAAACACAAAATTTTAAGTGGTTTGACACGGAATTTTATGAGGCTGCTGCAATGCGTGTGCGTCACAGGAGGGAAGATGCTGTGAATTAGCGGGGATGAGTTGCGTGCCAGAGGTCCTTTGCCCAAGCTGGCGGAGGAGTTGTGGGATACTGGAGCTCGCAACCGCAAACCATCCACCAGCAGAGAGACTTGAACCCCTTGGATGAAATGTGGAGCCCCATGCCATTGACTGCAGGGAGTGACGGACTGCACCCCTCCTTGCTGGAGGGTTCTTTAGGTGCTTTGAGGGGGTTGTGAGACTAAGAGATTTTTGCCATGAACCATCCCATTACAATGGATGTTACGTTTTTGCTCTCCATTCCATTTCTATACTGGAAATTTCAGTAAAACTGCTACAGTTGTGTAACTGCTAATTGTATTAGCAAACAGAAAAGATTCTGAATTATTACAGGATTTTTTTGGGGGGAAAGGTAAAGAAGTCCAATGGGAAACTTCAAAAGCAACTAAAACCAGGCAGGAGCAATTCTTCATGCTGAATATTTCCTCAGTGTTAAACCATTTTTATCAACTTCTTTTATCCAACCTGCTGAAACTTTTATAGGGAACATAATTTCATGGAGGGCCACAAAGATGATCAGAGGGATGGAGCACCTCCCCTGTGAGGACAGGCTGAGAGAGCTGTGGTTCTTCAGCCTGGAGAAGAGAAGGCTCTGGGGAGACCTCCTAACAGCCTCTCAATATCTGAAGGGAGCCTACAGGAGAGCTGGAGAGGGACTTTGTCAGGAAGTGTAGTGACAGGACAAGGGGTAATGGTTTATAAATTGGAAGACGGGAGATTTAGATTAGATTCTAGAAAGACATTCTTTACAGTGGGGGTGGTGGAGGCACTGGCACAGGTTGCCCAGGGAAGTCATGGAAGCCCCATCCCTGGAGGTGTTCAAGGCCAGGCTGGATGGGGCTTTGAGCAACCTGCTCTAGTGGGATGTGTCCCTGCCCATGGCAGGGGGGTTGGAACTAGATGATCTTTAAGGTCCCTTCCAACCCAAATCATTTTATGTTTCTGTGATAATTTGTATTTTTTTCTGCAAGTTAATGAGAATTTTATGGAATGAAGTTAAAATAAGATTTTCCGTAAATGGATTTTCTCACAAGTTCAAATAACCTGAGTAGAAAAATAATATTTTTCTTTTGTTACTAATTTATATATTTATTTGGTTGATTATTTTTAGGCAAAACCAGAGCTTTGCAGTCTTTGTTTTTAAAGTAGTAGAACATTCAGGTATGATATCGTGTTATCAACAGGTGGCTTAAATTTGTAGTACCTTACATAAAGAAATTGTTAAACTTTTTTCTTTTTTTTTCTTATTCAGAGGAAGAGAAATGTCAGGGGCCATAGGTAGGGTCATGCATTGGAAGTGTTGTAAGGAAGCACACATCCATAGTTTCTTCATTGCTGCTTGGAATATTAAGTAGTACAGTTTCAAGGGGACCATATCTGGAACCTTTATTAGGAAAAATGAGTTAATAAAATCACAAATTGTTGAAAGGTAGGGACATAACTAATAGTAACAAGTAAAAAGCTTTAAAGCATGGATAAAAATCTGGGATGAATATTATTTTCTGTTTGCTGCATAAAGAGGTCCCCATGATGTTTGGTTTCCTAGACATCAGGGTAGCTTCTTGTTGGGATTACCAAGGAGAAGACAGTGCCCTGCTGCTTCTGACCATGAGCAGGAAACGGTGAAGAGTAGCAGAGATTCTTTGATGGGAAATAAAGCCCAAAGCAGCAATGCAGAGATTATATTGTAGTCAATAAACACCCTTCATCAGCAATAGTCTATAATCACAGTAAGTACAATATTTAAAAAAATATATTACCTTTCAGTGATTTTCAAAGTGATATTCAAATGAATTTCAAACAATTCAGAAAATTTTACTCCAATTGTGAGTGGGTTGCACCTGACTTGGATAAATGATCCTTCCAGTTCTGTGATTGCACAGCCTGCTAATAAAAGCATACTATAGGGGAGTACTTCTCATTTCATTGCAAAAGCCTACTCGGCATGTTCCCATATGGATAGTACCTACAGAAATACTTTTTTTGTTTAGTCAGATTGGGAATAGACATTTTGTGACCATATGATCTAATTTTAGCCTGACAGTTTTCACACATGATACCAGTGATATGTATTTCTGCCAGGAGAAACAAAGTGTTTAGTTTTATATGCGACATCATGCTTTCTTTTTCCTGGTCTGCCTTTAATCTAGTACTGTGTTTATGTAATGCAATAGAAATGTTGCTAACATGATTATACTTTTATATCTTATTAGCTCAAATACTGAGTACAATAAAATGGAAAACTGTTTAAATTTTATGTTTAAGTGCTTGAGATAAGAGTTCTTGTAAATGAAATGTGATTACATTTCTGTAATAGATCTTCTCTGTCTGTTAGTACTTTGTTTAGCTATGTAATTCTATTGGGATTGCTGTTTCTAAGATTGATTTTTTTTTTTTAAATTTATTTTCTTAATTTTATTTATTTATTTTGAAATAGCCGTGTAAAATGTTCAGTGTTACAAATGAACAATGAACACAAATCTATTGAAAACTCAGTGCTTCCTGTCTGAAAGAGAGAATCATTGCTAGATAGTTTTCTTTGTGATAACCAATTTGAATTAAACATAATTCCCTAACATCACCTTGAATTTCCATCTGTGTAACCCTGATGTTCTTAAGCGTTTTGCATTTACCTAATGCTCTGGGCTATTTTCACTTAGCATGTATGGAAAACTGTGACTATCTTAAAACTGTAGATGATATGAATAACAATTGTTTGCTGATCTTACCCTGTATCTCCCTGGATAACCTGCAGTCTGCAAAGGCTGAGTAAGTGGCAGATAGCTTTTGTCATCTCTTATCCGGGCTGTACACTTGTAAGGAAGAGCAGGGATAATCGCCTAAATCTAATTAGGGGTTAAAAGAGGCCATGACTGTGATGTGGCAGTGAGACACCTTACTGTATCAATCCTGTTTGCATTAGAAAAATAAGGTTGTCATATTGATTATTCAAATTAGCTTATATTGGCCATGGCTCAATGGCTTGTATTGCAGCTGAAGCACTTGAAGGTCCCAGCTTTTCAGAGAAGACCTATGCTTATAGCATATATTATGTGGTGTCTTGTTTGCTAATTTAAGGGTTTTAAAACTAAGACTGAGATAGTTTTATCATGAGAATTAAAGGTTTAAGTGACCATCAGAACATGAAGTTGAGCTTTCATGTGTGATATTTGTGATTGCTGAAAGCTATTAAATGAAGGCCAATAAATTTGCTTCATATCTTTTATGGAAAAATCAGTATTGGAGTTAACAGATCTTGCAGTATTATGTTTGTGCACTAATTGATGTTTAGTTCAAAGTCAAATGGAGCTAAAAAGAGTAAAGTAATTGCATTCAGATCAATTCCACATTCAAGAGATAGTGAATTCCCTCGGCTATGACTTTGGGGTCTATATTTTAATTTAAAATAAAAAAGTCTACCTGGTGCTAGGCTATTATAGCATTCTCAAATATTTTTCAGCACTTGGCTTTTTGTCATTCAACAATCAGATCTGCTGACATCCTGCAAGGGTATAGACGCTCTAGAGAGTGCTAATTTCGGCCTTCCTCGTTACTGTGGTCATGATGAATGACGTAGGTGCCATACATAGAATGGGCAAAAGCAAAGCCTTTAAGAAGACCGATTCTTTTTTTTTTTTTATTCTTTTTTTTTGTGTGTGTGTGCTTTTGTAGTACACCAAGAAATATGTGCTAGGTTATGCAGTATGTACAAAGGTTGGACATTTTACGGATATTTTTTCCATTGATTTGTGCAACTTCTGTCATTACTGATGTACAAGCAAAAGATTCCATCTTAAATTGCAGATATCAGTTTGCAAATTTTTCTTCATGACTGAAATGATTTTACCCATCTTGTATATACAGTTTGAACATTTTTGTTTACCTTAGGTGTTGGGTTTGCTGTATTTCTTTCTCCTGCTGGGCAAAACAATATGCATAGCTAACTAAACTACTTTTTCCTCTATTGCATGTAGGTACAAGGTTTTCAACTTTATTTTAAAATTTCTTCAGTTGGTTCTTCCAGTTTCTTCTGCTTTCGTTATCTGTTGTTGATACTGGCATGACAGTTACCCATCCAAATACTAACCTTCTTGACTGAAAGCCACAATGACCAGAGGAAGGAGATATATGTTGTATATATAAATGCTTATGTTGTTAGAACAGCATCCTGACCTGTTTTGAATGACTGAAAATTATTATGCGCAAAGGTTCATGTAAGTTTCCAATATCTTGCTTGAACAGAAAGTTAAGTAGGTGGCTTATCCTGCCATGCCATTGTGTAAAAGGCCACTTGGTGACCATTGTTACATGAATGCGTTTGATTGCTTGGAACGGTTCCAGTTGCAGTTTCTGGGGACACTGGTTTCTGGCGCTTCTTTGCAAGACAAAGTAATTTTGTGTATTGCAATTATAACTTTCAGCCAAAACCAAAAATCTAGGAAAAGAGCCAATACACTGGGGTATTTTTTTTCAGCAATATCAATATGCAATGTCTGTGGATCTGTCCATCAGTCTGCACAGTCATTCTGTATTCTGAATTTGTTAAAATTTGGGTTTTTTTAAGTCTGACTTTAATGTCTTTCAGAGCACAGATTCTCCAATATTCTCTACTGCGGTCTTCTAAGAGTAGTTAGCTTAAGTACTCATGTTACTCTGTGTAACATTGGTAACACTGTCTGGGATAAATTTCTTAAAGAGTGAAATGAGACAAATATGAACAGTACTCTAATAAAACAGGGAAAACTCTTTAGTTCTGGTAGTAGAATAGAGAGGCAAAATTTTCTGTTAGTGAAAGGGTTGCTCGCAGTAGTGTCTGCTCCTCCTTTGAAAGAGTATAAAAGCTTGATTCACCCATGAGGGCAACTAACTCTGGGATGGTTGAGGCTGCCACCCTGAATTGTCTGCTTTACTTTGCTGTAAAAATTAACATTTTAATGTAAACCAGCACCACTTTTGTCTTGTCTTAGAGCATTAGTCTGTAATGGTTCAGGAGGTTCTTCATGAGCAGCCAGGTAGGTGAGTGCTGGAGGGGATGTGCAATCAGATAAAATCATTTCCACTGCAGAGTTTGTTGTCTTGCCTGGATAAAAAAGTCTGTCAAGGGAGGTCTGTGTAGGTTCAGCATATCTCCTGTCCTGAGTGCTGTTAACTAAGGTGAATTGCAACTGAGGGTACAGCTGGAAATGTAGGGATTAAGGTAACTTCAATGAACTAATAGGCATCTAGCTCTAACTTATCTCCCCAGAGTAGACCAAAGAACAGTGCTGCTGCAAACTTGAAGTTGGCTTTGTGATATGTGGCTACAATTTGCTAGTTAGGTTTGTAACTTGAGGTGGCTGTTGGATATTCACTGTTTTTTTTGCAGGTTAGAAATTCTTTCCACCACACTTGATCAGTCGTCAGCCTGATCATTTACATTTCCAGGTCTTCCTCTATGGTCTATGAATCCTCTAGAAATTGCTGCCGTTGAATGATCTGGTTGCTTATTTGTTCAGAAGTTGTTTTTGTAGAATGTTTCAATTTATCTCTAATATTTGCGGGTACAATAGGAGGTGCTGGTTTAAACCTTCGAGCTCCAAATGGCTTAAGATCCAAGTTTCCTTGAAGCCTGCCATGTTTATGGTACTTAATTTTTTTCAGGAATCTCTTGGCTTCATATTAGAGGAATAAGCTTTGAGGGAAATCTTGGCTGTAGAATGAGACATGTTATATTTTTGTCTTTTCTTCTAATTTTGGTCCACGTGGTGGTAAATCAGTAGTGTGCAACACTAATTATTTTAATTTCATTGAAGGAATGCCAAAATACAAAATGCCGAGCAAGATTTCTGGTCTAGACTTTGGCCACTTCTCAGCAGTTTGCTCCGTCTTGCAGAGCCAGTACTGCTCTCCCTTTTCACCAGAGACTTTCTCTGGGAAGTGCTGGGAATGATAAATGCCAAATAAAATAAATGATGTTAGTTTTTCATGGTAGTAAAAGGTTAAAAGCATATTAATGAAAGCAAGCTTTTTGGGGAGTAAAATGAGTAAGACCAATGTGATGTGGTAAGAATAGTAGACTTAACAACTAAAGAACATATGAAGCCTTAAGGAGGTTTCTGCCCAACTCAACCATCATGAAGTGTTCAGACAGTATTACTCAGTGGGGTTTTTTAGGGATGTAAGATTTTCTACATAAAGTATAAGTTGTGATATACTGGAACTTGTAGATCTTTTTCTGTTTCCTTAAGTCACATGACATTTTGGACATCAGATCCTAAACAATATCAGTGTTTTCAGCGCAATCATAGCAGTATCCTCAATACATCTATTTCTTCTGAAGTTCCTCTCTGAGAAGCAGATGTGTAATAAGCACAAGACCAAAAGCAATTTTAGCATTGATTAATGTTCTCAAATAATAACAGACTTGTAAATTATAGAGTCAGAGGCCATTACAAATGCTGGAGAAAGAAATAACAAATAAGCAAGATACAGACCTATTAGTGTTAGTTGTCTAGTGCTGCTGTTGAATTAGTAGAGAGTTAATTACTCTTGGAATCAAGAGAACTGTTAGCCTTGTCAGATAATTTAATAAATTAGCTTGTTCTCTACAATCTCCATGTAGCTGTGTTAGGTATAAATCTTCTGTGACTAGGTCCAAGCATGACAGACTTTATTGGTTTTTTTTTGAGAACTCTGAAGGTCTTTGAATACTGAAGTATTATCATCAAGACATACTTCAAGTTCTGTTCCTTACATGTATTTAAAAGTGCTTTTACAGTCATTGGTGATTTATTAGCATTCAGGTGACCAGCAGGGTTTTGGACTGAATGCTGTAAAAGTGAAGGTGCTGAAGCAGGAGCTGCTGTAAACAGGACCACTTCAGTGATCTCTGTCAATCTCCTCTTCCGAACCTTCTTCTTCATAAGCTTCAATTAGCTGGTTTTGTTTTGTATAGTTTTTTCTAACTCTCCCATTCATTTTAAAGCACTTTCTGGTTATTTTTGTCACTGCCTGTTAGGCTTGATTTTGGTCAGATATGTTTGAGATTTTCAATCAATTTATTATTTTTTTCTATTTTGAAATATTTGTGGCCAAGGAAATAATTTCTGATCAAGCTTCAACAACCTAAGCTCTACCTTTTTAAATTTAAATTTTATAAATTTGTCCTGTGATACAGCCCAACATGGAAGTGATTAGTAAAAGATACAACATCCTTACTGGAAGTCAGACTTTAAAGAAACATTTCTCATATTAAATATGTCTTCAAAACTCATTTGGGCTTTTACAAAACAGTGTTTTAGACGAATTTGTGATTCTTTGCTCTGAATAAAAGGATCTTTGTGATGCTTTCCTTATCAACCTCAACATATTGAAAAACATCTAGAGTGATGTAGGATAAGATGCATTTGAATGCTGAGGAGATACTGCGGAGAATGCAAATAGGACCGTTCAAAAACAGTTATGGTATGTTTATTTGAACTGAAAAAGTCTGTGGTACTATGATGATGACCAACTATATCCTGGGCTGCATCCCCAGCAGTGTGGCCAGCAAGGTGAGGGAGGGAATTCTGCCCCTCCAGTCTCTGTGTTGAGCCCCCCTACTGCAGTACTCATCCAGTTCTA
This sequence comes from Gallinago jamesoni, assembly GCA_025769975.1. NCBI lineage: Eukaryota > Metazoa > Chordata > Aves > Charadriiformes > Scolopacidae > Gallinago > Gallinago jamesoni. The sequence continues at coordinate 8,508,231 of JAOQGH010000051.1, read as the reverse complement.
GGGCCTCCAACATCAGAAGGACATGGGCCTGTTGGAGCAGGTCCAGAGGAGGCCATGAAGATGATCAGAGGACTGGAGCACCTCTGCTGTGAGGCCCATTTGAGAGAGTTGGTGTTGTTCAGCCTGGACAAGGGGGCTCTGGTGAGACCTTATAGCAGCTTTCCAGTATCTGAAGGGAGCCTACAAAAGAACTGCAGAGGGACTTTTCACAAGGGCATGTAGTGATTGGACGAGGGGTAGTGGCTTCAAACTGGAAGAGGGGAGATTTAGATTAAATATTAGGAAGAAATTATTGACTGTGAGGATGGTGAAGCACTGGAACAAGTTGCCCAGAGAAGCTGTGGCTGCCCCATCCCTGGAGGTGTTCAAGGCCAGGCTGGATGGGGCTTTGAGCAACCTGGTCTAATGGAAAGTTTCCTCTGCCCATGGCAGGGAGGTTGGAAGTAGATGATCTTTAAGGTCCCTTCCAACCCAAACCATTCTATGAGTCTGTGAAATGCTTCAGGTTTATTTTTAATGTGTCCAGGTTTGCTCATGTTATTCAGGTAGCAACAGGGGCTTCTCTCTCATGTCAGACTTATGTTGGAGGATCTTCTGAGCTACTCCTGCCTCTCAGTGTGTGCTCGGGGTGCTTGGAATGGCTGTCTTGTGGAAACTCCAAGCCTTGCAAACGCTTTCTTTAGAGCCATGTTGAGTTGTAATAGAAACAAGCTTTTTAATTGTGAAATACAACCTGAAACTCAAGTCTCTTACGACCAGAAATGCTACAAGCAAGTTAGCTGAAGTAGTTGAGGAGGTAGAGTAGATCTGCCTTTTTGGGGAGAAGGAATTTTTTTTATCTTTTATAGAAATGAAATCCTCTGCCAGCCTGACATTTAAACATATTTTAAACATTTAGAGTATATTCTGAGTGTGCCCCTGCCTTCCTTGGGGAGATAAATTCAGACCAGATGAAAGAATATAGAGGAATTAAACTAAAGTGACAAAATCAAACTGCAGGGACACAAAAAGGAACAGTGAAAAAGCATTTACAAATTGGATTTTTATACCTCCCAACAGTGATGCCTAAAAAAAGCACAAGGTTTCAGTGTGCTAAAATGGGATCAAACGCAGTCACAAGCGGTGGAATGTCAGTAAAGTGGCACTTTGTGGGTCTCAGCTGAACTTGACCACAGTTGCCAAAGCGCTGCACAGATCTTTGGTAACAATGGCAATGTGAAACTACCATTTCTCAGTTTTCAGCCTTAAAATGGGTATGCCCTGGGACTGTTGGCTCATCCTGGTCTTTCATCTGAGCTGTGGAAATTAATCTTTTTGTTAATGCTAGAAACAAATAGCTACTTTTTATTGAAGAGGTAGTCTGCTGCTAGTCTTAGTTTTTTATTCCAAATGTAGGCTTTACAGAACAGAGGGTGGGTTTGGTGTTGTGGTCTTTTGTTTGTTTTTTAATCTATTGTTTACTTTTAATCAGTACTGGTGATGTACTGCTGCTGACAAGGGAGGAAGGAAACACATCCCAAATTCCTACAGCAGCCTCCTGCTTTTGGGACTGTATTAGTCTTATCTAAAGCCATGACCTGCTATCTGTTCATTCGCTATTAATTTGTGTTCTAAGTGCAACATCTTGCGCTCTTTCAAGATCCTTCCGAAGTATGTGAACTTTCTATTCATTTTTATTTTATATTCCTTCTTTTTGGGAAGCAGGGGCAACAAAAATGGCTATGTTCTAATGCTACATAAATACAGACATACAGTTTTTGGGTTTCGGTAAGTATTTTTTAATTATAAGACCATCTCTCTGTTTAGAACCTCTGAAGAAACTTTTGAAGTGCAAAGAACAAAACCAAAACATGCGAGTCCGCCAGTAACTTCTGGTGTTTAGATATCTCATAAAAGAAACTCTTACTATAAAGGAGCATTTGTATGAAGAGTGTATGGAAAAAAGTTATCTGACTTGTAGTGATGGATTATAGAGATGATCAAAATCTTCTTTGTAAGATATGCAAATAATATAAGAAGTGGCTTGCAAGATGGGGCCCTGATTTTGAGGAAAATGTTATTTTTATTAAAAAAAATAATAAAATGTATCTACAGATGGGTATTGACAGTGTGCTTGTTGGTGCTGATTATGGGTAACAACCTGAGGCTGGATCAGCTTAATTCAGTTAAGAAAATAAATATAGGTATTAGCTTTGTTTTGTGAACAATCTATGGGGATTTAAAGACAGAAAAAAAAAAAAAAAATTTAGTGATTTGTTTCTAAAGTTGGCATAGAAGATTTAAATTGTCACTGTAGAATATTCAATAATAGAATGCCTATCTGTGCAATACAACTGTAATATGCAGGATGTATCTTACTATATGAATTTTGAGGAGTGAGTGAAAGCATGAAGTTTGCAGACATTAGTAGAAAGTTGTCCACCAGCAAAAAAGTCTTAAATGCTTAATAACTTCATAAACTTCTATGAGATTTTATCCTTTGAGGAAGAATGCATAGCACAGAATCTTAAAAAAAGTATTTACAAATTATTAGTATAGAGAAATTCTAGATTAACTTGTTTTATAGGTAGTGTGCCTTTACTTGATAACTTTATTTTTATTGAACATTTAGTGAGGAACTTGTTATTGCTTCCTTAAACACAATTTTCATGAGCATTTACTATTTTCTGTGCAGTTTATAATGAATTTAGGCAAACATGGATCCATTCAAACACAATGTCATTTCAGTGTGTAGCGAGCTGTGTATTCCTGAAGTATTTACAAAACATTATTAGAGAACTTGTTTAACGTGCATAAATAGTTTAAAAAAATTAAGCAGGCTTGAGGTTTCCTTATGTGCCCTTTTTTTTTATCAACAGACTGAGGGCCTGGAGGAATAGAGGAAGTGAATGGACACCAATGTATCCAAATATCTCATTTTGCCTAAAAGCAAGTGCCGGCAGATAAATGCCCATAAAGGGATTTCTTTCTTAAGCCCCATGGATTTTTTTTTTTTTTTGCAACTTTTTGTGTGAGTTAGAAATGAAAACCATTCATCTAGTGCCCCAAAGAACGGCCTTATTGAATGGAATAACAGTGTAATGTACCATTGAAGGCAGGATTGAAAGTGATTATCTTGTTAACTCTTGACAGTTACCGCCAGCTTGAAATAGAACTGGCAGGCTTGATTTGCAAATGAATTAGAGCTTTTTCATTTTGTGCCAGGATCATCTTTTTATATTCTGATATGACAGATGCTATGTTCCATGCTTTTGTTTCTCTTCAGTTTTATACTTGCAAATAAAAAACAAAAGATTATGATAGTAATTTTATTTGCATCTTTTCTCTAGGAGTTTATTCTTTGTCTAGAAGTTTTTAATCTTATATTTTTTCAAAAATTTGTTTAAGAATAGTATTGTTCCTGCAGAATAAAATTTCATTAGGTTAAGTACAGTAGTAATTGTGTGAATGAGGAGGATTTAGAAGCTTTCAGAAAATGGAAAATTGATTGTACTCAAATTGTTTTAGTGCTTAGAACATTTAAATTTTCTCACTGACTTATACTTAAATTTAATATTCTTCACCATTGAAAGCTGAGTGCAGCTGAGGAAAATCTAACGTTTTAAATATTTATCCTAACAGTATGCTAATAGAAATACATGTGTAATTAGTTTCAGACTTAATGCTGATAAACTGTGTTTATATTCTGCAGTCATCCAAACACAGATGGTAAGGTGTTAGGTATGATAATTATTGTGCACTCTTTATATGTTCCTCATTAACCTGTAACACTCTTTACTAGTCCAGAGAGTTTTTACTGTAGTTATGCTTACCAGCATTAAAACTTGCTCTGCTTTGTTTAATATTCAGTGCAACGTTCTGTGCATTTACACTGCTGGGCTTTTTGCTACTTTTGTAATCTATTTTGTACTTTGAGGCTAATTAGCAGCACCTCCTACTACCACTAATGTCCATTACGGAAATGTTTTCATACACTTTCACCTACAGGATGTGTTTTAATTGAATATCTACTAAATAATATTACAGAAAAGGTAAAACAGGCCAAAGTTGTCTAATTTGTTTAAGACTACCAAATAATCTGGTTAACAGAAACAGTGACATTCCAAAGCCCGAAGCTTAATTGCTTATGTTTGCTGGGAATGCAAACGTTGATTAACAAGGTTTTACTTATTTGTGAAGGGAACCCTGTGCACAGAACAGGACAGAACCCAACCAACCAAAACCCGGGGGGAAAAAAAGACAAAAAAAGCACTGCACATGTGAAAACTCCAAGAACTTGACTGTTATGAGGTCCTTTAGTTGCCAGGTTTATCTGAGGAATTTATCCTGCTTGAACTGGCAACCAGGATTAAGAAAGAAGGCTGCTTTGATAATTTATGGGTTTTCCATACCTGACCTGCAGTCTTGGCAAAGCAGAATTGGGAGTTTTTTGGGGTAGTTATTTTGCCTCTCATTTATCTGTGAAACACAGATAAAAAGGGGTGGTTTTTGGAGAGTCTGTTTGAAAATAATGATTCTATCAACACTGTATTTTACTCTCCCCCTCTCTATATAGTTTCAGTATTTATTTCAGTTGCATAAAATGTTGAATTTTACTCTGTGAGTCAGGGTTATATATTTTTCTTTTCCCCCTCTTGAATATTTGATAAGGTCTCTTGGGTACTGATTTTTCTTCTTGCTAGAATAACGTATTATGGAAATTGTTTCACCTTGTGTCCTGTTTAAAGTCACTGGTTTTAGCATGATTCAATTTAGCCTGCATTATATTCTGCTGAGTTCTTCAGCAGTTCCAAGTTATTCCGAATGTGTTTGTGTGTGTGGGCGACTTGTGCTTTTCTTCCTGCTTTTGATAAGTGACCTTCATACGATCTTCTTCAATCTTTGTTACATTTAAATTAGTAATTGGCCAAACTTCTTACCATTTTTTTCCCTGAGTGAAATAAATCCTTTGGCTGACTGGAGCCACTGAGCCCAGCACCACCAGCTTTGGAGTCTCTATGCTTCAGGATCAGTTACAGACCATTTGAATCTGATATTAAGTGTTCCACACTTTTTCAAAAATATGTTGGGTGTGTTTTCTAGCAGTCAAAGTGAAGGATTCTCTAACCATTCCCTAACCCTTTCCGATGTTGGCATTGCACTGCTAAATTATTTTCACTATTTTATTTTGTAATCATTTTGGTTGCTTGGATCTTCCAATAATGCAAGAAAACAGGGGTTTTACATGCAAGAAGCCACACCTCTTAAAGCCATTGCAACTGTCAAGGTATCCTCTTTGAGGTACATGTGGTGCTGAGAATCTTTGTGTAACTTATCTAAGTATTCGTTATTAGTAATATGGCTTGGGTATGTTATTTGGTTACTTTCAAAAAGCTCAAAATTTTTTCCTTCATCTTTGTATAGGAGAGGCAGGAGGAAATAGCTTGCTTTTATGGTTTTCTCCTCTTGCCTTTTGTATACTCCCTTTGATGTAATTTCCACTTATGGCTACAAAAAATATAGTCCTACTTTTCAGGTTTTTCTTTATAACCCAGATGATGTTAAGTAGTAGTGTTGAAATGTAATGCATTTTTTATTCTGTTTCTGCAAATTATGTAGTCCTTACCAGCAGTTCTGCCAGACCACTGGTGTGGCATTGGACTGACATGCCATTGAAAGTCAGTAGGTGTGAATTTACCTGTTCACCCAAGAGAGAGAGTCACCATTGTCCTCTTAAAGATGGTGTCAAAGGAGAGGACAGGCATCGGGCTTAGATTTTATGTAATCTTTGTTGTGACTTTCAAAGCCTACTGAAATAAGTATCTATGGTCTGAAGTCAGATTTGGAAACACCAGCCTATAATTTTACAGAAAGCACAACAATACAAAACCTATAAAATCTGGTGAAATAACGATGGGGGTATCTATTTCTAAAAACTGCATCCAGAATTCTCTGACTCTGAAGCTGAAGTTCAAGCTGGCTCAGGGAGGAACTTGAAATATGTAGTGTCTTCGGAACAGTCACCATGCAAATGTAGTAATTGTGTGCTTTCATTCTAGTTGTTGCCAACAGGGAGAAAATACTTTTTGTTCTATGCTAGGCTTTTCTTTTTCTGGAATTGAACAAAGGCATGATCTGGCCATGATTGTTTTACACTCAATGTGTGGCATGTTGTGTGAGCTTACGATTAGACAGTGAAGCTATTCCAAAATATAATATGGTTTAAATGTTTCTGTAAATGCATCACTAAACAGTGATAAGGTCACAAATGCATCATTCAGGCTACCCATCCAGTTGTGATTAAACTGTGTGTATATGAGTATACATGATGCCTTATTCCAAAGTGTGCATGTGAGATAACAGTTAAAAAAACATTAAAAACTTCAGTGGGGAAAAAAATATTCCTTGTTTTCCTTCTCTTATAATATTTGATGCTGGGAACACCTTCAATCTAATTGTACAGACTTTTGAGGCTGGGGAAAGTAAATCCAGCAAAGATCGAATATGTAAAATAAGAAGTGAGGGAGCAGTTTTCTATCTTGGGATATCCCAGGGTAGAATTAAATAGCATGTAATCACGTGTAAACCTAATTTTCTTCTTCTCAGGAATATACAGAGCCCAGCTCTAGCCTGGGAAATAATGAGATATTGGCCTTTAAACTCGCTATTGGGAGAGACGATCTTGCCAGAGTTTTAGATGGGGCATTTCCACATTCTGAGGGAGAAAGGAAATTCTTAGTGGCTGTTGGTGGTGGTGTTTGCTGGGATTTAGTCAGAAATTTGGAGTATTAACAATGCTGCTAGATTGAGTCGTCAGGACTAGTGTAATAAATGCCTTGTCTGAATCTGTTTTAGATTTGTTTGATTTTTAAATTTTTAAAAATTTTTTACAGTGCCTACTGACAAGCATTTCTTGGCAGATCAGCTTTGAGAGGACTATGAGTATCAGAAGCAGAAAATGAGGAAAAGGCCTCATTGAATTTGAGATGCCAATCTGCTAAAACAAAGATGATATACAAAAAGAAAGGTCTCGAGATAGCTGACTAGTCTACTTCTCCCATAGCTGTCACCTCCACTGTAGCTGCATTTAGTTTGACTGTTACTCTGGCCATGTTGGGCCAGCCTACACTCCTCAACTGGAGAAGCTCAAGTCAGGAGAGGCAGTGGCTATGATGTTTATGAGAGTAGTCTCACTCATCCTCTTCACCATACCCTTGGTATAATTCCTAACATCTAAGGAATACTTCTGTTCCTTTCTGTCATCTTTCCCTTTATCTACCTTGAACACAGAGCTTAGGGAGGTGGGAGAAGGGACTACACCACCACTCAAGTGAGGGTTTGCATAATACGTTTACCCCATTTCATGCTGCTTGTATTGGTGAGTTTTTAATATATTGTCACCTGCTGAAGTTCATAAAGAAGCTCTGAAGATTTCTGAAGAGATTCTGCTGTTTATTTTGATGTTGCTAATCTACAATTGATGTGGGGATTGACAACATGCAAAATTAAAACAGCAGGTGTGTGTGCTACTGAGAGGAAGATCTGTAATGAAAGCCAGTAGTTGACAGCAAGCAGGAGAAGCGTGTTAATGTGAGGGTAAAGAACAGAAAGACACGAGGTTGTTCCAAGAACATCTTTCACTATGAGGATCTTCATCCAAGAAAAATTCTAGGACAAAAAAGTGATGAATTTAAAATTATACTTGACAGATTATTGAAAGTATTGTGAGATTTTGAGAGAGCTCTATGAAAATTATCTGTGACTACTTGGGATAACGCTGCCTGATCAACAATGCTAACACGTTGGCATTCACAAAGTGTGGAGTTAAAAGGTCTTTGAGGGAGTTGTGCAGCCTGACCCAAAGTGCTGTGTATGACCTTGTTCTTTGCAGCTTGTAGTTAAGGTTGTGGAACTGGAGGGGATTCTGCCAAAAGCCCTTGCTAATGATGAGATGATTTATTTATTCATTTGGCTTCTGAGGAGAAAAATCAGACATTGGGACTGTTTAGTGTGGTGTTCAGGCCACCAAGATGGTCAGGGGCTGGGGCACTTGCCCTGTGAGGGGACCTCAGGGGCTTGGGGGTGGTTCTGACTGGTAAGGAGATGGCTTTGAGGACACCTGACAGCAGCCACCCAGCCTGATGAGGGGGGAGGTCACTGAGGAGAAGGAGCTGGGCTCTTTGAAGTGGTGCGTGGTGGGAGAAAAGATGCAACCAGCGCAGGCTGGATAAAAAAAAAAAAAAAAAAAAAAGACATTTGGACAAGGGAGAAGGAAAGACGTTCCCAGTGAGGATGTTTAATTAGCAAGACAGGTTGCCCAGGGAGACTAGGCTTTCAAGGCCAGCCTGGATAAAAATGAGTGGCCTGGTCCAGCCTCAGAGCTGACCCTGCCTGGAGCAAGGGGTGGGACTGCAGACCTCCAGAGGCCCCTCAACAGGAATTATCCTACAGTATCTATAGATACAGATAATCCATAGAATTATGGATTCTAACCAAATAAATGGTTAGAATTTCTTTCTATGTCAAAGAAAAATACTAACTACAAATGTAAGAGAAGTGTTGAGAATGACTTGATAACAACTTGAGAGGAACCCAAAAAGTGAACTGAAGTGGTTCGTTTTCATTTGGAATTAAAAAATTATAGGATACTTCCAGTTTGGTACTGATCTGAGTAGCAGCAGACTGAACTTGGCTCTCATAATTGTTTTTCATTTTAAAGAGCTTACCAGGGACCTACTAACAATCTCAATTGCCTATTTTAGTGATAAGTAAAAATACCTCTGAGATATCTTTGGTTTTAGGTATCCTCACAGTAAAAAAAAAAAAGTTATTGGCATTGTAGTGTGACGTTAGGAGTGTAGCTTCTTGAGGGTGTCTTTCTCAAGAGTACTGTGTCTACATGGACCCGGTGATCTGTTTAGCTCTGTTGTGCAAAAACAAGTGTTAGTTCTACAATTCCCATGTGGAAGTGCTATAAATGTATTAAAAATTATTTGTGAAATCTTGTATTACTTTTGAATAGCTAAAGTTGAGATATTTTGAAGATATTACATATTTTTCAGCTCTCTTGATTAACAGTTTTACATAGGAACTTACTTCTATGAACATAAATATAAGTCTAGGTTAAAATAGTGATTTTTCAGGAAGTGCTAGTGAATATTAGTATTTTAGTTCAATTTACTGTCAAAGGAACTAGCGCTAATAAATTATCACTACCTCGATTAGTTACCTACACTATGGTTTTAAGCAATCAAGAAGCTGGCTACGCTTGCTTAATTGAATTCCTGGCTTGTTGTTACAGGTCCCTTATGACCGTGATTCAAATTTAGCTCAGCTGCAATTTTTTCCCCTGGCATTACCAAAAGCTAACATTTGGATTAGCCTGAGTATTATGCTTACTGTTTTTCATGTATGATTTAAAAATAGATGCACGTCAATGAGTATTTTACAGCACAATTTCTTGACTATATTGGGGAAATACAATTCCAGACCTTCTCTGATGGAAAAAAGAAAAACTCAAGAATAAATCCAGACTTGGCTAATGAACCAAAAAATATAGTGCAAAATATAGAGATGGTTTGAGAGACAAATACGTATCTTGTTGGGAACTGTGTGGTGTAAGAGTTGAGTAAAACATTATTACCTGATAATGATATAAAATTAATATAACTTTCTAATGGCATTCTTTTACAAGAGTATTATAATAGTGGATGTGCATAAAACCGCTCTTGTGGTTTTTCATAGTGTTTTATAGTATAAATGATTAAGGTGTTCTGTAGACATCTAAGGTTATGTGTGAGCCTAGGCTGCAGCAACAGGTCTGATTTTGTTTAACATTTGAAATACGGTATTAATGAGAGTCTTATTTGTATAATTATTGTTTAACTTGAAAGATAAAATTATGCTATGGCTTCTCTAGTTGTCACGGCTGATTGATGCACGGCAGCCTCCGGCTGGAAGGAGGTTTTCATTGGAAGTGACAGGTGCCACAAGGTTTATTTAGGACAACCTCAACCTTGTCCTGGTTGGTTTGATAACATTTGCCTTATGTATGTTCAACCACTGCATTTCCTGCGTTAGAGCCTTGTGTTACACCGATATTACTATCTGTGCTGCCTCAACTACAAATTGGATGAACAGCCAGTGACACTTTTTCAATATTATTACATTAAACCAAGTGGATTTTGATTGATAACCTAATATTCAACTAATGCAAAACATCAATCATGGCAAGTATATTAATTATTTAATATTGCAGTCTAATTCAGAAATCGATGTGCTGCATGAGGGGAAGGGAAACTCACTGTTCCCAGAAGACTTAAGACAGGGAATGATTAAAAAAAAAAACCAACCCTGCTGTACTCCTGTGTGTTAGTTCGATACAAATCTTTATTCATTTGCCAATAATCTCTTCGCATTTTCCACTTCAGGACCTTTTTTATCAGTTTTGAGACCTATAATTGAATTAAGGCTGCTTTCAGCACAGGGCAAAAGGAGTTGCACAAATATTGATGAAGTCGTGCGAGGGACAGCACAGGAGACATCCCACTAACAGGGCAGCTTTCATCCCCTGAGTTGAGAGCTCCTTGCATCAGTTGCTTGGATCCTGCTTCCAAAGTAACTAAATTCTTTAATACCATTTAGCACCTCAAAAATAGATGTGGAAGATGATTTCTATTTAAATACCATATGGACTCGAATAATAAGTTCTTGTTGCAAAACAAAAAACAGTGATGTAAGGAAAAAGCATCGTTTTCTCTTGCTTTATTCATGGTATGTTCAAGTGGAACAAAAGTGCATAGGAGACTTATTTTGAAAGCTTTATGAAATTATGAGTAGATCTTTCTTTAAAAAGTCTAAAATACAGACCAGAAAGTCTGTAAAATATGTAGTTGAATGCACCCTTATTTGGTATTTAATATGATTTCATACTTTCCTTCACATTATGCCTCACACAGCCTGGCCTAACTATTAAAGAGAATGGAAGACTCAGGCTTGCACAGTTTGCTGTCATAGGGGAGCCTAGTTGGGTGTTTTGCTCCTGTGGTTTGATATAGTTGAATAATTTGTTGAAAAATTAATATTATAAATATAACCACATACTAGACTATATAGTTCAATAACTGATTACCTGTAATACCTGTGGGGCAGTTTCTCCTTGTTAGCCATGATTACAGCCCACCTTCCTCTAAGGGCATGGTTCCAGTTTGGGAAGCAGGTAGAACCTGGAGTCAGTGACAGCAGAAATCAGCCTCCTTGGGTAGTGGCTTGGATTTGACTTTTTTTATTTTTTAATTTGTTTTGCTTCAGTTTTCTTTCAGATTATCTTTTTTTACCTAGCAGGATGTGTTGGTTTTCCTCTGAATTCTCCTTGCTTTTCAGTATTTTTACTTTGATAGTTTGATCAGGTTTTTTTGTATCTGTCTTTATGCGATGTTATTTTTGTGTCTGTACATTTCTAGTTTTTTCAGCTGCCAGGGGTAAAATGCAAAGTTTCAGTATTGCTGCCATGACCTAGTTAGTTAATATACAATTCATTCATTCCAACACTTTTGTAAGTAGTCACAGAATTTTATTACTGGAAATAGTGGCAAAGCAGAACTATGAGGCACTGAATGTGCTTTTGCTAAGTACTGTTACCCATTGTATTGTTTTATTATTTCAAATGTGAATAAAGGGGTAACGATATTAAAATGCTGGGGTTTAAGTGAATGTCCTCTTGCATTGCTACAGTTTATAGCAATTTCAGGGCAGGTGAAATTTGAGGTTTTTAAATAATTCTCTAGTCATGCATTAGGATAATCAATACTTTTTAAGTATTGTGATGATTAAGATATTAAAAGTAAAAATTTTACACACTCAAGAAATTACATGGCTTTGACATTTCTGAGTAAAACATAAATCGTTGTAGACAAGGGTTTAGCAACTATTTAGAACTTTTGTTCTTCTGTTACAGGGACTCTGGAAACATCAAAGCTGGATTAGAACATCTGGTAAGTTTTAATTTTCTCTTGAACACTTGCATCATCTTTGATATCTGCATTCCAAATGAACACTTTTGAATGAGCTTTGAATACCTTGAATTGAGAAAGTCAACCATTTCCCAGAGGGTCAGCTTACTGTTATTATGTGAAGGCACTTACATTTTCATTTATCTTACCATTTCAAGGGAATTTTAATTTTTTTAAATTACTTTTTTTGATGTAGAGATGAAATAAAATGGACTACAATCCTTGGATTGATGATTGCCTTAATTATAAACAAAAATTGTTTGGTGTTGGATTTTTGGCATATCCTGATCTGAAAACAACAAACTTGTGATAAAAAAAAGAGACACACACACAATCAAATATTGCATGCATAAATATGGTATGTTTTAGTAATTTGAAGTCTTTGAAAGAAGTGCACAGCTTTGTTTTTTCTCTTGTCTTTGCTTTATGAATAATGTATTTACTTAAATTCCATTCAGTGCTGCAGTATAAAATAATAATTGAGATGCAAAATATTTTTGGTTTAAGTAAACATATTCAAACCACAAGTGATGGAAAGACATACTTAGCATTAAAAACTAATCAGTTGATCAAAACTGCAAAAAATACAATATTGTCACCAGTCTGAAGCTCATTGAGCCTAGGATGTTAGTATCAGCAATCATCAGAACATTAAGTAGTTCGTCTAAACAGATTATTAAATCCCATTAAATCAAAATATTCACTATTAACAGCATGTATATCTCGATACATCATGAGAAGTGTTTAAATTCATGCTTAATTTTTCCACATCATATCTTAATAATATATATATACTGTTCTATACTGCTATTAAAATAAAATCTTATAACAATGTATTGCATGAGCATTTGAAAGAATTGCTTTTCTGTTGTTGCTTCCCATTTTGGGAATCACTTGGGAAATATGATTTGTAGGAGCTTGTGTACCAATATCTTCTTGGAGTAACAGCGGATAAAAAGGATGTATATTCTGACATAGTTGTCAACATTTCCCCTTTATAATAGTGGCATATTAAATGTTCCATTGCAACTAGTATTTTGAATCTGTAAATGGAATAAATAGCTGAGCGTTATGAATAGTTCTTAGAGCAGTTTGAAAATTAATCTTGTTTGCTAGTTTCATTGGTATCTTGCATGCTAGTTGAATCTCTTAAATAAATTTTTTAAATGTTTCATTCCTCTGCTGGTGTCAGGTAGTTGTAATCTGATGGGTTCAGAGAATTTTTCTAATGCATTATAAAGATGCTGTAGTCTTGACAGATGACCATGACTGGTACTTTTTCTAAATTGGGAGTGCTGCAATAGCTGGAGCTGCAGGTCTGATTTATAATGTCACCTCAAACCAGGAGGTGCTGAAGGAAGAGGCTGTGTGGGTTTTGAGTAGCCTGGGGCGGGGGGAGGTGGACCAGGAATAGCGTTCACTGGTGTTCAGGGCTTCTCTGGGATTTGGGGGGGAAAGATTCTCTGCAGAGTAATGATACCTTAAGTTCTTTACAGGGTAACTCACTGTATGTTTGAATAAAATTTGGCTTCATTAAATACATTAGCAGCTTTGTATTTCTGTGAAAGATCTGTCAAAAACCTCCAGATTTCAGACATTTTTCCTTTTCCTGTGATCTTAAAAAATATGTCCTGGGAATGGGTACTCAAGAAAATTTAACTATTTCCCAAGATACCCACAGGTGAGTGTTCGTGCTGGAAATTGGTTTATATTTCAACTTTGTCAGACAAGTTCACAAAGACCTTTTGGACTCCAACAAACTATAGGGATATTCCTGAGAAGAATTAAGCCACATGATTGCTCTGGTTCTACTGCTTTGCATTACTGCATCTCCAAATACTTGTAAGGAACTTTTTATCCCTTAAGAAAAGAGAAGCATCTTTATATTTATTTGGTAATCTGTTATTTAATCCCTTCTGTGAAAAAGGATGTTTTACAGCTTGTGATAGAGTCTTTATGGGGTCTGTATGTTCCCTTCAGGTTTTTCTGCACATATGTCCCATTCACTTTATTGCAGCCTAATTTATTGCTTACCCTTGTTTAAGTAGCTTCTGCCCTCCTGCTATCTAGCACCCAGCTGCACACAGGAGTGAAATAAGGTCTTATAACAACTGCTGTTGAAAAATTTGGTAAATATTTTACAAATTGTTATTTGGAAATACTTCCAATTTAAAAACAGATGCTTTTACAAACAAAAATATTTACTTTGTAGATTGGAGAACTTCCCAGCAGGGTCATGTGCCAGTTTCTCAGTGGAGTAGAGCTGGCCCTCTGGGAGGAGCTGGGCTGGTCACTGCTGACCAGCTCCACTCCCTGCCGGCCACTGATCGCTCTGTCTGCTCAGACGCATTTCTTTTTATAGCTAGTTAAGAAAAGAAACTTCAAAGTACTAAGCATAGAGGAATTCATCTTGTATTCCAAAAAATTTTGGCGGTAATTTGCTAAATTATGCTTGGCTAATTTCTTTCTCCAGTAACAAACTTTAACAAACTGTAGAAACCTTGGAATAGATGATCTGCAGCTCTGAATAGGTCCTGTTTTCTATTAATAGCTCCACTAAAAAAGAACCACGGAGCCATATGTGTGGTTTATTCATTAGAGATACCTTATTTGTGTCTTTTGTATAACATTTCAAAGCAATAACCTGCTTGTCCTTGTGGTCAAGCAGCAGAGTCTGTCCGTTTGAAATGATGAAGAGCAACCTGTCATTAATAGCTTGTTTAGCCCATCAGCGGTTTGTAAGAATATAGTTAATGTCTGCCAAGAAAGCAGGCGCTCCCCGTGTTGTGTGTTAATCAATAACCCCCAGCAGGTGTGGATGAAGCTCCTGCAAAGCTGACTGTCACAGTGCTTGTGCATAGCGCTGCCAAGGAAGCTGCTGGAGTTCACTATTCACACTTCTAGTTGCATGGTGTGTCATAGGTAATTTGTATCAAGGTCACTAATTTGTAACTAATACCAGTTAACTCCATCTGGCAGCTCTTTGCTTTTTTTTTTTTTAAGAGATGTTTGGTAGCAAAATTGGCATAAATGATCAACCAACTAAAAACACCCAGCAAAAAACCAAACTCCAATCAGAACAGAAACAGCTCCTTCTTCACCCAGAAAAGTATTAATACTTATTTACTAGGTATTACCTTCTTTTTTTTTTTTTTTT